>CM057071.1:14316243-15047673 GCA_029379335.1 Thymus mandschuricus
ATTTTTGGAAATATTAAATTATGGTATTCACTTAGATGCGACTTAATTAATTATTTCCCTATAGGAAAGGTAATTAATTATTTTTGCATGGCTAGGAGGACCAACTATTAACTTATCAATCAGAAGGCTAAGGTTGATTGGAAAATAAGTTAAAGATTTTTAGATCTACTTGAGGTATTATATGTACTGTCCACCTATAGTGGCTTATGTGTAAGAACTTAAGGTGTTGGGGGATGCTTTTTATATTGTTTCAAGGCTTATCAATATAATCTGCTTCAAAATTTTATATGACTGTTTATGTGATGTTTATTTATTTATTTATTTCAGCTTCACTATGTCTCTTAATCCGCTTGCTATGATTCTCAAAGAGAATAAACTCGAGGGTTCCAATTATATTGATTGGAAAAGAAACTTGGATATTGTTCTTACTGCTGACGGACACAAATATGTCCTCATTCAGGCTTGCCCCCCTGAACCTACTGATGAATCCACGCCAGAACAGCGTGAGGCTTATACCAGCTGGAAAAGGGCTGATGAGATGGCAAAGTGCTATATATTGGCTTCTATGTCAAGCATTTTGCAGCATCAACATCAACATGTCCGAACTGCAGCTGATATGATCTATAGCCTTACGGAAATGTTCGGGCACCATGGTCGCCAAGCGCGTCAGAAAGCTATGAGAGCTATTATGACTATGCGCATGGGGAATGGTGATTCTGTTAAGGAACATGTTCTAAAGATGATCGGTCATCTCAATGAACTTGAGGTCCTTGGTGCTGAGATCGATGGGGAAACCCAGGTCGATATTATTATTGAGTCTCTCCCCAGATCCTTTGATCAGTTTCGGATGAACTACAACATGAATCAAAAGTTGTACACATTATCCGAATTACTCAATGAGCTTGTGCAAGCTGAGGAAGTTCTTCGGGTTGAACCTCAGGTACTTGTGACCGCTGTTTCTGAACCTTCTAAGCCGAAAGGCAGAATTAAGAAGAAGAAGAAACAGGTTGGCCAAACTCAAAATAGAGCAAATCAAAGAGTGGGAGGACCTCAGGGAGGGATAAAGAAGCCTAAGGGGAAGTGTTACCGTTGTGGAGAGAAGGGACATTACAAGGCGGCTTGTCCTCTGCAAAGAGGCAATCCTAAAGGTAAATCTTGTGCATTAGTAGTCGAAGCTTGTTTAGCGGCTCGTTCTACACATACTTGGGTTGTAGATACGGGAGCCACTGATCATGTATGTTTTGACTTGCAGGGGTTCTCACAAACCCGAAAACTTAATGCAAGGGAGATCACCGTCACCATGGGGAATGCTACGCACGTGGCGGTTTCTGTAGTGGGAGTTGTCAGTTTACCGTTTTTGGATAAAACATTGGTTTTGAGAGACGTTTTGTTAGTACCTGGTTTTAAAAGGAACCTTATTTCGGTTTCCAAATTGTATTTGGATGGATATTCGGTTACTTTCAGTTTGAATGACGTTACTATTTTTCGTAACAATGAGGTCATTTGTTCGGGTATTATGTCTAACAATCTCTATACCATTAACTGTACTGTACCTGCTATTTACAGCACATCATCGAGTTCAAAGAAACGTAAAGTTTCTTCAGATGTGAATCAAACACTTCTCTGGCATCTGAGGCTGGGTCATATTAACCTCAAGCGAATTCAAAGGTTGGTGAAAGACGGTCCCTTGGATAAACTCCAAATAGGACCGATACCGACTTGCGAATCCTGCTTAGAGGGTAAAATGACGAAAAGGATTTTCAAATCCAAGGGCAACAGATCAGAAAGTGTGTTGGACTTGATTCATACGGATGTGTGTGGTCCAATGTCTATTCAGGCTAAAGGTGGTTTTGAGTATTTCATCACTTTTATTGATGATCACTCAAGATTTGGATACGTTTATCTGATGAAACGAAAGTCTGAATCCTTTGATAAATTCAAAGCATTTAAGGCAGAAGTTGAGAATCAGCATAATAAATCCATCAAATCCATTCGATCTGATCGAGGTGGAGAGTACCTTAGCGCTGAATTCTTGGAATACATGTCACAAGCCGGGATTACATCCCAGCTTACTGCGCCAGGAACACCACAGCAGAATGGTGTGGCAGAACGCAGGAACCGAATCCTATTGAACATGATTCGGTCGATGATGAGCTATTCTGAGCTACCTACTTCGTTTTGGGGCTATGCCTTAGAAACAGCGGCATATATTCTAAACCTAGTTCCCTCCAAATCAGTACCCAAAACACCCTTGGAGTTGTGGTCAGGCCGAAAGGCTAACCTTGAACACATTCGGATCTGGGGTTGCCCTGCACATGTGTTGCGCAAGGATGCTGATAAGTTGGAGTCGAGAACTGAATTACGGCTGTTCATAGGGTACCCCAAAGGTACGAGAGGTGGATTGTTCTATAGTCCAAGAGACCAAAAGATCATTGTCAGCACCAATGCTCATTTCTTGGAGGAAGATTATATGAACAATCACAAACCCATGAGTGAGATCATCCTAGAAGAGATGAGGGATACAAACCCGCCTGAACCACCCGTACTAGATGCAGCACCATCAACTGCACCACGTGTTGGCACTAGTACACAACCTCAGAATATGCCTCGTCGCAGTGGGAGGGTCATCATCCAACCTGAAAGATGGTTGTGTTTGGGAGAGTCTTCGGACAACTTACCTGGTGAAGATGACTCTGACCCCTGGACATACAAAGAGGCAATCCAAGACAAAGATGCACAGCTTTGGCAAGTTGCAATGGATTCGGAAATCGAATCAATGCATGAAAATGATGTGTATGACGTTGTAGAACTTCCTGAAGGGATTAAACCCATCGGTTGCAAGTGGGTCTACAAACGTAAGAGAGGACCTGACGGAAAGATTGAAACTTTCAAAGCTAGACTTGTGGCAAAAGGTTTCACTCAGAAAGAGGGTATCGATTATGATGAAACCTTCTCGCCTGTTGTCATGCTTAAGTCGATCCGGATTCTCTTGGCCATTGCGGCCCATATGGATCTGGAGATTTGGCAGATGGATGTCAAGACTGCTTTCCTCAATGGTAGTCTTGATAAACCCATCTACATGCGCCAACCAGAGGGTTATATTGCTGAAGGAAGTGAGCATCTTGCGTGCAGGCTTAAGCGATCCATTTATGGACTTAAGCAAGCTTCTAGGTCTTGGAACACACGGTTTGACGAAGTAATCCAGTCGTATGGATTCACGCAGTGTGTATATGAGAGTTGTGTTTACAAGAAGTGTCATGGAAACGACTTGGTGTTTCTAGTACTGTATGTGGATGACATTCTATTGATTGGCAACAACGTAGATATGTTATCGGACGTACGGATGTGGCTGTCCAGACAATTCAAGATGAAGGATTTGGGAGAAGCAGGACACATTCTTGGGATCAAGATCTTTAGAGACCGACAGAAGAGAATGTTGTGTCTCTCCCAAGCAACCTATATAGATACGGTTGTAAAGCGCTTCAGCATGGAGAATTCCAAGAGAGGATCTCTCCCTCTCCAGAGTGGAATCCATCTATCAAAGGATATGTGTCCGAAGACACAAGCTGAGATAGATGACATGAAGGGAGTTCCATATGCTTCGGCAGTTGGAAGCCTCATGTATGCTATGCTTTGCACTAGACCGGATATCTGTCATGCTGTGGGCATGGTTGCCAGATATCAGTCTAACCCAGGAAAAGGACACTGGACTGCTGTAAAGAATATAATCAAGTACCTGAGAAGGACTAGGGATTATATGTTGGTCTTTCAGTCTGACAGTCTACATCCTCTGGGATACACCGATTCTGATTTCCAATCAGATAGGGATTCTCGAAAGTCTACCTCAGGATGTGTTTTTACACTGGGAGGTGGAGCCATATATTGGAGGAGCGTAAAGCAGAAATGCATTGCTGACTCCACAATGGAGGCTGAGTATGTGGCAGCCTCGGAAGCAGCCAAAGAGGCTGTATGGCTCCGGAACTTCTTGTTGGATTTGGATGTGATTCCGAATTTGCCTCAGACAATCACAGTCTATTGTGATAACTCTGGTGCAGTAGCAAATTCAAAGGAACCACGAACCCATAAGGCCAGTAAACACATTGAAAGGAAGTACCACCTCATACGAGAGTATGTGAAAAGAGGAGAGGTCGTGGTGTCAAAGATTGCTTCGGAGGATAACCTGGCTGATCCTTTCACGAAGGCCTTGTCTATCAAGGTGTTCGAAAGGCATGTTGAAGGCATGGGAGTTCGTTGCATGACAGCACTGCTTTGAGTATAAGTGGGAGAGATATTTAGTGTAGTAGTATACTTGAAAGCATGCTTTTGAGTATAAGTGGGAGATTGTTGGGATTATATACTGAAAAGCATACTTTTTATGCTGTGTTATATAGTACTTCTTCCTGTTTTATGAAATAAATAATGTCATATGTTTTTGCATATTTATTCGTGTTATGGTTATGCAAAATATCGTCCTGTAGTATATATTATAGATAATATGGTGTGGGCTCACACGGAAGATCATATTATCACTTTCTTATATACTTAAATAGTGTGTTCGCAACCTAAGTAATCATGGACAAATTACTTGTTAAGGTTGTAGTATAATGCTTGATATTAGCTGATCTTGGCTAAGTAGCTTATACTAATGCATCCAGTTGCATTGAACAGGATCGCGGTGAGATAAATCCTTTTGTACTGATTTAATAAAGGATCAAAGATCTCAGACGATTATTATTTCTTAATTCTAGACATATAATATTGAATTATATATTTATGATAATTATTACTTTGATTTATCAATGAGTGAGAGTTATCGCAACTCAAAGCATCTCGATATCTTGGGTAATGATATTATAAATATGATAATTAATATTAATGCTAGAAATCGTGTCTCGGCTGAGTCCGAGTTGATGATGTCCCCTTGAGGCGCTCCAAAGATTATTATATTAAACCCTGCAGGTGGATTAAGTTCCGATATAATAATAAGGTCGAGCGGGTACTACTCTCGGAATGAGATATTAATTAATAGAGCTATCAGTAAGCTTAATTAATTAATGGACATGCGATATCTTTAACACGGGAAATAATATAATCCAAAAAGGAGCCCAGTGCGTAATAATTTGGGAGATGGACGGCAGTGCAATATTATTTCTATAGTGGAGTGAAATAATATTTATATAATTAAGTAAAGTATTCGGGCCCAGAGAATACTTGGATTATTAATTATATTGGGAGGCCCAGTCCATATCCTCCTTAAGATCCCTAGTGTAGCCCAACAGAAGCAGGCCTGGCCCAGTAAGAGAAACCCTAACCCTAATCTGCCTCTATATATATAGATGGTGATTAGGGATTTCACACACGGAATTTATCGGCTCACATAACGATAAGTGGCGGCTAGGGTTTTACGGGGAAGGCGAGAAGAAAGATTTCCGTCCATCCGGAATTCTTCTCTGTGCTCGGGAATACACTAGAAGATCTCGAGGTTTACGAGAAGAGCTAGATCTCGTGTGCAGAGATCTAGTGCGAGGAATACTTCACCAAATATCATTATACCGGCTGGATCTGCCCCGACAAGGTATGCAATCTAGATCTGTTTCCGCTGTAGGATCTAGGAAATTGCATGTTATAATTTTTGTTTAATCGATTAACATCCGAGCGATCTTCACGGATCCAACAGGTACAAAAGTGGGGGTTCATGTAAAAGTAGGATTGACAGAGCTTTTGTTAACGCAAAATGGTTGGAGAATTGGCGTGATACTGGATTGAGGGGGCTCCCGCGGGCGGTGTCTGACCACAGTGCTCTGGTACTTTTTACAAAACAAGAGAATTGGGGGCCAAGGCCCTTTCGATTCATAAATGTGTGGATATCACATCCGGGTTTCAAAGAAGAGGTGGAACGGTCTTGGAGAGAGGATGGGATACAAGGATGGGGCAGCTTTGTATTCCAGGAAAAACTTAAAAGACTAAAGAACTCGCTCAAGGTGTGGAACAAGGAAGTATTTGGGCATATCAACCTGAAAATCAACGCACTTCACGTGGAGATACTTACGCTGGATCAGAAAGATGATTGTGGAGGCCTTACGGTGGATGAAGCCATTAAGAGGAATGAGAATTCAGCTTTGTTGTTGTTGCAACTCAACAACAGAAGGAACCTCCTTGCACAAAAAGCCAAAATGAGATGGATAAAAGATGGAGATGTCAATACCAAAGTCTTCCACAACGCTATTAATCACCGACGTAGGTGCAACGGTTTACATGGGATAGAGATAGAGGGTGTGTGGTATGAGGAGCCCATGAGGGTGAAGCAGGAGGTTAGAGATTTTTTCAGGAAGCAATTTCAAAAAAGAGATGAAGGCAATTTCCAACTGCCGGGAGACTTAGTAGGAGTTAGTTTGGATAGGCAGGATGGCGAGTTTCTTATAAGAAGCTTTGGTGAAGAAGAGGTGAGGGAGGCAGTGTGGGAGTGTGAAGGAGGGAAGAGCCCGGGGCCCGACGGCTTCAACCTCTGCTTTTATAAAGCATGTTGGAGTACAATCAAAGAGGACCTATTGAGAGTGATGAACGAGTTCCATTTAAATGGAAAGTTGACGAAAGGGTGCAATGCTTCATTTATTGTCCTCATTCCTAAGAAAGAGGGGAGCTGTAGATTGAAGGATCTTCGGCCTATATCTCTCATCGACAGCCTTTATAAAGTGATCGCGAAAGTTCTAGCTAGGCGCATGAAAGTTGTTATCGGGAAGCTGATTGGAGAATCACAATCTGCCTTCTTAAAAGGGAGAAATATTCTTGATGGAGTGGTGGTTTTAAACGAAGTAGTTGAGGATGCTAGAAGATCGAAGGAGAGCCGACTCATAGTGAAAGTGGATTTTGCTAAAGCATACGACTCTATGGATTGGGAGTACTTGTTTGAGTTGATGAAGGCGATGAATTTTCCAGAACTATGGGTGAGGTGGATCAAAGAGTGTGTTTCTACAGCTTCGGCAAACATATTAGTGAATGGGAGCCCTTCCGGAGAGTTCAAATTGGAGCGAGGGATTCGACAGGGAGATCCGCTGTTGCCGTTCTTGTTCCTTGTGGCAGCCGAGGGACTTAATAGATTAGTAAATAAATCTGTGAGAGAAGGGCGTTTAGTGGCTGCAAGAGTGGGGAAAGAGGAGGTCGAAGTTTCTCACATTCAATATGCCGACGATACATTGTTTGTGGTCGAAGGGAACAAGGAAAATGCGGTAGCTGTGCGGAATTTACTGGAAAGGTTTGAAGCTATCTCCGGTCTGTCGATTAATTATGATAAAAGTTGTATGTATGGGGTCAACTTAGAAAATCAGGTTTTGGAAGAAATAGTAGAGGGATGGGGCTGTCGTGTGGGAGCCTTCCCGATTCCATATCTCGGCATCAAAGTCGGTGGTCGAATTAATGGGGTGGAAGGCTGGTCAGAGGTTGTTGAAAAAGTGAGGAGGGTGAAAAGATGGGATGCAAAGAAGATTTCATTAGGCGGGAGAATCACCCTAGTAAAAGCAATTCTTACTGCAATGCCACTCTACAATCTTTCTTTTCTCCCATTTCCTAAAAAAATAGAAAACACTCTTAAGTCAATTCAAAGCACGTTTCTATGGGGTGGGGGCGAACAGTCGAGGAAGATGGCTTGGGTTAGATGGGAGGAAATCTGCAAACCAATAAAGAAGGGGGGCTTAGGTGTGAAAATTTTAGGTGTTTTTAACAGGGCTTTACTATCCAAATGGATGTGGAGGTTCTTGGTAGAGAGGGATAGGCTATGGAATAAAGTTGTAAGGTCCAGGTTTGGGGAGCTGAAATGGAACAGGGAAGGGTTAGTGAGGCAAAGAGGAAGAGGGGTAGGGTCAGGGTGGTGGAAGAAAGTGGTGAGTGGAGTGGAGGGAGTGGGAGTAAATGGTTTTGGGATAGTTTGCAGCAAGAGTTAGGGAGTGGTGAGGAGGCCGATTTCTGGGAAGGGATGTGGCCTGGGGATAGGGATGTCAAACGGGCCAACCCACCGGGTTTCGGGCTAGCCCTATCGGATTGCGGGGTTTTCGGATCGGGTTAATCGGGCTTTTTTTTTTTTTTTTTTCTTTCGGGCTATTATTTTTTGACCCTAACCCTAACCCACCGGGTTTCGGGCTAGCCTACCGGGCCATTAAATATATAAAAAATAAAATTGATATCGTATAAATATAAAAATATTTATTATTTTAGCACATATTTGTATAAAAAAAATCAAATAAATTATTAAATATTGTGAATTTAACAGAAATATTTTTGAATGTTAATCTTTATTTTACTTTACACCAAGCGCCGAAGTAAAAAACGTATAGAATTTAAGATGAAGGTTATATTTTTATTAAAACAAATTAAAAATACTCAATAATAATTAAAAACACAACCTAATTTATCAAATTTATAAGTAGAGCAGTGAAATAAGTCATGGATTCATAATTTATGGTAACCCACCGGGCCAACCCACGGGCTTTCGGGCCAGCCCTATCGGGCTCGGGCTTTTTTCGGTTCAGCCCTATCGGGCTTTTTTACTTTCGGGCTATTATTTTTTGGCCCTAACCCACTATTTTTTTCGGGCTAATCGGATCGGCCCGTCGGGCTCGGGCTTTTTTGACATCCCTACCTGGGGAGAAATCATTAAAGGACAAATTCCCAAAGCTTTTTCACTTATGTAGTAACAAGGATGGGAAGGTGCGAGAGATGGGGTGGTGGGCGGAAGGTAGGTGGAGATGGAGGATTGAATGGAGAAAAGAATTGAGGGAAAGGGAAAAAGTTTGGGAGGCCGAGCTCCTCCAATTGCTGCAAAGCTTTTCTCTTAATCTAGGAGAAAAGGATAAATGGAAGTGGAGGGGTGAAAAGGGAGAATTCTCGATGAAGGCCGCTTACGAGGCAATGTCGAGAGGCGATAATAACGCAACGGAGGATAGGGGATCTCTTGGCAGCTGTGTTAACATATGGAAGATGTGTGCACCATTCAAATGCCAAGCTATGGTATGGAAGGCACTTCGCGATCGACTTCCGACACGTGAAAATCTGAAAAGAAAAGGAATTATTCAAGATGGAGGTGATAATTGTTGTTGTTGCCATGCGGCTGCAGAAACAAGTAAACACTTGTTTCTTGAGTGTCCTAGAGTGAACAAACTTTGGTACAGTGTTGTGAATTGGGTTGGTGTGCAATGGGCACCATCTAAAGTGATTTGGATCATTTGATTAGCTTTGCTAATTTAGCAGGTAAAGGGAAGCAAAATAAGTGGTTAGTGTCACACCCCGATTTTCCTAACTCTAAAAATAATCAATTTTAAATTAACCAATTAAATCGGGATGCAACGAAGGGTAAAATAAGAAAGGGAGACTTATATTCAATTCATTTTAATTAGTTTTAATTAAAGTTCATTTAGTTTAGCCCGGAGATTTGGGCAGCATCTCCCTTATAAAACCAGGATCAAGTCGTAGTAAATACCAAAGACTTAAACATCAGCTAACAAGTACATAAACCATAACGATGAGGTCGGACCAGACCGCGCCATCATCGGATCCAGAATGCATATCGAAAACATAACAACCGTGGCGGACCAGACCGCACTACAGTTGGATCCAGAATATATAATTACATCAGAGTTACGTTTAAAATGGCGGAAGCGAATAAGTAAACATTCATTTATCAACCGTTATAGTTTTTATAAATTTGTTTAAGTTTTCGTTATATGAATTCATATTTTTAAAACGTCAAGTTCTAAACTAACAAATGAATAACGAAATAAACTTTAAACGATTATTAACTTTCTAAGTTAACTAAACCATAATTCCCATTTCAATTATTAAGTATAATAATTCGGTTATCTAAGTAACGAAAAGGGAAATTGTTTAACCATTCAAAGCGTACGTAAAATGTTCATAACCGAAATTTAAAGTTTAAGAAACAGGAAAGAGTCTAACGGTTTAAGTTTATTATCCTCGTCTCTTGTTTATTCCTCCTTTCCTTTCCTCTCTCTTCTCGCCCCGTCACTATGCTTCCGGCTCCCAATCTGCAAAACAAAGAAAGTTTCACAGGGCTGAGTACAACTAGCACTCAGTGGGAATCATTGCCAAACAAAGGAAAACAAAAGCAGGGCTTTCAGGATTTCAAAAGAGAGAAGAGAAAGAATAGGTCTTGATCCCATATGACCAAACCATTTAGACGTCCATTTAGGTATTCCCGAGGTTACTCGTAATCGAATCCCGGTTAAACCACCTGTCGGATTATAAGAACATTTGCAGGGTGACATACATAAAGTGTATATAAACCCATCAGCTATGCTAGACGGCATAAATAAGTTATATGCAAGTCTATCGGCTAGGGATCGAGATTTCCGTGGTAAACCCCACTCCCGATCCCGGTGTACACCAGTTGCTCGTTGGTGTGTTAGACCTAACGATGTCAACCCGATATCGTAAAAGATTAGAGCATTAAACCTGGGAAACCTGTGATTCACAATTTAATCCTGAAACAAAGCCTGCACTTGAAGAATATAGAGCTTACTAGCTCAAGAGTTATTAAGAAACAAGAATCCCCAAGGATTTTAACAAGTTCGAATAAATAGATCCCCACCTTTACCGGTTACTCGATTCTTTGGTTCGAATCTTAGGTCAGCTTCTTCGGAGATTCTTCCTACAATTATTTCCTTGAAGTTAAGTTACGTTCGTAGTTTCATTCTTAGAATTTTCTAACATAACTATCCTTTTTAATTATTAATATACTCCCTAAAATTATATATATAACTTATTAACCTTCAATAATTATTATCTTATGTTTTCGTCGTTTGCATGGCTTAGACTTCAACACAAAAGTTGTTCAACTAATCATTAGGAATATTTTGGTGCAAAAATATTATACATGCAAAACGGGTAAGGGTCCTTCGATTCGAAATGAACACAGTTTCATTTTTAGAAATTAATGGTGATTCCGATTGTTACCAAAATTTAGAGGATGTTAGATAATCTCATTACGAAGCTATATTAATATTTTCAAAACATTTGGACAGAGTCTCGACATGCAGGGAACCATAATCCATACACAAGAAAGCATACCAACAACAATTCATTTTCAACAAAAATTCATTCCGATCAATAGGTTCACTATTAGGTTACGATCAACTTTAGTTCGGTTATATGGATGCAAAAAGGAATACCGGCAACCACCAAAGAAAGGGCGATTGCACGGCACGGAGAAGAAGAGAAGATGCAAATGAAAAGGGCGATGCATGTCCAACTTCGGAAACTCGTATCGATGATCAACCTTTATCCCTAAGCTCGAAAGCTCCCTACGAGATCATAGAAGCGAACGACATACCTTTTCGATGAACGGAGAAGAAGATAGGCTCGAAAAGCGATCGAAGATGATCGGGGCTGTTTCTTGTCTTCCTCGGCTGGAAGAAGAAGGAAGATGGCTGAAGAAGATGATGAAGACGGTGGCAGCAGGTGCTGCTGATCGGAGAGGAAGATCGGCGGCGGTGGCAGCGATCGGTGGTGACGGAGGTGGAGCTGCTGCTCTCCTTCGGTTTCTTGGAGAGGAAGACGATGGTGGCTGGATGGTGGTTGATTGGTGTAGTGAGGGAGATGATGGTGGGGCTGATCGATGGAGGTGGAGGGTGGAGATGGCGGAGGTGATCGGAGATGGAGGATCGCCGGCGGAATGGAAGGGGCGGAGGTGATGAGTTCGGGTGAGAGAGAGAGATGCAAAGGTGGAGTTGGTGGATAACTTTCAAGTGGAAAGTGGGATAAGATTTATGCACAATTGAGGCGGTGGTGGCCTCTTTTTATAGAGGTCATCCCGTCTCCGGTTCGACGTCTCGTTTCCCGAACGAAAGGATATTTTTCCGGCAATGAATTCCGAATTAAGGTTTCAAAGGGTTTATGGAATCCACGAAAAATATGGAACACAACGATATAGGTTAAAGAATTTTCGGAAGAAATTTGATAGCTCGAAGATTTTTAAAGAAACGAAAAGATCGTAAATAGACAAACGGCGACTCGGGTTTTCTTAACCGTTTATCAGAAAAATACCTAACTTCTTTCATAATTCTATTAATGTCAAAATTAGGTTAAAGGTATTAACATTACATTTTTGGGATTTTATTAAGTTAGAAATTATATTTTTAGTTAACTAATTCTTTAATTAAATTAAATATTCTAAAATTCTTTTATTAAGAAATTCGTATAACTAATAATATTAAAGCTTTTAAATTTAAATATCCTTTCATCATTTTACTATATAAATTATGAAAAGCTTATATATTAAAGGAAACTATTTATTTTCTATTTTTCTAGTATTTAAAAAATACGGGTTATTACACTACCACCCCCTTAAAAGAAATTTCGTCCCGAAATTTAAGTACCTTCATATACTAGGTCGGGGTATTGGGCTCTCATCTTTTCCTCCGGTTCCCACGTGGCCTCTTCCAAGTCGTGGTGGTTCCACAACACCTTAACTGTGGCAATCTCCTTGTTCCTAAGGACCTTGATCTTTCGATCCAAAATCCTAACAGGTTTTTCTACATAATGTAAATCAGGGTTAAGTTCTACCTCTTCATACCTAATCACGTGCTTGGGGTCAAACACGTACTTCCTAAGCATGGATACGTGGAAGACATCATGGACATTTGCTAGGCTGGGAGGTAGTGCTAGGCGATATGCTACATTCTTGATCTTCTCTAGAATTTCGAACGGTCCAACGTATCTCGGCCTCAACTTCCCTCGTTTTCCGAATCTAATGACTCCTCGGGTTGGACTGATCTTCAAGAATACTTTATCTCCAACTTCAAACTCCAATTCGGTCCTTCTCTTGTCGGCATAAGATTTCTGTCGATCTTGTGCTTCTTTGATTCGCTGCCGAATTGTGTCGACAATAGTTACCATCTCTTGAACTACATCTGGTCCCAAAAGCTTTCGTTCTCCGACTTCGTCCCAATAGAGAGGTGAACGGCACTTCCTTCCATACAGAGCTTCGTATGGCGCCATTCCGATAGTAGATTGAAAACTGTTGTTGTAAGCAAATTCCACCAATGGCAAAATTTCTTCCCAATTATCTCCTCTGTCGGCAACAACTGCTCTTAGCATGTCTTCCAAGATTTGGATCGTACGTTCTGACTGTCCGTCGGTCTGAGGGTGAAAAGCAGAGCTGAACTTTAACTGAGTACCCATGGCTTCTTGCAAACTCGTCCAAAACTTTGACGTGAAACGAGAGTCGCGATCTGAAGTGATAGAGATCGGAATTCCGTGAAGTCTCACTATCTCCTTGACATAGAGTTTGGCCAACTTCTCTAATCCAAATGTCATCTTAATCGGCAAGAAGTGAGCTGACTTTGTGAGTCGATCGATGATAACCCAAATTGCGGTGTTTCCCTTGGATGACTTCGGAAAACTCACCACAAAATCCATGTTGATGTGGTCCCACTTCCACTCTGGGATAGGCAACGGCTGCAAGGTTCCGTATGGCCTCTGATGTATAGCTTTCACTTGTTGGCATGCCAAGCATCGTTCCACAAACGAAGCGACGTCTTTCTTCATGGATTCCCACCAAAATTTCTGTCGTAGATCCCGATACATTTTGGTGCTACCTGGATGAGCTGTGTAAGGTGTATTGTGAGCCTCGTACATAATTTCCTCTTTCAATGCTTTGTCGTCTGGCACACATAACCTGTCTCCATAGAGTAACGCACCATCGGTGCTGATTTTGCAATCCTTCACGAAATCGTTGCATCCTTCTGAGCCAACCTGTGATCGTAACTTTTCCATGCGTGCATCGGTTTGCTGGCCGGCAATGATTCGTCCTCGAAGGTCGGGCTTTGCAACAATTGTAGCAATGCATCCATTTGTTGTTGCTGGCGGGCAAAGAATGGTCAGACTCAACTTGGCAAATTCTCGAGCAAGTTCCTCTTCATTTGTAACCACATAGGCAAGATTCCCTTGGTTTTTCCGGCTTAAGGCGTCGGCAACAACGTTGGCTTTTCCTGGGTGATAGTCGATTTTACAATCATAATCCTTGACTAACTCAAGCCATCGCCTTTGTCTCATGTTGAGCTCTTTCTGTTCAAAGAAATATTTCAGACTCTTGTGATCGGTGAAGATTTCACACTTTGCTCCATAGAGATAATGCCTCCATATCTTCAAGGCATGAACTACCGCTGCTAACTCAAGATCATGAGTAGGATAATTCTTTTCATGTGGTTTCAGTTGTCGGGATGCGTAGGCGATCACCTTTCCATTTTGCATCAAGACACATCCCAATCCTTGCTTTGATGCATCGGTGTAGATCACATATCCTTCATTGCCTTCTGGAACTGTTAGTATCGGCGCAGTTGTAAGTCGTTTCTTGAGCTCCTGAAAACTTTTCTCGCATTCCTCTGTCCACACATACTTGGTACCCTTCTTCAAAAGTGAAGTCATTGGTTTGGATAACTTTGAAAAGCCTTCGATGAATCTTCGATAATAACCTGCGAGTCCTAGGAAACTTCGGATCTCGGTTACACTTGTTGGAGTCTTCCATTGACTAACTGCTTCCACTTTGGCTGGGTCGACTTTGATTCCATCGGCGGAAACGATGTGGCCAAGAAACATTACTTCTCGTAGCCAAAACTCGCACTTGCTAAACTTAGCGTATAACTTCTCTGTTCGCAATGTCTCGAGCACGGTTCTGAGATGCTCCTCGTGATCTTTCTGAGTCTTTGAGTAGATGAGAATGTCATCAATGAACACGAGAACAAATCCGTCTAGATATTGATGAAAGATTCTGTTCATCAAATCCATGAATACTGCGGGTGCATTGGTTAGTCCGAACGGCATCACTGTGAACTCGTAATGGCCGTAACGGGTCCTGAAAGCTGTCTTTGGCACGTCTTCTTTTCTAACCTTCAGTTGATGGTATCCTGATCTGAGATCGATCTTGGAGAACACACACGCTCCTTTGAGTTGATCGAAGAGATCGTCAATCCTTGGCAACGGGTACCTGTTCTTGATTGTGAGTTTGTTGAGCTCTCGGTAATCAATACACATCCTCATGCTTCCATCTTTCTTTTTCACGAACAACACTGGGGCTCCCCATGGCGACACGCTAGGTTGGATGAAACCTAGGTCGAGTAACTCTTGCAACTGAACTTTAAGCTCTTGTAGTTCCTTTGGCGCCATTCTGTAAGGTGCTTTGGACATCGGGGCGGCTCCTGGCTCTAGATCGATAGAAAATTCAATCTGTCTGTCTGGTGGTAATCCTGGCAACACTTCTGGAAATACATCTTCGAATTCCCGAACGACTGGCACTTCTTGAATTGATCTTGCTATCTTTGGTGGTTCTTCAAGCGTTACCCAAAAGCATTGGCTATCGCCCTTGCGTAACATTGAAATGGCTTTCATGGCAGAAATGATTGGTACCTTTCCTCCAATACGAACACCGTGAACTCTGGTGGCATCCTTGGCATCACTTCTGAAAGATATCTCTCGGTTCTGACAGTTGATAGTGGCTCCATTCTTTTCCAACCAATCCATACCCAAGATAACATCGAACTCCATCATGATGATAACATATAGATCCGTTCGAAACTCCTGATCCCCTATCTTAAGTGTTTGGTCCCTACAGGCTTTCTCACTTAACATGGTCATTCCTGAAGGTACACTTATTTGGAGAGCTGGGCTTATCTTCTCCGGTTTTAGGGATAAGGTTTGGCAAGCTCGTTGAGATATAAATGAATGTGATGCTCCTGTATCAAATAATGCCAAAACTGGTATGTCGTTGAATAGGATCATACCTGCTAGATTCTCCTGGGCTTGAGCGGCCTCATCGCAGTTCAAGGCATAAGCCCTAGCTGGCTGGAATGGACGCTGGTTCTGTTGATTTCCAGCATTTCCCGGGAAATTCCGAGGCGGCGGCGGAGGTGGGCGCTGAGGCTGGCCTCCTAAGTTCTGGTTGCACCTATTGGCGTAGTGTCCTTTCTTCCCGCAACGGTAACACTCCACTGTCTTTAGGCGACATTCACCTACATGGTTTCCTTGGCAATGTCGACACAAAGGAAGGTTCCGGTTCGGTGCACTTGGCCGCGGTGGTTGGGGTCGTGGTGCAGCTCGGAATTGTTGAGGCGGTTGAGGATTGCCTCTCCATCCTTGGGGCCTCATCTGGTTGCTAGAGTTTCCTCCTTCAAACTTCCTCTTTCCAAAAGCTGGATTGAACCCAACGCTCTGCTCGTTGCTTCTGTCTCTTTCTTTTGGTAGCATGGATTCAATATCCATGGCTCGGCTCAGTGTCTGTGCATAAGTAAGAGAACCGTGACTGGCAAGGGATATGCCAATCTCATGTCGAAGGCCGCGTCTGAATTTGTCGGCACGAGCAAGATCCGTCTCCACAAGTTGAGGAGCATAACGAGATAGTTGGTTGAACAAACGATCATATTCAGCGACCGTCCTCTTTCCCTGTTGCAAGTTCCAGAACTCATTCTGGCGACGCTGGCGGTAACATCCCGGAATGTACTTCTCAAGAAGCTCGTCTTTGAAGTCTTCCCATGTATATTGTTCCCATTGAGCAGCTGTGAGAGTCCTTTTGACTGACTCCCACCAGAAATCAGCTTCGTCGACCAGTTGATGAAGACCATAATCAAGTTTGTCGGTCTCGGTGCATTTGAGGTAGTTGAAGATCTTGTCCATAGCTCTAACCCATCTCTCGGCATCGGCTGGTTCACCTAACCCATTAAAAGTCGGAGGATTCTGCCTACGGAAACTCTCATCATTCCTAGGCACCTGAACTCGATCTAGGGGCTCACCTACATTACCGTTCCTTCCACGTACCATTTTGTTTTGCTAAGTTTGATTGATGTTGTTCTCTTTTGAGAAGCTGAATTGATATAATAGTCAAAGAAACGTTAGTAAGCTTTATCAAGGGTTTATGCCATATCCATAACAGCATAAGTTTTGTTAAAGGAAAAATTTTATGCTATATCCATAAATAGCATTTTGATTAAGGGGATTCAATATTTCAAAATATACTCATTCTTTCAAGTAGAAAAAACATATCCACATAATTCACACATATATCGTAAGCCCGATATAATCACATAAGTCACATATATATCGTAAACCCGATATAATCACAAAATTTCAAAACCATATCAATCGTCAAATTTCCAATATCAATCCCTCCCCGGATGATAATAATTCAGTTTCAAATATCAATCCCTCCCCGGATGATAGTAATCAGTTTCAAATATCAATCCCTCCCCGGATGATAATAATTCATTCGTATCATATCTCGATACTAAACCTGTCACAATTCATGTTTCAAAAATAAATCCTTGCCCGGATTATAACAATTTACAATTCTTAACATATAACTTCACATTTTTGCAACAAACAATGCACACTTTCACATTTCGTAAATTCTCACGTTTCGTTTTTCTTTCATATAGTTCACCCTTCGCATTTAATCACATATTCCTTGCAAATAATCTTAAGATCACCAAGTCACAAAATCATATAAACATAACCATCATCATAGCCATAATCATATATATGTCGCCCAAAATTGATTCGTTTAAAAACGAATCTCAACCTGCCCTTATCATGTCATACATACCATAAATAACATATATCATCCCTACCAAGCACGATAATAACATAATATCATACGAAGTTTGCCTTTACGAGGACTTTCCACATAACATATATAACAAACATGCAAATGCAGATGCAAAGATGAAGTCGGGGCGGCTTTGTAGGCCCACACCAAAATTCCCGGCTTGCGAAGCGTTGTCATCTATGGCTTCGTCGGCATCTCCGTCTGCATATACTTGCCCTACTCCTACTAGTTCCCAACCGAAGGCTCGCTGCCTCCTCCTTCCTCGTCACTAATATCCATGTCACTCCCCTCTCGGCTCGCTCCCTCGGCCTCCTCCTCATCATCATCCGAATCTGAATCTGACTCTGACTGTCCTGTCCAAGCTCTGACTCGACGTCTGTACTTCAATGGTCCGCTGCGAAGGATCTTGGGTCGTCGGCGCTGGTTACGTCGTGCAGGTGGCGGTCTACCGAAGATAGGCCCGGGGGGTCGTGGTGGGGTGCGCTCCCGGACTCGCCTCTCAACCTCCTCGGGTGTCAACCTGTTTCCGTGCACGATCGTGTGTAGCTCGTCCACAACGGTCACCTGTCTGCGCTCCTCTCTGACCTCTGAAGGTCCGGCTGCATCTCTCGTCCCGGATGGACCTGCCTCGTGATCATGGCGTCGGGTAAGTGGCGGGAGTGATGGCGCGAACCCCTCGCGATCCTCATAGTAGCTCGGGCGCGGCCTAGCGGACGTCGGTCTTTCGAGGGGGACGGGTGATGGCTCGACAACGTACGGGGTCGTCCTCCATATAGGCGCAAGGGATGGCTCGGTAACTGAACGTGGCACAACTTCCGTCGAGGTGTACTGTGGTGGATCAACACCTGGAATAGACGGAAGTGTCCAAGTCCTGAAAAGATCCATGTCGTCGGGTGCGCCTGTTCGGAAGCGGGGATACCGCGGCTCGGTCGGAAGTGGAGTCTGAAATGGAACTGGATTTACTGGAGGTGAGCCGTACATCATCCACTGTGAAAACAAGAAAGCTGAAAGTGCTGAGAACTCGATATACTGATCGGTGTCGCCCCAATGTGGCCTTCCCCAATACTCGCGCGTCTGCTCGGCACAAATCGCCCAATCATCCGGTAGGTGGGTAATGAGATGTCTGACTGCCTGTGTATTGGTTATCCCGCCAGGATATGCCTCTCTGAAAATCTCTGACAATCTGCTAAGATATCCACCTACGGACTCCCATTCTCTTCGAAAACATCTCAGAAAAGCCTGCCTTGCTTCTTCCTTTCTATATCTCTCCATGAAGTAACCTTTCGGATCCATGTCGCCTGAAATCAAATACGGGTCACCAACATTCCAACAGAAATTCAATTTGTGCAAGACTCCTTTTCCCATTCCACTCGGGTCGTGAGTTCCCGAGAAAAGATTACCCTGTTATGCTCATGATCAAATGCATGCAATGCACACGAATAATGCAACACCAAATTTCTTAATCTAATGCAAACATTTTCAATGCATTCACAAAACACGAAAAGTTAGTTCATAACAATAATCGAATAAAGGTTTAAGTTTCGATTTTCAATTTCCATATTCCTAAGCTTTCCATAAACTTTTCACGTAAGTTATATTCATTTCACATCTTATAAACATCCTTCGAATAATTCACATAGGTCACATTTCCACGTAAAGTTCACACAAGTTTCACATAACGTTTCACATAACGTTTCACATAAGCACACCACCAATTTGTTAGTCCCATATAATCAAAGAGTTCGAAATGTACCTCGACGATGAGCTCGGAGCAATAGTGATCGAGAGAGAGAGAATGCATAGGTCCATGTTTTCTTAAGTCCATAATATTCAAAGTCCTTTAAGTCCATACATGAGTTATACTTAGGATAATATTTCCTAACAATTTCCAAATTTTAAGTTCATTAAGTCTTCGGTATTCAGAACGACTACGCTCTGATACCATGCTGTCACACCCCGATTTTCCTAACTCTAAAAATAATCAATTTTAAATTAACCAATTAAATCGGGATGCAACGAAGGGTAAAATAAGAAAGGGAGACTTATATTCAATTCATTTTAATTAGTTTTAATTAAAGTTCATTTAGTTTAGCCCGGAGATTTGGGCAGCATCTCCCTTATAAAACCAGGATCAAGTCGTAGTAAATACCAAAGACTTAAACATCAGCTAACAAGTACATAAACCATAACGATGAGGTCGGACCAGACCGCGCCATCATCGGATCCAGAATGCATATCGAAAACATAACAACCGTGGCGGACCAGACCGCACTACAGTTGGATCCAGAATATATAATTACATCAGAGTTACGTTTAAAATGGCGGAAGCGAATAAGTAAACATTCATTTATCAACCGTTATAGTTTTTATAAATTTGTTTAAGTTTTCGTTATATGAATTCATATTTTTAAAACGTCAAGTTCTAAACTAACAAATGAATAACGAAATAAACTTTAAACGATTATTAACTTTCTAAGTTAACTAAACCATAATTCCCATTTCAATTATTAAGTATAATAATTCGGTTATCTAAGTAACGAAAAGGGAAATTGTTTAACCATTCAAAGCGTACGTAAAATGTTCATAACCGAAATTTAAAGTTTAAGAAACGGGAAAGAGTCTAACGGTTTAAGTTTATTATCCTCGTCTCTTGTTTATTCCTCCTTTCCTTTCCTCTCTCTTCTCGCCCCGTCACTATGCTTCCGGCTCCCAATCTGCAAAACAAAGAAAGTTTCACAGGGCTGAGTACAACTAGCACTCAGTGGGAATCATTGCCAAACAAAGGAAAACAAAAGCAGGGCTTTCAGGATTTCAAAAGAGAGAAGAGAAAGAATAGGTCTTGATCCCATATGACCAAACCATTTAGACGTCCATTTAGGTATTCCCGAGGTTACTCGTAATCGAATCCCGGTTAAACCACCTGTCGGATTATAAGAACATTTGCAGGGTGACATACATAAAGTGTATATAAACCCATCAGCTATGCTAGACGGCATAAATAAGTTATATGCAAGTCTATCGGCTAGGGATCGAGATTTCCGTGGTAAACCCCACTCCCGATCCCGGTGTACACCAGTTGCTCGTTGGTGTGTTAGACCTAACGATGTCAACCCGATATCGTAAAAGATTAGAGCATTAAACCTGGGAAACCTGTGATTCACAATTTAATCCTGAAACAAAGCCTGCACTTGAAGAATATAGAGCTTACTAGCTCAAGAGTTATTAAGAAACAAGAATCCCCAAGGATTTTAACAAGTTCGAATAAATAGATCCCCACCTTTACCGGTTACTCGATTCTTTGGTTCGAATCTTAGGTCAGCTTCTTCGGAGATTCTTCCTACAATTATTTCCTTGAAGTTAAGTTACGTTCAGTTTCATTCTTAGAATTTTCTAACATAACTATCCTTTTTAATTATTAATATACTCCCTAAAATTATATATATAACTTATTAACCTTCAATAATTATTATCTTATGTTTTCGTCGTTTGCATGGCTTAGACTTCAACACAAAAGTTGTTCAACTAATCATTAGGAATATTTTGGTGCAAAAATATTATACATGCAAAACGGGTAAGGGTCCTTCGATTCGAAATGAACACAGTTTCATTTTTAGAAATTAATGGTGATTCCGATTGTTACCAAAATTTAGAGGATGTTAGATAATCTCATTACGAAGCTATATTAATATTTTCAAAACATTTGGACAGAGTCTCGACATGCAGGGAACCATAATCCATACACAAGAAAGCATACCAACAACAATTCATTTTCAACAAAAATTCATTCCGATCAATAGGTTCACTATTAGGTTACGATCAACTTTAGTTCGGTTATATGGATGCAAAAAGGAATACCGGCAACCACCAAAGAAAGGGCGATTGCACGGCACGGAGAAGAAGAGAAGATGCAAATGAAAAGGGCGATGCATGTCCAACTTCGGAAACTCGTATCGATGATCAACCTTTATCCCTAAGCTCGAAAGCTCCCTACGAGATCATAGAAGCGAACGACATACCTTTTCGATGAACGGAGAAGAAGATAGGCTCGAAAAGCGATCGAAGATGATCGGGGCTGTTTCTTGTCTTCCTCGGCTGGAAGAAGAAGGAAGATGGCTGAAGAAGATGATGAAGACGGTGGCAGCAGGTGCTGCTGATCGGAGAGGAAGATCGGCGGCGGTGGCAGCGATCGGTGGTGACGGAGGTGGAGCTGCTGCTCTCCTTCGGTTTCTTGGAGAGGAAGACGATGGTGGCTGGATGGTGGTTGATTGGTGTAGTGAGGGAGATGATGGTGGGGCTGATCGATGGAGGTGGAGGGTGGAGATGGCGGAGGTGATCGGAGATGGAGGATCGCCGGCGGAATGGAAGGGGCGGAGGTGATGAGTTCGGGTGAGAGAGAGAGATGCAAAGGTGGAGTTGGTGGATAACTTTCAAGTGGAAAGTGGGATAAGATTTATGCACAATTGAGGCGGTGGTGGCCTCTTTTTATAGAGGTCATCCCGTCTCCGGTTCGACGTCTCGTTTCCCGAACGAAAGGATATTTTTCCGGCAATGAATTCCGAATTAAGGTTTCAAAGGGTTTATGGAATCCACGAAAAATATGGAACACAACGATATAGGTTAAAGAATTTTCGGAAGAAATTTGATAGCTCGAAGATTTTTAAAGAAACGAAAAGATCGTAAATAGACAAACGGCGACTCGGGTTTTCTTAACCGTTTATCAGAAAAATACCTAACTTCTTTCATAATTCTATTAATGTCAAAATTAGGTTAAAGGTATTAACATTACATTTTTGGGATTTTATTAAGTTAGAAATTATATTTTTAGTTAACTAATTCTTTAATTAAATTAAATATTCTAAAATTCTTTTATTAAGAAATTCGTATAACTAATAATATTAAAGCTTTTAAATTTAAATATCCTTTCATCATTTTACTATATAAATTATGAAAAGCTTATATATTAAAGGAAACTATTTATTTTCTATTTTTCTAGTATTTAAAAAATACGGGTTATTACAGTTAGGAGGGTTGTGGATTTGAGTGATTTGGGTGGTGTGGAGGTGGAGAAACATGGTAATACATGATAGCAAGGAATGGGAGTTTAGGAGAATTGAGGATGAAATTAAGTGTAGGTTCTGGAGTTGGTGCGTTGTTAAGGGGGTGGCCAATCAAAATATTCGTTTTGTAGATTGGTCCGGTAATAAGTTGATCGAAGGGTGGGATGCTAGATGATTGTTTGTAACAGGCGGGTACCTCTTGTACCTTTCGCCTTTCTTTTCGTTTAGTAATAAAATTTTTCCCGATAAAAAAAAAATGATACATTACATGACTCATGCATTCGATTACATGACTTGTGTATTCGTGTATTATGAAATAAAATCTAACCAATACATGAATATAAACATTTGATCATATCAGTACATGAATACATGTATACATAACTCGTGTATTCATGTGTTATGAGAAATAAAATCTGACTAATACATGAATATAAACATTTGATCATACATGATATGTATTCGTGTATTATGAAATAAAATATGACCATTGCATGAATATAAACATTTGATTAATACATGAATATACGAATACATGATCACTTGTGTATTCATGTATTATGAAATAAAATTTAACCAATATATAAATACACTAGTGCACTGCCCGTCGAAATTCGACGGATTCAAATTATTTTGTAATTATAAATAAAAGTTTTAATAAAAATTACATAATTTTGTATATTAATTATTTCAAGTAGCCCGTTACTCGTATTAAATATGAAAATGGGTTAATAAATTAATATTTTTACGATAGATTTATTTTATCCTTCAAATTTTAACATGAACCGCTTTAAAATGTTACTTTTAAACAAAATTTAAAATAAAATAAAAACACATTTTGCCGCCCGTTGTCTATTTTATCTAAACACCATTAGATGGATCCTTTTTTGAAGAAATAAAAAGGGTAAATAAGGGTTAACATTTCTTAAAGAACTATACGGATAAAATAATTAATTTTGTAGTATATTAATTATCTCAAGTAGTCCGTTACTCGTAGTAAATATGAAAATGCGTTAAGAAATTAATATTTTTACGATAGATATATTTTATATTTTATCCCGTCAAATTTTAACATGAACCGCTTTAATATGTTATTTTTAAACAAAATTTAAAATAAAATAAGAATATATTATGCCGCCCGTTGTTTATTATATCTAAACACCCATCAGATGGATCCTTTTTGAAGAAATAAAAAGGGTAAATAAGGGTTAATATTTCTGTAAGAACTATACGGTTTAAGTCACGTCAAAATTCGACGTGAATCACTTAATAAGAAAATCCATATTAATATCAATCATTAATAATGATAAAAGATTGTATATTTATTATAAAATACTATATATATATATAGAGAAAATTTCGACGTGGGTTAGCTGCTCAAATTAAAGATGAATTTTGTTGAAAATATATAGATGTATTTATATAGGTATTGTATTATCAAGTTCTTGTAACAAATCAATGTGGGACAAAATTACTTGATGTGATATAGTTGGATTAAATTATTAATTAATAAGCCAAATCAATAAGAATATTAGAAAATATTCAAGAAAATCATATGTGATGCCACGTAGGATCGAGATCCATAACGCTATTATATATATTGATGTATACATGACTCCTGTATTTATGTATTTGAAATAATTTTAACTAATACATGATTACACGGTTCATGTATTCATGTATTTTAAAATAAAATTGTAGAAGAAAAAATAAACAAGAAAAAATAAACATGAAGTAAAAGGAAAACAAAAAGGACAAAAGATAAGGGAAAAAAAAAAAAGAGAGCAGCAGGCGGATTAAAAAAAGAAAAGAAAGAAAAAAGAAAGAAAAAATTAAAAGAAGAAAAGTAAAAGAGAAACAGCCGGTTGTTTTAAAACCAAATTAGCGAACCCGAACGATGCGAATTTTCAATGCAAACTCATATCCTAATTGAAATATTTTCGGATTTCAAATTTCAATTCATACCAAACTAAAGAGATACCAAACTAAATTGCGTAATTCGATTTGGTTCAGTTTGGATTTTCGAGTCAAACCACATTTTGCTCGCCCTAAGTCAAATTATACCAATATTACCATACTCTATCTTGATATTTTTCTTAACGTGTTTAAGTTTTGTTTTGTGAATAGCGACATAATTCCGATTTGACCAATTGGCAATTGGCATATCAAATCAAAATTTTCAAACATGTGACGAACGAAGTTAATGCTTGATGCTTCATTTCTAAGTGTGTACGATTTGAATACAGTCAAAATTGCATATTCATTATCACTACTAGTTAAAGATCGATTCTTTTAATTTTATTTATTCAAGTCTAAATAAAAGTATTCTTTGACACTCAAGTATCTCAATTTTATATTAAACAATATTTTTACAAAAGCACCCCAAAAAAGAAATTATTATAATGTAGAAGCAAATGATTTAGTCAAATATGATAAGTTAGGAGCAGAAAAATATGAGTACTATTGCCAGCCTAGTTCAAATATTTCATACTAGGAGTTACTAAAAAGTGGAGCATTCCAAATTTCCTATTTATCATATTTGAGATAAGAGCCTCACAGCATATATAATGGAGAGACTCTTTTCTATGTGATATTATATAAGCATTAGTTCTTAAGAAAAAGTAGGACCCACATTTTTTTTATTTTGTTTTTTATTCAATTTTTTTTTTATCTATTTATTTTCTTCTATTTTTTTTGTTGATTTCATTGATTTCTATTGCCAATTTCTTTTTGTTGTTTTAATTATGTACGCTATTTCTTCCTTCTTTTTTTTTCTTGTCCTAGCATTAATTAAAATTTTCAAATTTTAATTATCTTTAGCGTAAAAATATTTAAATACTAAAAAAAAATTCATTAAAAAAGAAGTGGTCATTTATACATTAAATATATATTTACCAAACTAAATATATTTATGTTTAGTATGATCAAGTTTATCAATTATGAGGTAATAAAATAAAATCTATTACTAAATAATATAAAAAATGGAAAAATTAACAAGTGAGACATTATCCGGAATTCTAGAGTTGTACATGTGCTTTTAGCCTTTTAGATGTACAATAAAATCTCTATAAATTAATAACCTTGAGACTATGAAATTTTATTAATTTAAAGAGATATTATTATATCGATAAATTAATTTTTTATTAATTAAAAGAAACACTTTTTAAATTAAGCAAATTTAGTACATACTCATTGAAAATAAATAAATTCATATAAGTTTCATTGATTATATTCATTCCATCAACCAATTCTCTAAAACTAATTAAATATATTTATATATAATATCAATTCATTGTATACAATCAACTACGGAGTATTATATTTATTGACGCATGTATCAAATTATTGGACTTACTTGGATATATATGTTAACATTAATTCATTGCACTTAAATAACTATTGTAGCCAATAAATATATTCATGCATGATGAGTGAAATAATTGGCACAGTAACAAATACGATTGTCCACTAAAGAATTCCCTCCGTCCCATTTAATTGTCCACTAAAAAATTGGCACAGTAACAAATACAATAAGAGATAGAGGGGTTTATATTATATTAGTTGTGAGAGTATAAATTTTCTATTTTAGGTAAGTGGACAATTAAATGGGACATCCCAATAAGGAAACAAGAACAATTAGCATGAGTCAGAGGGAGTAATTATATACTCCCTCCGTATATTTATACTAGTTACCTTTCTTTTGGGGCACATAAATTAAGTAATGGTGAATTTCTGTGTTAATGTTATGAGTGCATGTGCAAAAAATATTTTTCCTTTAGTAACCTTTTATCAAATAAGGAAACGTAACGTGTTACACGAGACGTACTAAAAAGGAATACATAACTAGTATAAAGGGATAGAGGGAGTAACACTCAATCATGTCTTCTCATCTGAAAGACATTACAAAATCATCTATGAATGATCAAATGAGTACAACATTATGTGAGTATAATAGAGATCATCTTACGTGCACTCAAAATTTTTTACAATAATAAGTTGTTGATAATTATCGTTTGAAAGTTTATTAAGGTACAAAGACCATTATATATAAACTTTAAGAAAAATCAAGTAACAAGATGTTCATATTTTAGCAAATTATCATGATATTTATTATTGTAATATTTATGAATTATTAATTTAGAGTGTTAATGGGACCTAATATTTTTAAAGGAATTTTTTGAAAAGTTACTATCTTATTATCTTATCGAAATTGATGTTTTTTTACAAAAGCCTAAGTCGGGACCGGAAGATTTTATTATTTTAGAGAGATTATTAATTTATAGAGTATTAATTTATAGAGGTTTTACCGTAGATTATTTGCTTAGCATCTATTGTTAATGGGCACATGTGGCTTATGCGTAACATTTATTTTAACTTTTGCAAAATTTTAATTCTAATTAATTTTCATTGTAATTTGCTAGAATCATTTTATAATTTTATCACTAAATTTGAAAAATGTCAAATGTCAAATATGCTATATTAACTTGTTATCGATTTCATTCATGTTGAATAATATGTGAAAATTACTTCATTCGTTATTTAAAATCTTGAAATAACTATATTAGCACTGTAAATCGTTAAAAAAACATTGAAACATGCATTGTTCAAATGAAGCACTCCAGTCACGAAAATATGGACAAAAATACTACCTCCTCCCACGTCCACTAAAAAGGGGTAAACTTTTCTTTTTTTAATTCGTCAGCTAAAAAATGTTATGTTGGATATTATTGGTATTTGATCTATAATTTGAAGTGAATATTTAATTTATTTATTAAATTAAATATTGTAGTTTAGTCTTCTCTGAGAGTAGATTAATGTGAAATATAAACATATATGCTCAAATCCAATATATGCTGAGTGAGATATAATATATCAAAGTATTAGTGTTGGTGGAATGAATTCATTATTGTTGTCGCACATTGGATAATTAGCATTCACTAATCTTGTTTAAAAGTAATTAAACAAGTGAGTTAAGTATCAAGTGGACTAATTGGAAAAGAGGTGGGCCCTCGCCCGCACATACACATACGCGAGCGCGCCGCGACCGCGGCCGGCAGGCTTCTGCCCGTGGACTTGGATCATTCAAAAATCATACAACACATACGAGCATCTTTCATTCTTCCTTCCTCACGAGTTCACGTTTTATCTTTAGGGACGATATGCCAGAATCCAAGAGCATTACCGAGGCGTATCGACTTCAGCGGAGAGCAAAAGAACATGTTGGGAGAGATCGAACTACCAGTTTACACATAAGGAGTCAACTTCTGCACTCGCTTCTTGGTGTTGGATTCTCTCTCCGCTTACAATGTCATCTTGGGTCGTCCCTGGATACATGAGATGGAGTTGTACCGTCGACTTTCCATCAAGTGCTGAAGTTTACAACCAAGTGGGGGATAAAAGACAGGAGAGGAGATCAAAAGGATTCATGCGCATGTTACCATACTACGATGAAGGCGAAGCAAGCTACCTTATAACGATTACTGCGGCGGAGACCGTCCGACCCAAAGTCGTAGTAACTGACTCTTCCGGATGATCCATATATGGTCGAGTTGGACGAAGTCTCAATCCATTCAGATTTTCCACACAACACCGTCTGCATTGGAGCTCAACTAACTCCAACTCTCAGAAAAGAACTTATCAAATTTCTATCTGATCATATGATTGTTTTTGTTTGGTCCCATGCGAACATGACAGACATCGATCCTAACATCATTGTTCACAGGCTGCAGGTCAATCCGGACTATCCTCCTAAAAGACAAAAGAGAAGAAAGTCCGCTCCCGAAAGGAACAAAATTATCAACGAAGAGATCCATAAGTTGTTCGACAACGGGCTAGTCAGGGAGGTTCACTACCCAGATTGGTTAGCCAACGTAGTGGTTGTAAAGAAGAAGAATGGCAAATGGCGAGTATGCATAGACTCTTTCCCACTGCTTCACATAGATATGTTCATTGACGCCACTGCGTACACGAGTTGTTGAGCTTCATAGACGCCTAATCGGGATACAACCAGATCTTGATGCGACCAAGAAAAGATAGCTTTCATGACCAATCTTGATATCGTTTGCTACAAAGCCATGTCGTTCGGGTTGAAGAATATAGGGGCAACCTGTCAACACCTTGATGGATTAGTATACTAGAAATAAATCCTTTTAGCTTGTATACATGTGTTGTCCATAACCACTTATAATCTCTTATCTGATTAAGTATGAAATGTCATCCATGCATTAAACATCTATCCATTATCTCAAAGTTATAAACTTTATGGTGTGTTGTAGATCACAGAAGACCATAGTTGTCGATTTCTCTAGAGATATAAAATGATATCACAGTTGAGATATAACTGTTGGTTTAGGCTGCAATATGGACGGGAAAAGTAGCTTGTCTTGGTTACTTTTCTATACTAGTACTGCGTGTACTGATATGATCACAATGAGGTGTATTCTTCTATTCTGACCTAAGTAGAAAGAATCAAGACCTTAGGTTTGAACCTTAACTGTAATTGAGTCCTAAGGGTGTATAGTTGTGGTCTTTTCCTTTGATTTACCATGGGTGAAAGTTCAGAGTATCTGCAACTCAATATGCTTCGTATTTTGGAAAACAACTACAACTAGTACGACTCTTAGTGTAACTGCAATAGAGCACCGTATCCTGGTAGAACGGGTTGATCATATCCCTTGAGGAGTTCATTAAGGATTATCATACCAAACCCTGCAGGTGGATAAAGTTCCGATATGATGAATAGGGAATGAATGGTACTACTCATGAATAACAAAGAAGTTGAATAACATAAGCAGTCAGAAGTTTTAAGTTAATCAATGGATGTGGGATATCGTAAATACAGGGGTCACTAAGTCTAATACTAGCCCTAAACTCAACAGGGGTAAAACAGGTAATTCAACACTATAACTTTAGTGGAATGTTTTAGTACTTATAAACTAAATTGTACCCTGGGCTGAGTATGGAGAATTTAGACATTGGTAGGCCCGATTTTACCAGCTAATAGATCCCTGATCTGGCCCAAAAAGCTCATCAGGCCACAGTATAAGGAATGATTGGTGTTTAGATGTTAGGGTTTTCGTAGTGTTTTCGAGTCTGTTTTCGTAATGTTTTCGTGTTTTTGTGTGTGTTTATGGCTATGATTTGGTTGTTTGGAGTTTTTGGTACTTGTAGGTGTTTATGGATGAATAGGAGCGGAAACGGGTCGAAAAGGATGGAAAAGACGATGATCGAACGAAGGAGGTCAGTTTGGAGAGTTGGACGGGCCGTCCAACTAATCTTGACGGCCGTCCAACATCACCTCCAAGAGCTTTGGATGGGCGTCCAGCGTGTTTGAGCCGAATTGTCCAGTGTCAAGTTTTGGACGGGCCTTCCAACTTCTGGACGGCCGTCCAACTAAGGCGGCCAGTTTTCCTTTCCTTTTATACCTAGGTTTTTACCTAGTATATATATTACTTCATTGTACACGAATTCTAGACAACTTCTACTCTCTTTTAGCATAAGTTTTTACATTCAAACACTTTAGAATAGCTTTTTATTGTTCGGATCCGGATTCCTCGTTTCGTTCGTTTAATTCAAGACTTCTTTATTTAATTCAAGTTCTTCGTTCTTCGATTTAATTCTTGTAAGTTCTTTTATTGCTTTCGTTTACTTGCTTTAATTACTTGCTTTAGTTTTGGATTCAATTTCATAATTGCTTTGTTTAATTTCCTTAGTTTAATTTCGTTCATTCGATTTTCATGTTCTAGTTTAGATTCGTTTCCTTCGATTTCAATTCTCTCGTTTTTAAAGCTTTCAAAGTTAGATTTATTTTCCTTTAAATTTCCAGATTTTATTCATCATGTCTATGTTAGTTTATGCTTTCTTCGTTGCTTTGTTTATTGCTTTCTTTTCGATTCTTGCCTAGGTAGATTAATCGTTTATTCTAGTTTAATTCTTAGATTTATTTACTCGTTCTTAGATTAATTATTTATTTGCTTTTATTTATTGCTTTGATTTATTTTATTTGCCTAGGATCTAAAACCAAAAACCCAAAAATCTTATTTACTTGCTTTCCTAGATTTAGGCTAGATTAGGATTTACTACATAATTAATTGCCCTGTTAAGTTTTCCTTGAGATTCGATACTTAGGTTTTACTTGCTAGTGCTACGATAGGATTTCGTTCTATTGCGAACACTTTTTAGTGAAACAAATTTTGTGCCAAAATTTATTTCACTAAAAAGTGTTCGCAATAGAACGAAATCTATCCTAGCACTTAGTAAGTAAAAACCCAATGTCGAATCTCAAGGAAAACTTTGCAGGGCAAATAATCGTGTAGCAAAAATCCAAATCTAGCCTAAAACTAAGAAAGCAAGTAAAAAGAATTTTGAGTTTTGGTTTTTAAATCCTAGGCAAGAAAATAAATAAGCAATAAATTAAAGCAAGTAAATAAATCTAATCTAGAAAGCAAAGAAATAAATCGAACTAATTAATCTAAAGAATTAAACTAGATGAAAGCAAATAAACTACCTAGGCAAGAATCAAAAAGAAAGCAAATAAGAAAGCAACGAAAGAAACGAAAACGAATCTAGACATGAATTAAACTAAATCTGGAAATCTGGAAATTAAATAAATAAATCTAACTCTAAGAACTTGGAAAACAAAGTGATCGAAAACTAGGAACAACGAATCTAAACTAAGAACTTGAAATGGAATGAACGAAATTAAATAAACGAAATTAAATGAAGCAATTACGAAAGTAAATTTAAAACTAAGGAAAGCAATTAAATAAAATAAAAGAAAGCAATAAAGAACTTACAAGATTAAACGAAGAACGAAGAACTAAATAAAAACTTGAATTAATTGAAGAACGAAGTAGCGATCCGGATCGAACAAAGGAAAACTAAACTAGAATGTAATGTGCTGAAAACTAGAGCTAAAACTAAGGTAAAAGGTTGTAGAATTCGTGTACAAGGGGTAGTATTTATAATAGGTATGGAAACCTAGTTATAGAAGGAAAGGAAAGCTGGCCGCCGGAGTTGGACGGGCGTCCAAAACGAGTTGGACGTACGTCCAACTCTTCATTCTGGATGACTACGCGCGTCTTTCTTCTTTTGGCCGTATCTTCCTCGTCCGAACTCCAAATTGACCTCCGTTTTCGTCTACGTGCTCCTATCGAACCCCTCTTCGAAATAATGTTTCTTTCTTCTTGTTTTCTTCTCGTTTCCGCCCTTTTCATCCTACAATACCAAAGACTCCAAAACAACCAAATCATAGCCACAAACAACGAAAACACACAAAAACTAAGGGGAAACGGACACGAAAAGACAATGAAAAACCTAACATCTAAACACCAATCAAAATCCCCCACACTTAGATCTTTGCTTGTCCTCATGCAATATAAACATACAACTTAGACTCAATCCAAACAATCCAAATCATAGAACATGTAATCACCGGAATCGACAAACAATGAACGAAGTCACTTTAATCCCAAGTTATAATCAATCAATCATCGACAAACTATGTGGCTTATAAATCACATCCAAGCATGAGGAAAAGCAATGATACACACATCTCAAAAATATCTAAAATCATTACAACTTAGACGTCTAGCCTACTTCCCCTTTTATTCAACTCAAACACAAATATAACTCTCTTTTTTTTTTCTTTTTTTTCCTTCTTTTTTTTTACAAGCGAACGTTTTTGGCACATAATTCACTAGGTTTAATCATCGATGCCGGGGAAAACTTTAGGCGTTTAATTGTGTAGTATTTTTATTTGTTTTATTTTTATTTGTGTTTATCGATTTCTTGTTTCTCCCACTCGGTGCGTTTAACCATTTTGTTGAGTGTTGTTTATGCATGGTCGCCGAAGTCTTCAAAGGAATTTAGCGCCCTACTTCGACAACATCCATCAAAGGAAAGCGATTTTAGCCGCCAAGGAGAAGGAGGAGATTGATTCCCAAGACTTTTCTTTGGTCTTGTTATTTGCAGAGCCCGAAGCCATGGCCTAGAGTCATGGGCGATTTTGCTCGCCCCACATTCACGGCCACCACTTCGGCGATTGTCCTGATGGAAGCGGTCAGGAATCATGATCTTAAACCTCACCACATGGCGTTGCTCCCATCCTACCACGGGCTGCCCAACGAGGATGCATTGACGTTCATTGGAGAGTATTGCACGGTGGTGCAATCTTTCACACTCTCGGGACTCACGGAGGACAACTTGAAGATGAAGTGCTTCCCGTACACCCTAAAGGATCGAGCAAAGTCGTGGTATTTGGCGCTCACGGCCAACTCTCTCGCCACATGGAATGCGGTGTGTGAGAAGTTCATGCTCAAGTACTACCCGAACCACAAGACTCAAGAGGTGCGGTCGAAGATTATGAATTTTTCCCAAGACAACGATGAGCCGTTTCACGAAGCATGGGAGAGGTTCCAAGAGCTGCTTCAACAATGCCCCCATCATCAAATGGCATCGGAGTTGCTTTGGCAATATTTCTACGACGCCCTCAACCAAACTTGTCAGTTCATGGTAGATAGTTCGGCCAGAGGCAACATAGCGGACAAGACAGCTGATGAGATGAGGACTATTTTCGAGACACTTGCTGCGAGTTCTCAACAAAAATCAGCTAGGCCAAGGAATGTGGAGGCGAGTGCAATCTCGATGAGCCCCGACTTGAAGAAGCAAATTGCCGACATGTATAGGGATCTTGAGAACTTGAAGATGAAGCAAAGTGCACCGGCCCCGAAGGAGGAAGAGAGGAAGTCGGACCAATGCGAGATTTGTGGAGAGCTTGGACACATCAAGGAGGTGTGCCACAACATGGGGAAGTTTCCATACGAAGGAGGTGCCGAGGTGTATGCCGCTCAAGGATACCCGCATCAAGTGCCTCCACCTCAAGGATACCAAGGGGGATACAATGGACGTTTCCAAAACCCAAGGCCGACACAAGGGCAAGGTAATCCTCCTACCTATCCTAATAGGCGCCCTCCACCATATAATAGCCCTTATCCTCCACAAAATCCCTACTACTCCCATCCACCATCACCATATTATCCACCTCCACAATATCCTCCCAATCCATATTATCCACCACCTCCATACTACCCCCCTCAACCTACTCCTACACCACCACCACCATACCCAAATTCTCGTCCTCAAGGACCTCCACAAAAGCCTCCCGTCGATGAGAGTCTCTCCACATTCCTACATGAGGCTAAATTGGCTCGAGAGGCTCAAGATGCTAACATTAAGAGACTCAAGACGGCCATTGGTCAAATTTCTGGGTCCATGCACTTAATGCAGCAACCGGGGTGAATTCCGAGTCAAGGGATTCAACCACAACAAGCCAACGAGGTGCAAGCCCCATATCCCCCGTATGTTCCTCCTTTTCCACCTCATCAAGCCCAAGCAGTTTTGGTGTTGCGGAGAGGAAGACAGGTGGAAAACGGTGTTAATATGCCACCTCAAGGGCATTCAAGTGATAGATGGAGCCCGAGCAAGCGTTGGAGCAATGGGAAAATTTCGGCAGAATCTGGAGTTGGACGTCCGTCCAACTTTTCTGGACGGCCGTCCACCCCTTCTGGACGGGCGCCCAACGTGCAATAACAACATCTTACAGGCCAAGGATCTGGACGGCCGTCCAACTTTGTTGGACGTACGTCCAACCCTGTTCCTCCGAATCCAACAGTTCCCGAAGTTGGACGTCCGTCCAACTCCTCTGGACGGCCGTCCAACCCCGACGAGCAACGCAAGGAGTCCGAGGAGCCCGAGAAAGAGCCCGAGAAAGAGTCCCCACCTCTACACAAGACTTCCAATCCTTATGTTCCTCCCATTCCTTATCCAAGTCGTGTGAAGAACAAGAAGCGCGATCAACAATTCTTGGATTTATACAAGCTTCTTTCAAAGGTGGACATGAACTTGCCTCTCGTTGATGTTATTCGCAACGTGCCACCGTTCGTGAGGTTCGTGAAGGAGTTGACATCGAGGAAGAAGCCGTTCGATGAGATGGAGACGATTGCGGTGTCGGAGGTGGCGACATCCATTATGCAACACCCTCTTCCACCTAAGCAACGAGATCCAGGTTCTTTCATTACACTATCTCTTTAGGTAATGGTAAGGAAGCATGTGGTATGCTAGATTTAGGTGCCGGTATTAATCTTATGCCTTATTCTATCTTTAAACAATTAGAGTTAGGAGAACTTAAACCCACTCGCATGAGCCTTCAATTGGCGGATAGGTCTATTAGGTACCCTAGAGGTATTATTGAGGATATTCTTGTTCGTGTGGGGGGGGGGGGGGGGGGGGGGTTTAATTGTGCCCGTTGATTTCGTTGTTTTATATATAGATGAGGTACAAGAGAATGGTATTGAGCACACACTTTTGCTAGGTCGTCCTTTCATGGCTACTACTAATACCTTGATTGATGTGAAGATTGGTGTGATTAAGATGTTGGTTTTAGGAAAGGATGTCTCGTTTTCTGTGCATAAGAGTCGACCTATGTCATCGGTCAATTTAATTGATAATTGTTCTTTCATCGATAAGGTTGATGCCTTGGCTGAGTGCTCTTTTGTGCAGGATTTTGACACCGAGGAAGTGTGTTGGGGATCCGGAGATCAAATGGAATGAGAGCGAATGGAGAGAGACATCGGGATCAAACTCCCGTTTCCCCCTCAAGACCCCGAGCCCGGCTCGAAGATTCCGGAGCCGTTGGAGTTGAAAGAGCTTCCTTCGCATTTGAAATATGTGTTTTTAGAAGGAGGCAATCAAAAACCCGTGATTATCTCTTCTTCTTTGTCTCTTGCAGAGGAAGGAGCATTGGTGGGCACACTCAAGGAGAACAAGCTCGCTTTTGGATGGAGCTTGGCGGATATTCGAGGGATTAGCCCGGCCACGTGCATGCATCGCATCAATCTCGAAGAAGGCGCTCGCCCCAAACGAGATGGACAACGGAGGCTCAATCCAATGCTCATGGAGGTCGTGCGCAAGGAGATTTACAAGCTATTGGCGGAGGGCATTATTTATGTCATCGCCGATAGTGAGTGGGTTACCCCTGTGCACGTCGTTCCAAAGAAGGGAGGAATCACGGTGTCGAAGAACGAGAAGGATGAGTTGGTCACCTCGCGCCCGGTTACCGGTTGGAGGATGTACATCGATTATAGGAAGCTCAATGCTTCCACCAAAAAGGACCACTTTCCTCTCCCTTTCATTGATCAAATGCTTGATAAGTTAGCCGGGCAAGAATTTTATTGTTTTCTAGATGGTTTGTCAGGTTACTATCAAATTGCGATAGCTCCGGAGGATCAAGCAAAGACGGCCTTCACTAGCCCTTTTGGGACCTACGCTTATAGGAGGATGCCATTTGGTCTCTGCAATGCACCGGGTACGTTCCAAAGATGTATGATGTCTATTTTCTCGGAATTTATCGGGGACTTTGTAGAGATTTTTATGGATGATTTTTCAGTTTTTGGGTCGTCTTTTCATGATTACTTGATGAACATTGAGAGAGTTCTTAAGAGATGCATTGAGAGTGGTCTTACTTTGAGTTGGGAAAACAGTCACTTTATGGTTAGAAGTGGAATTGTTTTAGGCCATGTAGTCTCTAGTAAGGGTATAGAGGTCGACAAAGCGAAAGTGGAGGTGATTGAAAAATTGCCACCACCTAGTGATGTCAAAGGTATTAGGAGTTTCCTTGGTCATGCGGGCTTTTATAGACGATTTATTAAGGATTTTTCTAAGATTAGCCAACCTCTTTGTCGTTTACTTGCTCAAGATGTGCCTTTCCACTTTGATGATTCTTATATGCATGCTTTTCTCACCTTGAAGGAAAAACTCATCTCTGCCCCCGTTGTAGTTGGACCCGATTGGTCATTGCCTTTTGAAATTATGTGTGATGCTTCTAATAATGCCGTAGGGGCTGTTTTGGGTCAAAGAGTCGATAAGATGCTTCGTGTAATTTACTATGCTAGTTTAACTCTTAATCCTGCTCAAGTGAATTACACCACCACCGAACAAGAGATGTTTGCTGTTGTTTTTGCCTTAGATAAGTTTAGATCTTACATCATAGGGTCTAAGGTGATTATTTATAGTGATCATGGTGCTCTTAAACATCTTTTGACTAAAGCCCAAGCAAAACCTAGGTTGATTAGATGGGTCTTATTGTTGCAAGAATTTGATATTGAAATTCGTGATAGGAAAGGTAGTGACAATCTTGTAGCCGACCATCTCTCTCGACTCGATTCACCTCCCCCTTATGCTTCTCTTGATGATATTTGTGATTCTTTCCCTTTTGAGAATGTTAATGAAGTGGATGTTACTCCTTGGTTTGCCGATATTGTTAATTACTTGGTCGATAAGGACACTAAACCCGTCCTTAACGCTCAAGAAGAGAAAAGGTTTCTTTGTTTGTGTAGGCAATACTATTGCGAGGACCCTCACTTATTCAAGCTTGGGAAGGACGAGGTGATTCGAAGGTGAGTTCCCAACCACGAGCAAGCCGAGGTGTTGCGACATTGTCACGAGGAACCGAGTGGAGGCCATTTTGGTGGGCAAAAGACTGCACATAAGGTACTTCAAAGTGGGCTATATTGGCCCACTCTTTTTAAGGATGCCCAAGCTTTTTATCTCTCTTGTGATCGTTGTCAACGCGTCGGCTTGATTAGTCGACGCAATGAGATGCCTTTAAATCCTATCTTGGTGGTCGAGGTATTTGATGTATGGGGAATTGATTTTATGGGTCCTTTTCCCAAGTCTCATGGATTCGAGTATATTTTGCTTGCCGTCGATTACATGTCCAAGTGGGTAGAAGCCATACCCACGAAGACATGTGACTCTCATGTTGTCTTGAAGTTTGTGCAGGAAAATATTTTGTGTAGGTTTGGTTTCCCTCGTGTGATCATTAGTGATGGGGGAAAACATTTTTGCAACAAATTGTTCGCCAAGCTCATGAAGAAGAACGCCATCACTCACAAGGTGGCGACTCCTTATCATCCACAAACTTCGGGACAAGCGGAGACAAGCAATCGACAAATCAAAGGGATCCTCGAGAAGACGGTGAAACCATCAAGGAAGGATTGGGCCAACAAGTTGAACGATGCTCTTTGGGCATATCGCACGGCTTACAAAGGCGTGCTTGGGATGAGTCCCTATAGGCTCGTCTATGGTAAGTCATGTCATTTGCCCGTTGAGATTGAGTTCAAGGCATATTGGGCCCTCAAGCGCATCAACTTCGACCTCGATGATGCTCACGATTGGAGAATTTTGCAAATGGAGGAGCTTGACGAGCTTAGGAACGAAGCCTACGACAATACCAAGATCTACAAGGACAAGGTGAAGCGTCTACACGATAGACGAATAGCCTACAAGGAGTTCAAACCCGGAATGAAGGTACTTCTCTTTCACTCTCGTCTTCGTTTATTTCCGGGTAAGCTAAAGTCTAGGTGGGGAGGTCCATACACGGTGGTGCAAGTTTTCCCCCATGGTGCGGTAGAGATCAAGAACGAGGATTCGGGATACATCTTCTCAGTCAACGGGCAACGATTGAAGCCGTACATCGAAGGGTCGACATTGCCTCAAACGGTGGAGACGATTCTCATCTCCGACCCCCCACTTTCCTCTTGAGTATTTGGTACGTCAAGCTAATGACGATAAACAAGCGCTTGGTGGGAGGCAACCCACGCAAAAAAATATAAAAATATGTAGCTTAGGTTTCATTTTAGTTATTTTCGTGTTTTTTGTTGGCTTTTCTTGTTGATTTTTCGTGCAGGGAGTAGAACACAAGGATTGGCGAGAAGAGAAGTCGAGACGAGGAGAAAAATCAATTCTGGACAGATTCGAGAGTTGGACGGCGTCCAACTTCAGTTGGACGTACGTCCACCAAAGACACCCTCCAGCTCAGGTTCACGAGTTGGACGCCGTCCAACCCAAGTTGGACGGGCGTCCAACTCCACGCGACCCAACTCAGTACCAAGAGTTGGACACCGTCCAACTCAAGTTGGACGGCCGTCCAACCCTGACGGGTCCAATTTCTGCTCGAAATCGAATTCTCCTTTACTTTAACCTAAATCACCCTCTTCCTTTCTCACTTCTCTCACGTCTCTCTCTCTATTGTAGAATACACAGCGCCGCTGCCGACCCATTCACTGCCGACGTCAAATTCCAGCCGCCGCCGCTGCTTTTCGCTGCTGTCACCGCCGGCCGCACCGCCGTTTCCTACTGCTGCCGCCTTTGTCAATGCCGCTGCCGCCGCCATTTGCTGCTGCCACTACCCACACCGCCACTCACTTCGCCAACCAGCCCACCGTCGCCGCGTTCAGCCGCCGCTGTTCGTCTCGCCATCGAAACCAGCCACGCCCAGATTTCAAGTTGGACGTGCCGCCCAACATACTTTGGACGCCGTCCAGAATTCGCTGCTGTCCCGGCGTTCTTCGACCCCCGTTTCAACCCGTTCTCGTCCCATCTTCATTCCCCAGCCTTCCTCTACTACCATGGCCCGTGGAAACGCGTTCACCAATGCTCGAGTCGCCCTCGGCTCTCGTCTCGAAGGCAATCGACCCACCGGAGCTACACTGGAGCAAATCGGTATACAACAAGGTGTTCCATTCCTCACTGATAGGTTAGCAACTACTAACTTATATCTTCGGTTGCACAATTTGGATATTAGGCCGCCTAGACACTATCGGGTTGATTTCCTTCGTAATTTGCCTATGTGGAGTACACTTAGAGGTTATCTAAACTTGTTTAGGCTTGTCTAGATTGGTTACAAATCAGTGGGAGGGCCACAATAGCCTCTGTTTGGAAATGTGCTGTAGCTTTAGGCTTGAGTTGAATGAGCAAGGGGAATTATGCATGTATAGTATGTTCAATGGTGTTTTGTGGGAAGTGACTAGGGAAGTTATGAGTACTGTTTTTGGATTCCATGTTGGTGATGATTTAGTTGAGTTTGTGCCTGCGAATTTTGATGTGTCTGCTGCTTGGTATGAGTTGTCGGGGGTAGCGAATTATAAGACTTCGGGGGTCTCGAGTGCATTTATTCTCGATGATGCTTTAGTTATCCTTCACCGTTTCTTGTCTTGCATGGTAACTACTAAGAAGGAACACAGTAAAGTTAATGCTGTTGAGATTTATTTGCTTACTTGCGCTCGAGATAATGTGCATGTTTGTTTAGCCCCGTTTATTTGGGCTCAGTTGCTAATGTGCAAAATAAGAGGGGAGCACACCCTACTTTAAGTTACATTGCCACAGGTTTAGCGCGCAACTTCGAAGTTGACGTCACGCAGTGTGAAGGGCTAACTCCGAGCCAAGAGATCGCCCCTTCCGACTTCATCAAAGCTCATCTCATGCTTACCCCAACCGAGTTAATCCCTATGCGAGAGCGCCCCTCGGTGGTGGCTCATTACGCCAATCTTAGACTTCGAGGGATTGAGGAAGCACAAGCCGAGGAGGAGCAAGCCTAAGAGGCCGGAGGTGATGATGAAGAGGGAGGTGGTGATGGGCAAGAGCAGCAAGAGGAGCACCAAGAGGTCCCGACCGATGACGACCTCTTAGTTCGCCACTACCATCGCCGCGATCGTGTTCGGGCCCGGCAAGCATGGAGGCCGAGATTCCTCCGTATTGGGCCGAGTTTCAACAAGGTATGTTTGATCGATTCGATTCATTGTCTACCCAAATGACGGGTTTGGATAGGAGGGTGTCCAACATTGAGAGCCACTTGATGTGCTACACCGATTTTTCGGTTGGCTCCACCTCCGCTCCACCGGACCACCCGAACGACCCTCGCTATTGGTCTCCGCACGATCCCTGATGGAATGACCCACGGTTCCGAGGTCCTTTCAACTGAAAATAGCCTTGTTTGTGTCTTTTCGTTTTGTTTTGAGTCTTTTATTTTTGATTTCTTTATTTTGTTCGATTTTACGCTTTTGTGTTTCGTGTTGTGCTTGTTTTGTAGGTGATACTTGGAGTCTCTTGAGATTTTGAGTATTTGGTCGTCATATTGCGATAAGTTCTCTCTATCCCTTTTCTCTTTATTTTCTCGCAATGGGGACATTGCTTGATTTTAAGTGTGTGTGTGTGTGTGTGGGGGGGGGGGGGGGGGGGGGGGGGTCTTTGAACTTTTTGGCATGCAGTTTTTGTTTTTATGTCTTGTTGATCGAGTTTTATTTGGTTTGATTGAGTCTATTGTTTGGTTTGATCGAGTCTTTATGTTCTCCATGCTTAGGAAGTTGTTTGAATTTGAGCCTATAAGCATGTGACTTAGGATCGATGTGAATGATTCGATGATGGAACATTACTTGTTGGAACTGATTTGAGCATAAATTAGGTTGGTTTAATCTTGAGTTGTGATTGATTATGAATTGATGAATTGTGGGGCATGAATTGGTTTGAGTTTGAGGAAATGATTTATGATTTTTGGATTATGAGTGATAAGTCTAGATTGTTGCGACTTTGGATTGCTAGTTTACTTTCCCCTTAATTAAAAAAAAAAAAAAAAAAAAAAAAAAAAAAAAAAAAAAAGAAAAGAAAAGAAAAGAAAAGAGTTGTGTTTATGTGTGAATAAAGAGTTGATAGGATTCTGCTCCTCTTACTTGTAACGTGTGAAAATACTAGAGTAATGAGCATGGGAAACCACATGAAAAGGCTTCGAGAGACCCTCGAATGATCACATTTCATGAACTATGTCCTAGATGATACTCGTGTATATTAGAATAATGTGTTCGCAGGTACTCTACCCCTCTTGACAATGGGTACGGGAAACCGCACTAGGAGGCTCGATGTGACCCATCGATGATTAAACCTAGTGAATTATGTGCCAAAAACGTTCACTTGTAAAAAAAGAGTTGTTTATGTATTGAATAAAAGGGGAAGTAAGCTAGACGTCTAAGTTGTGGTGATCTAGATATTTGTGAGATATGTGTATCATTGCTTTTCCTCTTGCTTGGATTGATTTATAAGCCACATAGTTTGTCGATGATTGATTGATTGTAACTTGGGATTAAAGTGACCTCGTTTGAGTTTGTCGTTTCCGGTGATTAAATGTTCTATGATTTGGATTGTTTGGATTGAGTCTAAGTTATATGTTTATATTGCTTGAGGACAAGCAAAGGTCTAAGTGTGGGGGATTTTGATTGGTGTTTAGATGTTAGGGTTTTCGTAGTGTTTTCGAGTCTGTTTAATGTTTTCGTGTTTTTGTATGTGTTTATGGCTATGATTTGGTTGTTTGGAGTTTTTGGTACTTGTAGGTGTTTATGGATGAAAAGGAGCGGAAACGGGTCGAAAAGGATGGAAAAGACGATGATCGAACGAAGGAGGTCAGTTTGGAGAGTTGGACGGGCCGTCCAACTCATCTGGACGGCCGTCCACATCACGTCCAAGAGTTTTGGACGGGCGTTCAGCGTGTTTGAGCCGAATTGTCCAGTGTCAAGTTTTGGACGGGCCGTCCAACTTCTGGACGGCCGTCCAACTAAGGCGGCCAGTTTTCCTTTCCTTTTATATCTAGGTTTTTACCTAGTATATATATTACTTCCTTGTACACGAATTCTAGACAACTTTTACTCTCTTTTAGCATAAGTTTTTACATTCAAACACTTTAGAATGGCTTTTTATTGTTCGGATCCGGATTCCTCGTTTCGTTCGTTTAATTCAAGACTTCTTTATTTAATTCAAGTTCTTCGTTCTTCGATTTAATTCTCGTAAGTTCTTTTATTGCTTTCGTTTACTTGCTTTAATTACTTGGTTTAGTTTTAGGTTCGATTTCATAATTGCTTTGTTTAATTTCCTTAGTTTAATTTCGTTCATTCGATTCTCAAGTTCTAGTTTAGATTCGTTTTCCTTCGATTTCAATTCTCTCGTTTTTAAAGCTTTCAAAGTTAGATTTATTTTCCTTTAAATTTCCAGATTTTATTCATCATGTCTAAGTTAGTTTATGCTTTCTTCGTTGCTTTGTTTATCGCTTTCTTTTCGATTCTTGCCTAGGTAGATTAATCGTTTATTCTAGTTTAAATCTTAGATTTATTTACTCGTTCTTAGATTAATTATTTATTTGCTTTTATTTATTGCTTTGCTTTATTTTATTTGCCTAGGATCTAAAACCAAAAACCCAAAAATCTTATTTACTTGCTTTCCTAGATTTAGGCTAGATTAGGATTTACTACATAATTAATTGCCCTGTTAAGTTTTCCTTGAGATTCGATACTTAGGTTTTACTTGCTAGTGCTACGATAGGATTTCGTTCTATTGCGAACACTTTTTAGTAAAACAAGGAACAAGTGGGCCATCGTGTCATTTGGCCCAGTGAGGGCGCCAATTACAAGCTCATGGATGCCTAGTTCATTGTAGTAGACCTGGTCTGCAACTTAAGCCCAAGTCTCACTTAGTTTCCCCTATAAATACTGCCTCAAGGTCTGATAAATCACGTTGTGCATTATTGGTAAAGGCTTACTCATTTATAAGACTTCAATTCTCCTATTTTTACACGTTGTATGCCTATTACAAATAGTTTTACTCACCTAAATTATAAGAATGACTAATAAAACCTATGCTGCAATATTTATTATTTCATTTCCTATAAATAGGCGAATGCCATCACCATTCATCCTACATTAGAGTGTTTAACTTTCAAAATATATTATTTTCACGGGTTATATCATCCAAAGGCAAGAATTCAAGCTATTCTGGTATTTCGGTTATGATGGAGTCCAAGATTCGTTGATTCAAGATCCTGTTCGTGTTCTCAAAGGGCCAGTGACGAGAGCTCGAGCTAAGAAGTTCAAGGAAAGATTGCAAGGCTTGGTTCAAGAAGTTTGGGCTCAAGATATGAAGAAGAAGTCCATTGGAGAAGGCGGACCGGACAACCCGCGAGGTGTTAATCTTATTAAGTGCATCCGGGTTGAATATTGAAGACTTTATATTTATTTTCGTGTGTTTTTGTTCATCCCACGTTTTTGGACCTTAAAAGGCTTGGTTTTTGGGCTTTTATCATGTTGGTTAATGGATTGGGCCATGCCTTTGACTATAGTTCAGTTATTTCCTAGTTTGATTAGGTTTAGATGATTTTATTTGTCTGCCTATATATAGGGGTCTTTGTGGAAGAAAATTGATCATCTAATCATTAATATACTTGTGAGTTTTATTCTCTCTTGAGAGTTATTCGAATTCTTCTTGATTAATATTCCAAGACGAACTCATTATCCGGTGAATCAACAAGTAAATCAAAATTCGTTGTGTGTCATTCATCATTCCTCAGTTGTTAAGTCAATCGTCTCTTTGGGGTTAAGGGAGTTTCTCGCCTTTTCAATTAAGAGGATTAGATTCAAAGGTTTGGGTTTTTCCATCCTTTATCAGTTCGAGTCGAGCCGAGTTCGTGTTTTTTAGTCTTCACCCTTGCATAGTTTATTCGGTCGTCAAGGATTGTATCAGGTTATAAGGTGGGGTTCTCTTTATAAAATATGATTTTGAGTTAGAAAGCTCTTTAATGTGGGATATTCCATGAAAAATATGTAGTGCATGATTACATGTTTAAGGCTCTTATGTTTACGATCGGGTCTCTCGGTTGGTCTAACACACTAATCGAGGGGTTGTGCGCACTGTTAGAAATCATTGGGTTGATCACCATTCTAACTTCTATGGGAGTACTAGTGGATGAAATACTCCATTGTCTCCAAACTATATGCTCCATCATGAAAGGGATACGAGAGTGGTACGTTCCGGGTAACATGGTAATACGCATTTGCGCGCAATCAACGAAAATGAGTTTTGTTGCATGAAAGTTATATGATTTTTAAACCCTCCTATGCATGCTTTATTATCATGGATATTCTTTTTATTAAAAATGTTTTCGGCATAACTGCACTGGGAGCATTAGTACTCAGTCCTACAATTCTTTTTCGAATGTTTTTGTAGATGAAGGAATCTGGTGGAGCAGCAGGACCTAGGGAGGACTGTTGTTGTTGTTGTGGTGTAAAAAGAAAATAAACGCTTACGCTATGCTTTAAAATAAAGTATATGCCCTCATGTATATTTTGATAAGTTAATTTCGCATTTCGAAATAATATCTCTACGTTTCTCCTACTCCTACATTTCTCCTATGGGTACTCAGACGACAGTCAACATGGGAAGTTCAGTTTAACCAACCCCATAGTTCGAGTTGTATGTCCTGATCCCATATGTAAATATTTTATTTTCATGGGTATTAAGACATGGCGGCCGGTACGGGCAGTATGGTACCCGTAGTTCTTGTTGTGCGTCGCGATCCCGTATATAATTAAATGATAATAATATGGTTTAAATGTCTTAAATTATGATCCCCCGACCCTTTCTATCCTCGCTTCTTAACTCCAACCCATTGCCACGTCCCGACATACGTGCCTTCCCTCGGGAATTGAGGAATGACAGGGCTAGTTTAAACTCAATTACCGTTAGGTCTTTTAAGAAGTAAACTAGTTACTGAAAGCTCGAGTACGATTAATATGTTTAATCTAGATTCAGTTAAGACACCTAAATCAATTCACATGCAATTCCTACGATTAACCTAACTATCAATTAAGGCAAAGATTAGATCTAATCGTATTATGTTTCATGAATTTTATCATGCAATTAACCCAACTAAGGTAAAAATTACACAATTAATGATACATAAATAGTGATCAAGTATTCATGCATGAGAATACGCACCATGAAACATAAATCTAAGTGGAAAGATAAATAGATCTAAAATGTATTCATGTAGATTCAATTAAACATACAAACCCTAGAATCTATTAAGAGATTTAGCTAGACATATTTAAAAGATAGGTAGAAGGAAGATAAGATAGGTAGAAGGAAGATTAAACATAAGTAAATACATAAAAGTAAAGAGAAAGAGATTTAAAACTTTTGAATCTTGCACTAATCTTCAATCGTCTTCAATCTTCGTACATAAATGTAAAAACAAATCTAAAATATGAAAACCAATCTAAGATCTAGAATGGAATTATGGATCTGAATATGAAGTACGATAAAATGATGATTTTTGGGGTATATGTAAGGTAGGTGATGTGTCTTGTTAATATTGTATTTATGTGGTTATTTGTATAGTTTTATTATGTGTGTTTTGCAATTTATGTGTGTTTTTTGTGTAGGAATGTGGAAGTGTCGAAGAAGGATGAACTTGGAGAGAAGTCATGGATTATTTCGGATAATTTTGCAAATACGAGAAGAATCGAGGAGTCAAGAATCAAGCAAGAACTTATTTATATTATGATTAATATAATATTAGTATTAGTATTATTATTAGGGCATGTACAATGCTAGAACCCCAAATGAGGTTCTTAGAGATGCCACATAGACAAAAGCTCATTGTTATTAAAAATTTACAATGGTAAAGTTCTTAACAATGGTTCTTATAATAATTGGAGGATCCCGCTTATTATTTTATTTAATTTTTTTATCATTTTATTTAACCATTGATTTTATTTTATTATCATATAATTAATATGTTTTAATGCGGTGGGACCCATTTTTTATTAAGATACTGCATCTTATATAAGAACCTGGGTTCTTATTTTGGAGACATCCAATGGGAATGAAATTTAAGGTATGGTTCTTATTTTTGCCACATATGTAAGATCAATGGTATATGCTCTTAGTTATTAGTTTTTTCTTATTTTTCCTGGGCGGTAAAACAAATTAAAAAAGGAAAAACCGCATATAGGAGTTAGGCAGTTTTGTGAACGGGAGTTTTCTTTTTCTTCATCTGGGGGTTAGCGTGGGAAAACCAGGGGGAAGAGAAGGGAGCCGTGTTGTTGTTCTGGATATTTTTGAAGTGCTAATTTAATTTCTTTCTGCTTTACGGTAAATTGAGGGAGAAGTCAATTGCTATTTTAATTCCTTTAATTGAAGTTTCTGTAAGTTGGTGTTTGTGGATAAAATTTTTGTAATCATTATTTGTTTGTTGAATTATATCTTCAATTTCTTCTTGTTCAATTTTGCGAGTATGAGTAGCTAGATTTTATTCGGCAGGATTAACGAATCACTATGCTAATTATCTGTGAGACCGAATCGTTTTATAATTGATTTCTATGGGTTCCGAGTTATTCCTTGTGCGTAGTGTTTATTTCCGATTTGTTTAAGCCTGATCAACTTAGATTTAATCGGGATACAGTCAATTAGTTCCCCCAATCCGTAATTGTTGGAATAGGGCTAATTAGTGGCAGAGCTATCGTATGAGTAGTAGGAATAATTTGGTAGACGAGTTACTACTTGCGTTCTTGGGTAATTTGTCTAATTTCGGGTTCCTTCTTGTTTAATGCTATCGAAACACATAATCTAGAACTGACGTTACCAACTAGGTTGTGTTTTGATAAGAGAAATAGCTAGTTCTGTGTCTCTTGCTAGCTATCGATGAAGTACGTAGGAATTGGGGTACGTTCGTTGCATTCACGGTATCCTATAACCGATTGATCCATATAAGTTAATTTATTTTTGCGTCGATGATCAGAGCTGTTAGACTAGTGAGAAGTTATTCTATGCCGGGTTGTTTTTATATTGATTTATATCTCTCTGTGCTTTATTTAATTATGTGCTTTCGTAGTTGTTAATTCCAAACTCACACTTTAAGGCGTGGTGGTGGCTACACCGAAATCGATCTTTAGGAAAATTAAGTTGATTACTCCATTCTCTGTGGTTCGACCCTGCTTATTGCTTTACTAATTGTAGTTCTTAGCAGGTTGTAGGAATTATTTGGTGAAAACGACGTTCACCAGTAGGGAATCGAAATAATAACCTAAGTGTAAAAGGACGAGAAGAAAAGACTAAAAAATACAAAATTTGAGAAATCCCGGGAGCTCCTCTCGGCCGAGAGGCTAGGTTGTGTGCACCATATTGGCTCGGCCGAGACCCTTCATCAAGGGGCCCCTGCGAGCCATTATTGTTTCGGTCGTATCTTCCTCGTTCGAACTTCAAATTGACCTCCGTTTCTGCCTACGTGCTCTCATCAAACCCCTCTTCGATGTTATGATTTCATTATTTCCAAAATAAATATATTCAATAAAATCGTGGGAGGTTAGAACTTGGGGTCAATGTGTAACGCGACCCGGCTTCCGGACTGACGGCTGACCACAGACCAATAGAATCTTATTAAGTGTGCTTTGTCCTCACTCACACACTCCCTGAGAAACTTCCCAGGGGGGTCACCCACCCCACAATTTCCCCAAGCTAAGCACGCTTAACTTTGGAGTTCTTATGAGCAGGCTTCCGAAAAAAAAGATGCATCTTGTGGTATGAGTAGCACCAATCAAATCTTTTTAAACTTTCCTCGAATATGCAGTCCCATTCCTGCATACCCTAGGAATCCCTCTCATTCCGGTATGTCTCGGTTCATTCATGTGCCCCTTTGCTTAGAATCCCTTATAGGAGCCGCTCTTTGTCCGTGCTTCTTCGCACCGGCGATCACTCTGTACTTCTGCCACTGGCGTCACATGCCCACCAGCTTCCGCTTGGTTCGTCCCCAAACCACACCGTACTGCGAGAGGTACGGGGATGTAGCTCAGACGGTATTAGAGCCGAAACTCTCCCAATACGGTGTGGTTCGGGGACGAACCAAGTGGAAGCTGGTGGGCATGTGAAGCCCGGGGCAGAAGTACGGAGTGATCGCCGTTGCGCAGAAGCACGAACAAAGAGCGGCTCCTATAAGGGCTTCTAAGCGAAGGGCACATGAATGAACTGAGACATGCCGGAATGCGAGGGATTCCTAGGGTATGCAGGAATGAGACTGCATATTCGAAGAGAGCTTAAAAAGATTTGATTGGTGTTACTCATACCACAAGATGCATCTCTTTTTTTGGAAGCCTGCCCATAAGAACTCCAAAGATAAGCGTGCTTAGCTTGGGGAAATTGCGGGATGGGTGACCCCCTGGGAAGGTTCTCAGAGAGTGTGTGAGTGAGGACAAAGCACACTGAAGAAGATTTTGTTGGTCTGTGGGGTCAGCCGTCAGTCCGGAAGTCGGGTCGTTACACAATGTTTGCTCAACAACCTTCCTATGCTTGTTTTTCAATCGTTTCTCATCGTCTTCTTTGGTTTCGACGTCTCTCGTCTCGTCTTGGGTTCCTTGACTCAAAAAGCACTAAAACACTCAAAACAACTCAAAAGCATAATCTAGCTCGAAATAAGATAAATGATACAAAACATGAGCTAAACTATCGAAATAAGACAAGAAAATGACTATTAAACACTTAGATGATAGGGTAAAAATAGAACCTATCATCCATCACCGTCGGAGTCAACCGAACAAGCTTCCTATATCATTCATCCACCTCTCACGTCAACTCCCTCCGATCGAATGCACACAGTCATTCGTGTGACCATCACCATTACTTTACTATTTACTTTCGTTAATATTTACTTTTACGTTCAATGATTTGTATACCATACTAACTTGAGCTTTGGAGGCCCTGCACCCACTCTGGTGTTCTCCTTACGGCTCTAACGTGTCCGTTGTGTTGGTACAAGTTACTAGTGACCGCATCGACTGAAAGCCCCGGTACAACCGTAATTGTAGAAGTCTACCTCTACAAATCTGGATTTATAATTCATTTGTTAATAATAAGTTATACTTCGTCCGTCCAATTTTACTTGTTACGTTTCTACAATATAGATGAGTTTATTATAATAAAGACATATTAAGTGGAATGAAATGGAGGGAGTATATATTATCTCTTCGTTGGAGTGGGGATAGACTTTTCTTAAGCACAATACTTAATTAACCATATGTTATGAGCTTAATTTCCAGCTCGAAGAAACCATAATTTGAATAACACCGCTAACAAAATAGTTTTCCATTCTCATTCACTTTATTAATCTGACTTATTTTACAATTATATTGATTGTCAATAACGCCAGTCAAATTAAATGAATAACCTAAAAAAAAGGAGACAAATAGGCCCACGATAGAAAAAGGGTGGAGAAGTTACATGTGTAAGAAAAAAATCACCTACATAGAAAACTCAAAAGGAACCGAAAAAAAAAAGAAAGAAAAAAGAGGCAAAATCTCTCGTGACACCTTAGGTGAATCAAAGAATTTACGTTTAATCTCATGGATCAAGGGCGCGATATGATGCGAGCATAAATGAACTCATTCCAAGTGTCGGGCAAGCCCGGTAGGCACCAATGGATGCAATCGGCATACGTGGCCGGGTCTGCCTGCTGCTCCGCCGTCAACATCTTCCCTTGTCGGATCGTGTAGACAGAAGTATGTGCATCTTTCCGGTACTCCGACAATGATGTTATGTTGACGAAATTAACGGGCACTTTCATGGACTTTGTTACATTTGCCGCGTGCACAAATAGCCTCCTGTCTGTACCCACATCTAGGGGCATTGAAGTGTTAAGAATTGGATGCGTTTCTTTTGCGCATTTGATGCCGTCAGGGTTCTCCCAATCCAAACTCCTTCATATGTATAAAGAAATGAAAATCAAATGATGTTCGAAAAAAGAATTAGACTTACAAACCTAAAAATAATTATACGACTAAGAAACATTCGATCGTATCATTAAGATACATAGAATTGAATCATACAAGAACTATTTTTTCATAAGAACTAAGAAAAAAATCTGATAGTTGGTTTTGTCAAGATCAACGATTATCGTGATATGAATAAAATTGTAACACATAATGAGTGTTGTTCGTAAAAAAAAAAAAAAAAAAGAATTTGTGTATAAATAAAAGAGTTTTCAAGTTCTCACAATTACCATTCACTATATATAGGAAAAGAAAACGATACCCACAAATATAAAATATATTGTTTCGAAATATTATATTGTAAATATAAATAAATATAGGGATATATAATTTTTAGAAGTGAATATGAAGTATGTGGTGGCGTGGAAAGTGAATGAAGGAGAAATGGGGTATAGAGAGATTACTTGATGTGAAGAGGTGACATGCTCATGAAAAAGACTTTAGTTCGATTTGGATTGATGTTTTTGTCGACCCACTTTGCCCAAGTCTTCAACACTCTCCTATAAGCCACGGGCCGTTCAACTTCATCGTACTCCGTTGCGCCTTTGTCGAACGAACCTCGTCTATTTCATTAGCAAGAGCGAAGCTTTAGTGGTGTTCACGATTTCAAATAACCATGAGCTTTTTTAGAGGGGTTTAGCATGTAAGACTTACAAAACTTTCATGGAGAAAGTGTTCATCCACCAAATGTAAGTGTTGAAGATGAGGTAGTCCACATCTTTCCAATTCTTGCCATGCTTCTTGATTGATCCAGGCATTATTATTCGGTTCAAAATGCTATGCATATTTGGATCATCAGAATTTGACTCGACTAAGAATGGTGCCCAGTAAAACTCCACGGTTGCATTGTAATCCTGTCAAAAAAAAAAAAACCATTTTTTTAAGAAAAGTTAGGTTCAATCTTATTTTTAGACAAGTTGGAATAAAGAATGTTGACATCAACATTACTATCGGGTCCTATTCCATTGCATATAACACTTTTCCTTTTTCAATTGTCCACCGTCAATTTATTATTTCATTTTCAAATAATAAACCCAACAGTTAAAAATATGCGTATACCCTCTTAATACCTAATTAATTTACTCTAATAAATGAGACCCAAATAATCGCTTTAACAAATTATCACAAGATTTTAAACTAAATGTCCAAAATTTTTAGTTCATAGAATACGAGGTGGTAACATTATATTTAAAGATCTTAAATCACAAAACTCGAACATTTGATATTTGATCTCAAATATTAACTCCTACCATTTAACCACGTACGATGCAAACGCATCATGTCTGATCTATTTATTTCTTTAATGTAATTTGGTACTTGTAATTGAAGAAATGTGCCCACCTAACTTTGTATATATTTCATTTTTGGTCAAATTAGGTGTTGAGTAAAGTTGAGACAATTCCTCAACCCGTGGGACAACATGGGAAGTCGAATGGAGAGAGATAAATGTTTTTCTAAAATAAGATAAGAATCAAAACATCTAAATTGATCTATCTAATTAGCACTCTTCCAAAAAAAAAAAAAAGGCTTGATGTGGAACCGTTGAAATAGTGATGGGACAAGAATGCCCTTGGGTCATTTTCTTTATTTTATTTTTTTATTATAAAAAGAAAAAGAAAGGGGAAAAGAAAAAAGATTCTACAAGTAAAGAGATTCGACCTTAATTATATAACATATATGTAACTTTTGACTAATCACACTTTGCCATTAATCTATTCATAACATAATATGAAATTCCTTGCTTCATAGTTTGGTGAAGCTTCTTTTCATTTCTTCTTTATTGATCCAATCATTGATTTAGTATAATCACAAAAATCTAACTAGTACCATAGCCTGGCGACATGCAACGATTTATTTAATAAAGAGACTAAATCAATTGAGAGAGAGAGAAAATGTAATTTAAATGGCAATAATTTAGTTGTCCTAGGTAATTATTTAATAAAGAGACTAACATTTGAGACGCAGTTGGATATCGAAATTGAGACGAAGAAGGCACGGAAATAATATAGATAGAGAAATAACCTCGATTCTGAAAACCGATAAAGAGCCATTCTTATTCAAGCTCTTTCTTTCCGGGGGAATTACGGATTGAACCAAACAAATCATAGATTCCCATTGATTCCGATTCAACGAGTCTCCAACAAACATCAATCGCTTATTCCTCATCTTCTCAAGCAATAATTTTGCCTTAAATCTATCAAAATTATATATCAAGAAAATTGCAAATCAATTCTCTAAATAGTAAAAAATAGATTGAATTATATGGAAGTACCAATATTTGGAAGCAATAAATGCAACTTTTATCTAAGCCTAAATATAATTATATGCACATTTCATTTTATACACCATCCAAACCAAATGAGATTCTCTAATTCATTTCGATAGAACTTATTTCTTACACTGATTGATCATTGATTTATTGTTACGTGATAAAAATATTTGTATAACAAGCTTTTTCATTTAAGAAAATTTTAGTTATCGATGGTTTTGAATATAAGTAAAACAATTTTATGTCGAGACGCAACACAAAAATGCAATGGACGATATAATCGTGACTATTTATCGATTTGGGGAAATTTAAAAAAGTGAAAGCAAAAGAGAAGTTACTTGGGCAAATTGCAATGTTTGGGCTGCCATCTCCAGTTCTGATACAAAGAGTCCTTCCTTCCATTCCTCATACAAGTTACCTGCGCCGTCAAGAACTCGCATTCATCTTCTTTGTAGATCGGGTACGACGAAGAATTGTCGAAAACCCATTGACCGTCGAACAAGTCGCACTCCTCCGGCGGAATCTCCACCTCCTCCTCGTCGTCTTCCTCCTCCTCCGCCGGCACCTCAATCCTGCTTTCCCTCCTTTTCTCCTCCGTCTCCGGCTTCGCCGCACCGCCGTCTTCTAAAGGATGATCGCCTCCACCGCCCTCGACTTCAGTTTCCACCACCGTCCTCGCGTTCATCACGACGGACACGGTGGTGGTCTTGGCAGCGGCGGCGAGGGCGATCTCCTGCTCCTTCGGCCGGGAGAAAGGGAAGTCGGCGAGGGACTTGACGTCCTCGTTGTAAATGAAGCAGCCGAAGAGGAAGATGGAGAAGATGACGACGAAGACGGAGAGGTTGCCGCCCTTGCGGGCGGCGGCGGAGGCGGGCTTCATGGAGAAGGAGGCGGCGGCAGCCGAGAGGAGCGCCGGCGAGAACTTGCGGCGGAGGGAGGGCTGCATGATGACGAGGACAAGAATATGATCAGGAGAGAGAAAGTGGTGATCGGAGAAGAGGAGGGAAGGAGATGGACTAACATGTTTGGTAATTTGTTTTGAATATAAGTAAACAAAAAAAAGAGAAATCGTTGGTTGTGGGAAAATTAAGATTATTTTGAGATGGATTTGGTGAGATGGTGCTGTCCCTGGTGGCGGAGAGGAGGGAGAAGAGTCTTTCTCATTTGCTTACTTCTCATCATCACCTTCTAACTACTCTCTTGCTCGCTCTGTGTGTGTGTGATGTGTGCGTGCGTGTGTTCTAGAGAGAGAGAGGGAGAGAGAGGGGAGAAGAAGAGTTACGCGAAAGAAATGTTATAGGTTGATGATGGTCATTTTCGGTTGCAGTTAGTGGTGCGCATGAACTCACCATAGGCAGGGGTGATTTGGTCTTTTGATTGAGGCGTATGACCACCTCCTATGTTCCACTTTTTGTCTCCTAACCTTGTTTCAATTTTTTTTAAACTCTAATTTAATAACATAAATTTTAAAGGTTTCAATTTTTTTTTAAATTTACAAATTTTAAAGGTCACGTCACGTAGAATTTGAACTTGGAACCTTTGAGACGTTCTAATTAGGAAAGGAAGTCATGTGATGTGAAAGGGAGGGAGTAACATATACTCCCTCTATCTTCAAAATGAATTTTTGAAGAATTTTTTCTTTTGTAAGATAATACAACTATCATAGTATTCCGTAAAAAAAATTAAAAAAAAAAATCTTCAAAAAGCTATTTTTAAACACATCATCAAGAAGTGTGGACAAAACGTGCCAGAAATTGACAAAATGAAATATATCATCTTGCGAGGTACAGATAAAGTAATTCATATATAATGACATGTTACTAATTAAGCTCTAATTATTTTCGAATTAGGACATAATTCAAGATGAACTGAACATCTCAAAGAGGGGGAAAGAACTCATTATAAGCTACACGAAGATAGTATTTCACTACTTATATAGTGTTTTTGGAAAGAATGAAAATATGTTTAGTTTTGTAAATTAAAATTAACATTTATAGCTTACATCATAAATTTTAACAATTGTTGTACTTTTTATGTTTCACCTTAAGTGGTTCATTATTTATTCATATATATAAATTATATATAATAATAAAATAACTCATTTAGGGTGTCTTTTTATTCATATATATATAAAGTATATAATAATAAAATAAGTCATTTAGAGTGAGACAGAAAATACATACCCTTGTTTTTTATTTATAAACTAATATACTGAAAGTAAATTATATAAAAGATAATTATAAATCCTCTGTACGGAGAAGTGAATGTTAAATAATAATCTTGAATTTAAGTTAATCATACTATATTGAGATTACAGATAAAATTAAACAAGAATTCGTTAATTTTGAATATTGATAGCGTCGACACACATATATTGAGACAGATCGAGGATTCCATATGTTTTTCGAAGTTGCTACCAAATTCTGGGAACAAAACACTAGTGGCTTCCCTTTTGGCTTGTGGCGTACCTTTGCTCTTAATTGGTAATGAATCGCTGGAAAGGTTATTATTTTGGATTAATTGGTTGGTGAAACATTTGAAACTCAAACGTTTTTGCTTGGTAGTCAATTTATGCACCTAAATAGAAAATAATAGGAATATTATAAACGTAACTTAGAGTTGTCACTAAGGTTTTACTTAAATTGATGAATTGGGTAGCCACTGTAATTATATTTTGATTGGTTTATTTGAATGATAGATTAGCAATTAAATTAACCATTTTGTATAAGTGGATCGAAAAGACATTTCAAATATATTTGAATACTTTTAAAAACGGATGGCAGGATAATATCACGGCGTCCTATCAAACAATCTATGCATATTGTAAAAACGTCTTATTATCCTCTATATATAATAGCAATGCGGAATCGGAAGACCACGTTCATTCATATGTCTACGTGGCGTTTCCTATACTCTCAGTTCTTATTTATTTAAAAATTCAATTTATTTATAATACAATATAATTATTTATCTAAAAAAATACATACATCTATAAACTATTTTCTTACAAACACAGGTAACAGACAACTTAATATAACTATGTATTCTTCTACTAATTTAATTTAAGATTTATGATTAAGTTAATACTTATATGATAAGCATAGAGAGTAATATACAATACTGTGTGAGATTGAAATATACATAGTATTTTATATAATTAATATTTACAAATATATGTATTTTTGATGAATAAGAATGACGGATATAGGAATTGACACGTATGCATGTCGATCAACGTAGTAGTTCGAAACGGGCATCTTAACTTATCTTAATATAACGACATTTTCTTTCTATTAAAATAAACAACAGGTGGCTTGACATATTTTAATATTTTTCATTTAAATTTTACTTTAAAATAACATTATAAAAATAACATTATAAAATTATTCGTATCAAATTTCGATAGGATACAAATGCACCTATCATCGAAATATTCTCTTTTAAACCTATTTTCTTATAAACACGAGTGACGGCAAACATTATATTGACATTTTATTTTAATTACAATAAACAACGGGCTACATGAGATTCTCTTTTACATTTTCTGTTTATTAAAATAAACAACGACCGGCTTGACTTATTTTGATATAATTGTCATTTTCTTTTGATTGCAAACTCTCTTTGACAAGGGTGCATCATCATATGCTCGTGTGAAATGTTGACCAATCGAATGAACTTTGCAATGACATAAGGATGATTTAAATATAATATGAATCGACATTGAATTGGTTATTCATATTTAATTTATTATTCTTAACTCCCTCTTATTGTTTGTAATTACATAAAAATCGAGGATCATAGTATAAAATATTTAAAAATAATTTCACTGATAAAATATCAAAACGTTAAAAATAAAATTAACACCCGTCGATTTTCGACGGACAGTCAACTAGTATGATAAAATTTGATATACTAGGAAAATAGCCACTTTTCATATTGTAAACCAAAATAATAGCCACTCATATAAGAAACACAAATACTAGCCACTTTTTGTGTTAATTGTCATATTTACCCTTAATTATTTTATTATCTTCTCTCTATTCTTTTCTTTTATTCTCCCTCACTGCCTTCTTCTTCTCCTCTTTTTTTTTTCCCCCCCTATTTTTAATCGCCCCCTCCTCCTTGCTGAGCCTGCTCCTTTTTCTTCTTTTTTTTGTTTTCCATTTTTTTGCTCCTATTTTTATTTTAATTATAATGCATGATGCATATAATTATAATGCATTATCTATACAATCATAATGCATTTTAGTAAAATCACAATGCACAAGTTAATCTACACCGTAGATCACACAGATCAATGGTCCAGATCATTTCTCATTTCTTACAGAACCTGTCTTTTGTATGTGATTTCTTCGCTATATATATATATATATATATATATATATATATATATATAGAGAGAGAGAGAGAGAGAGAGAGAGAGAGAGAGGAAATGTAGTGTTTTACCTATTCCCTTAAGTGTTTTAACACTTTTGTGCAAAATATAAAAAAAACTCCAATATACCCACTTTTTGCCCAATGGGACCAAAATACCCCTAGTTATATCTCAATTCAAATTTCCTCTTCTTTCCTCTTTACACTGAACGCAGTTTTCTTCTTCCTCTTCTTTCCTCTTCCTTTTCTTCTTCCTCTTCATTCTTTCTCACACCTCTTTTCTTTCTTCTTCCTTTTCTCTTCTTCTTCTTCTTCTACATCCAGACGGTGGAGGTAGACGGCGTAGGTAGGGTTCCGACGGCCGAAATTTCTTTCTTCTTCCTTTTCTCTTCTTCCTCTTCTTCTCCTTGCGTACCGTATTTCTCGCCGGAGTTAGGGTTTCGTCGCCGGAAATAAGCTAGACTGTCTTTCCTCCTCTTTTTCTCGCGGCTGCTCGACTGTTTCAGCAGCCGCATTTTAGTTCCCGAGCCAAACCCTAGTCCCCTTGCGGTTGGGGTCCTGTATCTCCGCCCCGATCCTCCCCCACGGCCGCTGCCGACTTGTCCATTACATAAGCGATTGAAGAAGAAGAAATTGGAAGATGGGGGTATTCGATTTGGAGGAACAGTTCGCTTTCTATGGAGCTTACCACAACAACCCATATAACATAGCAGTTCATATGGTCTTCGTTTGGCCGATCTTGTTCTCTGCTCTTCTTCTTTTGAATTTCCTCCCTCCCCTCTTCTCTCAATCTCCGATTCACTTGTTGGGCCAGAGTTTCTTGGTCCTCAATTATGCCTTCTTGTTCACCGTGATTTATGCTCTGTATTATGTGAGTTTGGATAGAAAGGCTGGTTCTTTAGCTGCTCTCCTCTGTTTCTTGTGCTGGGCTGGAAGCAGTGCTCTTGGCCATCGCCTCGGTTACTCTTTGGCTTGGAAGGTAATGGTTAATTTCTTCTATTTTCCCTTTTTACTACCTTTTCTGGCTATGATTGAGTATTTGTTGGAATGAATTTGTGATTTTGAGAAAGGGAATAGGGTTTTGATTGAAGAAAATTGATAGAGAAAATTGCTGAATTGAGTGATGGATAAGGGAAGGCTGTATTTCAATTCTCAATTAGTTTGGTTCTTCATCTTCGAAAATAAGTTACTCTAGCATTCTCCCTCTTCATGCGATTGCATTTTGGAAAGATTGTCGATGTTTAATTGTTTATATCTGCCTTGACATCACTAGTCTTGTGACTCTTGTGTAGTTGTGTTTACGTAATTCTCTATGCGGTGTTCGGAGTTTGGGTTCAGATTTTAGCTTCTCTGGTTTTCATGCCATGGATCATTGAATGATATAGTCAGTCTATTGACTAGAAAGATTGCGTTGTATCAACGTTTAGGCGCTGGTGATAAGTATTTTATCGAGTTCGTCTACTTGACCATTTCCTAATTTTGGTGATTGGCCTTAGTCATTGAATGATATAGTCAGTCTATTATTATTTTTTTTTTAACGTTAGATAGTAAGATTGTACATATTTTCTTATACCGGATTGTAAGATTGATGTTCTTTATTAGGAAGATAATTTTTTGCCTCAATATTTTATCTGATACTAAGGTTATTTAATTTGGAAGAATGTTTCAAGTTGATTATTGTTTTGGTTTCTGCAATTCCAGCTCGAAAGCTTGCGGCTTGGCGGCGGCGATGATGGTAGTTATGACGGCGGCGAAAACATAGCTCGGAGGGTTTTCTTTTGTTGGGGGTGCATTAGATCGAAGTTGATGCATGATTCTTGCAATTACTTTGTAAGATTATATATGATACCTTACAAAGTACGATAAGAATTATATCGTTTCTTACACAATATGTCTTTTAATGTTACATTGTTTTTTTGGTAAGTAAGTTAGTTAGATTGTATATGAATTCTTACGCAAGTTTATATAATTGTACATGGTTTCTTATAATGTGTCGTAAGAACGATATCGTTTCTTACATAATATATGCAAATTTTTACATTGTTTTTTTGTTAAGTAAGATAGTTAGATGGTACAAGATTTTTATTAAATATGATTGTAAGAATGGAGATCGATTTCTTATAAACAATGGTAAGAATGAGGTCGTTTCTTACATAAATATGTCTAAAAGTTACATAGTTTTTTTAACGTAAGATTGTACATGGATTTTTACCGTAACTAATAAGAATAAAAGTAAGAATGAGTTTGTTTCTTACTTAACAAGTCTTATTGGAGCACTTGGTTGTAAGATTTTTGCACAGGCAAAATGAACATGATCTTTTATAATAGGTGGTAAGATTGTTCATGGATTCTTACAATATATAATAAGATTGAAAAGATTGTAAATAAGAACGAGTTTGTTTCTTACTTAGCAAGTTTTACTGGAGTACTCGTAAGATAGATAGTTAGAATGAACATGACTTCTTACACAACATTTTATAAGATTGAAAAGATTGTTTCTTACAATATATAATAAGATTGAAAAGATTGTAAATAAGAACGAGTTTGTTTCTTACTTAGCAAGTTTTACTGGAGCACTCGTAAGATAGATAATTAGAATGAACATGACTTCTTGCACAACATTTTATAAGATTATACATTGTTTCTTACCATGTGTGGTAAGAATGAGTCATTTTCTAACCAACTGACTTTTGCAGTACTTAATAAAATTAAATAAAAAAAATGAACATGAAAATTGAAATAAAATATTAGAAAAATAAATAAATAAAAAGGTTCTTGATTATACATGGATTCTTACAATATATAATAGGTGGTAAGATTGTACATGGATTCTTACAAAATGAACATAATATTTTACAACAGGTGGTAAGAGTGTACATGGATTCTTACAATATATAATAAGATTGAAAATATTGTAAATAAGAACGAGTTCGTTTCTTACTTAGCAAGTTTTACTGAAGCACTCGTAAGATAGGTAGTTAGAATAAACATGACTTCTTGCACAACATTTTATAAGATTATACATTGTTTCTTACCATGCGTGGTAAGAATGTGTCATTTTCTAACCAACTGACTTTTGCAGTACTTAATAAAATTAAATAAAAAAAATGAACTTGAAAATTGAAATAAAATATTATAAAAATAAATAAATAAAAAGGTTCTTGATTATACATGGATTCTTACAATATATAATAGGTGGTAAGATTGTACATGGATTCTTACAATATATAATAGGTGGTAAGATTGTACATGGATTCTTACAAAATGAACATGATATTTTACAACAGGTGGTAAGAGTGTACATGGATTCTTACAATATATAATAAGATTGAAAAGATTGTAAATAAGAACGAGTTTGTTTCTTACTTAGCAAGTTTTACGGAAGCACTCGTAAGATAGATAGTTAGAATGAACATGACTTCTTGCACAACATTTTATAAGATTATACATTGTTTCTTACCATTCGTGGTAAGAATGAGTCATTTTCTAACCAACTGACGTTTCTTACATATTACATAATGAGTCATTTTATAAGATTGTAAACACAATGACGTTTCTTACATATTATATGTACATGATTTCCTACCATTATAAGATAGTAAGATTGTAAAAGAAATTGACAGATTCTTACTAAATTATTTTATTTTCTTATCAAAAAAAAAAAATGAACACGAAAATTGAAATAAAAAATTAGATAAAAAATAAATAAAAAATATGGTTCTTGATGGAAATTAAAAAAACAAAAGAAAAAGGAAAAAGTAAAAGTTGATGTTGACATGTGCATGTGTAGGAAAGAGAAAAGGAAGGAGAGTGGGAAAAGTATGGGTAAATTGGGAAGAAACTTGAAAAGTGGGTATATTGGTGTTTTTCTTATATGAAGGTATATATTAGTCTTTCTCTTAAGCATAATAGGTAGAAAGATTTTTGCCCTTCCATCTGGGATACCTGGAAATTCTCGGGGATCACAGAAATATTTTTCTTTTTGAATTACTTTTACTCCCTTAAATTTTATTTCTTCAAATAAAATTTTTATTATTTCCCTCTGAAGATTTTTAAAATCTTCAATTATTCATTCTGAGGCTTTTTTCAAAATTATTTGATTTAATTCAGGAATTCTGTCAAAAAGTTGTTTTAATACCTCTTGATAGGGAAGATCAAGCATCCTTGCCTTAAAATTTTCAAATTTTCTTTTAGGGAAAGAATCAATATATATATATATATATATATATATATATATATATATATATATATATATATATCAAAAATATTTAGGCAAAATGAAAGGTTAAACGAGCGACACATGTTTTATGTGTTAGTCCGCTATTTTTAGAGACTTTATACATTAAGCTCATTTTTGGGAATGAACCGAGAAACAATTAATTGATTACATAATTTGCATTATTTGTTGTTTGCTTTGAGTAATAGGTTATCTATAATCCTTATTTTGGGTAACTCAATCCCTCAAATTGTTACCGTTCAAGAACAGGGATAAAAAAGGAGAAATAAAATCCATTACAACCGACTCATTTTTTTTCATTGAACTAAACATTCAATAAAAATAACCATTATTATTACTATTCCTATTAATTTATTTAATTCAATTCTTTTTCGGTTACCCAACTTGAACCAAACAAGCACTAAAACTTGCATTAACGAAAATTTAAATACATGACAAAGCCACATCCACCTTAAACATATTAATTCTGGTCAGCAGTGGCGGAACTAGGTGGGGGCTAGCGTAGGCTGAAGCCCCCACGGTCGTCGTCGGAATCTCTACGTTTCAGTGTATTTTTTTCGATTTTTTTTATTCGTATTACGTTTCAGTGTATATTTTGTCGAATTTTATAGATTAGCCCCCATGATAATTTAATCCTAGTTCCGCTCCTGCTGGTCAGCGTGTAGAACTGTAGATATTCGAACATTAGTATGTACTACTGTGTTGTGTAAGATGTCTTGAGCTCAACTAGCTCATAATATAAAACCTAGAATATTCAAAGGATTTGGTGGATGATTTCATTTGTTTATAAGTATTTGGTGCATAATTTTGTTTGGTACGGTTAGGTACTAATTTTTATTTATTTCTAATTTGAAGGGTCTCACCCTCACATGGGAGTTGTTGATGACGTGTGTACAATGAAGTTCTTACATAACCCCTATTGATGTGCACGAATAGCAACTCCATTGACACACCAAATTACCATATTGCCGTTGCTAAAATAGGTTTTCTTCTCGATTAAGTAAAAGATTTTTTAATCGAGATTATGAGTTCAAATGCAATTGTAATTACCGAGTAAACTTCAATTTCATGATCCGTTGCTAAAATCGGTATGTTGTCGTTTCAACAAAAGTAACAATATAGGTATATTGTACCACATATAGCGCAACGCTACTCACTTTCCAATATTTCGACGCATTAATATTCATATTTCAAAATTATTATATGACAATTGAAATGTGTTGGTCCCATATACAATTAATTGGTGTATAAGGAATTCACTAAAAATCAATTATTTTTTTATTTTAAAATAAACTTAATCATAATGTATCTGGTCAAAGTTGATTATCAGAGTCAATCTGCTCTATCAAGCTCAATAACAAGCTTGATCTAACGGTTTGAGTTTAATGCGAAAGTTGGTGGTTTGTTGGACTTAACTCTTGAAAATTCTTTACGATTAGCCTTATTGAGTTATGCAAAGTTGATTGATATCTAACATTGTATAGTTTTATAGAGTTTAATATCACAAGATTTGATCATTATATTTTTTGAAAGTTATGATACAGACGTACGATAATATATTACGGTAGCCAGTAGGTATTGATTCATAAAATTACTTATTCCTTCATATCTAATTATGTTATCTATACAATATAATTATAAGTTTATAATCAATAAAATATCATAGCAAAAAATATATTAAACAAATTTTAAAAAATCTAAAACTTTCCAATAATATACTACTATTAGCAAATTTTAATAAATGTTTTAATTTAACCCGTGCGTGGCTCGGGTCATAATAACTAGTATTAATAATGTCAATTATGTGAGTCCTACTCGATTCTATGATTGCATTTTAATTTTTTTTATTCCTGAAAATCGCTCTCTCCGTTCCATTCGAGACGACACATTTGTTTTGGGCATATGAATAAGGGAGGGAGTATTTAGGAATTTAACTATGTGTTTTTTTCATATATTCATTAGTCTATGTTTAAACCCCTAAATATATTGGTTTTTTTATTTTAAATAAAAGAATGTATCGGGACCTTTCATATGATTTAAATTTTGTAAAAACTAAAGAACAAACAAACAAATTATGATAAATTTTAAGTTGTGTAATTTAAAATATATTGAGATGCGTGCATAGTTATGTGCTTGAATTCTTTTTAATTTTGTCTAATTCTTTCTAAAGAAGGAATGTGTAGAGTCATTTTATGATGTTAACTCAATTTTACGGTATGGTTGAATTTAAAATTTCTAAACCTGAAAAGTTGTTAAACAATTGAAGCTATTGTCACTGATAGTAAGAATAGCTGTGAATTTCACTCCCTTATCCCAACAAATTTGAATCGTTTTATTATTTATATTTTATACTCTCCCAGTCCACAATCTTTAGGGTCTTTAAATTTTAAGCAGTGGACTCCCACAAAAAAAAAAAAAAAAAAAATTACAATCAACTTTAAACAGCACTTTAACACATCACCATTGCACATTTTATCAGATCACCACAATACATAAAGAGTAAATGACACAATAGCCATTCTTAAAAAAAAAAAAAAAAAAAACTTTTTAAATCACCAATATTAAAAGGGTCTAATTATATTCATATTAAACATGGACTACCAATTATACCCTTATTACTTAAAAATACTTATAAATCAAACGAAAAACTTAAAGACTTGTTACCCAACACACCCCAACCCACGCACTTTCTTTCTCTCCTCACCTCTCTTCTCTGTCTTCTCTCACTGTGCCGCTATAGTCGCCGCCGCCAAGCACACCTCTCTCTCCAGTCTCCCCGCCCATCACTGCATAGCCCGGGCCAGACAAAGTCATGCTCGAGCTCCATTACTGAAAATGTAGAGAATAGTAAATTCATGCATTTTCCTGCAGATAGTATTTTTGCGGTTATTGAGGATCGATGGAAGAATTTCTATCTAGATCGTTGGATTTTTTTACTTTAAATAGATGGTTAGGATTAGTTTTGGCTTTCCAGCTTAACTTGTAAGTCGTATTCTGTTTTTCACGCTGATGAACCTTCGATTCACGGCCCAAATTCGGATGGATGTTTATGTGCGGAATGAAAAGGGAGACAAAGGATTTACGTGGTTCGATCGAATCGATCTACGTCCACGGAGAGCAAATATATGTTCTTGTATTTCGAATAGCGTGCGTAAATACAATGTAATTAACTTCTCCTATTTATAGACAAAACTCATGGTGGTTGCAGAGTTAGGATCGTGGAGGTGTGGGTGGTTTTCCCAGCTCCGGTTTTTCCTCCATCAGCCCACGTTCTGGGTCTAGGGCTCAACTCCCTGGGCTTGTGCTTGGCGTGGACTGGGCTTGCCGATCTGGGCCTATTGGGCCTTCACCGATCTGGGCTTGTTGGGCCTTCACCGATCTGGGCTTGTCTCTATGTTTTGGGCCTTTGGGCCTAGGGAGGTGGGCCATTTCCTATCACATCCCCCCCCAAAAGCGTGGGGTGATGGAGTGATGTCTTCTGCCATTGGTGAGTAGTGGCTTGATTCGCAGTAACGTATTTTCTTGGAATTTGTGAGGTGGGTCAAATCAAACTTGCGTACCCCCTCTGATAATTGAGGAAGTTCGGGTTGAACTGGCGTACCCCCTCTGAGCTGTGTGAGGAAGGCCGAACTGAACTTGGTACCCCCTCTGAATTGTGTGAGGATGGCCGAACTGAACATGGTACCCCCTCTGAATTGCGTGAGGAAGGCCGAACTGAACTTGGTACCCCCTCTGAAATTTGTGAGGAAAGCCGAACTGAATGTGCGTCCCCCCTCTGAAATTTGTGAGGAAAGCCGAACTGAATGTGCGTACTCCCTCTGAAGTGACTTGCTACCGGAGTTCGGTAATGCCGATCTCATCTCCCGCCCAAAATTAAAGTTGTCAGCCGCATTTAATGCGGCGCTTGGGGTTCCGATAAAGCACCGATTGGACGTGCGCGAAATGCCGTCGCATTGAATGAGGTATTCAATACGCGTTAACTCCTTCCCCCTTAATGCCTTATGATTGTAAAAACAATCATTCTACATTCATTTTCAAAAACTGAAACCCTAAATCTGCAATTTCTTTTGCTGCTCTTCATCTCCAAACGGTTTTCTTCACAGATTGTTCAAGAACTTCACACAAGTAAGTTATGTCTTCATCTATTTCGTTTTCTACGTCCCCCTCTGATTCGTCCGTTCGGGAGGTCAAATCCCCAGTTCTTTCTCCTTCTCCGTCTAACTCTCTCCCGGTTCATTCTCGTGCGGCGACGGAAGAAGTCGCCGCCGCCTCTTCGTCGAACTCTCTTCCTGTTTTTTTCCCGGAGGATAAGCGTGCCTGCGTACGGTCCGACTGTAAGGAGCCGTACGGGCACGAAGTTGAGTTTCCTGAGGCTCCCGGAGTAGCTGGGAGCGTGGGGGATCTAGAATCTACTATTTCTACTTCCACCCTTTACGATCTTGCCGTTAAATTCAAATTTCCCCCTTCTGTCCTTCTTCTCCGGTTGAGCGCGTACGATAGGGCTTATCGCCCCCCTCGTGGGTGTGTCACCGTCTACGAGGATCAGTTCAAGGCCGGTCTGCGTGTCCCCTTTCCGGCCATTTACGCCGACATTTACCGTGTTTTCGATCTCTCTCCTGCCCAAATCACCCCGAACAGCATCAGCCAAATAACCGGTCTGGGGATTGCCTGTTCTCGTGTGGGTATCCCGTATTCGATAGATCTTCTCGGGGGGCTGGTGTCATTTAAATCCCGTACTGAGGGCTGGTACTACTCTTCATACCGGCATCAGGGTTTTTCCGTACAGGTTCCCTCCAAAGTCCAAGACTGGCAGAAAAAGTTTTTTTACTGCCAGTTCGAGGGTGCCACCGAGGTCGGGTGGCACTCTGGTTCGGTTCGGCTTCTGCCGAGACAGAAAAATTTGGCTGAGGTGGTTCGGCGTCTTGCCAGTCTGGGCAAGATGCCGATGTCACTGGCCCAACTGGCGGTGGCGGTACCGAGCCCCGATGATCCTTCCACTTCGGTGGATCCGGGGAGGGGTGAGGTCCCTTTTCCCCTTTTGTATGTTTCCTTTTTTTTTTTTTTTTGTCGGTGCTTATTCTCTTGCCTTGTCTCCAGTGAATATGGTAAAGGAAGGTAAGAAGAAGGCACCCTCCCAGAAGAAGCGGAAGAACGAGGGCGCCAGTTCGCCAGCTGGTACGAAGAGGCGAGCGGCGGAGTCGTCGGAGAGGACTCAATCGGGAGTTCCCACCCCCCGATCTCACGGGGCTCCAAGTGTGGCTGCAGAGGAGGTTGACTTGGCTGCGGCCAAGAGGCTTGTGATGGGCTCGGCCTCATCCGAGCCCGATGTCGCGATAACCGCCGTCCGAGCTCCGACCCCATCATTTCCCTCCGTAAGTTCGTTGATTTATAATTCTTCCAAGTTTGCTTCCCCCCTCTTTTTTGATTTGGAAACGTTGGATGTAATGTAGGGTGTGGCCCCAACACTGGAGGACCTTGATCATGTCTACCGTGCCGTGAGGCATCTTCTTCAGAGCTCGGTGAAGGTGACCACCCGAGCTGATACGAAGATAAAGAGCCTCGCCGCCGAAAAGACCGAGTTGGTCAAGGAACTCTCTTCTGCGACAGTTCGGGAAGAGGAACTGAAGAAGGAGCTAGATGCTGCCAAGTCCAAACTCGCCGCTGCCGAGGAGAAAGCAGCTAAGAGTGAGGAAGCACTTGAGGCAGCCCGTGCTCGGGAGGGGCGGCTCGCGGCCGAACAGGGTGAGTTCGCCCTTGCCCTCGCTGAGAGGGTTATTTACAGCGAGGGCTTTAGTGCCCTTGTTTCTGCGTTGACCGGGCCATCGAAGAGAAGGGAGGTGGCGAAGGTTCTTGACCGGGTGGCCGCCGACTTCCCCACTCATGACAAGGGGAAGTACGGTTATAAGCCCATCACGGATGATGAGATGCTGCGGATATACTTCCGCCAATTGCAAAAGAAGGCCTCTCCCTTTCCGCTGGTCGGGTATGTTGCCGATCAGCGGACTCCGTTGTCCGCTGCCGAAGTCCGTGACTGCCAGTATGATCGGGACCTTGAGTTCGAGAAACTCTGCGGTCCCTTTCGCGAGGAGCTTGCGGAGCGGCCCCTCTCTCCCGATCTGTCCTCTGACGATGAGGAGGAGGAGGACGTGGAAACTGGCCACGTCGATGGAGATGCCAGAGAGGATGCTGCTGGGACCGGCACCTTGAACACTGAGGCTGAACCATCTGGAGGGGTCAGTTGATCCCCCCTCTTGTAATTTGTTTTTTGTTACTTTCTGCAATGAACTGTAAATGTACTCAATTCTGTCAATGAAATTTCCCTTTATCCATGCTTATCTTCTCTCTTACTTTCTGTAGAACGAATCTGAAACAGATAAGATTGCGCTGATAAAAATCCTTATTGATCTTAAGGATGGTGAGATCGGCCGCCTCGACAAACTTTCTGAACACCTTCGAAACGAATTTGACGCCAAATATAACGCTTTGCAAATCAAGGCTGATTCCAATGAAGCTCGATATTTGCAATTAAAAGAAGATTACGCGGATGCCAAGAGGATTGCAGACGAGCACGCCGAGTATGAAAGGGTGATACATGAGCTCGGTGGCAAGACGATATCCGAAGTCGAGGTCGATGCGTTCGAGGCTGTGCGGGGGGTTGTGCGGGAGATTCAGAATCGCGGTTCGGATTCATGGGAAGTTGCTGACTATATATCCGAGCTGCGATATTTGACGAACTTATTCCCGTTGGTGCTATCTCGTCACGCAATAATGAAGAAGTGGCTTGACCGGTACCCCGACGTGCAGCCTTCTAAACAACATGCTCCCCGGTTCCGCGCCCTGAGTCCGACCATACCTTCTCGTCTGGTGAAGGATCGGTTGGACATGCTGATGCCTGTTCAGAACCGCAGGCCGATACCGAACCGAGGGGATGGGAATTACCGAGCTCCTATAGTCCCCCGAGGTCGGAGTTCTTCACGAGCAGTGTCTAGCCGAACTGGAGTGACAGGCGGTGGTGCTGGGCGTGGTGGTGGGCGCAGTTCGGGACAAAGCTCTCGAAAAAAGGAAGATATAAATATTGATTTTTTGCTGAACCCGCCGACTAGCGGTTGGGCTAGTTATTTTAACTGTAGCAAGAGGCCAGATGAGGGCGGGCCTTCTAATGCATGACTTGTAAAATTCTGCAAAATAAGAAAACATTTTTTTTTTTGATAAACTCTATGTTAGTGTAATTGTTGGCTTATTGCCTGTTTCGAATTTGCATTTCTGCTGTATTCCTTTCCGAACTGACACATAGGTCAAATTTGGATTGTCCGAAGTGGCTTGGGAGCCTAACTTCGGCTTCCGACGTGACTCTTGGGTCTTCCCTCGGTTCGGGATGGCATATCGCCTATTGTCCCTTGCCGAGGTGACACTTGGGTCTAGTCGGGTTCCTGTTCTGCCGACTAAGTCGGTAGGGGTGGTCCCCTAGTTCGTACGATTTTATTTTGCTAACACTTGTCCTCGTCAGGATAGTGTTTGGAGAAGAGGTAACATGAATATAAGTGGAGTAATGCAAAATAATGATAACCCAATGAAAGATAAAGCAAGAAAACCTCAACTTTCATTACTTGAAATAATTTTTGGAAAACAAGACCGGACTGAACAATAGACCGAACTGAATAAGACCGAACTCACAAAAGACTGAACTGACAGAACTACCCTACATGATACTCCACATCTATGCATAATACCTCTTTAGGTGGATTACATTCCAAGGCCGCTGTATGGGCTCCCCGGATAGAGTGGAAAGCCTATAGGCGCCTTTACCAAGGACCTCGTCTACTCGGTATGGGCCTTCCCATGTGGCCTCCAGCTTGCCGAGCTTACAAGCCTTGCTGACCTCATTGTTTCGGAGAACTAAGTCTCCTACGCAATACTGCCGATCTCGAACTCGCCGATTGTAATATCGGGCTATGAGTTGTTTGTATCGGGCCTCTCTGATATAAGTTGTATCCCGCTTTTCTTCCAGCAGATCGAGATCCGCACGTCGGTTCTCGTCATTCACTTCGGCTACAAAATGGGTCGTGCGCGGACTGGGGAGTCCGATTTCGACCGGGATTACAGCTTCTGTTCCGTATGCTAGACTGTACGGTGTTTCGCCATTCGCTGTCCGCGGTGTTGTTCTGTAGGACCATAGAACATTTGGGAGGTTTTCCACCCATAACCCTTTGGCTTTTTCTAGTCGAGTCTTGAGGCCTTTGACGAGAGTTCGATTCGTCACTTCGGCTTGTCCGTTTGCCTGAGGGTGGGCCACCGATGTGAAGTGCTGTTGGAATTGCAGCTCGTCACACCACTCCCTGAAGGCCCTGTCTGTGAACTGGGTCCCGTTCTCGGATACGAGTACATGAGGTATGCCGAACCGGCATACTATGTTCTTCCATACAAAGTTCCGGGCGTTCTTGCTTGTGATCGCGGATAGGGGTTCTGCTTCCACCCACTTCGTAAAGTAATCAATTGCAACTATGAGGTGTCGCAACTGGCCTGGTGCTTTATCGAACGGGCATACTATATCTATCCCCCACTGCGCGAACGGCCAAGGACTCTGCATCGCAGTCAGCTCGGTTTGTGGTATCCTTGTCACATTTGCATGTAACTGACACTTGTCGCACCTCTGCACGAGTTCGGTGCAATCCTTGAGCATCGAGGGCCAAAAGTATCCCCATCTCATTATTTTCTTGGCCAAAGCCCGAGGTCCGATGTGACTTCCACATGCCCCTTCATGCATTTCTCTCATGACGTATTCTGCTGAGGTTGGTCCGACGCACTTGAGTAAGGGCTGAAGATACGATTTTTTGTAGAGGACATTGTCCAGAATAGTATATCTCAACGACTTCAACAATATCCTTCTAGCCTCCGTCTTATCTGCGGGCAACTCCCCTCTCCCCAGGTAGGCTAGAATGGGGGTCATCCACGTCGGCTGTGACTCATCATCTAGATCGTTGACCTCGGCTTCGTCTATGTTTCTATGCTGGACATCTTCCACCGGTGAAGTGCCAGGTGTTGCTGCCAATTTGCTGCGAGCATCAGCTCGAGAATTTTGAGTCCGGGGGATTCTCTCGAGCTGGAAGTATTTGAAAAATCCCTGCATGCCCCGTGCCTTAGCCAAATACTTCTTCATTCTTTCTCCCTTCGCCTCGTACTTGCCTAGCATATGATTCACGACTACCTGGGAGTCGCAGTGTACTTTTATGGCCGCGACCTTCAGATCCGTGGCTATCCGGAGTCCGGCTAGTAGAGCTTCATACTCCACCTCATTGTTGGTAGTTGCGAACTGAAAGCGAAGTGAGTATGTGATCTCTTTCTTTTCTGGGCTGACAAGGAGGATTCCAGCACCGCTCCCCGTTTTTCCCGAGGCCCCATCTACGTACATATGCCAACAGTCTTGAGGTTCCTCCACCGTTGTGCAAACTGGCTCTGGTATCGGGATCGGGACTTCGGATATTGAGGTTTCAGCCAAGAAATCTGCTAAGGCTTGCCCTTTGATGGCCTGCCGGGGGACATAAGAGATGTCATGCTCTCCTAGTTCTATCGCCCACTTCGCTATTCGTCCGGATGCTTCGGGCTTCGTCAGCACCTGCCAAAGTGGGGAGTCTGTTCGGACTTGAATTGAGTGCGCGTGAAAATACGGGCGTAATCGCCGAGCAGCATTGACAAGTGCTAAAGCTAGCTTCTCCAACGGCTGATATCTTACTTCGGGCCCTTTTAGCGACCGGCTTATGAAGTAAACTGGCAATTGGCGACCTGCCTCTTCGCGCACAAGAACTGCACTGATTGCTTCATCCAAAGTGGCCAAGTACAGAAAGAGCACCTCTCCCTCCTTCGGTACTGACAAGGTCGGTAGATCCCTGAGATACTCCTTTAGTTGGCTTAGGGCGTGATGATGCTCCGAACTCCAGTCGAACTGGGGCGCTTTCTTCAAGATCTTGAAGAAGGGCAATTGCTTCTCCGCAGCTTTGGATAGAAATCTACTCAGTGCGGCGAGACATCCTGTAAGCCTGTGCACGTCGTTGATTGATTTCGGATCCTTCATGTCTAGCACAACCTTAATTTTTGACGGATTTGCCCTCAACCCTTCCTGGGAAATCCAACAACCTAAGAACTTCCCCGAGGTCACCGCAAAGGTACATTTTTGGGGGTTAAGTTTCAGGTTGACCATGCGAAGGATGGAGAGCACAGTTCGGAGATCGGAGACACTTGTACGCTCTTCCTTACTCTTCACCACTATGTCATCGACATAGACCTCTACCTCATTTCCGATGTGCTGTTTGAATACTTTATCTACCATCCTCTGGTAGGTCGCTCCTGCATTCTTCAGACCGAATGGCATTTTGCGGTAGGCAAAAATGCCGAAGTCCGTAATGAATGCTGTCTTGGCCGCGTCCTCGGCATCCATTAGGACTTGGTGGTATCCCTTGTATAGGTCAAGGAAACTGAATATCCTATGACCGACCAGCGAGTCCACCCTTTTTGTCGATGTCTGGCAGAGGATAACAGTCCTTAGGGCAGTGCTTGTTGAGATCGGTATAATCGATGCACATGCGCCAACCTCCTCCGGCCTTTTTGACCATGACCGGATTTGCTATCCAGGTCGGGTAGGTGACCTCGAATAGGATCCCGGCCGCCAGCAACTGGTCCACCTCGGTCTTTATAACCTGATTCCGCTCCGCCGCAAAGGAGCGCTGCTTCTGTTTTATCGGTCGCACTTCGGGATCAATTTTTAACCGATGTGTGATCAGATCGGGTGATACCCCTGTCATATCCAAAGGGGACCACGCGAAGACGTCTCTGTACTCCTTTAGAAGCCGAATAACCTGCTCTCGAAGTTGAGGGTGTTCGTTCAATCCAACTTTGACGACCTTAGCAGGATCGTCTTCATACAAAGCCACCTCTCTCTCTTCGGCAGGCGACGTCCTTTTCGGCTCTTCGGAGTTCGGTAATTGCTATGCTTGGGGCAGTTCGGGCGGCGCCCCTAGCCCCTTGAGCGCCACAAGCAGGCACTCTCTCGCCATTTTCTGATCACCACGGATCACGGCTACCCCTCCCTTGGTCGGGATCTTCACAGCTAGGTGGTACGTGGAGCAGATCGCTCTCACCGTATTCATCCAAGTACGGCCGAGGATTATGTTGTATGGGGACTTGGCTTCTACCACCATGAATTCAGTCATGTTGGTGGTACTCCTTGGCCCTTTCCCTACTGTGACAGGCAGCTCGATCGTCCCTAGGGGATAAGTTTCCTCCTGCACGAAACTCCGCAATGGCCGTGTGGTCGGTGTGATCTTTGACTTCTCCAGCTCCATGTTATCAAAGCAATGCTTGAACATGATATTCACCGATGCCCCGGTGTCGATGTGAATCCTTTTGATCAGCATGTTGGCCACCACAGCCTCAACAACAATGGCATCGGAGTGCGGCATCATGGGGGGCACCGGGTCCTCGGCCGAGAAAGTCACTGCTTCCTCTTTTTTGAACCTTTTGTTAGCAGGTTCTCTGCTGGGCAAGTTCCGAGCTCCGTTCTTGAGTGATGATTTGGTCTGCCCTTTGGGGAGAGCGGAGATCGTAGCGACTACTCCATCGTATTGATATTCTCCATCCTCATCGGCATCATCCTCATTGTGCTTTGCTCTTTTCTCCGTCTCCGAACTGCAACTTCCTCCTTTATAATGTCTCTTCTTCTTTTGACTTCGGGGAGCGTCCACTTGATTTACCCCCGAGCTCCGATCTTGATACTTTTTGAGCTGTCCGTTGCGAACTAGACTCTCGATGTCTTGAGCCAGGTTCCTGCAGTCTTCTGTATCATGTCCGTAGTCCTCATGAAACTGGCAGTACTTATTCTTCGACCTCGGCTTGCCGTCCTCCCACATCGGCCGTGGTCTCTCGAACAGGCCAGCGTGCAGCTCGAGGATTTCAGTCCTCGGCTTGTTCAACGGTGTGAATTGTGGTGCTGGCCGTTGTGCGGGCTGGGACATCAGCGGGCCTCGCTGTACTGGATTTTGCCGAGGTCCGAGACGAGACTCAATCGGACCTCGCTGAATTCGTTCCATTACCCCTTTACGGGGGGTATCCTCTTTCTTCTTCGAGGTTTCACCTCGGTCCACTTCTTTTCTGCGTCTGGTGGCCTCCTCTATCTTGGCGAACTTGTCCGCTATAGCCCACAGTTCGGTAGTGGTCTTCGGGTCCTTCGCCAGGATCTCCCTGTAGAGATGGTCCGAGCTGATGGCATTTTGAAATGCTGAGATGATGAGGAGATCGTTTGTGCACCGAGTTGATAAGCACTCTCTATCGAATCGGGTCATGAAATCTTGCAGTGACTCACCCCGGCTTTGTTTGACGGTTAGCAGATGTGCTGGAGTGTGCCTCACTTCGGCACGCTGGGAGAAACTCCTAGCGAACACATTCATCAGATCGGAATACGATCTGATCGACCCGGGGGGCAGACTGTCGAACCACTCCCGCGCATTGTCGATTAGCAGTTCAGGAAATAGCTTACACATGTGAACACTTCCCAGATTTTGGTTCAGCATGCTGTACTTGAACTGGCTAAGGAAATTGCTCGGATTTCCAACTCCGTTGTACGCCTTGATCTTTGGCACCGTGTACCCGAAGGGCATCGGTGTGTTGTGGATCTCCTCCGAGAGCGGGCTGATGATCCTGCCGAGCGCGTCAAAGATCTGCGCTCCCCCAGATAGGGGTCCTTGGTTGGGTGCGTTATAGGGTGGGGCCACGGCGTAGTTCGGCTGAACCATATGGGAATTTGGTTGCTGGCTTCCCTGAGTCTGTCCTCGGTTTTGCTGGAGATAGTGTCGCAAGTCCTGCCCGGGCCTCTGTCCTTGACCGAACTGAGGGATTCCATGCCCGAACTGGGGGACTCCAGTGTATTGGTTGAGGAACTCGCGCCCTGACGCTGTGGCGAGATAGTTTCGCAACAACTCTTCGATCCCCGGAAGCGGTGGAGGTGGCGGGGCTGCCGGATTCGGCTGGATGACCGGTGAGAGGCGAGCGGCTAGGCTCGGTCGGATAACTGGGGGCTGGCGTAGTGCCGCCTCCGGTCCGAACAGCTCGCGATCCCTGTTCGCAGTGAGGTCCTCCACATGGCCTTCCGGTGTGGGTTGTGGCCCTAGGCGCGAACTCACAGGGGCTCGGTGTGACTGAGTTGGCTGTGAGGTCGGGCGTGCCGTCGTGTTATCTCCAGTATTCTGTTGGCCGGGGTCTGGGAACTCCGGGATCTCTTCGGCGATAGTCTGGTCGTTCACCGGAACGTCGTTGTGCGGTGGTTCTGCGTCCACCGTCGAGACTGGCTCCTCCGGTTGTCGTCGGCGACTCCGTCGACGGCGAGGAGTTCCCAGCAGTGTTGTCATCCCATTCGGCATTGTTGATGATTTTGGGCAATGAGAATCAAAAAATTCAGACACAAATTTATGTTCCCACAGACGGCGCCAGTGATGAACCTTCGATTCACGGCCCAAATTCGGATGGATGTTTATGTGCGGAATGAAAAGGGAGACAAAGGATTTACGTGGTTCGATCGAATCGATCTACGTCCACGGAGAGCAAATATATGTTCTTGTATTTAGAATAGCGTGCGTAAATACAATGTAATTAACTTCTCCTATTTATAGACAAAACTCATGGTGGTTGCAGAGGTAGGATCGTGGAGGTGTGGGTGGTTTTCCCAGCTCCGGTTTTTCCTCCATCAGCCCACGTTCTGGGTCTAGGGCTCAACTCCCTGGGCTTGTGCTTGGCGTGGACTGGGCTTGCCGATCTGGGCCTATTGGGCCTTCACCGATCTGGGCTTGTTGGGCCTTCACCGATCTGGGCTTGTCTCTATGTTTTGGGCCTTTGGGCCTAGGGAGGTGCGCCATTTCCTATCACACGCTTTTGAGCTATGTTGAAGTGGAAATATAACATCACGTGTACTGAGATATTTGCATAGCTTGAGAATGAAGCAATGAAACTTTTTACTGTTTTATCAAAATTTATTCTTTTTCGACATGGTATCCAGAGCAGAGGTTGCTTTGATTTCTAGTTAATGGTTAAAGTTATCCGTCAATCGTGGGAGGATATGACTAACGATGAAGAAGGTGGTGGTTCCTCGCCCAAACATTCAGTGGAGGAAAAGAAGTTGAAGCTCAAGAAGAAGAACAAGATGATTCAAAGAAGGATAGTGATTTTGGGCTTACTACATCTCTGATCGAGGAGATTCTCAATCTCCCAGTTACAGATCATGCAGGGATGCAGCTTATTTCTGGACAACTCACTGGAACAACTTCCTCAACTGGAGTAAGTCAATCAAGCGTGCTCTAGCTGCGAGGAGCAAGCTTGAGCTCTTGGATGGTAATTTTCTTGAACCTGAACCTGATTCTCCTTATTATAAGATGGCTTAAAGTCAATTATATTGTGTTGACTTGGATCTGTAACTCCATATCTAAGGAACGGGTTGATGCTTGTTCACACATAGAGAGTACCTATAAATTGTAGTGTGCTTTGAATAAAAGGTTTGGTGGAAGTAATGGACCCAAAATTTTCAAATTGCAAAGAGATATCTATGTTTTTAGACAAGGAAATTTGTCTGTCTCTTTATATTTCAACCAATTGAATTCTATGTGGGATAAGATGTATTGGGAATCATAATACGAGTCAATAGATTCCCACTCCCTCTATAAGTTCGAGCTTTTAGATGAGACGGAATTCTATCATAGTATCAGAGCCTTTGGCAAACGCCGAGGTCCTGTGTTCGAATCCCGCTGAAAGCAACTCCACCCATATTAAAAAGTGTACAGTACTTGTTGAGCCTCCTACCCAGAGGGTAGAGTTGAAAATCGAGCCCACAACTGAGGGGGAGTATTGGGAATCATAATATGAGCCAATAGATTCCCACCCTCTCTACAAGTTCGAGCTTTTAGATGAGACGAAATTCTATCAAGATGAACATGTTGCTCCCTCCTTTAGAACTGATCATGGGACAAAATTCCTCAACAAGAATGCCTCACGGATGTTCACTGTGCATCAAAAGTCATGTGTTTACAGTCATCAACAAAATGGAATTGTTGAAAGGAGGCACAGGAATCTATTTGCCACTGCATTAGCTCTTATGTTTCAAATTGGGATGCCTATCAGATTTTGGCCATATTCTATCTTAGCTGCTACTTGGTTGATTAATAGGATACCCAGCAGAGTGTTGGACTGGAAAACTCCTTATGAGGAGTTGTTTGATAGTCCACCAGACTACACTATGTTAAGGCCCGGCCCTTTGGTTGTTTGGCTTATGCAGCCAATCTCATTCCAAACAGAGTTAAATTTGAATCAAGGAGCATCAAATGCATTTTTATTGGCTCTGATCTTTCTCACAAAGGTTTTCTACTCAATGATTTAGAAAACACAAAACATTCATCTCTAGATATGTTAAGTTTGTTACAGATACCTTTCCATTCTTACATCCATCTCCTCCACAAACTGGACCTATTATTTCATATCCTGCAGACAGTGAACATCCTCACCTTAATGTGCCACCTTTGGATGTCATTGATGATTGGTCTCCAAATAAGGATTCTCATATCATTCAATTTGAATCTCTAGAAACTGTGAGTGATCTTGATCCAGAACCTTAGCTTCCAGAACAGACTTTTGTTCATGTTGAATCAAGACTGAAGATCCAGTGTTGAGGAGAAGCACTAGGCACAAAGAACCCCCTAGATGGATGCAAGATTATACATGTTCTATTGTCTCTACTCAGTTAATTACCCTCCCATAACAATTACACCTCCTACTTTCCCTTATGCAATTAGTCCAACTCTCTCTCAAACCCACACTAGCTACCTTTTTAATCTTGCCATGGTGGCGGAACCTTCATCATTCAAGGAGGCTATACAATACCCTAAGTGGGTTGAAGCCATTAATCAAGAGTAACATGACCTAACTAAGAATGAAACATGGACTATTACAAAACTACCTATTGGTAAGAAACCCATAGGCTGTAAATGGATTTTCAAAGTGAAATTGAATGCAGATGGATCTGTGGAAAGGTATATGGCAAGATTTGTTGCCAAGGGACACACACAGGAATATGGTGTTGATTATGATGAAGTCTTCTCACCGGTGGCAAACTTGGTCACGGTGAGATTTTTATTTTATTTTTTAATTATTTTTTTATTATTATTATTTTTTTTGCAGTAGCCACTTCCCATTCTTGGCCAATCCATCCACTGGATGTAAACAATGCCTTTTTGCATGGTCCTCTCCAAGACACTATCTACATGAAGATCCCTCCAGGTTTGACTGGTTCTCATCAAGGACAGATGTGTAAGCTTCAGAAAAGCCTTTATGGCCTTAAGCAAGCCTCTAGAGAGTGGAATGCAGAATTCTCTCATTTCATATGCTCTCATGGTTTTACTGCTTCTATTCATGATCCCTGCCTTTTTACTAAGGGCTCTGGTGGTTCTTTTTTTGCTCTATTAGTTTACGTTGATGATGTTATCATCACTGGACCTTCTCTCACACTTCTCACATAACTGAAGTCTTCACTTAATGATGCTTTCACCATCAAGGACTTAGGTTCTGCCAAGTTCTTCTTGGGTATGGAAATTGCAAGGGGGGGAGATGGCCCTAAGAAAGTATATTCTAGATTTCTTATCTGCACATGGTCTGTTATACTGCAGGCCTACTGCTACTCCATTACCACTAGGCTTTGCTCTATCTCAAGGGACTGATGAGGTCCCACTTGATCCAGAGAGATACAGAAGCTTGGTTGGACAACTTTTGTATCTCAACTTAACTAGGCCAGATGTCTCTTATGCTACTCAACAACTAAGTCAAATTGTGGCTAAGCCTACCCAAGTTCACTAGCATGTTGCAGTTCATAAACTTAAATATCTGAAAGGGTGCCCTTCTCTTGGTGTTTTATATCCAACCCATAATAACTTCAAATTTCAGGCTTACTCTGATGGATTAAGGCACATGTCTTGACTCCAGGAAATCCTTGACTGGTTTTTGTGTCTTCCTTGGGAACAATCTCATCTCGTGGAAATGTAAGAAGCAATCCACAGTCTCTACTAGTTCAATTGAAGCTGAATACAGGGCCCTTGCCTCCACTACAAGGGAACTCACTTGGCTCCATAACTTGCTTGGTGCATTTCATGTTACCTCCTCCATCCCTATTCATCTATTTTGCGATAATCAAGTTGCCATACAAATCACAAGGAACTCAGTCTTCCATGAACGCACAAAGCATCCTGACATAGATTGTCACATTGTGAGGGGAAAATACATGCAAGGATTTGTTCATCCTACAGATGTTTCTTCTGTTGATCAGGTTGCAAACATCTTTACTAAGCCACTGTATGGCCCTCGCTTCCGCAGCCTCCTTTCCAAGATGGCGGTGATTCATCTTCATCACCTCCATCTTGCGGGGGTGTAGAGAATAGTAAATTCATGCATTTTCATGCAGTTAGTATTTTTGCTGTTATTGAAGATCGATGGGAAAACTTCTATCTAGATCGTGGGATCTTTTTACTTTAAATAGACGGCTAGGATTAGTTTTGGCTTCCCAGCTCAGCGTGTAATTCATGTTCTGTTTTTCACGCTTTTGAGCTATGTTGAAGTGGAAATATAACACCACGTGTACTGAGATATTTCTCATAGCTTGAGAGTGAAGCAATGAAACTTTTTACTGTTTTATCGAATATACTCTTTCTCAACAGAAACCGAAACAACTGTAGCAAATTGGAGAAGACGAACCACCATTCCAGCGAAATAAATAAGCACATCATTACTACTCGTGCACATGAACATAAGCGAAACCGTCGTAAATACTCGGTCCTGCACAAGAACATGTGCGTAACCATTGTAAATACTCGGTCGTGCACACGAACACGAGTTAAACCATCGTAAAGACCCATTCATGCACACAAACACAAGTAATTGTGTTCGAATATAAAGAAAGGAAAGAGAAGCTACGTTCATAAATTTCTCATTACTGCTGCGCAAGTTTCACGTACAAATATATAGTAGGGAAACAACACTAAAGTCGTGTTGAACAAAACACGACTTCAAGTAAGCAAAATAGAAAACCTAGAAATCTGGCCAAACACGTGGCATAGCATCCAACGGACAGAATTTAAACATAACAGAAAAGGAACAGGGTTCGAGTTCCATCAACAGCAAAAAAATATAACTCCATCTTCTTCACTTCAACAGCTCCAGCTCCAGCTTCAATACCAACTTCAACACCCCCCCTCAAGATGGAGCTGATGGAGATCCATTAGCCCCATCTTGGACAGCAGAGTGTGAAAACGAGGACCTGGGAGTGCTTTAGTGAAGAAATCTGCAAGCTGAGCCGCAGAAGGCACAGCTAGCGGCAGGACAAAACCTGCAACATATTTCTCCCTTGTAACATGGCAATCGATTTCGATGTGCTTTGTTCGCTCATGAAACACAGGGTTTTGTGTAATCTGAATTGCAGCATGATTATCACAATGTAGAGAGATAGGAAGAGGAACAGTGATATGAAATTCTTTGAGCAGATGATAAATCCAAACTATCTCCCTAGTTGTGATAGCTAAAGCTCTGTATTCTGCTTCTGTGGAAGAAGAAGAAACAGTGGACTGTTTCTTACACTTCCAGGATATGAGATTAGGACCAAGAAAAACGCAGTAGCCTGTAAGAGATTTCCTAGTTTCACCACAGGTTCCCCAATCCGCATCTGAGAATCCCTGCAATTTAAACTCAGCTGCAGAAGAATAAAATACTCCCAAAGATGGTGAGCCCTTGAGATATTTTAGGACATGCATGGCTGCATTCCAATGTACTCGAGTAGGAGAAGCCATAAACTGGCTTAATTGCTGAGTTGAATGAGAGATGTCAGGCCTTGTGAGGTTCAAATAGAGAAGCTGACCCACCAATTTTCTGTACTCCTCAGGGTTAGACAGGACAGGATCATCCCCTTGAGTTAGAGATAAGCCTGCTGGAAAGGGTGTAACAGCAGGTTTGCAGCAAAGCATCCCATATGATGAAAGAATATCCAGAACATATTTTCTTTGACATAGAGATACACCTGCATCACCCCTCACAATTTCCATTCCTAGGAAAAACTTTGCTGGTCCTAGGTCTTTTATGGTAAAAGCATCATGCAGTGAAGACTTCAGTTCAGTGATGAGTTCTAATGTGGGGCTAGAGATAATCACATCATCCACATACACCAATAGACACACAAAAGTTTCTTTGGATCCCTTAGTGAACAAGCATGGATCATATTGAGAAGCAGTAAAGCCAAGTGAAGAGAGAAACCTTGAAAATTCTGCATTCCATTCGCGGGAGGCTTGCTTAAGTCCATATAAACTCTTAACCAGCTTGCACACTTGTCCCTTGCCAACTCCTTGAAGACCTGGAGGAGGCAGCATATAGATCTCATCCCTGAGATAACCATGTAAGAACGCATTGTTCACATCTAGTTGATGTAGAGGCCAACCTAGGGCAGTCACAGTTGCAATAAAAACCTTAACAGTGACCAGATTTGCAACTGGTGAGAACACTTCCTGATAATCCACACCTGACTCTTGTGTATAACCTTTAGCAACAAGTCTTGCCTTATACCTTTCCACACTGCCATCAGCCCTCAACTTTGTTTTGAAAATCCACTTACATCCAATAGGTCTTTTCTGTGGAGGCAGATCTGTAAGGAACCATGTTTCATTGCTTTGTAAAGCATTAAGCTCTGCTTTGATAGCTTCTACCCAATGAGGATGTTGACAGGCTTCCTTGAATGTTTTAGGCTCTGTAACCATGGTTAGGTTGAATAGGTAAGCAATATGGGATTGTGTGAAGGAAGTATTGATGGTGTATGGAAAGGTTGGAGGAGCAACTCCAGTGCTCAAAGAGATAGGAGTATGTGTGGATACTTTACCTATGTAATCTTTCATCCATACAGGGGGAGCTCTCTCCCTAGTGCTTCTTCTAAGAATTTGAACATCATCATGTGGAGGGATAGGTGTAACCTCAATAGGTTCATTTTGTGCAACAACAGGCTGTGACTCAACAGGAGAAGAATCCACAGACTCTGCAGGTATAGATGGAAATTCAGTATCAGTTAAGGTTGGATTTGTGATGGGTGGTTCTGGGATATTATCAATGGGATTTTTGAATGGATATTTTTGAGTAACAAAATGCACATCCCTGGATATAAAGGTTTTATGTGAATCCAAATCATACAGGAGGTATCCTTTGTGTGCTGAGTCATAACCAATAAAAACACACTTTAAACTTCTAGATGTGAACTTACCTCTGTAGGGAGATAAATTAGCAGCAAAAGCAAGGCATCCAAAGGGTTTTGCTCTGTCATAGGATGGTGGATTCTTGAATAGCACCTCATGTGGAGTTTTCCAGTCTAACACTTGAGTTGGGACTCTGTTAATAACCCAGGTAGCTGTGAGTATAGAGAATGGCCAAAATCTGATAGGAAGACCACTGTTAAACATCATGGCTCTTGCTGAGTTGAGCAACATTCTGTGTCTACGCTCCACAATTCCATTTTGTTGTGGAGTGTACACACAGGATTTTTGATGAAATATTCCAAGAGATGAGAACAGCTGCAGAACTCTTGAGTTAACAAACTCTGTTCCATTGTCTGATCTGAAGATCTTTACTGACTTATTGAAGTGATTCCTCACCATAGCTAGATAGGATTCCAAAACAGAGCACACCTGTTCTTTTGAGTGCATAACATAGGTCCAAATATTCCTGCTGTGATCTTCCACCAAAGTGAGCACAAACTTGGCATTACACAAGTTCTCATCCCCATAAGGACCCCAAACATCCCCATGGACTATCTCAAATAACTCTTTTGATCTTCTGTATAGAGTAGGGAAAGGGTCTCTTGTCTGTTTTGCCCTGTAGCAAACCTCACAGTTCTCCAAAACTTGCAGAGCATCTCTGTGAAATTGAGTTCCAGCTATCTTCATATGAGACATGGCAGTGATAGAAGGGTGTCCCAAATAAACATGCCAATCCTCTACTGTCATATCATGTGGATTATAAAAGCTGAGGTAGTGTCTTTCATTCACAGTATCCATAACATACAAGTTCCCTATCAATTTTCCAATTCCCACTACTTTATCAGTATCACTTTGTTGAATTAAGCAGTGTGTTGGGTGAAACACACACTTAAAGCTCATAGACTTGGCTAATTGAGGGACAGACAGAAGGTTATGTGTGAAGCCTGGCACATACAATACATGATCCAAGACTATATCAGCATTAAGTCTTACTTTTCCTGCATGAATCACAGTTTTTGAACTCCCATCTGGTAAATATATAACTGTAGGGGCATCCATTTGATAGGTAGTGTACATCAATTCTGGATTAGCACATATATGAGTGCTAGCCCCAGAATCTATTACCCAATCAGTCTGATGCATGCTAGGTAAAACTGAGAAAGCAAAATGTCCATCAAAAGTACTGGGCTTACTTGGTGATTCATGCATCATGTTAGCCTCTGCCTTTGTAGGAGCACTTCCCCCTGGTTGCTGTTGCTTGAACATCTGTCCCATATATTTCATCAACTCACTCTGTATCAACTTGCTCATATCTGTGTTACCATCTTTCTGCCCAGAAGTCTTAACACCTCCATCAGTCTCTGCATTGCTCTCTACAAAATTAGCTCTGTACTGGCCTTGACTTTTCTGCTCTTTCAGCTTCTTAAACCACTCTGGAACTCCATGAAGCTTGAAACATTCATCTTTTTCATGACCCATCTCCTGGCAGTAACTACATTTCTGCTTCCTTTTCTCTTCTTTACTCATTCTTCTTTTGTATGGCCCTTGAAATTGCTTCTGGTATGGTGGTTTTTGTTCTGTATTCTGAGCTGGACCTGCATAAGCTTGCTTGTTAATATTCATGGCCATCACTCCTTTGATCTCTTGTGAAGCATCATTTAACTGTTTCTGATCCTCCACCTGTACAACCATGGCATATGCTTGATCAAGGGTAGGCCACGGTTGCTGCAGCAGAATCTGTGTTTTTGTGTGCTCATATACATCATTCAGACCAGCCAAGAAAGCCACCAATCTCATTTGTTCCTGCCTTTGTATACTCTTCCCTTTAGCTTGACATACACAATCAAGAGGTGGCAACAACATATCCATTTCATCCCAGTACGAGTTAAGTTGATTAAAATACATGAACACACTCTGATTCCCTTGTCTAAAAGAGTATATATCCCTATGCAGTTTCAAAATCTTAGGACCATTCTTAGTCCCAAACCGATTCACCAAAGCAGACCACAGTTTTTCACTATTATCTATATTAGAAAAAGCATCCACGAATTCTTTAGAAATGGAGTTTGTTATCCACGTGGAAACCATATAATCCACTTTCAACCATCGTTTGTAATACAGAGATTCAGCATTAGGTTCTCGAAATGTACCATCAATCAGCTCCATTTTGCTTCTCGCTGCAAGTGCTCTCTTGATTCCTTTGCTCCAGTTGAGAAAATTAGATCCAGTGAGCTGAGCTGAAACGAGCTGGATTCCACTATGATCAGTTACTGCAATGGACAGGATCTCTTCTATTTGCCTCGCTTTGAGCCCAGTCTCTGGATCAACCTTGTTGGCAGCTGCTTCTTCTTTAGATCTACGCTTCGTTTCTTCATCATTTTCATCGAAAGAACTATCAACGTTCTCCTCTTTCCCCATAGAATCAAGTAGTATGAAAAAGGAAAGAACTTGACGAGAAGATTAAGACCAGAACCTGGCTCGGATTACCATGTTCGAATATAAAGAAAGGAAAGAGAAGCTACGTTCATAAATTTCTCATTACTGCTGCGCAAGTTTCACGTACAAATATATAGTAGGGAAACAACACTAAAGTCGTGTTGAACAAAACACGACTTCAAGTAAGCAAAATAGAAAACCTAGAAATCTGGCCAAACACGTGGCATAGCATCCAACGGACAGAATTTAAACATAACAGAAAAGGAACAGGGTTCGAGTTCCATCAACAGCAAAAAAATATAACTCCATCTTCTTCACTTCAACAGCTCCAGCTCCAGCTTCAATACCAACTTCAACAAATTGTGTAACCCTCAACGTATTGTTGTATTTGCCATTGGATAGTCACGTTCGGTGAAGAGGGAGACAGAGCGATGACCAGGATGACAACTTGCATTGAGATGGTGACGATGGTGTATAAGATGCAGTAGTGGCACATCGATGGCGAGTTTTGGTGAGGGAGAAGAAAAAAGGGGAAGAAGATGACGGAGACGACGACGTGAGATGAAGTGGCAGTGGCCACCATCGGATTTTAGAAATGAGAGAGAGAGAGAGAGAGAGAGAGAGAGTTGGGGTTGACTCCAGCAGTGGGTGAGAGAGAGTCGTCGGAGAAAATCACCGAAATATTTTCATTGTTTCTGAATTTTTGTTTTCACGTTTACGCATACTGCTGCAAGTTCATCGTTTCCTTTTCTATTCTTTATGCGTCTATGTGGAGTAAGTAATAAGAATTGATATTATTAATATAGAAAGGTATAACTGTCTAAAATGTGTAAAGTGACTAAAATTAGACCATTTATTTATTGGTGTATAAAAAAAATTTGTTTTATGAAAGTGGCTAATTATGAGTATTCTCACATACATTAAACTCCATGTCAACCCTCTGGATCCTAAAGATCACAAAGACGTATTGAGTATATATTTGAAAAACGCCTCAAGTCCAATAGCTCGTTCGTTGGGATGAAGGGGGTAAGTAAGAATATGATTGTCTTTTTGGCATATATTTGAAAAAAGAGAAGAGAAGAAAACAAAAACAAAAGCAGCAACAATAATTTTATTCAGGATAATATATCCTTAACAACATACCTATATATGTTAGCTATATTCTTGGATCTGAACTTTGAATTGGAAATGGACTAAGAATTCTCATTTTAAAGAAAAAATCAAGCGCTACTCCAGCAAACAGGAAAATCAAAAGACTTTCAGAAACACAAACCGCACCATCAAAAGCATGGGACACAAGGCTGCCGGCATCCAACTCCAACGGTGCTCCAGCTTCCAGCATCCCTAGTCCTGCTCAAAATATCGAGCAAACGAATATTACTCCCTTCTGTCCCGTTACTAATGTCGTGTTTCCATTCAAAACGAGGAGGGCCCACACTTTTTTAAGAGCGACTTTATTACCAAATAGGGTGGGAAAACATGACATAAATAATGGGAGGAATCGAGTATTATGTAATAAGTGGTCTTTGGCCATCAATTAAAAAGAATTTTATGTTAAAGAAACACTTATAGTTCTAAAAGCCTCAAGGAGCAGGAGTACTGCATTTAGGGGCAGCGAGATGTTTTTACGGAATAATACCTTTAACAAAGCCAAATGCTGCAGATGTCCCTGCTTTAAGTTGGAAATTATCCAAGTCTCGTCTGATCGCATAGCGGAAAGTTACTCCAAATAATGCACAACTAACGAAGGCGATAGCCAGAGGAAGTATTAGCTGGGAATTGCTCGTAACCCGGGATAATGAAATAGGAAGCTCTGCAAGAGTGCCAACGATAGCAGATATCGAAGCAGCTTTAACAGATTGCAATCTCTCCTTGTCCTTTTCAGACATTCCACTCTCCGTCTCTGTTGAAGCATAGCCACCAGCACCTTTCAGTGATAGCTCTGCTTCTTCCACCATTGCTCTTGCTTCGGAGATTTCTTTTTGGCATTCTGCAATCTTAAATTACAAAACCAATGAGTATCCTTCGGTATACAAAAAAGCATAATAACTAACATTAAACATATACAGTTGTTATTACCAGGACTAGAAACTCGGATGAATAAATGCACGACTGAAGCAAAGAAGTCGAGGTATCTCGAGTTATATTCCCAATTTTCCAGGAGTAGGACTTCCGTGACTCTTTTTAAGGTGAATTATAACTCGCCCAAACACTTTACCCACTCTCAATTATCCAAGAAGCCACAATTTCCATTCAGCAAAGTGCTTAAAGCAAGAAATCACACAGTAACTCAATGATGCTACTCTTTCAACACACTCATTACTACATTTTCCTATAAGCAAAATGATGATACCTCGGAGGCCTTTGATTCGAGCTGATCAATATATTCCCTCATGACTTTGGCCTCCATTTCTTGCTTTTGGATCTCAGCGAGCTGTCTCTTTGCAGTTTCAACTCTGGATGAGGCTTGCTCCAATCCTTTCAGTAGATCCCTATTCTCCTCTTTGTTTAAAAGTTGCTCGACTCTCTCGTCCACCATACCTGACAGGATGTTCTTCAAACCACCTTCATCGCTAGTGGGGCTGCCATTCGTGCTGCATTTCACAGCCAAAGCTGCTGCTGCTCTCAATGAAGACGGAAATAGAGCCAATCTTGCTGAAGGGGCAATGTGATGGAAGCAAATTTGGGGGATCGAGCATGGGTTTCTGGTGCTTGTTGTTGTGATGGTTACCATGGAAAAGATCAAAGTTGAGCTGCTGATCATTAGCATATCACATTCTATATCAGTATCATATATGACACGACTTATCTATCTCTATTGCCTTTCTAAATATTATCTAATACGAAAACTTTTTAGATGCATTTCTATGATTTATTTGTTACCTTATACAACTTGTACAACAAAATTTGAAGAATAGTAAACATTCAACAGATATTACTGATTAGCTGTAGCAATCTTATAAATGTTTTGTAATCAGAGTCCAGCAACCAGACCGTTCTCGTGCTGATATGTATTTTCAAATCGAAACATTAATAAAATTATGCAGAATCAAATTTGTGCAGGATTACAAATGAAACACAATCTAGTAAAACACACTTCCACATTTGAACATAAATATCAAAATAAATCAGCTGCAATCAGAAGTTGGATTACTCATTTTTTATTAATATTTTGTTTTTTCTCTTTATTAAGGCACTATCGATCCTTTAACTTCACTAACCTTATTTTCTAAACAAAGATACCTACTTTTCAGCATTTCACTGCAGCGGATCAGCTGAAGTCGATCGCAGATCTAACTTCAAACATAAAAACTTAAAAGGTCTGGCAAAAAATTCGGCACGAACTATTCGTTTCTTAGACTTTACCATCAAAGCCCTTACATGGAATAAGGCAAAACCTGATTCAACTTTTATCAAAGCCGACTAGATCAAATGAGAACTCCATTTCTCCATTTGTGCTAGTCCGGAAAACTCAATCCAATAACATTACATCAACGATACAACCATATATTATATAGGTGTTCATAAAGCTTATATATGGAGGCTTCATCCTCACTACGCAATTATTCTGATTATCAATTCAAAACAATATTTTCTTATGAATCCATGTAAAGAGTGGAGTATTTCTTCTCATCTCATCACTCTTGAACAACTTCTCATTGTTCTAAATTATTCTTTATTGGTACTTAATTTTTGAGTCCACAATAATCTTGAGATAATCTCTACTAACTATGTTAGCAGTCTGAAAATTTGATTAAATATCACCATTAATTACTCAATTCAAGCCCCCCCCCCCCCCCCCCCCACCCCACACACACACACACACACACACACACACACACACACACGAATTCAATCCAATTTACTAATTAAATTCTTGAGCCAATATACAAACTTAAACAAGAATCAATCTTCAACATATCAATCTAAAGGGCCAGCTGCAAATCAGATTATGAGCCAAATACTTTATAACTAAAACGAGAAGTTAGCTCATTCTACACAAATCGCCTTCTTCCCATGGCTAACTTCAATGGATTAAACAAAACCCAAGAGAGAATGAACTAAGCCCACTTCTCCATTCTCACAACCCCATGTTCTCCTTCACAATCGGCCGCTACTTCTATCTTGATTTAGTTACAGCAAAACCCCACCCCCTCTCTCATTTCGTTTCATTTTCTCCGTCCTAGCCCTACAAAGATTATGTTCCTATTCTTCTCTCTACTTCTGTGAATTACTTCGAAGTTAGCAGCAAATTGGAATGCGCAGGAACAGAAATTTGATAGAAATGCTTACTAGTTCGGTTAAGAATTTTGGATTAGTGCGATGTGCGAATCGACTGAATTGGAGTCCCTTCCCTCCGTTCTTGTTTCTCCTTCGTTTTGGTATTGGTTGCGAATGAATTTGGTTGGTTGATATTTGTTTTAGCATTGATCTTTATCGTAATACTAGTATGTACGATGTACGCACGAGAATAACTTTGTAAATGCATATGTCATATGTAGATGTCAATTGAGCCCGAAACCCGTGGGTTGACCCGAGTAACCCGAGCAAAAGGCGGGTTAGGGTCGAATATTTTTAGCCCGAATTTATTTTTCAACCCGAATGGCCCGAACTGAATAACCCGACACACGATAGGGTTGGCCCGACAAGTTGGCGGGTTGACCCGATAACCCGAAAAACTTTCATTACCTAGTTGTTGAAGTTCATTACTTTTGTTTAAATATTGTAGTTAATGTCTTAATTTAAATACTTGTGAAATTATTATAAATTTCTATGCTATGTTGTACACATAATAGATAAAAATGGTTATTACATCCATGAAATGAAAAATATCTTCACATTTTTATATCTCAAGTAATTATTTATTGTATATTATGTAAGTTGGACTCAAATAATACAAGACAAAATTTCTTAGAGCTTATAACATGACTTATTTATTTATTTTAAAATTAAGACCTGTAAAAATATACATTTATTTTTCTATTTTCGTCAACCTTTTGGCCCGACGGGCTAGCCCGAGCCCCGGAAGTTTAGGGTTAGGGTCAAGATTTTCTAGCCCGAAAAAAAAAACCAACCCGATTGAACCCGGACCGAATAACCCGCAGCCCGAAAGGGCCAACCCGAACCCGCTCGGGCTGGCCCGATTGACATCCCTAGTCATATGTGTGTTTCAATTGTTATTAATTAATTGCCAATTTTTGAATTACCATAATACTTAGGGCCCGTTTGGCTAAGCTTATTTCAAAATGCTTATAAGCTCTAAGTGCTTATAAGCTGTTTAAGAGCTTATAAGATGTATGAGGGTAAGAGCTTATAAGTTGTTGAAGTGTTTGGATAAAAGAGCTTATAAGCTTGAGAAGATAATAAAAAAAAAATCTGAAAATTAAAAAAAAAAATTAAAATAATTTTTTTGAAATCATAATGTTATAACATCAAATGGAGTGTATATAATATAAATATAAGAATAAAATAGAATAATATTGGTAAATAAGCAAAATTAAAAAAAAAAAAATAAGTTGGGGTGGAGGAGCTTATTTTTTAGAGTATATTTTTTGTTGATTTAATGATTTCAATATTAATTTATAAGGTACTAGAATATATTATAATGAAAAAATCGAACAAAATAATGTCGAAATGAAAGTGCACACGAAGGTGACTAGGCGACTAGCATATCACTATCCTTTGAAAAGATTAAGATGATGGGAATCATATCATAATTTTATAAGTGTTACTCCGTTTAATTTCTTCTTCGTGTAATTCATTGAGATTTTATTAGTGTTAGTCCGATCCGATGGCAGATTCCGATGCTCTTTCTATGCAATTAAAGGTGAAGATGATTACACATATGATAGCTTAAACATCTTAGAAAGTGAACCGTGAAATGAATATGATTGGTTTAATTTCTTGGACATCAACCATTTTTTTTTACCGGCCAGCGCGATGAGAATTTATCATATTGCACGATGTTGATTTCTGAAATTTTGTTTTGTCCAGACTTTCGCAAAAGAAGTAGTTGGTGGACTCTCAAGGAAGAAGCAGTGGGTCCAACTTTTACGGAAAAGGTTATGGGTCCGACTTTCATTAACTCGTTGTGTACCCGTTGTAACTCATCATTGCTTAAGAAATTAAACCAAGCATATTCATTTTTTCCGGTTCACTTTCTACTTCTTCCGCAAAAGTCAGATCCATAACCCCTTCCCTGAAAGTTAGACCCACTCTTTCTTTCTTAAGAGCCGGAATGTCACATGTGTGTTTGACGTGAATTTATGATAATTAAAAAATAAAATAAATAAAATAATAATAATAATAATTATTATAATAATAATAATAATAATAATAATAATAATAATAATAATAATAATAATAATAATAAATTTTAATTTAAATATAAATATATATATAAACGAAAAAAATCCCGCTCGGTCTCGGTTATTCGGTCCGGGCTAAATCGAGCTGGATTTTTTTTGGGATAGAAAATTCAACCTACTTTTCCGGCTCTGAAGTGATTCAACACATACAATCTTTCTTGAGCGGAGTAGAAGCAGCTCGGTCGGTTTTTCTTTCAAAATCACGATATGCTTCTTGATTAACTCGCCCTACTGTCGATTTCGATGATAAAGACTTCCGTATCAACGACGTAACGATTTTAAAGAATTTGCGAAGAAGACAATGCAAAGGTACCAAGATTTGAGTCTCAACATTCAAAGTTTCACTCAACGTATGAATCCCAGTCAATGCCCCATGCATCGATCAGCCTTCGGTCGCCTCACCTCACACTAATGTTTCGAGAAAGAAGTTGAAAGTGAACTAGGAAATAAATATGCTTGGTTTAATTTCCTGTATACATCAGACAATTCCGCAATACTGAGGATAGATGGAGAATGACAACTTTGTTAACTTGGTATCTCATGCTCTAGTGGGTACGACTTTCAGGAAAGAGGTTATGGGTCTGACTTTCGCGGAAGAAGTAGAAAGTGAACCGGGAAATGAATATGCTTGGTTTAATTTCTTGGACATCAGACATTTCCGTAGTACTAAGGATAAATGTGGAATGACAACTTTGTCAACTTGGGATCCCATGCTCCAGGTAGTAAGGTAGTAGGGTTTCTTTGGTGATGGACTTCTTCTACCAATTCATAAGCAAAGAAGTGGAAGAGGTACAAAGGTAAACATGGGATCCCACTTGGAGCATGGGCCGTGGGCCGTGAATGACAATTTTGCTATCTAAAGAAAAATGGTCACCTATCATATATATTGCCGACGGCCCATCACTACATACTCCTCATTCACGGCCCATCATTCACTACATACTCCTCATTCACGGCCCACAGCCCATCATATATATTGTCCACGACCCATCATATGTATTTAAGAAAAATGGTCACCTATCATAAAAACGTTGCTATCTAAAGGTGAGATATATGTTTTTGTTTTTTTAATTAAGTAATTGGTAAGGTTCGGGCCAAATGGTCAACTCTGAATTACGCCATTGAAGACTTACAAACTTATTGTTTCTTCTTTGGGTCTCTTCATCTCCATCACTACATACATACTCCTCATTTATCGTGTTGTGATGAATTGATAGATGAATGCTCTAATCACAAAGGAGCGCTTGAGCAATGACGAGTTGCAAGAGGTTTAGTTGCGCATGCATCATCATTTGGACATGCATTTTCGCATTAGCATTTTAGATGCATATCATCATTTAGTATGTATGTAGCGTGGAAGGGTCATCGCTACGTACATACTCCTCATTTGTCTCATTATCTTTTACATTTCCGCACATGATTGTATCACACAACATCGGCTTCTAGCAGTCTCTTGAGATGACGAAGAACGCCAAAAGAATCAGAAATGTGAAAAGCGATTTTGCTGGAATAAGTGATTCAACACATTCAATCTTTAGCTCGATCGGCTATTCTTTCCAAATCATGGTACGACTCATAGTTAACTTGCCCTACCATCGATTTCAATGATAATGACTTCCGCATCCCAAAACGGCGTAACGATTTTGAGGAATTCGCGAAGACAATGCAAAGGTACCAAGATTTGAGTATTAACATTTAGAGTTTCACTCTACGTATAAATCTCAGTCACTCATGGTGCCATAACTTGATTTTCAACGCCATTAATTGAAGTTTAATTAATTGATTTTTGTACTTCCTCTGGCCCAGGATTTCTTGTGCGTTTTCCATTTTGGGACGTCCCACGATTTCTTGTGCGTTTCCTTTTTGGGAAATAATTAACAGTTTAAGTGCACAATTAGTGATCCCTTATTACAATTAACATATTTATTAAATAAATATAAAAAATAAAAATATAAAATATAAAATAAATAAAATAAAATTTTAATTGCATATTTAATAAAATAAATAAAATAAAATATAAAAATATAAAAATATAAAAAATAAAAATATAAAATAAATAAAATAAATTTTTTAATTGCATATTTAATAAAATAAATAAATAAAATATAAAAATATAAAAATATAAAATAAATTTTTTAATTGCATATTTCATAAAATAAATAAAATAAAATATAAAAAATAAAATAAATAAAATAAATTTTTTAATTGCGTATACGTAAAATAAAATAAATAAAATAAATATAAAAAATAAAAATATAAAACAAATTTTTTAATTGCATATACGTAACATAAAATAAATAAAATAAATATAAAAAATAAAAATATAAAATATAAAATATAAAATAAATTTTTTAATTGCATATACGTAAAATAAAATAAATAAAATAAATATAAAAAATAAAAATATAAAATAAATGGATTGCAGTTTTTTTTATAACAACCACAAAAAAAAAATTAAAAAAATTATATAAATTGGAAATACATTTTATTAATTAATAGAAAAAAAAAATTTACATTATTTTTTATATTTATTCTAATTTATATAAATAATGCAAAACAAATAAAAAAAATAACATCCCTAAACAACATACTTAAAACACTAAACACTCTCGCCATAAAAACCGTGCCGAAAAGAAACGCACAAGAAATCCTGGGCCAGAGGAAGTAATTGAAGTTTAATTAATTAATTGTTTTTATATTTGAAGTTTAATTGCATTGATCGAGGCCTATCATTTAATTAAGTGAAGCCCAACATTTTAGTCATTTTAGTGTAGGTCCATTCATTTGTCAAATTTAATAAACCCAAACCATTACACATCTTCAAAGCCTATCATTTAATTAAGACAAAAACTTGGGTCAGCCCAGTAGACATGCGGTCTGGCCGACCCAATAAACATACTCACGCCTAACCACCAAGCCCACGAAGAAATTTATCAAGGTTTTTTTTTCTGTGTGATAGTGTAAAAAAATGACTGATCTTTCTTCAATTTTCAGTACTGAAGTTGAATCTCCTTTTATCTGTCGATTGCAGAACGCGATCGACTTCAACAAGTAGCACGAACGTGAGTCGGGAGAGTATTGTGCTGGTGAGGCGTGTGACTGTGTGAGTCGGAATCAATCGCTTTCTACTAGGTTTGTGCCCTAATTTGACTGCTATCTCTAAATCCTTTAGTCAAAAGATCTTGAACTGGTAACAAACTGTTCATAGTGAGATTGGACCATTCCAGAATGATGTAAGCTAATGCACATAGAACCCTAAATTCTTCATTGAGAGTCAGCCGAACTACATCATTTGGACATGCATTTGCGCATCAGCATTTTAGTTGCACATCATCATTTAGTATGTATGTAGCGTGGAAGAGCCATCTCTACATACATACTCCTCATTTATCGTGTTGTGATGGAAAGCAATATGGAGGACGACATCGGAGATTCAAAAGTGAAAGAGTATGAGGAACTAAGTTATAGGCTTTTCCGATTTTGAGATTACAAAGTTAGGTCCTCCAATGGCAGATTCCGATGCTCTTTCTATGCGATTAAGGGCGAAGATGATTACATGTATACATCTTTTCCAACACGCAATTGGAATGGCGGAGAGCTCCAATAACGAAAAGCATAAGGCTAAACATTCCGCCATGGTGAGATACCTTGTATTTGACCTTGAAAATAAAGTCAACGCAGAAGAATACAAACATTTTCCATATGAAGAGAGGGTGTAGTCCAAAGGTTATTCTTTTCCATTGTGTGTGCAATCCACTAACAGACACGATTGTATCATACAACATCCACTTTTGGTTGTTGCAATTCTAAAATAATTTTCAGTGATGTTGAAAATGTTTAGACACAATAATTTATAGTGATGTTGCATGTCAGACAACGTTAAAGGAACTAACTGACCACAAGCACTCAGTAGCGCTGAAAATGAATCCAAAGCATGGCCGTCTAGTGAAGAGAGCCTTGAAGTCAAAGAGAGCTTACTAACAGCAACTTCAATATCTTCACACGTCTCTTTGATAGACATGCTAGAGAGAGGTTTCTCACCGAAGCTTCATAATTCTATGTGAAACTTGGTTACAATGCGACTTTTTGTGCTGATATAGCTCTAAGAGTGCAGCTAACAAGCAGTATCATTCTGGAATGATCCAATCTTAGTTTGTTACCAGTTCAAGCTCTTTTGATTAAAGAATTTAGAGATAGCAGTCAAATTAGGGCGCCAACCTAGTAAAAACGATCAATTCTGACTCACACACAAATGTTGAGTGAAATGTGTCCGTTTGGAAATGTTATATTACTTTACTGAAGAATTATTTTGGAAAATATCATAAATATGAGAGTAGAAATCGAACAGTCTCTGGAAAAGTAAGAATCAAATAGTCTCCGTATTTGAAATTTGAGCGTGTTATAAAAGAAATCTTACACCGCAAATGCGCATCATCATTTAGTATGTATGTAGTGTGGTTTGACCATCGCAACATACATACTCGTCATTTATCCTATTATTTACACCAAAATCTAATAAAATAAGTTCAATCTCTAAAACATACGCATATAATTTGAAGTTGGTCATTTGATGAGAGCAATTGTTACTTTGTTATCTAGTCTAATATTAAGGAAAAATAAATTGTTACTTTTTTATAAGTCTCTCTTGGAAAATAAATTTTCAAAGCACACAAAACTTCCACTCTTGGCCTCCTCCACCTCGTCGCACCGTTGTCGACTTTTGTCGCGTCACCTCCTTCCTTAACTAATGGTGTAGTACAACTCAAACCTAATCCAATGTTTATCTTTCTTTTGGTTCCATTCTTGGATAAATTAGGGTTCGTAGGGGTTTGGGGTAATGCTCTCTAAAATAATTGTGTTGATTTTTTATTGTGGCTGAATATGACACCCCTGTTTGTTTACAATTAAATTGAAAAGCTGACCTAAAGCACGATTGAAGAAAGTCCATCAACTCACTCGGTCTTCTTGTTGTCGGAGTCGGAATGTGGAAGATGCCTCAAGTTTCCCGATTCCAAAGAGGCTCAAGTGGAGACTCAATATGAAGGAATTTTCCTATCTTGTAAAACTCCCATTAGATTACTGCAACTCACCGCCAATATGCTCTGCAATTCAAACGTAATATGAAGTCAATCAAAAAAAAAAAAATTGACCCGGCCCGTTTATTGGGCCCGACCCAAATTTTAATAAATTGACCCGCCCGTTTTCTTTGTTTCAAGAGTATGTATCTGAGTTGAGAGTAAATAAACGGGTTTTTGGTTGTTGAGGTAATTAATTTGTAGCTAATCTTTCTTGGTTTCGATGTGAACTACCCACCTATCAGAACTCATGTTTCCCCATCAGAATTTCATTTGAGAGTGGGAGGAAGAGGAAGAGGAAGAATTTTCTAAAAGAAGAAAGGGTACATAAGCTTCTCATTCTATGTTTTTTTTAATTAGTAGCATGCTAGTGCACTTTCATGCTCTGTCTACATTTCAGTTGAAAGTGGGAGGAAGAGGAAAAGGAAGAATAAGAGGTAAAATAAAAAGCAATGTTTCGTTTATTTTCAACATGCATTTTCTGAAAAATTAAGTTTTTATACATTTTCCGATCGAAGTTAAGTATGCTTTGAGCATAATCTTTTATTTTGTTTTTTCCCTTATGAAATGTTGTATTCACATGAGTATTGGATTCTTTTTGTGGAAGAAGATGCATCACTTGATTCTGTTTCCTAGATGATACAGTACGTACGTAGTTGCTTTATATATTTTTCTTGGGTGTTTATTGCTTGTAGACAGATATATGACATATAATTTCCTTATATCCTTCTCAACGATTCTGTACATTGCTGTGAAGAGAGCAGCACTTACAAAAACTGTTACATTTAGTTTTATGTTAAGGCACAACATAAAATTTATTTCCTTATTTCCCTTATTGCTTGTAGAATTTATTTAGATGATAAATACGTACGTATTATATTTTGAGTGTTTATGTGCCTTATAAAAAATCTAAATGTAACAGTTTTTCTTTTTCTTTTTCCTTGAAATTTTCAAACTTAGATGTGGAATTCAATAGAACTTGAACTTCTCAAGCATGTCTTGTTTCTCTGCGAAATCACGCAAGTTTTTTGTGTCACAGTTACTGGAAAGTGCTTGTCATTCATTATAACGGTTATGGCAAGGAAATGGGATATGGCTGTAAAACCGACATTGAGATGCGGGATGGGGTGAATAAACTTAATTTTGAGTATTACGGACAAAGAAAGGTGAGTGACACTATATATCTTTTTTTTAGTCCACGGCCCATCACTATATTGATGGGCCGTAGGCCGTGAATGACAACTTTGTCAACTATCTACAATTGACTTTTGTGGCAGCAAAATGGATATGACACCATTTGAGACGCTAATCGACGATCTAACTCCGTCAAAAATAAGCTCGGTTATAAAAGTTCGATGTGTGCGTGCATACAAGGTGCCATTTATGGGGAACAAAAATGATATCATGATGTATCTTACATGATCGAGAGGTATTATAAACTTCAAAAAAAAAATTATTATTAGGTTTTCTGATTCATAATACTAACTTTGTATATCTTTTTATTTATAAAGGGTGTGAGAATTTTTCTCGAAGTTAAGTTGATTCTCTAGGTTCCAAAATGAAGGAAGGATAACTCTACTTGATTCGAAATTTCTTCGTAAAACCAAATAACATGTTGCACAAATTAAAAACACATCATTACCGAATCAATATGCATCCTAAAACTGAAATCGTTGCAATATCCGGAAGCGACTTTCCTTGTGACATGTTTGTATTCAAGACATTTCAAGAGGTAGTTTCTATTGAAGAAGCTATTGGGTATCCAATTGTCATTATAAATATTTTATAATAGTTGAATAATTTTCTAACTAAACATATTTTTATTTACAGATTTAATTGGGGTAGTAAGAGATGATGTGAACATTGTTGATGAGAATAGAAAATTGGTTGAGCTCGTATTGGAGGATGAGATGAGATGTGATTTTTTTTTTTTAATTCAAAAAAGTTATTATATATAAATATATATTTAATATTGTAAATATACTTGAATGCACAATAAGTTATATTGCACACTTCGGAAAGAGTACATGGATCAATATCTCGACCAAAAAGAAGAAGGAAGGTGGCAAGGATAAGAAGATACCCATTGTAATAATTCAATTTTGCAAGGTTACTGACTTTGAAGGTATATTAAATTAGTTTTTCTTTTTGAAAAAAATAATATAAATTGATGCTTTGAATATGCATTTATTTGGAAACTAATAGCATTAATGGTCTAATACTTTTTTTGAAGGTGAGATCCTTACAAGCACAACATACAATTGCTCCAAAATATTTATCAATCCACAAAATGTCCTTGAAGTCGACAGTTTTAGAAAGAGGTAGTAATTTATTATGAGTAAACTTTTGATATATTAAAACCTCTGAGTGGGTTAAGAATTTCTCTCTAGAATTCTCTCTAGAGAGTGCCTACTCTCCTTTGGGTGTTTCCTCCCTTGGTCCCCCTCAGCCGCCATTAACCTCCATCTCCGGCCACCATTTGCCTTCTCTTGTCCCGCGTCCACAACCGACAAGACCGGAGGCTTCGTCGGGCGCTCGCGCCCCTGGCGCTGTCCCCCCTTCTCGGAGGCAACTCCGTCGAGTGCCCTCCCTTTCCGCACCGTCAACCTCCTCGCGTCGGCAGTGCTCACTCTCTCCGCGCCACTGTGCTCACGAAGCTTGTGGCTTCAGTTCTTGCTGCTCGTGAGCTTCTGCCCCCGTCGTAAGGTCTCACCAGGCTTAGTTCTCGCTGCTTGTACGTTTTCCCTCCCACCACTAAGTTTCATCCCAAAGTTTAGGTGGTGGGTGCTGTTGGCGTCCCAGTGGGTGTTTTTTCAATCTCTCCGGCGTCTTCTCCGGCGATTTGGTGCCAAGATTCCCAGCTTTTGGTCAACTGTGGTGGGGAATGGCTCACATGTGACTTTCCCATTTCGGCAAAATATTCCCTGCCACCTTCTTTGGCAGTTTTGGAATTTTCCCAGATTGTGCCCTTTTCCCTGCAGGCCTCCTTTGTCAACCATATTCCCTTCCTCTTTGGGCAGCTTCTTTCACAACATCCTAGGCACTGTGGTAAGGTCAGATGGCCAAGAAAAAAACAAAATATCAGCCCCTTGACCTTGCTGCCATTGACGGCAGGGAGACCGATTTTTCCAGCGATGAAGAGCCGCCGGAACCCACCCACTCCGCACCAAAAATGGCCACTCCTCTGTCGGGCGCTGTTAATCCCTCAATGGTCAGTCCTTCTACGTCGGCTTCATTCTCATTTGGGACAGCCGTGGCTGAGCAAGGTAGCTCTTCTCGCACCAACTCTGCTCCCCCCCAGCCTGGGAACCGCCGTTTCTCCGACGTCTTGCTCAATTTTGCCCCGGGAAAAGCAAATCTTCACCAACGCCCGTGTGAAGATAGTGTGGTTACCTTTGAAAAGGACGAAGTATACAACGTCCAATCGGATTGGGGCTACTGCCTTCTTGGCCTCTTCGCCGGGAAATTTCCGGGAATCAGGGCGGTCCTTCGTATCATGGAGACGTGGAAGGCTAAGTGCCGCGTCTTCACCCATCCTTCAGGCTGGATGGTCTTCAAGTTTGATTCCGACGATGACCGTCTTCGTGTTCTCAACGGACGTCCACAAAATGCTTTTGGAAGGGCCCTTCTTCTCAAAACCATCCCGCCATGGTTCACTTTCGATGATATGGAAGTCACACACATTCCAACGTGGGTCCGCCTCCCGGGCCTCCCTCTCGAATGCTGGCACCCAAATGCTTTGAGCAAGATTGGAAGTAAAATCGGGCTCCCGATTTGCTGTGATGAGAGCACAATTGAACGTAAAAGGATCTCTCATGCTCCGATACTCGTCGAGGTTGATGCTGAAATCCAGCCCATTGATACCATCCCAATCCGCCTCCCAAATGGAGTCGAGTATTTGCAGAGGATTGAATACGAGCACGTCCCAAAGCACTGCTCTAAATGCAAGCTTTTTGGCCATTATGCCACGGCATGCCGTGGACACGATGTGCCCAACTCTGAAGCGCATTCACCAAGGCCTCGCAACCGATCAAGATCTTCAACGAGAAAGGCCAAATCTCTATCACCAGCTGGTGCCGGAAATACTCGGCTGCCACCAACTGAGCCAATCACTCCATCCGCCACCACTCCCGTGGTACAGGCTCCTACTGCCATGCCCGTCCCTCCATCCCGGCCAAGCTCTAGGGAAGGAAGGGAACAAGCCCGGGCCGCTGACGTGCAGGTAGCTCACACTCCTCCGCCCATCTCTGCTCCAAAACTTAAGAGAGCTTCCAAATCACCATTGAGGGAGAAGCCTTCGGTGGACACCTCCGTTCATAACGAAACGTCCCGGAAGCGATCCAAGTCTCCGATTTGCACAAGGAAGGAGCAAGTTGAGGTGCCCAAGGGAACGGACATTCCCCCTCCCCAAGCTAGTGAATTGCCCATCACAGAGGCCATACCAACAACCACGCCCGATGAGGGCGTCACCAAACGGAAGAAGAAGAAAGAGAAGGAACCAGACTTGGGGACTTTGTCCCCCAATACCCAATGAAGATTGCCGTGTGGAACATTCGGGGCTTTAACAAGTCCCGAAAGAAAAGTGGTGTCTTCAAACTAATCAATGACACCAACTTGGACCTCATTTGTCTCCTTGAGACAAAAATTTCCTCTCTTTCTCTCGATTCATTCAGATATCTTTACCTTCCACATTGGAAGCAAACTAACAATTTTGATACTATAGATGGTGGACGCATTGCCATCTTGTGGAATCCATCGAAGTTGAGGATCGTCGTGGACTCCTTGCACCCGCAAGCAATCCATTGCAAGATCACGTGTCAAGTAACTCACTTCACTTTCTCATGCTCATTTGTTTACGGTCTTTGGACCGTTGTGGGGCGTCGACATCTTTGGGCCTCGTTGCATGATTTTCACTCTAACTTTATTGGACCATGGATGGTGCTTGGGGATTTTAATTGTGTTCTCAAACCGGATGAGAAGGTTAACGGTAATACTCCCTCGGGCTATGAACTTAGTGATTTCCAAGATTTTTGTTGTGCTCATGCCCTCACGGACTGTCTTTCTCTTGGCTGCCATCTTACTTGGACTAATGGACGAGTCTGGTGCAAACTAGATCGTGTTTTAATCAATGCAGATTGGCAAACGGCGGGCATTCACTGCATGGCTAATTTCTCACCGCCGGGCCACCTTTCAGATCATTCAACGGCCCATGTGGAAATTGGCGCGCAGCACATTGGGGGGACTAAGCCCTTCAAGTTCTTTAATATGTGGCTTAAGCACCCGGACTTCTCCAATATTGTCCGAAATGTTTGGGAGGCTCCAACCGACGGGAACTATCAATTCTCCCTTTGTGCCAAACTTCGTGCTCTCAAAGGTCCACTCAAGGTTCTCAATAACCAGCACTTTAGCCACATCTCTTCCCATGCAAAGACTGTCAATGATGCGTTGAAACAAGCCCAATTCGCTCTCTCGGAAGATCCATCAAACCAAGAGCTTATTGCTGCCATCGGGCCTCTCCGCGAATGTGCAACATTTCTAGCCGATGCAGAAAGGATCTTTCTTGCCCAAAAGGCTAAATCTCAACATCTTAATCTCGCCGACAAAGGTACTAGATTCTTCCACTCCTTGGTGAAAAGGAACCAGAAGAAGGCATACATCGCTGCTGTTACAAATAAGGACGGGGCTGCCACGTCCTCACAAAGTGAAGTTGCAAAAGAGTTCGTTGATTATTTCACTGACCTCTTTGGGCAACAACCATCAACTACAATGCCTATTGACCCTACTGTTCTTCTCCATGGCAAGATTCTTGATGTGGAGGAGGGACAATCCTTATGCCGCCCAATCACGGCCATCGATGTTAAAAGGGCTCTTTTCAGTATTGACAAGCACAAGGCTCCCGGCCCCGATGGCTTTTCTTCCGAGTTCTTCACCAAATCTTGGGACATTGTGGGCACCGATGTGTCAAATGCTGTGCTTGAATTCTTCCGCAATGGAAAGATGCTTCGTCAAATGAACCATACGAGCATTGCTCTCATTGCCAAATCCGATCACTCTCCAACTCCATCAGACTATAGGCCGATTGCGTGTTGCAATGTCACATAGAAAATCATTGCCAAGATCCGATCGCCTCTCTTCCGTCCTTGATAGTCTTGTGGACAGAGCCCAATCAGCATTTGTCAAAGGCAGGTGCATTACCGACAACATATTCCTTGCTCAAGAGCTGGTCCGTCACTACTCTCGGAAGCGAATCTCGCCTAGATGCTTGTTGAAAGTGGACCTTAAGAAAGCCTATGACACAATCTCGTGGGACTTCCTTCACCATGTTCTTGTGGAACTTGGCTTTCCCATCACCTTCGTCAAATGGGTCATGGAGTGTGTATCTACAACGTCCTTCTCTGTCTCTATCAATGGGTATATTCATGGCTTTTTTCGTGGCAAACGTGGATTACGGCAAGGTGATCCCATGTCCCCTTTCCTCTTTATTTTGTGCCTCGAATATTTCTCTAGGCTTATGAAGTCTCGCACGATCGACTCAGAGTTTAAGTTCCACCCTAAATGCAAGGATAGTAGGATTACCCACTTAGCATTTGCGGATGATTTAATGTTGTTCTGTCGGGGTGATTACCCCTCTGTGAGCATCTTGCTGGAGGCCCTTTCCGACTTTCAACAACAATCTGGGCTCGCCGTCAACACCCTTAAATCCACCCTCTTCACAGCAGGAGTCTTCCACGATGACCTGGAAGCCATTCGGGCAGCTGTTGGCTTTCCCCAAGGTCAGTTTCCGATTAAATACCTCGGCATCCCTCTTGCATCCCATAAACTTAATGTTGTCCATTATGCCCCTCTTGTGGATCGTATTGCTACATATATCACGTCTTGGACAGCTCACACTCTCTCATATGCCGGGAAACTTGAGCTTATCAAATCTGTTACCCAAGGGGTAGAATGTTTCTGGCTCCGGGTATTTCCCTTACCCGTTGCTGTTCTCGATCGTATCAACCGCCTCTGTAGGGTCTTCCTTTGGGGTAACAAAAAGCCGTTGGTAGGTTGGAGTGAATTGTGCCTCCCAAAGGATGAAGGTGGGATCGGACTCAAAGACGGCATGACTTGGAATCTCGCTCTTATGGCCAAGATTTTGTGGAATATCCACAACAAATCGGACACGCTTTGGATTAAATGGCTGCACCAAATCTATCTCCGAAACTCCGACATTTGGAGATGGCAACCAAAGAGGACTGATTCCCCGCTCCTCAAGAAATTAGCTATTGTCCGTGACAAGCTTGTCAATCATTTTGGTAGCATCGATACTGCCATCAGTGGTCTTCAAAGTTTCTCAACAACCAAGGGGTTGGACTGCTGTATACAATATCTTAAGAGAGAGGGGCCGAATTCAACCATAGAAGAAGGCAATCTGGAAAAACTTCATCCCTCAAAAATTCTCCTTCATTGCTTGGCTTGCGTTCAAGGAAAGATTGCTCACAAAAGATCGCCTCACCTACCTCGAGATCGATCCTTTGTGCACCTTCTGCACCACTCCAGAATCTACTAAGCACGTTTTCTTTGAGTGTGGATTCTCTAAGAATGTTTGGGCAATCATTCAAGAGTGGCTCCGTATCCCACAACAATCAACGACGCTCCACAGCGCGGCCAAATGGATAAAAAAGGTGAGAAACGGGACTCAGGTGCATTACAATGCAAAGTGGCTTGGGCTTCTAGCCACCATTTTCTACATTTGGCAAGCTCGTAATCGTGCCATCTTCGACTCTATCCGCCCCAAGCCAAGTGAAGTGGCCCACTTCATCAAAATCCGAGTCTACATGGCCCTTTACGAGCTGTTTGATCCGAGTACCGTCACGTGGTAGCTCACTAATTGATATTGGAGGCACCCCATGTTTCCCATCACTCTTTCCGCCCGCACCTTTGGTGCGTGCGCCATGCGCCCCGGCGCCCAGCGCCTTCTCCGGCCAGACTCCGCCCGCTACCAAGTAGCGTGTGCCCCGCGCCACCGCGCCCGGACCGCCCGCATCTACGATACGTGTGCCGAGCGCCCGAGCGCCCAGCGCCTCCCACGGCCAGTCCCCGCCCGCTGCCTCGCAGCGTGTGCCCCGCGCCCATGCGCCGAGACCGCCCGCATCGATGATGCGTGTGCCGTGCGCCCGAGCGCCCAGCGCCTGTCACGGCCAGTCCCCACCCGCTGCCGAGCAGCGTGTGCCCCGCGCCCATGCGCCGAGTCCACCCGCATCAATGATGCATGTGCCGTGCGCCCAGCGCCTCTCACGGCCAGTCTACGCCCGCTGCTCCGCAGCGCGTGCCCCGCGCCCATGCGCCAAGTCCGCCCGCATCAATGATGCGTGCGCCGAGCGCCCGTGCGCCCAGCGCCTCTCAAGGCCAGTCTCCGCCCGCTGCCCAGCAGCGTGCGCATTGCGCCCGAGCGCCGAGTCCGCCCGCATCTCTGATGCGTGCGCCGTGCGCCCGTGCGCCCAGCGCCCCACAAGGCCAGTCACCGCCCGCTGCTTGCAGCGTGTGCCGTCGTTTCCGCTCAATTTTTCCATGTTTGTGCCATATCCGTGCGGGCCTTTCCATCCGCACTTGTTTTTGCAGCGTCGGCCTAGCAAGGTCGAGCCGTGCTTTCTTGCCACTGGGCCAATTGTCGCTCCCATTGCCACACATGATAGGAACAAACAATGGGCCCCTTACATTTTTTAGCGCCAACTTGGGGGCAGCATACACTTGGACCAGGCTAGGGGAAGGACGCCCATGGGCACGTCCGCCGGGTCACCTCGGCAATGCCGGCCACCGCCGCCGCCTCCACTGCCGCCTCCGGCCGGCGACATGGGGTCCACTTGCTACTTGAGGGGCGGGCCCCCATATACCAACAAGGCCCGGCCCAGCCCGACCTTGGCCCGACCCCCCTCAAACTCACTATCCTCCCCTATAATAGCTATTACAATAAAAACCCTAATGCCAGCTCTGTATATTAAAATCCTGAAGAACCTCACAAAAATTCACTCCCAAGTGTGGAATCCTTCTGCTTGTCTTGTTGGCTTGGGTTTTGGCCTCGCCACACCACGGTGGTGCCACCAGCAGCCTCGATTGGCCTTGCCGCACCACGGTGGTGCTTCCAGCAGCCTCTCGTGGCCTTGCCGCACCATGGTGGTGCTTGGCCTTGCCGCACCATGGGGGGCCACCAGCAGCGTCCCTCATGGCCTTGCCGCAACATGGGGGCGCCCCCAGCAGCCACTTATGGCCTATGCCGCACCAAGGTTGTGCCTCCAGCAACCTCATGATGCCTTTGTTTTTGCGGGTGTTTTTCTATAGTAAAAGGGCGGGTTTCTCCATTTTGGGGTTGATGGGGCGAGTAACTGGGCTGATCAGTTCCTTTCACCATCAACCTTTGCCCTTTCTTTCCTTTTCCTTCATGTTTGGCTTGAGTTGATTGGCTCCTTGTAGCCTCTTTGGTGGCGTCTTGTGATTAGGTGTTGGGGCATGTCCCAAACCTCCCTGTTTTGTATGATTGAGTGTTATATATTTATTTACTTTACCAAAAAAAAAAAATAATAATTGGATCATATTACCTTGATTTAGTTTTTCGCGACGATTTTGTAAGTAGGCCCAAAAATGAAAAGAAAATGCCATAGATGGGCCTAACTATATATTCTCAATTATATTGTAACTTAGGATTTTAGGGGATGACTTCATTCGCCCTCTGCCTTCGGAAAATCCGAAAGCAATAGCATCCAACGAGTTTTAGAATGGAGTAACTCTCAAAACAATTAATGACTTATTTTCTGAAGAGGTATTTATTAATTCTATATTATTTTCACCTTATTTATTATTCTGTTTTTCATGGACTTAAATTTCAGCTTATTTATTTATTATTCTATTTTTTATGGATTAATTTTAAAATAGAGTTTCTTCTATATTTTTGCAGATCTCAACCACCCGTTTCATTTCCCCTAATAGTGATAAACACACGTATGGTATTGAAGACGATTGGATGATGGAAAATTCTGCCAAAAGGTGCCTATATGATGATTTCGCTAATTGTGACTCAGAGAACAAAATGAACAAGATTGTAGTGAAGCAAGAGGTGGATGATTGAAGCGGTATGCGGTAGTCGTAAGTCTAATAGTTAGTTTAAATTCAGCTTATCTTATTTTCAATTTTATATTAGGCTAAGGGGAATGTTTTGTTTTTTGTGTTTGACTACTTACGTAGTGCTTATTATAGTTAACATCTTTAGAGTAATCAAACAGTAAGATGAGCTTTTGGCAATTGTAGAATTGACGTAATCTGTTTTTATTTCAATGTATGATGATAATATGTGTCATGTTGTATTATCAATGTTGAACAATTAAGTTCCTTAATGAATTTCACCAGCTATGATGTCTATACAATTGCCTTATTCTAAGTGAATTCAGCTAATTGGATATAAAAACCATGTCTAATCATAGGATGAAAAAAAAAATGTTTTGGTTATTCAAAAAATTCTTCATTTTACACATAAAAGATTTGACTTCAAAGAAGAGTTTAAATTGACTCAACAATAGTTACAACTAAAAAAGAAGATAAAATAGGTAAAGAACTCAAAATCAGTTACATACACAAAACTTAGAGCTTATACTGCTGTTAAAAAATATGTACAGTAAGCTGGTGGATCATCTTCAAAATTATGATATATGCAATATATGGCTTTGAGGATAGCAATTAACAAAAATATGTAGTTTCATACTATTTTTTTATGAATTAGATTATTACATAGACTGAAAACTCACTGTATTATTAGGAAAATTCAAAGACCAGGTTGGTTATAGAAGTATATAGCCTGTATTGAAGACATTGTTTTAGAAGTATAGTAGTACTTCATATAAAGATGCATAATTGTACTAAAAAAAGATATAGTCTGCACAGATATAGAGTAATTAAAATATATTTTGCAGTGAAGATATGATAATAAAAGGCCAAATATTTTTGTATATCCATATAATGATAAGACTTAGAGTATATCAATCTTATAAATTTATATAAAAGAACAAGTCTCTTCTTTTACCCATTGTACCAATATTATTCACTAATGGTTAAGCTGGAAACCTGTGAGGTATTAGTGGTTTTTTTAATACAAAAGGTAATGGCTTTCCCTGCTGACATAAGTCAGAGATATTAGTCAACTGATTCTCTTGTATATAGATTTGTTTAGCCACAAAACCTGATTTTACAATTTCACTACCTGAAACTCATTTAGCTCTCTTTTTTTTATTTTTATTTTTATTATTTTTTTTCCAAGAGTAATAAACACGTGCTTGGATTAGCAGCAAATAACCATTTCTTACTACATATATCAGTCAATGTATATGTTTTCACATATATTATAGCATAGCTCAAAGGGTGGTATAAAAAAAATCAGCAACTACGCGTCTTTTATTTTGACAATCGTCGTTTTAGCTTATGAAATCTTTTTTGATGCAGCTCTAGATCAAAGAGTAAGAACAATTTTCACCAATAAACATTGCTATGAAGAAACTTAAGAAATCAACTACAATACATGGTAAAAGAACTTTGGAGAGCATAACATTAGCAGGTGTGTTTGTAGTTATGTTGGTTCACATTATTCAAACATATACTTCCTCTGTCTCGCGATTCATGACCCCCTTTCCTTATCGGGCCGTCTCACGATTCTTGACCCCTTTCCATTTTGGGAAATAATTAACCTTTTAATTACACAATTAGTAACCCTTATTACAATTAAGTTATTTATTATTACAGAATTTTAAATTCAATTTATTAAAAAAAATAAAAATAATAAAAATAATAACTCAATTTAATATCCCACCCACCTATCTCTACCCCCAATTTTCCCATCACATTTAATCGATTTTCATCTAATTATCACCCACCCCATTTATTTGCACTGAACTATCTCCACCCCCAATTTCCCATCGAGAACCCTAATTTCTCTCATCTCTTTCTGTGAAAAAATGAACCACCGTCGGAATGGGTCTCAACCCGCAACCGGCCCGCCGCAGTGAATCGCCGTGGCGGCGGGCTCGAAGGCTGCGAGGTTGTTGACGCCGTGGATCCACCGTCGGAATGGGTCTCAACCCGCAACCGCCCCGCCGCAGGCTGCGAGGTTATACGGCGCCGCCGCCGTGTTATTCGTCGTTGGGGTTCCAACTCCGACGAGAGCCCAAGCCCTCCGCCACCTCCTCCTCGAATCAAACTGCCCATATCTCCTGGGAGATACGGCACTCTCCGCTCACCACCGACGGTGCGACCGGTCTCAACTTGGACCTGGCCGCCGCCGCCCCACGAGGAGTATGTGTACAAGCCTTGATTCTGCGAACTTACACCGTCGCCGCCTCGCTGTGATGGGAGTGTCCGTCCCCCCTTCCGTTTGGCAACCCCTCAGCAGCCGACGGAGTGGCCGGCGCGGCGGTTGTCTTTTTCAGCCGCCCCAAGCGCCGAGCAATCTCACCCTTCTGTCCATCAGCCGCCACCGTCGCCGCCGCCGTCTGCTATTGAGGAGGATGGCCATTTGGACAGCGATCCTATGTCCAAATTGCATGTCTATTATCACGATTGGGATGGGTTTCCAGTTTATTTTCCATTCCATCCCACCACAGAGGAGTGGGATGCATGCGAAAGAGAAGCTGATCGAAAAATGCTTGACTAATCTCTGTTCCACTATCCCAAATTTGTTGTTGTTGTGCCACTGTTCCATCATGTTTGTTTGAATTAATCCCTGATCATGCTATGTGGATATGGATTAATCTCTCTGTCTCTGTTTCCATCATGTTGTTTCACTGGTTTGGTTGTTGATGGGGTTTGTGTTCTGGCAGTGTATGTTTAGTTGATATGTTATGTGATCCCTGCTCTATGCTGCATGTTTTGATTCTTATTGGCAAATTGATCAATTTGAAAATGGGACAGTGGTAGAACAAAAGAAGCATTTTCCATTTCAAAAGATGATAAGTACAAAAGTCTTTTGAAATCCCAAATGCTAACATTTCATGCCTAAGTAATTAAATGCATATACAAAAGCTATGATCGGTCTATATGCCTCTGCAAAAAAGTGCTTGTTAAATGTGATGAAACCTAACTAATTGCAATCATTGCCAACTGTGATTCAATCCCTGTAAGCTGCTGCATACCCAATCTTTGAATCAATTGTTCTATTACTCTGATCGGTCCATTCTCTACTAGATAATCAATGCTCTGCCTTGCCAAATCCATTGGAATTGTTAGACTGATAGGCAAACTCCCTTCTCTAATGAGTCTATGTTTTCCCATGTGTGGTATCTTGTAATTGTTGTGGCCTTTGGCTTTCATTATCTCTGTTAGGCAACCTTGCAGAGTGAGAAACACCTTGTTCAGTCTTCAGTGTCATTGCTGGTAGATCATGAAATGCAGATTGCACAGCCATCACTAGATCATCAACTGATCTACATATTTTCCTATGTTGTAGTGATTGAATTGCATTGAAGAATCCCAAATCATTTATGTTTGTGTCTGGAGAATTGGGTGGCTGTTGAAATAATCTAATGTTGAATCCATCCCTACTTGCTGCTATTCTGAAATCTGGATCAGAATCATAAATGTGTGGCTTTGCATTATCTTGTTGGACATATATATTCTTTGATGCAGATTCTGGCCACTTACTTCTTATTGCAGGAAGAACCTGTGTTGCCATGTGATCAAAACAGATTCTATGATTAGAATACTTGTGCTATGATTTAAAAATGAGCATAAGTATGAGCATAGGTATTGTTGGTACCTCATTAATAAGGCAGGTTTTCATTACTTCTCTTGTAATGGAATCCACAGCCTTGGTATAGGGTGTGCCCTTTTTCCTGTGCTTGCTGTTTTTGAGAGCTCTTTGTTGAGTTGTGAATGGGAAACACCCTATCTTGCCATCAAACAATACACTGCCATCATCCCTAAGTATTGGTCTACTCACTGCACACAAGAACATGATTTTTCCAATAAATCTCTTTGATTTGCATGCCCTGTATGGCTCTTCTTCTCCTGAAGCAAGGTAATATCTGTAATATGTTGTAATCTAGGTAAGTGTCTCTCCCATGATGACCAATGATGAATATTGAAATATCTGAGGTCAAGTATCAAAAAAAAAAAAAGAAAAAAAAAAAAGGCATTTCTATCTTGTACCTGTTTTTGCCTTTGGTTATGAAGAACCACTTCTCATCAATATGCACTACATTGTGCATAGATGAGTACCTTAGTGTGTTCATAACTCTATCCAATTCCAAGTATTCCAAGCTGAATCTCAGCCTTAAGAACTTGTTATCTACTGTGAGAGAAGGTTTGATATAGCTTGCAAATATTTTGAAAAGTCCAGCCTTTCCCCATCTATGTAGAGTGGCTCTGCTCACTCCCATCTTCTTGACCATGGACCTGTAACTGCTCCTCTCACTTACATCCATCTCCCTAAGTCTGTGGTAGTTGGGCTTCAAGTTATGATCTCTTTTTCTCCCCATTTTGTGTGAAATAACATGTATTGCTAACCCTTTTGCTTGCTGATCTCTTGCAGCTTTCCACAGCCTTGTGACTGTAGATTTGGAGATGTTGAACCTTTGTTGAGCTTGAACAAGCCTACCTCGTTTCGGCTTTCCGTTCAAAGACTCTTCAAGAATGAATTGGACACACAAATTCCTCTCATCATTGGTCAAGTCCTTGCGCCTATGCACCATTGTAGAGCACTGCTGCAAATCTTCTCCTCTTCAGCCTCTACTGCTACTGTCTTCTCTTCTTCTCGTTCTCTCTCTCTGTCTCTCTCTTTTTTTTTTGGATGGAACAAGAATTTGGTAGTGGAGATTATTTGTAATGTATAGATTAGGTCATACCTTGTATAATTTGAAAACAGGCGCCATTTCCTATTTCCCCTCTAATTTTAAGTGATTTGATTGAGATATTTTACCCATATGTCAATTAGTTTAGGACTTGTTTAAATTGTTGGCCATATTGGGATTTTAATTTGTTGGTTTATAATTTCCCCTCTTGCGGTGTAGTGTGTAGTGTAATTTTAGATTCATGAAATGGGTTGATTGTATTGAATGAAAAAAAAATAAAAAAAAAATAATAACGCAACAGTTAATTAATAAACAAAATTAATCACAAGGTTTAAAAAAAATTAATATTATTATTTATTTTATTTATTTTAATTTACATAAATACTTAATGCAAAATACATAAACAAAATTGCACAATTAAACAACATACTTAAAACACTAAACACTCTCGTCTTAAATCCTGTGCCAAAAAGAAAGGGCTCATGAATCGCGAGACAGAGGAAGTATATAGAATGATGTATAGCTTATATGATATTGGGGAGATCGTATATGTAGAGTATGAGAGTTACCTTCATCGGATTTTGTGGTATCCATGTGTCTTTGTATAAGATCATATAGAGGATGAGGTTAACTATGTATGTTGGTCTCCATCGAAATTTGTTGAAGCTATATGTAAAGTAAGAAAGACTACCCATCGGGTCAAATTGTTTGAGACATATATAAAAAAAAAAAAAATCAGTTTAATTGTAGAAAATTAAACACTACGGCATGAAAGACTCGAATGTGAAGCCAAAGCTTTTGATCTCACACATTAACCGCTAAAAAGCTTTGAACATTTTAGCCAAAATGTGAATTGCCAGAATGGTTTAAGTAGGATTACAATTTCCTTTTTCTATTTCAGTGACCGTATTATAATTGATAAATATGAACCTCAAATAAAAGTATGTATATGCATTTTGAATGGAGGGAATGTCTGTATGACTTATGATTGGTGTTGATTTGTGAAGTTTTTAGTTTTTGTTTTGAGTCCGTTTTCTTGTTGTTTTGTTTATTTTATGATGTGTTTTAGCATGATATAGGTGTTTGTGAGTTTTGTATGGACATGTACCAAGAGGAGCAAGTAATAAAGAAACGAGTTAAAACGAGAAGAAGAAAGGGGTGAAAGGACGAAGTTGAAGGACGGATCAACGCCTAGCCCAGCTAGCGAGCGCTCGCCGGCTAGCAGACACTCTGCTTAGCACGCCAGCGAGTTAGCGAGTCCCCCAACGAGTGGGCGTTCACTGGACAATGACCTCTCGGCCTAGCACGTCAATGTTAAAAATGGTGTGTATCGAAGATGTAAAAATGAGTAGAACCGAGGCTAGAGTTAGACGTTAGCTCCGTAAGACAATATTGCTCCGATATAGTGCAATCGGACTATAGCAATTGTCACCAAGATACAACGGTTCACGAACTTGAATCGATGCACTTCGAATCGACGTTCCGGCGAACTACTCAATAGTTCAAGACTATGTAATAAGAAAGGAATATGAGAATGAAATCTCTAACTGTATGTGACTGTCTCCTCAAATGAATTGTAGGAGGTCTATTTATAATAATGAAGAGTTGTGAGTATGTTCATGAAAAGGTGGCACCCTTTCCTCCGGATGAATCTAGATAGTTGGATCGTGCCTTTTCACAAAAGACATGATCATATGGTTATTGATTGCACCTTTTGGATCTGAAGCACCACTTCATATTTCAAAGCACATTTTCATAATTTACTTTAACTTAATGCATTAATTTCTCATTCATCCAAAATTGAAACTTAGAGAATTAACACACTAAATTAATCTACTCGAAACGTATTTTTCGAATATGTAATTTAGCTTAATATCCGCTAAACGGAGCTTCTTCAAATCTTTAATTGAAGAACAGCTACACAAAACACCTTTTGAGAAGTTGCACCTCTACAAGATCAACTTTCAAAAGTTATACCTCTTCATTATAACTCCAATTTTTCCAACAATCCCCCACATGAATGAACATTAATGCAAGTGTAGGAATCTACATAGTCTCGAAGACCTATTATTGCATCGGAATAGATAGCTTTTGGCTTTGAATCTTCCCTAGTATAATGCTATCGGATTTACTTGTTGCTTGGTGAACGCGATGTCTTGAACCTAGCAACTTTTATTTAAACCAAGACAATAACATATACACATTAATAGATACACTATCTTCCGTTCTCATGTTGTGTCCATTTTGGCCTTGGACCATATCTTGGATTCATAAGTGTTATTATTTGAAGCAGCCCCACTTCACACTTATATAGGTGATCTCCTTTCAAGATATCGTTCCATACTTTGTAGTAATCATTAAAAGCTTTGTAGCTTACCCTTACCACTCTAATTAGCACTTGAGCAGCTTTGAGAATGGATTTTGAATTGAGTTTCAAGTGCAGAACTGAACATTCATAACTTAGTTGTCTCATTGAACCAAGTACTTGGGATCTCCAGTCATCATGGTTGAGTTACCACTATGAACGTCCTTTTGTGGATTTTCAACTCATTCCCCATACTGCACAATTGATAACACAAATCTATATAACCGGCTGAGCTTGTGAACTTTGACTTTCCAATTGTCAATGCTTATCTACTTTTGTGATCAATTGTTTTGAGAGCAGCCTTGTGCTTTCTCAAATCATTTATGTCTTAGTATCACATTTTCTAACGGTCAAGTTTACTAGATGACAATTTCTTCGTCATAGTAATACTCTTTCAAATGTAGGTGTACTAGATTATGTTACGTTTCTTTCTAACATTTCCAATTTCACTAGACAATTACCAATATTGTCCTAGTTTACCTTGTAAGATCATGCGTTTAATGATCTTTCAAAATTACTACATTTAAATGTGTCCAAGGTATTCATTTCTTGAAACCCCCACATTTGAATGTATCGAGATAGACCACTAAGATGCCTCCATACTTCACTTTGTGGCTAGATGAATTTCCGAGATTTGATTAGTTTCAAGGGGTTGTTACTTCTTTACCCCACATTTGATGTAATAATCGATAATTAATTCATCAAGGTAAATCCTAATCAATCATCTCATTCAAATTCATTTATTCTAAACGATCTTTAGAATACATGTACACTTGTAATTACAAGTGTTTATCTACTAAGTAGTAGATGCATTTCTCGTTTTTTTAACCTTCTATTTGAAGGATAATCTTGACTATCTTTCTTATAAAGATTTTGTCAATACATATACTCTACCATAAGTAAAATTGTCATATGTTGCAACCAAATGTTGAACATATCCTCACAATGTTTCTTTAAACATTTATCACAACCATATTGTGAAATAATTTTGACAATCTCATATTGCCAAACTTTATCATTGATATTTTATCCTTTGTGAATTTTAGGAACTTATCAACATAATCCCCCACAAGTTTTGGTTAAGATATTAAGCCAAAACTTTACCTATCTTAGCCAAAACTTTACCATAAGTTTTGAATTGTTTCAAAACCTTGATATATATATAGCTTTCCACATTTCTATAAGAAAGCTATAATGATTGGTGAGACGCACCAAACAATTTTAAATTGTACCACATATTACATATAATATGTGCATACCAAATTTTCAGAAAAGCGTGGTAATTCATATACCAATTTCTGAAAAAATAAGTCAATTTAGGAAATAATTCTAAGGAAACCAGACGACAGCAAATTTCATGTCCAAAGAACACCAAAATTTACTATCCAAATCAAGTCGAAACCTGAATCTAAAACCCTCGTTCGAAACTAAAGTTCGAGCCCGTCGATATGATGGGTCATGGTTATCTTCCCGATTACCGAGTCGTCCAGAAACTGACCGGGAAATTTGCTGCGCTGAAACTGGAGCGACGTCTGTCTTTCGTCCATTTCGGGATACAATCATCACAAAATTTAACGAAACAGACCAGAATCGTATTCTACACGTCAAGAGGATTCCATCGGTCAGTGGCGACGCCAAGCAAGGGCATTGGGGGTACAGCTGTACCCCCAAAAAAAAAAAAAAATAGTAGTATTATTATATCTCTATATATGTTCATATTTAAAGAAGTAAATAAGTATTAGAATATTAAAAAACAAAAACACGTAAGCAAAAAAGAAAAAAGAAAAAAGAAAAATTAAAGAAACCCGTAAGAAAGAGAAAAAAAGAAAGACAGAGAAAAAATAAAGAAACCCTCGATCAGAAAAAAACCCCTCCCCACCTGTTCGGAATCGGAATTACGTTTCCGATTTTCTGACTGCCGCCAACAAGTTCATAGTGCAAAGTGCAGATGCCACCGCCGCACGCACCGTCGGCACCGGCACTCCTAAAACCAGTTTTTTAAAAAAAGGTAAATGTTGAATTTTATTACCTTTTTTTTTTTTTTTTTTTTGTTGGATATCTCTGCGTAACTGCGTTTTGCGGTGGGATGAGAATGGTGGGACAAGAATTGGGGCTTCTTCTCAGTTTTGCGGTGGGATGGTGGATGGGAATTGCCGAATTGGGGAAGCCACACTATCTGTATCTCTTTGACTTTCATTTCTACTTTATCTTTATTATACTCCTCATTTTTTTAATGTTTTTTGTGAGATGGTCCTATTTTAATAATATGCTCAAGAAATTTTATATTGTTTCTCCGTTTTAGATTCCCTTTTGAAAAGGAATTAGGAGAAATTGTATTTTTGACACCCAAATTTATTTATCTATTAAATGTAGGAAATCATGGGGGATACACAAAAATCAAAAGGAAAAACAAAGCAATCCGATCTTCGACAATTTTACTATTTTCATTGACATTATTGTAATATATATGGCATTTTTAATGTTATATTATTAATTTTCGCACCCCCAAATTAGAATTCCTGGAGTCGCCACTGCCATCGGTATGTAGCTCATTAAAATCCGACCACCGATGTGGCTGGAATGGCCTCTGGAACATCGCACCACCTCGCTACGAGCGACGGTGTCGACTTCCCCGGCGAATATCTCCACCGTCTCTTTACCAAAATGGACGATCTACCCCTTCATCTCTTCGTCTTTTCGAAGAGAACAAAACCCAACCATCGATTTTACAATTGGATTTGAGATCCAATCGGAAAACGGCCAGAACAGTAGCGAGTCCAAGTCTGAAAATTTCAATATTTGCTTTTGCATGTTAAAAATAGGAACAATAATGCAATTTTGTACTTATCTCCGACCAAGAACTTGTTCATGCAGACGAGGGCTATCTTTTCCCATGCCAATTGAGAATTCCAGCGAACGAGACCCATTGGATTTCGGCGGAAAACCTGCAATCACTTAGACCAATCCATAGATTGAGAATAAAATCAATTTTCGATAATCCAACATGATCAAACCTATGTCCAAGAAGAGCCATCTTCGATACAATAAAATATTGTCTTACGATTGTTAAAAATGGTGTGTATCGAAGATGTAGAAATGAGTAGAACCGAGGCTAGAGTTAGACTCTAGCTCCGTAAGACAATATTGCTCCGATATAGTGCAATTGGACTATAGCAATTGTCTCCAAGATACAACGGTTCACGAACTCGAATCGATGCACTTCGAATCGACGTTCTAGCGAACTACTCAATAGTTCAAGACTATGTAATAAGAAAGGAATATGAGAATGAAATCTCTAACTATATGTGACTGTCTCCTCAAATGAATTGTAGGAGGTCTATTTATAATAATGAAGAGTTGTGATGTATGTTCATGAAAAGGTGGCACCCTTTCCTCCGGATGAATCTAGATGGTTGGATCGTGCCTTTTCACAAAAGACATGATCCTATGGTTATTGATTGCACCCTTTGGATCTGAAGCACTACTTCATATTTCAAAGCAGATTTTCACAATTTACTTTAACTTAATGCATTAATTTCTCATCCATCCAAAATTGGAACTTAGAGAATTAACACTAAATTAATCTACTCGAAAAGTATTTTTTGAATATGTAATTTAGCTTTATATCCACTAAACGGAGCTGCTTCAAATCTTTAATTGAAGAAGAGCTACACAAAACACCTTTTGAGAAGTTGCACCTCTACAAGATCCACTTTCAAAAGTTATACCTCTTCATTATAACTTCAATTTTTCCATCAGTCAATTCCTTAGCGAGCGCTCGCCATGCGAGTGACCGCTCAATCGATGCGTTATCAAGATTTATTTCCATTTAGCACGAATTCTATCGCCAATTCCCTTTAGTTTTTTGAACACAGTACGCTAGTATAGTTTTCCTTTAATTCAAGATTACTTTTTGTTCTTCAATTCCTCATTCAAGTTAGCATCTTTAATTCGTAAGTTCATTTATTGCTTTTAATCTTTGTTTATTGCTTCAAGTTCTTGTCTTTATTTGCTTAGTCAATTGTTTGATCTTTGTTTTCATAGTTAGATTTATTTACCAAATTAATTAATTTATTTTCAAAGTTCTTAAGATTTCTTTTCAAAATCTTGAATTTAATTTCTCTAGATTAGTTTTTCTCTTGTATTTTATTACTTTTTCCTTAATTGATTTAATTGGCGGAGGGAGCATCTATTTTCATTACGTTTCCTTCTTTTATTTAACTGTTTTCTTCAGTTGCGGACAAAAAAAGTGTCTTTTTCAATCATGCACAATGTTATAAATTCGGTAGGCACTAGTCTAACAATGAGTGGTGACTAGGAGGCTACGCCGGTTGCCTGGGCCTAAGGTGTAATATAATTTTTATGCTAATTTGACTATTCTTAAAATATTATTGCTAAATCCATAATAAATACACATAATTTGACAATTAATAAACTAATTTCATAAGCCTCGTAATTTCATATAAACTTAATAGTTTACGACAATTTTTTACAATTTTCAACATGATATCCAAAACTATACGCACAATTTTTATATCTTGTCATAAATTTGCTTAACCATATCCAATATCATGTATAGAGTAGCTTAATTCGCCAAGATGTTGATTAATTGTACATATAAATTATTGAATAAGTTCCAATATTAAATCATATTGATATTACTTAATGCCTAAATAGATTTCATTACATATGCGGGTGAAAATCGACAAGCACCTAGACGAACTTAGACGGTGACTTTTTTATATTGATCATGGTAAATGATGATTAATTATTGAGGCCATGTTTGATAGCCTAGATTAGCCAGGATTAGCCAAGATAAGATAGCTAATCTGGGCTTATCCCATTGTTTGGTAGACAAGTTAAACAATTTCGGGGGCCCGTGAGATAATGCCAGCCCGCCACTAAAACACTGTATCGCTAGGATAAATAGTTGGGCCTCCCCCCTCCGATAAAAGAGTCAAGATTGTACAGTAACCAAGATTAGTACGAGAAATACCAAAAATATCCTTGTCTTCAACACACCTTTGTCCATTGTTTCTCAGCTGAAACTGCCGCCGCTTGCGACGGCGTTCACCGAGTTGTCGGACCTGAAGGCGGTGCTGGAGACGGAGCTCCGGGGTACGCGTGTTTGCTCCACCGTTGGATTATGTGGAGTAGTGGAGAGATATGGAGATAGAAGGGGCAAAAGAGCTTCGATCCTTGGCGGAGGTGGCGAAGCACAGTGGAGGCTCCGCCGTGGTTGGAGGGCCGACGAGGGCCGCGGGGCGGAGGAGGCAAAGAAGGGAGAGAAAGATGGCACAGTAGAAATTAGTTCTTCTTCTTCAATTTAATTCTTCAATTTGAATTAACTGGTGTGACTTCAATTTTGGGTGTTTTTATGCTCAAATTATCTTGAAATTTTGCCTTCTTCCCTTCTTCATTGGTGTTTATGTTGGGAGTTTATCGTAAATCTTGTTGTTGGATTGAATTTATATATATATATATATATATATATATATATATATATATATATAGAGGATGGATCATATAGAAATAAGTCCTGGTGTGAGAAATAGGAATAGATCTGGACCATTGATCTTAATTTGATCTATGACTGTAATTGATTTAAGCATGATTATAAGGTATTATAAGCATGACTAGGTTTAAGCATGAATTTGTACATTAAAAAGCATAATGGTGTTATAAGCATAAATATATACTAACTTAAGCATGATTTTGTATAGTTTTAAGCATCTTTCTCATTTTCTCACGCAAGGATTTATTTGCACACGAACCATTCCCTATATATATATATATAGAGATATAGAAGAATGATATGCTAGTCACCTTAGGGTGAGCACCTTCGTGGGCACCTTCGTCTTCGACATCATTTTGTTTGATTTTTTCAATTGCAATATATTCTAATACCTTATAAATTAATATTGAAATCACTAAATTCAAAAAAACTATAAAAATCAAAGATCGATTTATTTTATCACACACTTTTTGAACTTATAAGCAAAAACGAACATATCGAGCATTCATATTTATATTTTTTTTAGATTTAGTGATTTCAATATTAATTTATAAGGTATTAGAATATATTACAATTGAAAAAATCGAACAAAATGATGTCGAAGACGAAGGTGCCCACGAATGTGCTCACCCTAAGGTGACTAGCATATCATCCCTCTATATATATATATATATATATATATATATATATATATATATATATATATATATATAAGCTAATTTTTTTGTTGGATGATAGTAGAAAATAATTTTATAAGAATAATATGATGAGTAATTTATTTTCACAGGGTTAAATGAGTAATTTGACATTTTAAACGTCTATCAAACCGACAACACAAGATATCTTAAGTTTTAGTCACATGAATAAACAAAAACATTTCATTTCGAGATTTCTAAAATAGCGCTGAAAATCCACGTCTATGATCAAAGAAGGGGGCCGTTTGGTATCCATATACGTATATCAGATATGGGTATCAAAAGATCTCATACCCATACCATGTGTTTGGCATATCAGTATATGGATATCAAATTGATATCTTTGATATCCTGATATCCGCTCTTTTAACTCTTTTCATATACTGATTTTTATAGAGGTTTCACTCATATCTCCATTGCACTAATAATAATAATAATAATAATAATAATAATAATAATAATAATAATAATAATAATAATAATAATAATAATAATAATAATAATAATAACTAACGACTTATTTTGTAATTATTATTATTATTATTATTATTATTATTATTATTATTATTATTAACTAACGACTTATTTTGTAATTAAAATTAGAATTAAATAATAAAAAAAATTAAATTTTTTTATTAATTATTATTATTGTTATTATTATTAACTAATGAATTATTATTATTATTATTATTATTATTATTATTATTATTATTATTCTTTATTTTTTTTAATTTAGTTTTGATATCCTACGTCCGAACAATCTACACCAAACACATATATCGGATATCAATTTCATACCCTTATCTGATATCTGATACCTATACCCTTATCTGATATCTGATATACTAGTATATGGATACCAAACGAGCCCTAAGATTTTGATCTCACAATCTTACTCTAGTGCCACGTTCATTGGAGACCACCAATGGTTTCAATCTGATGGAGTATATAATGTGCATATAAAATCATCTTCTCTTCATCGACTGTTTATTTCATGCGAATATACTTTACCCATCGTCTCCAACTTGTTAACGTAGTTTGAACATTAGTTCTACCAATCAACTCGCGCAAAATCACACAAGAAAACGACGGACTCAAATTCATTAAAATGCCCCTTTTTTTCTAAAGTCAAAATTACTGTTCATCGATTTTAATTGATATACTCGATCATGTTCGCTAAATTATTTCAAAAACCCAGTACTCAACCTCAAGAATCCCAGGTGAGTTGAGCAATTTCTTCTCATTTTTGTTTTCTTGATTAAATTCACACATTTTGGTGAATTCCCATCTCTTCTGCGAATCGGAGCTCGTTCTTGATATTATGAAACTGTGCACTTTGGCGATGTTTGGGTTTTATGCATTGGGAAATTTGTAATTACGACGGGTTTTGTTAAATTTGTGATCTTTGTTCGTTTTGATTGCAGTCATGTTTACAAAAACCATATTTGTTCAGCTTGAAATTAGGATTATCTTGTATTTTTTTTCCAAACATTTATTCCCAAACTTGGTTGAATTTGATTTTGGATAATTCCTATTTCCTTATAGCCGGATGTTACTCAAGAAACCATGGCGTCATCAGACTTAGCTCCGCTCGTTGCAGTTCACTATGGCATCCCATCAACTGCATCAACTCTTACTTTTGATCCCATTCAAGGCCTCTTGGCAGTAGGGACTTTGTACGTTCGAACGTCCTTTACCTTTCGATGTTTGATGCATTTGGTTTATGTTTTGCAAGCTATTGTTCATTTTATGAGGTATAAAAATTGGTATGTAATGGGTTTACACTTAGCAGTTTAACAGTTCTTTACTTTCCTATGATTTTATAAATCTTGTAAGTTTTCAGTTGTAATATACATCTTTTTAGTAGTTACTCCTATTTTACGCTATAAGCTACATTCTTTTGCTGTTGGCTATGATTTAACTGTTCTAGATTGCATTTCTCACGCCTTTTCATATTATGTGATATAGTTGTTTACATGGAGTGATAGATCATTTGATTACAGTGGATGTTGAACTCTTAAAAATGATAAATCTAAGCCGTATTATGAGTAATCATTTCTTTCATTGGATGGGTTGCAGGGATGGGAGGATTAAAGTGCTAGGTGGCGACAATATCGAAGCTCTTCTTATATCTCCTTCAGCTTTACCCTTTAAGCACCTAGAGGTTTGTTATAGTTATTAGAGGACTTTTCTCTCGTTCATCTTCTCTTCCATCTATCTACGGCCTTACTTGTCTCTCTACTATTATTTCATTGCTTGTTCCATTTTATGAAAATATTCGGATCCTTCTCAGGCCTCTCTACTGGATGTTTGTTTACTGTATGACCGTGTTCAGTCTGTGATACTGCTCTATCAAACACTTGCTTATTTCTATCTCTGCTCTTTAATGTCATGTGTTCACACGATAGTTATGCTGACAACAACTGCATTTACAGCTTTGGCCCATTTATAAATGGTAGAAGTTCTTAGTATCTGGATATTATTAATGTCAAAATTTGCTTCATACTCAAGCTTGTGTTTTTATTTCCTTTGAACAGCCAGTGACTCTTACATTTATTTCTAGATCTTTTCATCTTTGATAATTAAGTGAGATCTTATTATATACTTTTTTTATGCATATTCATTCCAGTTCCTGCAAAACCAAGGTTTTCTAGTGAGTGTCTCCAATGAAAATGAAATTCAGGTATGCTTTCTAACTTATCTTATCCACGCACTTTAACTAACCATCTGGTGAATCTCCTGTGACAAATCTTAACATTTTCTTTATTGCTGTTAGGATTTGTACATTTAAAAATCAGTTATTGATTCATTTCCATCTATGACTGATATTCATTTAATTTATTTTTTCTCATTAACCATCCGTGTGGAACTTTCTCAGGTCTGGGATTTAGAGAGAAGGTGTATATCTTCTACGATAAAATGGGAGTCTACTATAACTGCGTTTTCTGTTATCTCTGGTACCAATTACATGTAAGAGATTTTTATATTAAATTTGCTTGTAGCACTTTTTTGTTTTCAACAATTGCCTTAGAAGTCCATATTCCTCACTATTGGTGAACTTCCAGATATCTTGGAGATGAGTATGGCTTTCTGTCTGTGCTAAAGTATGATGCTGAAGAAAAGAGCATTGTTCCATTGCCATACCACATTCCTCCAAATCTTGTTGCTGGTAATTGGATCTCTCAAATGACTTTCAGAAATAATGCTTATGAGTTTGATTTGTTAGTGGTGTCTTAAGATCTTATGAGTTCCTTATGCTTTGCAAGAAGCCTGACGGTTTATCTTAAATTCTAGTGACCTAATAAATCTGCAATAATTGCATTGTCCATTTTTTATCAAATTTTATCTTCACTGGACATGAGAGATCTTCATCTATCAAAGTTAAATGAGTCCCTAATGTGGAAATAACAAACAAAGTTTTGAAAGCTTGAAGGGAATTTTAACTTTCCCGTTTGAAGTGAGTCGTGATTTTCTGCTTTACAGTTTAATTTTCCAAATGGTTAAAGTGCATTGCCAAAATAATTCCCCATTGTCATTAATTTTGTAGAAGGATCTGGGATTTCATTGCCTGATCAACTATCCATTGTTGGTGTGCTCTCCCAACCTTGTTTATCTGGGAATAGGTAAATTATCTCCTCAGTTTCACATTCGCACATTTTTGTGAGATTTTGTTTTATACTACTAATTTGCTGCAACGACAATACTCTTCAAGTTTGTCGCTAAGTTATGTAAACTATCTAGCACTATTTTGTTTTTGATCTGCTTCCTCTTGACCCAATTTTGCAAAATCTTGTCTTCAGTTGCTTGGAGAGTAGATTTTTTTTTCTCTTTACCATGCTTTCAGAATTTATACATTCCGATTGCCAATTGTACCATTAAGAAAATTTTCTTGTTTTCTTGGGACTAAATTAATAGAAAAAGCTAGATGATGGATGCTTAGAATGCATATGTTTATTTTGTCCTGTAGACTGAGCTCAAACCAACCAGTAAATGTTTCTATTAAACCAAGAATTTGGATCAACATTCACCGAATTGGAAGTTCACCTTTTAGCTGTGCTCAAATTTAGTAACTTGTTGTCTCATCAAATAGTACTGCATTTTGGACATGCATTTGTAAGCGTTAATGCTTATAGAGTTAGTTAGAGTGGTCTCTTCATGCCCGTATGAATATGCAAACAATTGCCTTACCGGAATTTTTATTCAGTAGACCTATAAAACTCTTATGCTGGACAAAACATGTAATGACAGATGATGGTCACCTGATGAAAACAAATTTTACTGTTTAATTTTGTGTTTTTCCATGTACCAATTTAAAAATTCAGGGGTAGTTTACCCTTTGAACTTTATACTCTCTCCGTCCCGCCAGAATATGCCTAATTTTCCCTTTTGGGCCATCTGACCAGAATATGCTTATTTCCCATTTCATCACTATACCCCACCACAACCATTTAATCTTTACACTCAATCATCTCAACTTATTTACTACAATACCACACTACCTAACATTTTATTAAAACCCGTGCCGAAAGCAAATGAGCATACTCTAGCAAGACGGAGGGAGTATTTTTTATTGTAGTTCCTAGGATAAGGCATGATACTAGTAAGTAATTGAATGCAAGGTTTTCAAACATTTCTATTGGAGACTTTAGCAGATTGTCAGTTATATTAAGTCAGGACTAACCAGTCTGCCATTTTATAGGGTTTTGATTGCTTATGAGAACGGTTTGATTATTCTGTGGGATGTAACAGAAGACAGAGCCGTCCACGTTAAAGGCTATGGAGATCTGCAACTCAGAGGTGGTGCAGTTGTCAATTTTTCAGATAATGGGAGCCACACCCATCCTAATGATTCTTTAGATAATGAAGAAACAGAAAAGGAAATAAGCTCTCTCTGTTGGGTGTCACCTGATGGATCCATATTAGCTATTGGTTATGTGGATGGAGATATTTTATTATGGAACCTATCAGCTCCTGACGATGACAAAGGTCAGAAAACTCAGAAGTCATCTGACGATGTTGTTAAGATACAACTATCGTCAGGTGATAAAAGACTTCCAGTCATTGTTCTCCATTGGTCATCCAGTAAAGCTCATAATAGCCATAGTGGTCAACTCTTTGCCTATGGCGGAGTAGATATTGGAGCTGAAGAAGTATTAACGGTAATGCTCAAACCCTTCTTTGACTGTAATTGATATCCTCACATTCTTTGAGATGTATGTCATAGTCTCCAATTCCTAAGATGTGTCTTGGTTTACACCTCTTCCATTTTGGCCTATTTTGAGCTTCAATCCTAAGTAATGAGATTGAGGTCTGTATGTTTATGTTTATTGAAAGGGAAAATATACATACTTATGTGTTTTATTGGTTATGTATTGATTAAAAGTTTGAGGTGTGGGTGACTGTCTGCAGAGAAAGTCTTTTTTTCTCCAGTTGACAAATGATTTAAGACAAATCAGCACTCCCGGTTCTCTTTAATTTCCCAATAATGTTAACTTTTCTTATGCATTAGTAATGTGACTAGATGTGATTGTGCAAGGAATGAGTCCAAACCTTCAGTATGCACATATGTTTGAAGTGCATAAAACTACATATCTGAAAGGAGGATAGAGGATATAACAAATGACACATGGAGCTAAGAGTGGCCTTAGATATGAAAGTTATATTTCATCACTGAGCTTCATAGTTATTAATGCAAGAGAGGAATCTCAAGAGATTCTGACATCAAATTACCTATCATTCTCTGTTTAATTGAACCATATCTGCTAGCAGGTTAAATATTTTCAAACAAATTTCTCTAGACCATCTCTTTCATTGAATTTATTGCTTATGGTTTCCATAAGTATTCTGAATCAGTCAATATAAATTGCATATTGTCTTTCATGCTAGTACTGAATATATCATTTTAGTGAAAATTTGCTTGGGTACTGCAGATCCTTGACCTCGACTGGTCTTCTGGGTTAGCAAGATTGAAGTGCATTGACCGTGTTGACCTGACCCTCAATGGATCTTTTGCAGATCTTCTTGTAACATCACACAGTTATAAGGCGGACCACAGTTATGGGACGTCGTTATTTGTTTTGACCAGTCCAGGGCAATTGCATTTCTATGAATATGCTTCATTGTCTATGCTAAAGTCTGAAAGTGGAAAAAATCATTCTGTGCATGCGTCACAATATAATTCAGTTATACCCACTATGGAACCATATATGGCTGTGGGAAAGCTTTTTACGATGGGTCCAGAGGGGATTGTTCTTGGTGCCCTCTCAAAGGTACCAGATATCATCAGCCTTGATTTGTGTGCATTAGTACTACTATTATTGTCTCTTTATTCCATTTAACGATAACAATGATATTATTAGGAAATTTCGCGTACAAAGCAGCATCCAGATAATATGCTGACTGGTGGGAGTGCAAAGTGGCCTCTCAGAGGTGGTGTTCCTTATCAAATGTCTTCAGCTGAAGGTTATAGTGTTGAGAGAATTTACATAGGAGGGTATCATGATGGATCTGTACGTATCTGGGACGCCAGTTTGCCTGTTCTGTCACTTGTTTCTGTTTTAGAAGTTGAGGTAAGTACTGTATACCTGTCAGTTTGTCAATCATACTAATGATTTTTGTGACTTCTTCATTTATGCTAAAATTCTTTTTCACTCTTTGGTCGGCATTCCTCTCCCCTTCACTTGCAGGTAAAGGGTATTGAAGTTACCAATGCTAGTGCTCCAATATCAGCATTGGATTTGTATTCTCCGAACTTAACTGTAGCTGTTGGCAATGAATTTGGTTTGGTAAGAAATAGGTTAACGCATTGTCTGTCATTAGTTCTACCAGAGAGGACAGAAAATTCTACTCATTTTCATTTTTCTGAACAGATTTTCCTTTATCAACTACAAGGGAACTCTAATCAAGCTACTGTTACTATCGTAACTGAAACAAAACAGCAAGGTATCAATCATATCAATATGCTGCCTTCATAGTAAAAAAGATGCGCATGGATATAAACTGTGTTATGTGGTACTAATTGTAGATAATTCCCTTCCTTAACTGGAAGAGACATCATCCATAATTGCAGTTTGATGTTTTCTTCAGTAATGGTAGCTTATCTTTGTAATATGAATTGATGACCATTTAGTTTTTCTTCGATTTGAATATAATAACTTTTTAGTTGCTTACTCGATAGAATCTAATTTTAAGATACGATGAATGCCATGTACCCTATCTGCAGTTCACCAGTGCCTACCTCAGGAGGGAAATCATTGTTCTACCATATATTCCACCCTTACTTCTCCTGTTTCTGCCTTAAAATTTGCTACTTCTGGGGTCAGACTTGTTGCTGGATTCGAATGTGGACAGGTAAGAATTGTTTCTACTAAAATTATTGAACTGTTAATTGCTTCCTAGCCCATGAGTCCAGTCAAAAATTATATTCTACCTATTTCAGGTTGCAGTGCTTGATACTAGTTCAGCTTCAGTTTTATGTATTACAGACTTCGTGTCTAGCTCAAGGTCTCCTGTCACGTCTCTGTCTGTTAGAACGTCTCCACCTCATCATAACCTGGATGAGAAATCTGACAATGAAACTGAAGGAGCATCTCCTCTAGAGATTGTATTTATCCTGACTAGAGATGCTCAGGTGGTCTTGATCGATTGTTCCACAGGCAATATGATCAGTTCACAGCCAACACATTCAAAAGAAAAATCTGCAGCATTAAGCATGCATATATTAGGCATGTATGCTCCTTTCCTTGCAATTTTATGTAGTATTTCAGATTGGGATATTTATTTATTTGTTCTTGGATTTTGAGTGCAGACCAAAATGATACTCCGAGCAAGCCTTCACAAATTACTCATCAGAATCAGAGTGGTTTACCAGATGCTAAAGCAGTGGATCCAAATGTGGAGCATGGGATGTTGGCTTCCAAGATTCTACTTTGCACGGAGGAAGCCTTCTACCTCTACAGTTTACAATCTTTGATTCAGGTGCTTATCTTGTTCAATTGATTCCCGGCTAACATAAATTTCTATCAAATATCTTAAATCTTGATCTTTTAGGGGGATAATAACTATGACAACAAAATGGAACTCGAGAAAAAATGTTCTTGGACTACAATCATCAAGAGAGGTGCAGAAATTTATGGACTGGTAGCATTCTATCAAACTGGAGAAATTGAAATAAGGTAACTTATTCTGTTACATATCTGCTTGTAGGCCACGGAGCCTCTTAGGTTGAACGATTTCATTAAGATATATAGCGCACAAAGACTATTGATAACCAAACCATAATCTATTTTTTCTTTATAGTACTACATTGTTTAATTTGATTGCACTTATAATTGTTTTGTAATGATCAAACCGATCTAGTCTCACGATAATACATCAGGTGGAAAGCATCTTATGATTCAATCTATTTTCCGACTTCTATGGATGCAAAAATAATTGTTTGTATCCTTTAGGTCTTTGCCAAATCTTACACCGATGTGTAAGACCTCATTGATGTCAATACTAAGGTGGAACTTCAAGAACAATATGGACAAGACAATCAGTGCTTCTGAGGAAGGGCTGATTACCCTGGTTGGTTCCTGTACAGAAATTATCTGCCCTTACGTTTACTTTATTGCATGTATTTCCTAAAATAGGGGAGATCTTTTCTTTCTTTACCTATAAAATTCTATTTTTATGCTATGCATCTAAAAGAAGTTTGTACAGAAAAGGTTCCTGCATAGTTGTTACGCCCAAGTAAAACAAAGCATTTGCGTTGGCTTTTGAACATTACTCTCCTGCATATGCTTGGATTCCTGCTTAGATAGAATGTTTTTCTCAAAGGAGTATTAGATTAAAAGTGTTGTGAACTCATTTTTTCAATTAATTATGAATATTATTTACCGTTTAAATAAAATACATCAAAGAAACAGAAAGTTATTTCATTGTGGACTGCCATATTTTTCATTATTAATCGCTTGAGATAGGACCATCCACCTTGCTTGATTAAGCAGCCAGTTCTTGGAATTATATTTAAATAGTTTGAAGGTAATCTTGCTGTCCTTGTAGTACTGGTGGTTTAGAAAGAGAACGTGTCACCTGAGATAGTTTGTTGAAAATTTAAAAAGTGGAAAATTGGTGAATTTAATCTTTTGTCCATTTACTATATTGCTTTAGATGGTTAGTAACATAGCGTCAAGTGGTTACGATCATAGGTTGTGGAGAAGTAAGAGATCAACTACTTTAAGATGATAGTATATATACCACTCCGGTCCCCTTTAGTTGACTCATTTGCTTTTTGCTTTTTCGGCACGCATTTCCACCGAGACGTAGTACGGGTTTTACGATATAATTTTGAAATATTATTTCTTTTACGGGATACTACGAGTGTCGTAGTATCCCGTAAAAGAAATAATATTTCAAAATTATATCGTAAAACCCGTACTACGTCTCGGTGGAAATGCGTGCCGAAAAAGCAAAAAGCAAATGAGTCAACTAAAGGGGACCGGAGTGGTATTAAGTACCTTTTTGCATAGGGTTGCTAAAAGTTCTCGACACAAAAAAGTGCCAATTGTAATTCCAGAATTCCTCTCCAGCTTATTTTTTATTTTGTTAAATCATCCTTGTACAGTACATGCTTAACTATAGAATGTTAAGTTTCCAAACCAACATATTTCAGTATCCAATATTGAGGGCAATCAATTACGTGTAAGTAATTTGAATCTTGATTTATCTGGGTATTTAGCTTGATATGGCTTCTAAATTTCTAACTTTCTCAGGTCAATGGTTGTGAATTCGCTCTTGTATCTCTTATGGCATATGAGGATGAATTCAGGTCTGCTTCCCCCTCCTCCCCCAAAAAATAAAATAAACACAGAACCTGTCACTCTCATATAAATCCTGACAAGAAGCTGTGCTTTCGTAGGACTTGTAAGCCTTTACCTTGCCTACACGACAAAGTTCTTGCTGCAGCTGCAGATGCTGATGTCAACTACTTCCAAAATCAAAAGAAGGAAGAGGTAGTCATAAACACATTCAGTTCACAGGATTTAGTTTCCTGAATTCTTAAATCTCTTAAACATTTGTTTGTGGCTATAGAGTGCTCTACCCGGGTTCGTGAATAATATGATAAAGGGTTTGAAAGGTCTTAAGGAAGAGCAGCATATGAATAATGCAGAAGGTCGTGAAATGGTGATCGCACATTTAGAATCTATATTTTCACGGTTCCCATTCTCTGAACCCTATAATTTCGATGACATGGACATTAACATAGGTGAGGTTTGAGTTATAACCTATTATAAATCATGTCTCTGCCTTTTGTTATAATAAATAGAGTTGTATTGTAATTTTTCTCTGAAATTGTTTATTATGTGCAGATGACATTGATATTGAAGAACCTGAACCTGACCCTGAACCTGTTCCTTATGTATCATCTTCTCAAAAGAACATTGGTGGCTCAAAAGGTTAATGTTGCAAGTTCCTCATCATAGATAGTTTTTTTGGGCCTTACTGACCTTGAACTTTTCTTCCTGCTAATCCAGACAAGGGAACTGAACGGGAAAAATTATTCGAAGGTAGTTCCAGTTATACTAAACCAACAGCACGTACAACTGAAGAAATCATTGCAAAATATCGGAACACTGGGGTAAACTTTTCCTTCAGATAGCTTGTATCAGAATCCAAGCTTGATGCTGAATTCCCTTGTCTGATTCTTATATTTGATTCAGGATGCAGCAGGTGCAGCATCGCAAGCAAGGGATAAACTTATGGAACGCCGAGAGAAACTTGAGGTAAAATTACTTATAGAGAAGAGTCTACAAATTCTATGCATTGCATGTTCTAAATTGGAAAGATTCTGTGAAAAGTATTGAAAGGCTGTTTGAGTGAAAGATTCTGTGAAAAGTTTTGAAAGACTGTTCGAATGGAATTTGTCTATGTATATAGTACGGCTGGTTCATTTTTTTTTTTTTTCTCTTTTATCTCGATTAAAAGTTAAAAGCAATTAAATTCCTGGTACTGAGGTTCATTTTTTTGTAACTGCTAGTGCGGTTGGTTGATCTGTGACAACTATGTGAGCAAACATGTTGGCTAAGCTTAAAGTTTCTGTAAATAGAGCTCATAACCTCTCAAATTTTGTTTAACATTGTCTTGGAGAAAAAGGTCCAAATTTAAGCTCTTCAATAAATTTTCCTTTAAAGACCCTCTTCAAAAGATTTTAAAAATTGCCCTCCCTAATTATTAAATAACATAAACCACCCTTTTTATTGTATAAATCCATAATTTCCCTAGAGAACCTAAAAATGCCCAAGTTAAAGAAATTTAGTTTTTATTTGGAACGTGCTAGAAATAAATTACGTTGGTTTCCTGATCTTGTTGAACAAGGTAATCAATATATTCATCAAGCACTGTTAAACATAGGGATCGTTTTTAGAAGCTTATTGATATTCATTAAGAAATAAGCTATTCTCTGGATGTTTCAGTTTTACTCAAATATAAAATATGTTTGAAATTGTTTTATGCATAAATGTCGATATCATTCTCCTTTTGATGTTATTCATGTAGAAAATAAGGTTCATAGGATTAAATGCGATAGTGATGAACCACGAGTACCTTTCTGCTAAATGGCCCAGACGCTGATTCACCATTGATGTAAAATCCTATATAAGTCCCCCATCAACTCTAAGGAACTATTCTTTTGCCCTTAATAGGTTGAGCCCTTAAATAAGCTGAGACCCATTTATGAAATTTTATTAAACACACAATGGAAATATGGATAATATGAAGGATAAAGAATTTACTCCCATGGGCAAAACATTTTATCTGTTCTAGTTCTGGTAAAGTAGATTGTACTTCTTCTTTCTGCTTCACATGGTGAGGAAAGTCTTGTTGAGGCTCACTGTTTTCCTTATAACAGTTGATCTGATGTCGTTCCTCCAGCAGAGAAAATCTACATAGTTAAGAGTCTAGATTCCACTCTGCATTAATCACCGACTGAATTGCGTAAATCAAAATTATACTCTGTTTTCTTTTGTTTGTAATGTTCTTAATCATGTCCATAGACAGTCCCCACTTTATAGGCTACTCTTGCTATTATTTTTGCATATACATGCAAAATCAAAGCTAAATATGCATACTCATGTTTTATTTGAACCCAGAAACTCAGCCTGCGAACCGAGGAGCTACAAAACGGTGCACAGAACTTTGCAGACATGGCTAGTGAGCTGGCTAAGACTATGGAAAAACGTAAATGGTGGAACATATGATCGGATAATAAACGTCCTCATTGACAATCTCATAAGGTTAGCTCTTGATTCTTCGTGAAGATGCTTCTCGCTATGTGACATTCCCATTTAATATGATGCATTCTTGAAATCTTAGGCATAACAGTTGTAGTTAGTTGCTAGCTGAAGAAAGTGAGAGAGTAGTAGCATTACTAGCATATGATGTTTATTCGTTGCGTGTGTTACTGCTGAATATATAAACATATTAATCGGGTTAGAACTATTTATATAGGGGGCGTTGCAGGTGTATATGGCACTGAACTATTAAACTCATGGCTATGGTAAAAGTTATGTTTTTTTAGTGTTTATTCGTCTTGACAAGAATGTAAAAGTGGAGATTTTTTTTGGTATATAAAGATATAATATAGTTTCTCATTGTGGATCTTGTGATATTCAGTTGTTCACTACTGGTTTGTTCTAATTTTCAGAACTCTCAGCTAATTAGGAGATGGGATCCTCTGTCTCCAAAATTGTGTTCCAATCGTATACCCAAATCAAAACTACGTAGTTTTGTTAGTTTAAGAAATTATTGATTTCTCAACAATTAAAAAAAATATAAGAACAAAATTAAGTAGTTTTGACACTTGGGTACACGATTCAAACACAATTTTAGGGACAAAGGATCTCATCTCGCTAATTAGGCGGTGATGCTTGATTTTTTTGAGTTTTTCTGAGACATATATTCCATACGATAAAGTAGACCCGGCCATTCTGAGTGAACCGGCGGGCCTAGTTTAACATTGAGACCAGCGGTTAATAGGACTGCCGGAACCGTCGGTTAAAACCATCATATACGTGTGTGTTTGGGCCAATTCAGTGTTGATAAAGGGGCAATTACAATTAAAAATGCAGCGTTTAAGTCGGGTCCAAGTTTCCAGCACTTAAATTGTTAAGTAAATCCGTATATTATACTCTTTTAGTCCCTTTTAAGTTGAGTCGTTTTTTCTTGACGATTCTGGCACGATTTTCCTTGCTTTTTGATAGGTTTTAATAAAATGGATTTTTGAAGATTTTTTTCTTTTAACCACGATTGTCATAGTATACGCAAAAGAAAAAAATCTTACAAATTCCATTTTAAAAAATTGTTGTCAAAAAGCATGGAAAATACGTATCATAATTGCCCAAAAAAAAGAAATGATTCAACTTGCGAGGGATAAACTCAAATTAAAGACAAATGACCCTTATTTATGTACATAAAATCTATATACCACTCCCTCCGTTTCGCTCCATTTGGCCTGATCTATTATTTTATACCTCACATCTATTCACTCTTTAGGCCAAATGGAGTGGAACGGAGGGAGTATATAAAAACGAAATACGAACAGTTACGTAATTTATCTTCTAATTTCTTTTTTCCTTATCTAATTTTTCTGATTTCTTGAAGAGGTTTTATCTATACTTATATAAAAAGAGCATTGTTTTACAAAATGTAGACTTCATATTATACCCTTTTTTATTAAATTTAGATTAAACATAATATAGTAGTTCAAATAATAACATAAATAGTCCTTTTATGATTTGGTATAATAATAAATAAGGTAATTGTATGATCTCAAAACTAAGCATTGAAACAATACGAAAATCTAAATAAATAATTTGACAATATTAATATAATTGAATTCATCAAGCATCAAAAGCTTAGACCATCTCCAACCCAATACTCTATTTTACATTTTACAGTATGCTATACTTCAAAATAAAGTATCTCGTACTCTATTTTAAAAATATATTCCAACCACGTACTCTATATATTTAATTTATTATTCTTTTATATTTAATTTTAATAACTTAACAATATTGACAAACATTAAATGAATAATACTATGATTTATTAACATATATTGAAAATTAAATAATAACTAAATAAAAAAATTACGGCTTCTTAAACTATTAAATTGTAAATTCATCCTTTTAAAGAAAAATATTAATTATATTAATCATCATAACATACATTATAAATGAAATGAAACAAAATATAATTTATGTAATGTTAATTTTTTCTAGAAATACTTTAAATGTGATTTTTACAAATAGGAGTAAATGAAATAATATGATATATGAATTAGTATAATTATTTACAATGAAAAATATAATTAAATAAGTCAATATCTACAATTAATTTTTTTTGAATAGTGAAAATAGAGTATGAAGTATTGAACAGTAAAACTCCATATATAGAGTTTTACTGTTCAATACTTCATACTCTAACTGTAAAATAGAGTACGGTTGGAATGGCCTCCGTACTCCAAAATGAAGTAATACTCCAATTTGAAGTATGCATTGGAGATGCTCTTACATAAACTTTTAAACAAAGATATACTTATATAAAATGAGTCTTATTTTACAAAGTATGTTTTGTCTATTATGTCTTCACTATATATTTCTTTTAATGTAATAATGTAATATACTATATTTATAAAGTAATTTCATTAAATATAAATTTTACATTATAATATATTAATTTAGTTTAATTATTTATGGATAATATATATAATCATTTGATCAAATAGTTACCTAACCATAATGAAATTTGTATCCACGACACATCATATCTAAAATTTTAATTTAGCAATTTTATTTAATATCTAATGTTTTTTTAAATAATTCTATATGATATAGAATTAATTTATTTTTTTGCATGCAATTGTTTGTAGACTCTTTGTATAGTATTATATTTATCCTTTTTTTTATATATAAGAATTCTGATTAATTGATCGAAAAAATATGTTGAAGATAGTACTATAATGATACCGAACTATAATATGTTCCCTCCGTCCCACTTCACTTGGCTTATTTCATTTCGGTATAGAATTTTATGTACAATGTTTAAAGTGAAAGATAAGGGGTCCATATTGAAAGAGTAGGGGTTAATTCTTTCCATTTTAGAAAACGTGACAATTTAAGTGGGACGTCCCAAAAGGAAACCGAGTGAAGTGAGACGAAGAGAGTAAATTTTAACATCCTACAAAATATGTATTAAAAAAAACAATTCCTTTCATGATATATTTAAAAAAAAAAAAAATCATCAATCAAAATCATACACATCACTTTAATCCACTACTTTTATTCACGTTTTAACTTTTGTGCCAAAGAATACCTATTTCTAGGATGGAGGGAGTACAAGATTTTAATTTTTATAATGATAGGATGTTAAAATGATTTTTTTTGGATCCTACTTAATATGAGTGAGTATCAAAATGAAATGAATATTTAACTCCTCCCCCTCCATGATCTTTAGGGTTCAAAGGAGTTGGCATGGAGTTTAATGTGTGTGGTGGTGACGTGTTAAAATGATGTTTAAAGAGTATGGTTGTAATTTTTTATGTGTGGCCAACAACCTAAAATTAGAAGACCCTAAAGATTGTCAACAAACGAGATAAGAAAAAAAACCCTAAAGATTGTCAACAAATGAAATAAGAAAAAGACCCTAAAGATTTTGAACGGGGAGTATGTTTCAGTTAACTTTTGAGGTGTGAATGAAATAAAGTATATGCAGTCCACGTCTATAAATGGACGAAGCACAAAGATGGTGGACGACCAAAAATGTAATTAAAGAACCAAAAATAATGGACTAATGGAATATATTATAACAACTTGTTCTCTCTAGCTATCATACTAAGATATATGTACATATTATTTTTCACAAGATCGCACTATACATTACACTATAAGTGAAAACACATACTCCATTTTGATACTCCTTCTGTCAATGATCTTTGAACCGTAACTTTTGGGTACATAGTTTAATTAACGTGTTTTGATGATGTGGTAATAAATTAACGAGTCACAATTAAATAATGGTGTACCCATATGAATTTTTAATTGTATTAAATTGATAAAGTGTTAAGGTGTAAAATATTGAAATGATAAAGTGTTAAAGCGTTTAATTGTGAATATTTTAGTTCATCAATTCAAATGATAAAATAAAATATTACTAATTTTATCATATTCCATGTGAGAGGGGAGACATTACAAATGGGGTAGCATATAGAATACCCAAAAGATGATGAACATGCGTTCCAATAGACCAATAAAGTCTAAAGACAGAGGAGGGAAGAAGTACATAGTAATACACCTTTAAGTGTGACCCATATTTTATTTCAAAATGGGGTTTTAGATTAATAATGTATGTTTATTTGGGGGGCATCATATTGAAAACACATTAATCATTTATTTATATCAATATTCTTGTTTAATTATAATTTCTCAACCATATGCATATCAAGTTATTCCTCGTAAGATGATATGATTCTTTTTCAATACGATAATTAAGTAATGATAAATTTGTGTATTAAAGTGATGAGACATATGTAAAAGTGTTTTTTTTTTTTTTATGAGGTGTGTGAATTCTTAAATTGTTTTGTTGACGGTGTTGAACCAGATGTTGTGGCAGCATTGAGAAGAACATTTTGATCTTGGACTTATTTGTGGGTTTCATCAACAGCTCGAAATGTGGAGATTAACTAGAGTTAGGATTTTGTTGAGTGATTTGTTTCCATGTTTATCTTGTTACCATGATAATCTATATGGAAGTAAAATCCTTGTAGGATTAGGATTTGGTACTTGTAATTGGTTCAGCGAGACGGTGAGAGGGATGAGAGCATAAAATCGAAAGAGAGGGAGATAGAGATCATTGACTCGTTTCTTTGGATTAGAGAGAGTGAGTTCTTGTCCAGTCTTATAATCGTCGTCGTTGGTTTAGTAAAATTGTTTCAGTCGTTTTCCCCTTAAAGTAGGCATATTGTTGAACCACGTTAAATTTCGTCTTCTTGATTTTTATTAGTTTGTGTGTTTGCCATACTAAATTTATTGTGCGTGGTGTGATGACAACGACCGCCTCATCCTTAACAATATTTTTTTGTAATTCTTTTACACAATTAAAAAAAATCTATCGTTTTTTACAAAACATACCAGAAAGAGAATAATATAAAATAATCTTTTTTTCCTCGAATTATTGAAATATTGTATGAAATTACATTAACTTATCTTATACTAGTATAACTTAATTAAACAAATAAGAACAAATTCAATTTTTATTTAACTTTTTTTAATAATTCCTTAAATAAAAATAGTAATAAAATGTAAAGGTTGAATCTTCTTTACAATAAAATATTTTGACTATTATTTATTTCTAACCTTATTTAAAATCACAAATATAATTTTGAGAAATTACATCTAGTTAAGATAATAAATATAAGAAAATATAAATGAAATACAAATCATACTAAGCAAATGTAATGCATCAATCATTTTGTCTACGTGTGGATGCACGTTACCTTTGCTAGTAATATTAAAGGGTGAAATGCAATAAACGAACTTTGACTAAATTTTTGTTTTTAACACATTTTTAAAATTTCAAAAAAATACACCAATTTTCATATTCGTCCAATTTGAACATCGATTTATAAAAATCCCAAATTCAATCAGACATGACGAGATTGATTTTGGCATGACAAAATTTATTCTTACGTGACAAAATTATTGTTGAGTCGGCAAAAAAAATTAATAAAAAATAATTTTTTTATATGACAAAATTTTAGTGCTTAAAACACCTAATTAGACCTTACTTATTTACTAATTATTGCTTAATTGGACACTCACATAAACCAATCCATTTTTTATGAATTTGTGATTTAATACCAATCTCTCTCTCACTCTCGATAGAAACCCTAGTTCTCTCGAGACATTTTTGCCATTTTCGTTTATCTGTTAATACATCTCTCACTCTCATCCATGGCCGAAAAATCTATGGATATGCACCGAGGTAATCATTTGCCGGACGGTAAGAAACACATACGGGCTGCGGGAGGCCCGATCTAGAAGGCATATTTTTTGACAATGTTCTGTGAGTGGAGTAATGAATCTCGTCAGGCGCTGGATTGGAAGGTTCGGCATAAGGCGGAGTGTACCCCGTCGAGAGGTGGGCTGATGCCGACGATGACAGAGAAAATGACGGTAACGACGATTCTATAAGAGCATCAGCAGCAGAGTACGAGAGAGTACGAGAGTACGGCGTATGCTAGTTAAAAAGTGTGCTGACTAGGACAAAAAGTGTGCTGACAAGGACATAGTACGGCGTATGCTGAAAAGGAGTGCAGTAGAGTACGGTGTATGCTGTTTATTTTATGTGCTGACTAGACTATGCTAACTGGACATTGTTAGTTATTTGTTAATTCTTATTTCGATTTAATATTTTTCTTGTCGTTCGAATACGAGTTTATTTAATAAATCAAATTGTATTGCACATTTAAAAATTACAATACAAAAATTTTAAAACATAAAAAACAAAACAATTAAAGGGTGAAAAAATGGAGAAAAAAATGGGTGAATTAAATGGGAAAAATAAATGAGGAAAGAATACGTTTGAAAAAAGAAAACAAGAAAGAATACGTTAGACAAAAGAAAACAGAAATTAGTTAAAATTATAATTCATAATCTTTAAATTAAAATTGAAATACGGGAAAAAAAATGAGGAAAGAATACTTAGTTAAACATAGAAAAAAGGAAAGAAAAGAAAAAAAGGAAAAAAAAAAAAAAAAAGAAAAGAAAACAGAAAGTGGAATCGGAAAGAAGAAGGAAAAAGAAAGGAAAAAAAAAAAGCAGTCAAAGTCAAACTTTGACCGCCCAATGGGATGCCGCCACGTGACGTTCGGCTGGTGCACAAGGGTTTATGCTTGGGCGTACACGCGGGCGTACACCGTACGCCACGTGTACGCCCGCATCAGCGTTCTCTTGCCGCCACGTGTACGCACGCTGACATGGCGTGCTGACGTGGCGTGCTTACATATTTTAAAGAATGCTGCTGTGAGTGCTCTAAATTAAGGGGGTCGAATTTTAGAAAAGAGGCGGATCTGGTTAATATTTTTGTATAGATTTCTAATTTGAGAATATATAGTCTTTTACCCACTTTTAAGTTACAAAACTAAAATTAGGTTCGGAAGTTAAAAACACAAAAAAATACCCGTTTTTTGTGGACAAGAATGCCCTTACTTTTTAGGTTTGGAGTACTTTTTGACTTTTTCTCTTTTTTGAATCCAATTTCTTCTTCATTATACCATAATCTCCCTCTCTCTATTTTATTTCTTCACTCTCTCTCTCTTTCTCTCTCTACCCCATGGCGCCGCCGCCTCCGCCGCTCAAGATTCCGGCCACCCGGAGACGCCCGCCTCTGCAGTTCGCCGATGATGGTGTCGATTTCCCGTACCTGGATCCGCCATTGGTGTGCTGCTTCGGAGCTGCGCAGAAGGAGTTTGTGCCCACGGTGAGGGTGGCGCCGGAGCAGATGCATCCGGATATCTACTCGCAGTGGAAGATGCTGCAGTGGAATCGGCCGGGATGGTTGCTGCGGGGGGTGCTCCGGCGGGGGGTACTCGCAGTGGCGCCGGGATGGTTGCTGCGGGGGGTGCTCCGGCGAGGCGCGGTGGTCTCTTCCCCAGTATCGCCGGCGGAGGACCATGGGCGCGGCGGATCCGGCGGCTGGAGCTGAGCCGCTGCAATCACCGACGGCAGAGACCCTGTTTCTTGAATTCAATTTAATGTGGCTGCGAATTATTGAGGATTTCAATCATAGTTTTGAGTGAAAGATTGCGGAGGTGAGCGGCCCAACTGATTTTTTTATTGTTATTGTATTCCTCAATTTCAAGAATATGGTGGATTTTATGTGATTCGTGTTTTTGTTTTGTTTTTTTGGATTTCTTGATTGCATGAATTCGCCATTCTAGATAGAGAGAGAGATGGGTGTGATTTGTCTGTTTATTCCTCATTAAAGTTGGCTAAAGTTCAAGCTTCAGTTTCAACTCCCCTCATTTTCAGGGTGGAGAGAGAAAGAGGCGGTGGAGAGAGAAGGGTGGAGAGAGGAGGGATGGAGGAGAGAGAACGAACTCACGACGAGGTTGAAGCTTTCGACGGCCGCCGTCGCCGGAATTAGTTGTTGTCAAAATTAAATGTGTTGTTAAAAGCTATAGTAGTGAATTTTACCAGTACGAATGCTATCATCTATCCCGATTACTTAAGTACACAGTACGAAATACAAAAAAAGATTACTAATCTTGTGTAAGTTTTTGTTCAATTTATATGATATACTAAAGTACACAGTACGAAAGGAAGTAAAGCTTACTATGTACTTAAGTGCACAGTAAGAAACACAAAAAAGATTACTAGTCGTGTGTAAGTTTTTTGTTCAATTTACATGATATACTAAAGTACACAGTACGAAAAGAAGAAAAGATTACTAGTTTTGTGCAAGTTTTTGTTCAATTTACACTTGCATGTTTTTACGTCACTTGCATGTTTTGTACGCTTGCATGTTTTTACGTCTGAATCTAAAGTTTTTACTTAAGTACACAGTACAAAATACAAATAAAGATTACTAGTCTTTTGTAAGTTTTTGTTCAATTTACATGATATACTAAAGTACACAGTACGAAAGGAAGAAAAGCTTACTGTGTACTTAAGTACACGGTGCGAAATACAAAAAAAGATTACTAGTCTTGTGTAAGTTTTTGTTCAATTTACATGATATACTAAAGTACACAGTATGAAAGGAAGAAAAGTTTACTGTTTTTATCATAAGTACACAGTACGACATACAAAAAAAAAAAAAAAAATTACTAGTCTTATGTAAGTTTTTGTTCAATTTACATGATATATTAAAGTACAGTACGAAAGGAAGAAAAACTTACTGTGTACTTAAGTACACAGTAAGAAACACAAAAAAGATTACTAGTCTTGTGTAAGTTTTTGTTCAATTTACATGATATACTAAAGTACACAGTACGAAAGGAAGAAAAACTTACTGTGTACTTAAGTACACAGTAAGAAACACGTTTCGTACTTATTTGTATGGAACACAGTACGATTTGTAACAAGCAAAGGTAGAGAGAGTTGGTGGTCAAAGTCAAAAAGCAAAAAACAAAAAGCAAGGGCATTCTTGTCTCAAATTCAAAAATATGGGTATTTTTTTAGCTTTTAAACATCCAAAGCTAATTTTAGGTTTTGAAGTTCAATTAGGGTATTTTCTTTTTTGCCTTTTCTAATTTCAATCGCCTGATATCTTTTGTTTGTATTTATAGAAAAACCTCTGGAATGTACTGTGTTTACTATGATTTAATTAAGTTTTATGGGTTAATAATAATAATAATAATAATAATAATAATAATAATAATAATAATAATAATAATAATAATAATAATAATAATAATAATAAAAATAAATTTTATTTATTTTTTCGCTAAGTCAGCAATAATTTTGCCACATCAGAATGAATTTTGCCATGTCAGAACTGATTTCGCCATGTCAGATTGTTTTTTTTTTTTTTGTTTTTTTTTTCAAATCAATGTTATTTGAACAAATATGAAAAGTTGGTGTATTTTTTAAAAAATTTGAAAGTTCGTGTTAAAAATGAAAATCAGGTCAAAGTTTATGTATTTTCATGCATTTAACCCTATTTTTTATATTGGTGGACGTAATTTGAGTTTAACAAACTTAAATACATATATTTATACATTCACTAGTGTCATATGTATTTAATAAGTTTTTGAGGACAAATATACATTACTCCAATAGTTAAATAAATTACCGATCGTTTTTATTTCTTTTACATATACAATGAATACATGTACCCACAACTATTAGGAAAAAGACACAAATAACAGCAATGCATATGCCTAAATCCGACTTCGATCCGGGCTTAACTGATAGCTTCATCCCCAAAGTAATGAATGGCCCGTCGGGCTTTTTCTCAGCCCGAACATCAATCAAGACATTCGAGAACAAGACGAGGATCAATATGAGAAATAGTCGAACCAATCGCTCCATTATTTTTTTTAGTTTTTATTTTTCACCGGTAATTGTTATGTTAAAAGTTAGTTTTTTGGTCGGAGAAGATGATGCAATGATATGCAATTTATGGGGAAATTAGTAATTTATTGAGTTTTTATTATTTCTAATAATTACGAAGATGCTGTAAGCCTGTAATGAAGGTGTAACATTTCTATGAATATCATTTGCATGCGTGCAAAATATCTTGTACTGATAACGAGACATATGTTAAATATGGTGGTGATAATGGGCTATAATGATAAAATTAATCAATTAATCATTTTGCTAAAAAAGATTGTATTTTGTTGAAAATACATGCGCAAATACTTTATTAATGCGAATAGTGTAATATTAAAAGTTTTTCTATGGCAATTATTTTGAACTAATTGATAGAATTTCGTCTCACCTAAAAATTTAAATTTATAGAGAGAAGTGAAATCTATTAGTTTTGTAGATAGGTGTGAAAGTCGATTATAAAAGTAAGATGGTCATACGTCCCTGAGACAACATTCTTCTTTATCCATCAAGACCGTCAAACATCATTTTCATGATTCTCACCTTCTGAATCAAAGACAAGAGCAAAGCTTCTTCTTCAGTGAAAGGTAAAAAATTTCCAAATTTATAGTGACTAAGCCTTTATCTCAAGGCAACTCATAAATCTACTGTACCTATTATAAAAGTGTCTTGTGTGACAAATTTTAGTTTACCTATTTTGTCTTATAATAAAGTTTAATTAATTTAAGGTCAACGTTGTAATATCATATTATTATACGTGGATTTAAAGAGAAGATATAAATTGGTAAAAATTGATAATATAATAAATAATTTAAATTTAAATTTGACTTCGTGCAATTAATCAAAATTTCTAAAAAATTAATTTATTTTCCTAAGAAAGATTATAATACTCCCTCCGTCCCATTTAATTGTCCGCTTGGGAGGTGGCACGTGAACCAAGACCATGTGAGATAGTGGGGTTTAGTATTATATTAGTTGTGAGAGTAAAAGTAATTCACTTTACGTAAGTGGACAATTAAATGGGACGGAGAACATGGACAATTAAATGGGACGGAGGGAGTATAAAATACTATATTTGTAACATTTAATTGTCAACTACAAAATCGACACAGTAACCAATGCAGTAAGAGATAGAGGGGTAATATCATATTGTGGTAATGTGCATGTCAAACTAGCCACACCAGATAATTAAAGATAAATTCTAGCCACTAACTTAAAAATTATAAATTCTAGCCACTTCCTAATTAAAGTGACTAATTTACCCTTAATGAAAAATTAATTAAAATTAAAAATAATTACCAGCACACATATTTTTTCTCTCCCACTATTTTCCTCCTCCAACTGCCGCCGTCATTCTTTCTTTCTTCTTCTTTGCCCATATCCGATGCCACCGTCATCGTTCTTTCTTCTCCAACTATTTTCCTCCAACTGCCGTCGTCGTTCTTCCTTCTTCTTCTTCTTCTTCTTCTTCTTCTTCTTCTTCTTCTTCTTCTCCTTTGAATCTGTTGTCGGCACAACTCTAGGGCTACTCCACCCACGTCATTGCCACTGTCGTCATCATCACGCCGTCGTTGATGCATGACTCAAATGGAGGCTCGATCGGCCCTGCAGGTCTATTCGTGCCTATCTGGTTTGATCGAGCTATAGTGTAAAATTGCACTAAGGCTCGATTTATCCGAGAGGCTCGATCGAACCTCCTGTGCTTAATGGAGACTTCGTATAACAATGGCTCGATCGATCTTGTTTCATTAATTCGATTTGTCCCGAGGGGCTCGATCGAACCTCTGATGCTTAATAGTCTTCGTATAACAATGACTTGATCGACCTTGTTTCATTAGTTAGGGTTTAGGGTTTATTTCCTAGAGGGTTAGGGTTTAGGGTTTATATCTTAGAGGGTTAGGGTTTAGGCCTTCTCTCTCTTCCCCTCTTCATATCCGGGCTCGAACGAACCTCACTTCAATGAGTGCGAAAGGCTGAATCGAACTCATCTATAGGATGACTTGATCGTGCCTCATTTACATTGGGGCACAATCGAGCTCATCTATAGAAGTGATCGATCGAGGCTCGAGGTAAAAAACATTAAGGCTCGATCGGGCTCGACGAACCCCATTTCAATGAGGGTGAAAGGCTGGATCGAACCCATCTATAGGATGACTTGATCGTGCCTCAAGGTAATATTACATTGGAGCACGATCGAGCTCATCTATAGAAGTGATCGATTGAGGCTCGAGGTTAAAAACATTAAGGCTCGATCGGGATCATTAAGGGTAATTTTGTCTTTTCATGTCTGAAATGGCTAGAATTTATAATTTTTAAGTTAGTGACTAAAATTTATCTTTTGTTTTCTAGAGTGGCTATTTCACATAATGCCCCTATCATATTATTATACATGAATTTAAAGAGAAGGTATAAATTGGTAAAAATTCATGATATAATAAATAATTTAAATTTAAATTTGATTTCGTGTAATTAATCAAAATTTCTAAAGAATTAATTTATTTTCCTAAGAAATATTATAATATAAAATACTCCATCTATCCTGTTTAATTGTCCATTTAATTGAAAAAAAACAAAGAAAAAAAAAAAAAGTAAGGCGTAGTTTCCATGTTTCCGGCGGAGAATGCACTCTCGTCTCGCGCTCTTTCTCTAAGCTCTCTCTTCTGCTATCTTCTCCTCTCCCTCTGCGCAAACTCTTCGGAAATTAAGGTAGAGTTATCTCATCTTGTTGGAAAATCATGGGATCTTTCGATTTTGAGTGTTTATTGTTAGATTATGGTTTAATTTACTTATTTCCTTTTGTGTTGTCTGCGTTGTGTGTGCGTGGGTTTTTAGATTCACGAACTCTTGATAAAGAAAGCTATGGGGGTTGATTAATTAGAACTTTAGGAAGATTTGTTCGTTGGGTTTAACTGCAGAAATTTTGTGGAAAATCAGTCTAGTAGTGTTTTCATGTGTTGTACCAGAAATATTCTGTGCAAAGTCGTGACTTTCAGCCCCGATTCTGGGAGTTTCATCCAGTCAAAACCTAACAAATTAGGTATCATTAGAAACCTCTGTTTGTTGGCTTTCCAAACCTATTTTCGTATTTTCATTTGGAGTTCAAACGAAAAAGTTATAGGCTGTTGAAGTCAGAGTGGCAAGTCTGCTCGCTGCTGTGTTAGCGCGAGTTTGAGTTAAAAACTTTGGCACCAATTCATTGTTGAATCATATGATTTCTTTAGGGGATATGTAGTATAAATCATAGGAGGTCCATACGTTGTTGTATTCTCAAAATCCGATGATCGGATAGGCCGAAATTAATGTCATAAGTTTCTGTCAAAGCTTTAAATTGTATAATGAATTGCCTAACCTCTACACTATTTATGTGAATTAATAGATAAATATGTGTGGAAGTAGGAATTGGTAAGCAACTTTAGAGTTGAAACTTTCTTGATTCTTAGTTGTTTCGTGATTAACTTGGGTGTTTATATGGGATTTGTGTAAATCGTGAATTGACGGGGCTGGTCGTAGGGAGTGAATTGATTTTGCTTCTTGAGCCTCTGTTTTTACAGTAGCAGGCCAGTCTTTTTAGGTCCCGATTCTGGGTGTTATTCTGAGACAAAATATAGCATACTAGGTACCATTAGGAACCTCTTTTCATTATCTTTCCAATGGTATCATCGGATTTCTAATCCGACATCACACGAGAGAGTTATGTGGATTGATTTAATTGATATTAATATAGTGATGCTTTGCACATACTTGCGAACTAATGTGGCCCACAAGTGGTAAGGTCCACAAGGGGCCGAGGCTAGTCTCACAGAAATCAACAAAGTACAAAGAGTTCACATGGTTATGGTGCAATGCACTAATGGTTAAAAATGTTATAGTTTACCCCACTGGAGTGTGCTTGCATACTAACACAGTAACACCCCTTTACAATATTTTATTTCAGGTTTCGGAGTCAAGACGCGTGGAAGTGGCGAATGAACTACATATTCTCTCACGCATAATCTATCTACTGTAAAGGTTTTGGCTTGTTATATAGTCTATCTTTTGGATCTTGCGTTGATCTATATCTAAACTAGTTTGGTTATTTCGATTTTGATTTAGCTTTGGATATTAATTTCAGATTCGGATAAGATAAGCTGATGTTCATGGCGGCGGCTCTCCTATCAACCCCTACTCTCCACACCTCTTTCCTTGGCCGTCGTCTGTAAGTATTGCCTTTCAAATTCTGTTTTTTTTTTTTTTTTTTCATTCGCTTCTTCTTTTGTGCAAACAGTTCAACTCGATCCGAATCAAATAAAATTAAGGCCGGCTGCTTCGGTTTTCTCTCCCCAAAATGTGCGATGGATACGCTTTATGACGGTAAACTTATGAATTCAGCACCCTTTTCTTTTGGAAAGGCTAGTCTAATTCTAGGAGGATGTATTGTCAGCTGTTTTTTAATCGGTACCTAAATTACATGCCTCCGTTTATGCTAATATGTTTCCATGTTTCCCTCCTTTTGCTTTTCTTTTTTTCTTTAAAAGAATAATCTGTAACTCTGCTGCTGTTTAGAATCTGATATGTTCATTTGCTATCATTTTGTCACAATTTGTTCTAAAATCGGAAATATTTGTCAATGTTTAGGCATATCTTTTACTTTGAATTTCCATAGGTGGCATTTCGAAATTCCCTAGGTTGCATGTCTGGGATCCTTACAAGCGGCTTGGAGTAAGTAATGATGCTTCTGAAGAAGAAGTTTGGAGTGCTCGGAACTTTTTGCTCGACCAATATGCCAATCACGAAACAAGTGCAGAATCAATAGAAGCTGCTTTTGAGAGATTACTGATGACCAGCTTCAAGAACAGGAAAAAGATGAAGATCAACTTGAAAAGCAGACTTAAGAAGAAGGTTGATGAATCTCCACCATGGGTGAAGAACTTGCTCAGTTTTGTGGACATTCCTCCCCCAATCATTATTTTGAGACGGTTGTTCCTGTTTACTTTCATGGCATGCTGGAGCGTGATGAACTCTGCTGAAGCTGGACCTGCTTTCCAGGTACAGTCCACTTCCTCGTCATTTTAAAATTAACTAGTGAGCTTCCCTGAAGAATATGCTTACATGTATTAGAGAGATCCTTGTTTTAGCATAAGTTGGATGTGGAATTTCCTGCTTCTTAGATCAGATCTGCTGAGCTACAAATTCATTATTTGGCGTTTTCCTGCGAGGACCCTTGAAATTGATGCAACTTCTGTACCTAAAGTATGACACGTAATGTGTATACACTAGTTTATTATGCACTAGAATAAGTTGTTGTTGATGATATATATTGCATTCCATGTCTTTAGGAGAGCGAATATCCAGCACCGCTGGTCTATTGATGATGATAGGGTTGGATAGTTTTGAATTAGAATGATGCTTGATGCTTCAAATCAAAGTTCTGCCTCGCGTTCTTCTATTTTGAACTCTACCTCTATGAGACCCTCTGATCATCTTGCGGATAAAGAAATGGACCTTAATTAGTGGCGCAGTTCAGAATCATGTTCTTTGGAAATGCTTAGGCCGGTACACAGTACACAGTGCATGAAAACGAGGAAATAACTATCTTGTCTTGTCATCTTGTTCTATCCTTTTATCCCCCTTTCCAGATCAAGCTTTACATAGACCTTCTCATAGTATTGATTAGGTTGTATTGAATTACTAGTGTTTTCTGCTGCCTATAATATGTGCCAACACGTTTTGATCACTATCTCTTTCCGATTCTTAATCAGTACAAGTTCATGCTTGATGTATTAGAATATCTTCGGATGCAATTTTATTTCGAGTGTAGATTAATGGTATAATTAGCGCCTGTTGTATCTTCAACAAATGATTACATGATTTTACTATAGAGTTGTTTCACTTGAAAACATGCTTTTGCTCAACCTAATTAAAGAATATGAAAAACAAGTATTGTCTTTTGTATGCAGGTAGCATTATCCCTTGGAGCTTGCATTTACTTCCTCAATGACAAAAACAAAAGCTTGCCTAGAGCTGCCGTTATTGGGTAAGTTGTTGGGGCGAGAAACTTGTATGCGTATTTATTTCATTGTGTGGATCTTGATTACACTTTTATCTTATCATTTCAGATTTGGAGCTCTGGTGGTTGGGTGGTTTTGTGGTTCTCTATGGGTTCCACTAATTCCTTCAGTTTTGTTGCAGCCCTCTTGGACACTTGAGCTTCTTACGTCCTTGGTAGTATACGTCTTTTTGTTCCTAGCGTGTAGCTTCCTTAAGTGAAACTTAAGTATACAATAGAGCCACTTTAACAACAAGTTTCTAGGATTGAATGCCCCTTTTGAGAATCACTTTTGATCATATTCCTCGTATTGCATCTGCATCTGCATCGGAATACTTTCATATTCTCAATACATTCATTCATAAATGGAAACTAACTAACAATATATGCATTAATTCATTTATGATGATGGGGTACGAGAATATCAAAGTCGGTGAGGGTCCATTCTGCAATTTCATTCCCACTCACATAAATCTCAGTCCCAACATCAATAGATGGCCAATGCCTTAGCACAGGCTCAGTCCCTGGATCCTGATAGAAGTATAGTGTGTGAGAGAGCCTTCCGACATCAAGCTCCCATGTTCTTGGATCCCCTATCCAACCTTCTCCTTTCTTTGTTGGATAACCATATTCTCCCCATACTTGATGTGGCAGAATCTGCAGTATTTCCTGTGGCTGTGGATTGCTATATGCATCACACAGGTTATATGGCTCCTCCAAATACTTTCCGTTTCCAGGCGAGCAGTAGACATGATAGGCATCATATGGAAATCGTGCCTCATCACTTCGATGGACTCGAGTCCCATTAGAGAAGGTGTGGTAAGGTGGACACACTCGGAGGTTTTTAGGTGTGCACCATGCCTCAGTACTTGGATTTATGATCATTTCACTGTAACGAGTAACATCACTCGTCACGTCTCCATTGCAAGGCTTCCCATTGTTCTTCCAACAGCTTCCAATGTCCATGAGGTAGAACTGGCTTGAATTGCCTCCACCTTTCTTGATGTCCAATGTGAAGCGCACTTTGAAATCCGGTGATCTTGGCACCTATATCATATGTATGTGTATTATAATCATCAATCACAATCAGTTTTGTTAAAGAAATTAGTATATGAGTAAAGTAATGAACTTACAATCTTGGTCATCCCTCTAGTGGGGTAATGGTATCCACCGGATAATCCAGTCGTAGCGTCTGATCTCAAGTAGAGCATAAGCCATGGATAGTTCGGTGAAGTCTTGAGCACATGTCTGAAAATCCAGCTTCCCTGTCCAACACTTTTCTCCCACGTGACAGAATAGAAGGAAGTGTTATCCTTAGTGTAAGCTGTGTTAATATCAGCATCCAAATCCCATGACCCAAAAAAGCCTCCCTTCATAGTAGTAGCGGTGGTGAGACGAGTGTAGCGATGGTAGATGGATGGCATGTTCATGCAGCCTTTACCAAAGCAAGGGAAACGGGGCTCGGGTGGGAAAGGGTGGGATTTTTTGCCGTCTTTAGGGCAGATGGCAGCAGTTGTATCCATGTTTCCACTCTTGAGCATAATCATCCAAAAATGCCATGGCCTGGGATGGTCCTTGACTTGGCATTTTTGGGCAAGAAACACCTCTTTCCATGCTGCAAATTTGTTGACGTCGATGATCTCCATTCCGCCAATTGTAGCATCTTTTATTCCTAGATGGTTATGCTCCTTTCTCACCTTGTGACTTAATTTATCTGAATAATAGTATAATAAGTAATTAAGAGAGAGAGAGAGAGAGAGAGAGAGAGAGAGAGAGAGAGAGAGAGAGAGGGTACACTGACATTGTTGTGAATGTGAATGTGAATGTGAATGTGAATGTGAATGATTGGATGATGTAAGGAGATCAAAGCAATCAGCTTGTCTAGGACTTCCCATGTTTGGTGCTTCTTGATGAACTTCATTGCACTGGTTCCAAGCTTCAATGGCTACTCTCAGACCATCTCTCTTCATCCCTGGATCTCCAATGCCACTTTCATATTCACATCTAACCCCCCAACCCCACAACAAAACCACCACCATTCTTATCATCATCATCATCAACATTTTCTCTGATCTCATCTCTGTGTATCAGTGTATGTATGTATGTATTGTTGTGCATATATATATATATATATATATATGAATGTAGGTACATTGATTGGAATGGATTGGATTGGATAATGTGAAACGAATTTGGATATTTAGCGTATCTTGAAGATTGAGAGAGATATTTGGAAAGTTTTCAACTAACAACTCTTCAAATGGAGTATCTAAGATTTGGAACCATATCCTCACTTTCTTCCTTCTTTGATTTGTATTAGTTGTCACCATTCATTGCTTTGCTTTCCTTTTTTTCAGAGCCCAATTCGTTCAAAACAATTTATTGTGGTGAAAAAAAGGTAATCAATCGCTATGTATTCTGTTTCTGCCCAAACATGGAGTATATTCATTCATGCTGACGTGGTTTGTTAAATCAATTATCCAGGGTTAAAAATAAAGACCATTCATTACTCAAATTGGGTTGTTAGATCGCGATAGATTAGTTGGACAAGATTTTAATTACAATATACTATTCCCTCCGTTCCAGCCGACTTGGCCACATTTCTAAATCAGGGTGACCGGCCGACTTGGCCACTTCCCTTTTTAGACCCAACATTTCACTTTCACTTGTTTAGGTTAACATTTATAAATTGTTAAGAATAAATTTGATACCTATGTTTAGTTCTTCTTTATTGAGAACAACAAATTAAAGGTAATTAATTAATGTAGGACACCAATAAACCTTCTTAATTCATTTCTCCTTAAAAATTGTGCCCAAACGAATGTGGTCAAATCAACCGAGACAGAGGGAATACAATATATAATATCAAAGGGCTGGGAATTAATTGATGTATATAGTTTAGTGGGATAGGAGGTGTAGGTTTGTTTACCTTATAATATAATGTTAATTTAATTACTAGTGCAAGTTTAGTGGAAGTGGAGTATAGTAGTTCTATAGTAGTAGTATATACTAAAAATCCTAAATAAGTACAGTTTGTAAATTGACACAAAGTAATGAAGAAGCTCTCCCTCCTTAGGCATAAATTGACAGCAGTAGTAAGTAATACTCCATGAATGCAATGGAGAAGGAGGAATGGGCAGTTTGATAATTGCAAAGTAAAACAACTACTACTCCATTACAATACAAACTCCTAAATTAAGCACGAGTACTATTCTTCTCCTTCTTGTCTAGCAACGATCTTGAACTTCCCAGTTCGCTGTTGCTGCACCAAATCAAGTACAAATTCCATCATATAATACTGGTACTAGTACTCTATTAATTAAACGTAACACACAAAAAAGAATATGGTGATGAGATACTATAGATCGAGTACTAGAGAAAACAATAGTACCTTGTTCCATAGATTAGTATGAGGGCCGCAAAAGGCAGCTACAACTCCTCCTTGCTGTTGTTGTCTGTACTCAACACACAGCCCCTCCTTCAACCCACAGCTGACGTGGAATCCCAACCCGCATTTGGGCTCCGAGCAATCGATGACGCATCCCTTGTTGGTGCTAGATTTACACACGCAGCACCTCTTCTCCCACCTCTTCTTCAACACCCGCTCACACCTTATCCCTTCTCTCCCTTCTGGCTCCTCGAAGTACACCTCCGGCACATATATTGCGCACACCAAATGGGCCCACCTCCCGTCGCTCGTCGCCTTCAACGCCCCCCCACCCACCGGGCACAGGCAGCAGGAGCGACTTTTTGAATCGCCAGCTAAGCATTGGGCACAATACCACTCGCCTTCGGGGATCCCCTTTTTCAAGGGATTTCCGTAGCATTTGGCGTGCACCATCAGATCGCACCCGTCGCACAGCACGATGGGGTCCGTCGGATCGCCGTCCGTGCTGTCACAAACGGCGCAGACGATGCCGTCGTCATCGTCGTCGTCAGTATTCTGGATCTGTTGGTCGAGATTGAGGTCCAAGGGCGGTAGAGCCCAGATTCTTTTCTTCGCCGGCAGACACAGAGACGAAGGGGTGGGCGTGGGGGCGTCGTAATCAAGGCGGCATTGCTTGCGCTTTTTGGCGGGAAGGCATTCGGAGGAGGGGGAATTGGGTTGATTTATTAATCTGAATCTTTTGTGGGGAGGCAAACCAACATATTTCTTCTCCATTGAACGAAAGAAGCAAGCAAGAGGGGGAGAGAGAGAGAGAGAGAGAGAGAGAAAGAAATGGTATGAGGATTGATAATAGGAGGAGGAGGAGTGTTGTAGTAGTATTTGGATTGAAATAAAATTTGAAGGTGGCGGGAAGAGATTATAATTGGTGGAAGGAAATGAAATGTTTGAAAGCAAGCGGGGAATTCAATTTGGGATTTAATTTAGGTTAGACTAAATTTAGAGGGAAGGAAGGGAGGGAAAGTGAGATTCTTTTCTTTTCCATTCGTTTGAATTGCTACTTTTACCACTACCACTATTCAACAAGAATTGGGCTTCTATTGCTAGTATTATTAATACGAATACGAATTGATTGGGCAAACTCACAGTCTAGTCAAGTTAAGGACAATTATATCCTTTTTCCTCTTAACTTATTTTGTGTTTGTTTGTTTGTTTTATAACCTCATAATAATCACATAATTTCTTGAATGTGTATTCGATATCATTATTTTAAGTAGTTTGTTGAGGCCAAATATCATACTAATAAATTTAAGTTGCTACAACATTTGAATACAGCAATAACAAATCCACATGTCATATGTTACACTATATCCAACAAAATTTATACTACTATATAGTTTTAAAATACTAACATTTCTGATTTCCCCACCTCATTACATTCAAAACAATCCCCATCTTCTCCACAACTACTAGCAGTAGACTCTTCTTCATTACCACTTACCATGCACCTGATAACATGATAAACACCAACTCAGATATAATATCCTTCATCAGCTGAAGTTGAGATTCTACAACCTTTCATCATTATAAACAATACAATCCAATTGAAGGAATGGTTTACTAGTAAATTTAGTACCATCACCAATATAATGAAGCATCCTATCTGGATCCTTGAGCTCGTTGTGGATCGTAAGATCCCCAAGCAGCACCACCTCCAGGGCCACCAGGTGCCTGAAACATGATCATGTTGTACATCTAAATTCTGACTCAACTTGCATCAAGTTGAAAAACAAACAGTCCGACCAATTTTCCTAAGGAGACTCTTTTAAGGATAAATGACACACCAATGTTCTGAAATGCAAGGATTTAAGACTTACTGTGTGCATTGAGTTTGCTGGCATCATGCCATACCCAACGGGATAGGGATTTCCAGGATATCCCGATTCAGGATTCACATAACTGGCATTATAATTCACACCTGCAGAGATTAGACCGATGGTGTAAGTCTTGCCACAAATCAGTCCATGGGGTGAATGCAGCACTGGTGGAGATATGTGAACACTAATATGATACCACAGATGGATAAGAATTATGTTTTTACTTTTTAGATAATTACAAAATTCTTCTCTATTTATGGCAGCTTCAACCTCATTGCATATATATCTACATTCTACATATCTCATCCGTATACCGAAAATTGCAATTCTTTTCCATCAAAACATACTAAAATCTCCACTGCAATAGGGGATGTTTATGCCTATATAAATTACTCATCAACAAACAATGGGAGATAACTCTTCTTCAAAATTGAAATAATATTTGTAGCGCTAGATATTTACTCGGACAAAGCGTAAAATACCTGGATTTCCAACTGGTACTCCAGCAGGAGCTCTTTTCTCTGCATTTGCCAATTCGGCTCGAAGCTTTTCCATTTCTCGGGCCATAGTGATTAATTTACTCTCCATCACCTTACCATGTTCAAAGCTTTCAGCAAAGCTCTTCTTCTCGTGCTCAATAGCAGCCCTGGAAAGAACCAACAAAGCAAACTATTAGGCATATGCATAAGACAGAACATAAAAAAAACACACACACACACACACACAATCAAGCCAATGTAATTCACACCTAACTCGCTCCGTCTCGTGTCTGAGACCTTCAATTTCTGCCTTGACAGCAGGAACCTGTTGCAAATCCGAGGTAACTCTACCTAAATCCTGGGTCATCATCTGGACCTGTGCAGTAAGATCTTGCCTACCAGCAGTAAGATCTTTGATATCCATATGGACCTGCATTAGCTCAGACTTCATAGCATTAATAGCATTGAGGTCATTCTCCATTTTAATGGACTTGTCAAAGAGTTGTCTCATTTGTAAGTCCTTCTCAGCATGCAGAGTTTGTGCATACTTATCTGCCCTCTGCAGTTCGTACTGTGTAACCTCTAATTCTTGCTTAAGGCCTACATGAGTTGCAGCCAACTTCTGGTTATCAACTAGCAGAAGCTGAATATCATCATGTTGAACAGCCAATCTCTCCTCAAATATCAGGGGATGAGGAGGGAGCTGTCGAGGGCCCGATAAGCTGTATCGGGCTTCTCTAACTTCTTCATGTAAAGCATGATGGATCGGGCCTCGTATGCCTCGCGCAAAATGTGGTTCAATGATGGGGGCCTGGGGAGGGCCACCGTGTGGAAGTCCTTTAGCAGGAATTGGAGGCCCTCGATTTCTACCTGACATTTCTGATTCTGGGCTATCTAATCTGAATAACTTAAAAACAGCAGGAGCTTCTACATAATAAAGCATAAAGATTAATGCAGGTTTTGATTCATATTGAAATTCATGGGCATCCAGCAATTTTGTTAACGCAGAAGAAAATACATTAATAACTACTACCCCGAAGCTGAATGAGAGTCTGAAATTTTGCTGAATTAAAAACTACAAGAAAACTGGGCTTTTGCGACATATGCTCATGTGACTTTTCACTTAGGTGATGTAAAATTACCACATTTACAATATTTGTGTCATATATTTGCATCTATTATGAGTCACTTAATAATTGTGTAATTATTTTTTGACACTAAATTATGCGTCTTTTAGTTCTGACACTTTAATTTCGACACATAAATAAAATGACACAATTCTACAACATATTTAGTATTACTTCGCATGTAAAGATCTATCCATCTATGTATACATATAGAAAGCATAAGAACATGTCATAATAAATTGAGAAATCATTGATAAGATTTTATGCTACATAAAAAATTACTTAAATTCATTTGCTGTGTAGAAGATGTATTTTATATACTAATATTACTAATATGAAAATAAGTATTAATGGATTCTATTGCTACTTATCAACTAATATAGATTGAGAAGCCATATTGCTAATGACACTAAAAGCAAAAAACACTAAATTAAGAACCAAGTTTAAGAAAATCAGTATGGCTCAACTTAAAATCTATTGCTAGATTACTAAAAGATTCATAAGGGCGTCAACTGACGGGAGAGGCAATTTTTTCCCACAAGCCAATGTTCTTTCTTGAATCAATATATTTCATCTAGACATTTTTACAAACATTTAATATGCGTTCAGCTTACAAGTCTTTAGACAGGCTGATTTTCATCATATAATCCAACAAATATCACTACTATCACAATCACCGGGCACAACAACAAACTTATCACATTGCAGACAAAACTAATAGTTCATTCTCCTTGCTAGATGACAGGATTTATAAAACTATTATCCATGATATTTAAATCATCCACAGTAATCAAAATCTACTATGCACTACAGGGGAAAAGAAAAATCATCAAGAATGGAAAATAACTAACCTCTATTGTCGAAAGGCTTAGTGTCGATGGGGGAGGATATTATTAATGTAATCGATTCAGGGGGTGGAGTGGGAAAAGATTGGCATGCTATATTACAACATAGGTGGAAAAGGCGAGAGAAAAATAAAATAAAATAAAAAGGAAAAGGAAAATAGTGAGTAATTTCTAAATACACTAAGGTTCTAATACACTAAGGTTCTGCCCTTTCTCCACAAATTATATAATTAGTATCCTATTGTCTCGAGCATGTAGTATATGTAAATTTTGTATAAATTAAAACTAAATTCACTTAATTATAAATTCACTAACAATATTAGAGACAGTAGAAACTAGAAAGCATACTAACCTAAAATCAGGAAGAACTGCATAAAGCCCCTTATGTCTTGACTCAATATTTCTCATCGGATGAGCGAATCGATACTGATTTTACAAGTAAGGAGAATCCATCAGTTTGAGAGAGACACAACATAAATCTTTATCCAAACAATACCATAAACTCATGAAAAATAGATCGATTTTAATCGAAGAATAACACTGATAATCGTTGATGCTCGCGGTTACCCGGGTACAAAGGTCCCTGATGAATGAGTTGTTGGCCCTTTGTTTAGGTATACTTAAATAAGAAGTTTCAAGTAAGTTTGAAAGGAAATTACATGACTCTTGAAGCTTGAAACCCTATAATGTTTCTACGAGAACTTCACAAAGAAACTATAACACATATAAACATAATAGTGCAGTTCTAAGAAGTCAAAATTCTCAAATTAGAGGTTAGGCAACTCACTCTACATCTTAAAGTTTTGACAGCAACTTATGACATTGATTCCTCTGCCTATCCGATCGTCGGATTTTGAGAACACAACAACAAATGAGCCTCCAATGTCTTATACTACATATCCCAGAAAAAAACCATATGATTCAACACCGATTTGCTGCCAAAGTTTTGACTAAAACTCGCGTTAACACAACAGCGAGCAGACATGCCACTCTGGCTTCGACAGCCTATAACTTTTTCGTTTGGACTCCAAATGAAAATCCGAAAGTAGCTTCGGAAAGCTAAGGAACAGAGGTTTCCAATGGTGCTCGTTAGGTTTTGACAAGAAGAAACGCCCAGAATCGGACCTGAAAGTTGCTGACTATGCATAGAATTTTCTGGTACAGCAACAAATATGAACACATTAATAGACTGATTTTTCCTCAAATTTTCTGCAACTAAAGCCCACTAAAATACATCCTAAAGCTCTAATTAGTAAACCCCAATAGATTCATTTACCAAGAATTCGTGAATCACAACAACACATAAGTAAATACAATCGTAAACCTAGAAATATATACTCAATTATTTATTGATTTTCCAAGAAGATGATAGAAATCTACCTTAACTTTCGAAGAACTTGTGAAGAGGAAGAGAAGGGCGTTCGGCTTCAGCGTTAATTCAGATTTTTCGTTTCTGATTTCAGTGGAAATAATTTCTCTCGCAAATTCCTTCTCCTATTTTTTGATTATGGTATCAAGAAACGTTTATTTAATTTTTTTTTTTTTTTTTTTGTATTAGGCTTTTACTTTTTAAATTGTGCATATACTTTTTTTTAAAACCACGTAGTTTTTAACAAGCCACGTAATAGTAAAAAATAGAGTAATTTTAAAAAATAAATGAAATTGATTAACAACTTTAGAGAATTTAAGATATATATATATATAATAAGATTACAAAAATAACAGTTTTCGATTTAGCAGTAATTTCGGTGGCAATTTTGTAGATTAGATTAATTTCAGGGTTATTTTTGTCATTTCCAGGTAAGGCCGAGATACTTAATGCCACGTGTTTAATTATGTACTATTTATTCCGTTTTTTTTTTCTTTTATTATTATTTAACTTAATGGTTTAAAACAAGAAGGAATCGGCCCAAGTTTAATGGGCCCGAAATTCAACAAAAATCAGATAAATATACAGAATGACCCAAAAACCCTGAATCCTGTACACACGAAGTTAAAAGAATTATATGCCACATATTTATAAGAAATAATAAATACACACAAACTAAAATAATTACATGCCATGGAATTAAGATAAATAATAAATACAGATTTAATGATTAAATACATAATTATATAAATTGCTCCACTAAGTCCACTAAGTCACAACATCCACTTTAAAGTATGTGCTTAATGGCATCCATCCTCACCTTTTAACAGCTTAAATCCTGCAATAATAGAAGATCATCATTTACATTTTATTCACCAAAGTTCACGCATTCCAGCAGAAAAGCAGAAAGTAGGAAACAAAAATTTTCAACAGAAGCAATGAAGAAGAAGAAGATGGCACCTTTCTTTGGTCTGATCAAAGATTTGCAACCAGGAAAATCAAAAGTTACTCTGAAACTGAGAGTAATCAGATCCTACAAGGAACCACAGATGCAAAACAAACGCGAAGATTACAGCCGGGAAATTGTTTTCCATGATTCTGAGGTAAATTATACATCAATTTGTTTTTATATAGATATCAATCACATAATGAAATGTTGATTACCTTTTTTCATTAAATTGCAGGGTAATAGAATTCATGGCAGTATTCAGAAGCTCTCAATCCCAACATTTGAAGACCTGCTGCAGGAAGGGAAAATATACAAAACAAAGACACAAAAATAAAAGAATTAGAAAAAAGAGAAAAGAAATAATTTTAAAAATTTATTATTATTATTATTATTATTATTATTATTATTATTATTATTATTATTATTATTATTATTATTATTATTATTATTATTATTATTATTATTATTGTCACATCCCGATTTCACTACAGTAGTCTTAAGTACCGGGATGGACAGGGTAGGGTTAAAAGGGCTCATTTAGGGGTTAATCTCGTTTATCTCATTTATTGCCCAAGTAATTCGGGCAGCATTTCCCCTATACCAGGATCTATTCGCTGGGGCAACCAATAAGCCAATCTCAACAACAACTAACTCTTTCTACCAAATTTTATTATCGTTTAATTCGTTTAAGTTTCTTTAAATTCAAAGCATAACAACGAGGTCGGACCACACCGCGCCATCGTTGGATCCAAGTGTAAAGTACGAAAAGTAACGACAGTGGCGGACCAGACCGCACTACAGTCGGATCTACATAATGTAACAACCGTGGCGGACCAGACCGCACTACAGTTGGATCTGCATAATGTAAAGGTTATAGATAGATAGGACGCATAGAATGAATATGTAAGTAAAAACGTATATAGTTATATATATTCTGGATAGGACCAGAGTTGCGTAAGTAAAAGCGGAAGCGAAATACGAAAAAGTAAATACAGAAACAAAAGACGAAAGAATATGAAAGCAAGTAAAGAGTTTTCTTATTAAGTGTTTTAGACCAAGTTTTATTAGGTCCAACCTTCTCAAAAAAACGAGATAGTGACTTATCAGAGAGTTCAATCGAAAAAGAACAGTAGAGTTTGAGTCTTTCGATTCTCCACGTCTTCCACCCCTTTCCACTCCCATCCCGTCTATGCCTCCGGCTCGTAATCTGCAAAACAAAGAAAGTTCTGCAGGGCTGAGTACTAGTGCACTCAGTGGGTTCATTGCCACGAAAAGAATATGCAGGTAAACAGGAGTAAAAAGGAAGAAGAGAAAGAAATGTTTGGATCCACTCTGTCATTTGGTTACTCTTATCGACCCATCGGGATAACCTCCCTAGGATCTTATGGCCGTCGGGATAACCTCCCTCTCTGAAACGAAAACCGTCTAATTATGATAACGGAATCTCGGGATAACCTCCCTCTCTATGGTACAAGTGGTGGGGTCAGCCCACAATCACTTGACCTGCATGCGTACAACTCTTCCGGCACCAGCACCTAGTGCAGCCGGGGAGTCCGATCGTAATTTAATAAGAGCGTTAAACTCAAATAGACAGAGACAACACAAGTCTCCCCTGTAACAAGCCTGCATAAAGAGTTTGAGCTCACTAGCTCGAGAATAATATTTTTCAAGGAATAGGAACCCCACCTTTACCGTTAACTTCGTTTTTCGTAAAACGCGCTCTCGACTTAGAATCCTATCTCAGGCCCTTCTTGACTTGTTCCTACAATAATTTTTAAGTTACTAAGGTGTTCTCAGAATTTCTAACGGAAATTCCTAAGCCTAAGAACTTAATCCTTAAGTAAAGTTTTTATTAAAAAGTTATTATAAATAAATTATTATTAAATTTTCGGATGATCGTATGGCTTCGGCAAAGAAGGAAAAGTTGTTTAGAATAATTTTCTAGAGGGATTAGTGATGAGAAATTAGTCATGCAAAGATTTTGACTTTTGACCTAATACCGACTCAAACACAGTTTCTTTAATTACGTGCAAACGGTGACTCGGAATGACACAAAAATTTACGGACATGTTAAGTACACTAACAGGAACCTATCTTTAAAATTTCAGAATTTTCGGACATCATTTAGGCTGAAAACGAAAATTTCCATTTTTAATTCAAAACCGACCGATTAAAAGTAGTTAATTATTAGGTTACGAACAACTTTAATTCGGGGAAATGGATGCAAAAAAGAAGCGCCGGCAGCCACCAAAGAAAGGGCGGCTGCGACGGCGATGGAGAAGAAGAGAAGATGATGCATGTCTCATTTCGGGAGCTCGTGGCGACGATCAGCCACTACTCCTAGAATCGAAATCTCCCTACGAGTTCATAGAAACGAACGACATACCTTTTCGATGATCGGAGAGAAAGATATGCACGAAAGACGATCGATGATGATCGGGGCTGCTCTTAGCTTCCTTCGGCTTGAAAGGAAGGAGATGGTGATGGAAAGATGGTGCTGAAGAAGATGGGCAGCAGCTGATCGGAGAAGATGGACGGCGTCGGCGGTGGTGGCGAGAGAGATGGAGTGAGCTGCTCCTTTTAGAGAGAGAGCGAGGGTAGTGGCTAGAGGTGATGATCGGGTGAGATGAGGGAGATGGAAGAGAGGGGGCTGATCGATGGAGGGTGGATGATGGAGATGGTGATCGGCGATGGGGGAGAGGCGGAGGTGAAGCTGCCGGCGAGAGGGGGCTGCCGACAAGGGGGATAAGGGAGAGAGAATTCCTCTTGATGAAGGAAATAGATATGGATAGGGGCTGATGCACAATTGAGGCGGTGATGGCCTCTATTTATAGGGGCCATCCCGTCTCCGGTTAGACGTCTCGCTCCCCGACAAAAAGATTCTCCTCCGGCAACGAGTTCCGATTTTTGGTTTCAAAGGGTTTATGGAATCCACAAAAAATATCGAACTCAACGATATAGGTTAAAGAATTTTCGGAAGGAGTTTGATAGCTCGAAGGATTTTAAAGAAACGAAAAGGATCGAAATAGACAAACGACGACTCGGGTTTTCTTAACCGTTTATCCGAAAAATACATAGCTTCTTTCATAATTCTTTTAATGTATAAACTAGATTAAAGGAGTTAACTTAATATTTTCAGGAATTTTATTGAGCAAGTTATAATATTTTAGTTAACTAATTTTATTTAAATTAATATTCTAACAATTCTTTATATTAAAAATATTAGAGGCTTTTTAAATTAAGACCCTTTTATCATTTTTAATATATAGTTAGGAAAAGCTTATTTTATTAAAGAAAACTATTTATTTTCTATTTTCTAGTATTTAAAAAATACGGGTTATTACAATTATTATTATTATATTTTTACGTGGGTTGCCTCCCACCAAGCGCTTGTTTAACGTCATTAGCTTGACAAGAAAAATTCTCATCCAAAATCTGTTGTAACAAGCAATGTCTTTAACCATCCATAAGATTCTCTCGACGCAAAGGTGGACTTTTCTTTCTCTTCGGCTTGAAACTCGAAAAGAGGGTTATCTTGATTCTTGGACACTCACCTCCCCCACACTTGTGTAAAAATCCATTTGAGAAATATCATGATCTTCCAAACTTGATGATGGATCCTCCACAAAAGTGTTTCCTTGTCGAGATTGGCAAGAAAGTTGTCCATGATTTTTTTCTTGTTGTGAGCTCAAAACCGACTCCTCCATAATGCGATTGTGATCCTTCATGCCTTGCACATTGCTCAAAAATTCATCCACAATCTCTTCCTCATCCAATTTGCTCAAGAACTCATCAATAATGACTTCTTCCTCATGAATAGCAACCTGAAAATTCTCCTCTACCTTTTTTCTCATCCAAATCGTTAGTTTTATGCACATACGAACATGTTTGGATAAAAGAATTAGGACAAGAAGAATAGTTATAAAAAATTGAGAAAGTTACTGAACCTCCTACACCGGCCATGCGCAATGTGCCGGATCCAACGTTGATTCGAGTTTGAGTAGTAGCCATTAAAGGTCACCCTAAGTCCCTAACAAGAGAAGATGACCTCTCTCACTCCTAGCTCCTCGCCCCACATCAAGCACAACAAAATCGGCAAGAACTTGAATACATCTCACAAGTAAAGCAACGTCTTCCACAATCCCCAAGGGATGACTCAAAGAACCGTCGGCTAGCTCGATGCAAAAATTGGTGGGCTTAAGATCCCTCAAAACCCATTCTCTTGTAAATCGAGTATGGCAACAAGTTCACCGCTACCCCAAAATTCAACATACCCGGCACACTATCTCCATTATCCAAAAAAACATCTAATTTGAAACTTATGGGATCACCTTGTTTTGGTAGAGAAGAGAGATGGCCAGCTGAGGTAGAGGAGGCCTGAGAACGTTGTCGGCTTGCTTTGATGGCAGCAACGGTGCGACTTCTCCATTTCTTTCCTTTTCCTTACTCCTCTTCAATGCCCGTTAAGGCATGAACTTGTTTGGGTTGACTAGGCATCCCATTTTGTTGCTTCTGCAACTCATTAACTGCTCCAAAAATCTGCCCCATAGTGGTCTCAAGGCGTCTAATCGTTGCATCTTGCGCTTCATGAGCCAACTTGCTCTCATGCATAAATGCGGCGAAACTAGCCTCATAAAGTGGAGATTGTTGAGGCGGAGGTGGGTAGAACTGTGGCGGCAGTGGATAGTAAGACTGTTGGAGGGTAGAATGGTTGTTGGTGAGGAAATTGTTGAGCATATGGTGGTGGTGGGTATCCTTGTGCCACGTAAACTTCGGCTCCTCCTTCATAAGTAAGCTCGGCCTTCCTAGTGCACTCGTCGATGACATGGCCAACTTGTCCACACATGCCACAAGGATCCAAAGGGGTAAATGGGTTCTTCATCTTGAGTTCTTGTAGTTCTCTCATCACATCGGCCATTTGCTTCGTAAACCGGGCTAATAGTGACCACACTAGCTTCTATCTTTCTCGGCCGAGATAACTTTTGTTGAGAGCTTGCAGCAAGAGTCTTAAAGACATCCTCAACTCGTCGGCCATCTTCACTCCGATGTTTCCTCCGGCCGAGCTATCCACCATGAATTGACAAGTTTGATTTAGAGAATCGTAAAAATATTGTCAAAGCATCTCGGACGCCATTTCATGGTAAGGGCACTGCTGCAACAATTCTTGGAATCTCTCCCAAGCATCATGAAAAGGCTCATCGGCTCCTTGAGCAAAATTCATGATTTTCGATCGCACCTCTTGTGTCTTGTGGTTGGGGTAGTACTTTATCATGAACTTCTTGCACATCGCATTCCAAGTTGTGAGAGAGGTGGCCGAGAGAGTGAGATACCATGACTTTGCTCTATCCTTCAACGTGTATTGGAAACACCTTCATCTTCAAGTCATCATCCGAAAGCTCTCCCAAACAAAAATTTTGCACCATCGTGCAATATTCGCGAATGAACGTGAGAGTATCTTTGTTGGGTAGCCCGTAGTAGGTAGAGAGCAAAGCCAAGTGGTGCGGTTTAAGATCATAATTCCTAACCTCGGTGGTTAGGACAATTGCCGAAGTGGTGGCGGTGAAGGTGGGACGAGCGAAATCTCCCATCTTTTGTGTCATTGCTTCGAACTCTCCTCTTCTTCTTTCGTCGTGGTTAAGAGTGCATTCTCCTATTGATGTCATCGATGTGAGGTGTCAACTTCCTTTAGAGACTTCGACGACCAAGCATACACAACACTCAACAAATGGATCAAACGCACCGGTGGAAAGAAGAATAAACGAGCTGAAAATTAAATAAAAAGAAAGATAAAACAACACAATCAAATAGCCTAAAGCCTTCCCCGACAACGGCGCCAAAATTTGTTTCACTAAAAAGTGTTCGCAATAGAACGAAATCTATCGTAGCACTAGCAAGTAAAACCTTAAGTCGAATTCCAAGGAAAACATAACAGGGCAAATAATCGTGTAGTATAAACAAAGAAAATAAAATCTAATCTAGCCTAAATATAGGAAAGTAAAAGAATTAATTGTGATTTTTGTTTTAATCCAAGGCAAAGAAATAAATATTGGCAAGAATTAAAGAGCAAGTGAATAAATCTAATCTAATAAACAAGAATTAAATCTAACTATCTAGACTAATTAAATCAAGCAAAAGAAAAAAATCTACCTAGGCATGACATCGTAGAGAAAGCAATTACAAAAACGAATCTAGACATGGAAGAAATTTAAATCTAAAAATCTATGAAAGTAAATCTAACTCTAAAACTTGAAATCAAAGAAAACGAATTTTGGAAAACGAATCTAAACTACAAACTTAAATACGAACAATCGAATAAAATAAAGAACCTAAGAATTAAATCTAAGAAACTAGAAAGGAATTAATTAAACGAAAAGAAAACAATAAAGAGTTTACGAATTAAATGCGAAAAACGAAGGAACATGAACTAAAGAAGAAACTTGAAATGAAAAACAAAATGTCTCGATTCAGAACGAACATCGAAAAATAAATCTAGAATGTTGAGTGCTGAAAACTAAAGCTAAAGAATGATAAAAAGGTTGTCAAATTCGTCCTAAAACAAGTGGTATATACTAGGTATAAAACCCTAGTCAAACAAGGAAACAAAATCTAAGAATCGGGGATCTGGACGAGCGTCCAAAGTTCTGGACGGCGTCCAACTCTTGCTTCTGGAAAACATGCACGCGACGACTTGGACGGGCGCCCAAACTTGGACGGTCGTCCAACTCGTAATTATGACTTCTTTGTCTTCTTGTTTCGGCCGTATCTTCCGCGTTCGAACTCCAAATTGACCCCCATTTTCACCTACGTGCTTCTATCGAACCCCTCTTTGATAATATGCTTTCATTACATCCAAATTAAATATCCATTCAAATCGTGAGAGGTTAGAACTTGGGGTTCAATGATTGCTTAAGAACCTTTCTTCGCTCGTTTCACTCCATCTTCTCGACTTTTAGTTCCAAGAAATACCTAAGATCATAAACTCACAAAAGACCTAAATCATAGCAAAGTATAATGAAAAACAATCAAAATATAAAGAAAATTGGATTTGAAACTAAGACTAAAACAACACAAAATGACACCAAACAGAGGAGGTTGGGTGATGGAGGTAGCGATGGAGATGGAGAGTGAAGGGGGGGGGGGGGGGGGGGGGGGGGATGTAAGAGGCTAATGGTGTTATAGGCACATGCATAATGGCAGAATCTTTGTTAGGAACACCACCAGTGGAGAAAAGAGAGGGATAAGGAAACTCAAGTGGATTAAAATGAACTGTATCATATATGAAGAGTCTACCACGAGGAGGCAAACACTTGTACCTGATAGGGATTAATATCAGTCATACCCCTTAAATAGCCCAAGTTGGTAGGGAATGTACTTTCCTTAACCTTGGACTACAGTTCTCAAAGAAGCTGATGTATCAGATGTCACAATAGAGGCGAAGAACCTTACCTCTATGAAAGGAACAATAAATCCTAGGCGGAACTAGCATCAACAACGCCATTAGTGGAGATGAGTATTACTTTTCTATAATGATCGATATAAGCTATCTCTCGTAACAATATAATACTAAAAAGATTTTATGAGCACCAGACACGCAATACAATCAAGAATCATATGCCATGCAGGAAACTGTGAGGTTCTAACTTCCCCCTTTAAGCCATGTAGGATCTGCGGGCATCTGCAAAGACGGAAGGACCTGACCAGATCCTATGAGTGTTTAGTAGAAGCCCGAGGTTCTGCGTAGCATACGGTCCGCGTGACTCTATGCACTATAGAGTGAGGACCCCTGCATTCATGACGGAGGATACTTTGCCTCCGTCGGAATTCCCTTTTCTGTCCTTCCTTCACACGAATGCTCACTTTTCACCCTCTTCATACCTATAAATACAAAACGAACGCATCCATCACATTCATTCATCCTCGGCGAACAACACGCTCCCGAGTGTACTGTTCCATTCAATTCCATACTTTCTCTCTTGCGAGCTCCTCCGAGCTCAAGCAGTCTAGGCGTTCAAAGCCTTCTTCCGGGAAGCTCTAGTTCCCCTTCACCTCCATCCCTTGCTCTCGACACCGGGAAGAATCTCCACCTCATACCTCGCCCCAAACTTAAGGTAAAACCCTCGTTGCCCAGAATGGGAGTGAGGTTCAATGGAGCTCAGTTCTCCCCATTTGCTCTCCTTTTTTCTTATTCTATTGTTCCATTATCTGCCTATATAAGCGCACAACTCCATAAATCTTGCTAGTTTATAGCTAAACATGCCTTTTACGCTCTACTTATAGCCCAACCGTTACTCGTTATTGCTATACAAATCATGCTCTGTCTAAAATATTCGCTCATGGAGCTACATACGCATGAATCTCCTGCTCTTTACAGTTCTAACACTTTACCCATAAATGCTCTTTACAAAACATGATGCAAAACACCTTAAATTGTTGTGGATCTCCAACCCGGATCTATCAACTGGCGCCGTCTGTGGGAATGTCTTGAGTTGAGATGTTGATTTCCCCTGTTTTTTATGCAAAATTCCAACTCATTGTTGTAATACTGTTTACGATTTCCCTTTATTCTGTCCTTATGTTGAGAATATGAGAAAATCTGATGTTATATTGGTTGGGTATGCCCTGTTTGTGGTCTAATTAGTGGAAACATAGATGGGTATGCTGCTGTTTGATATGTGCGGATCTCTCCACAATTATGAGCTATTGAGAGTGGTGTGATTCTAGGATTACGCTTCCTCTGAAACCGAAATTGTGATAAACATGTCGATGGAGAGAAAACTTGTGTTTTGAAAGACTGATTTTCTCTCCTTGAATGTGATTTTCTCTCCCTGAATGTGAATTAAGAATGGATATCTGTGAGTGCTGTGAAAATCCACAGGGTCAGAGGGCTAATCCCCTGTTTACCCTCGAAGTTTTAATTGATTCTGATGATGTGTGCACAAACTTGTCTTGTCACTTACCCTGTCGCGGTGATCACCTAGAATGGTGGCTACCTAATAGAAGGAATATGTATTGAACGCAAGATTTATATTATTCCTGGAGAATTTTAATATGTATGCCCTGAATCTGTTGTGACTACATTGCTCATAACACGCCAATACGATAGTTAAAAGCGATCTCAAGGCCATATCTCTTTCATGACATGAATTGTGATAGCTAATATGTTGTTGTTTTGTCAAAAACTTAAGGTTGTGAAGGATCCGGAGGAAAGCCGGGTTACAGACTGCAGCAATCTCAAAACACATTTGATTCACCTTGTGTACTTGGTGAGCATACAATTATGTCTATTATCTACTTAATATGGAACCCATTTATGAGTTGTAAAGGATTGGTGATTACAGAATAAGCATCACTACTAAAGTTAATTGAATGCCTCTTGAATCGCCATAACTTAAAAACCCATAAAATAATAAAAACATTAGAAAGTGGAGGGCCGAAAGATGCCGAGGTTACCCCATTCACTTTGATGAAGGGAACCCGTATCTGCAGGCAGAACCTCCTCTCAGAAGCCCTGTTTAACAGGCAACTCCCTCGTAAGCCCCGAATAACGGGCAGAACCACCTCTCAGAAGCCCTGTTTAACAGGCAACTCCCTCGTAAGCCCCGAATAACGGGCAGAACCCTCAGAAGCCCTACACAGTAGGCAACATCATCGTAAGCCCCATATAATGGGCAGAACCCTTCATAAGCCTATTTAATAGGCAATCCTCCTCAAAAAGCCCTGTGTAACAGGAAATATCATCGTAAGCCCCATATAATGGGCAGAACACTTTATAAGCCCTACTTGACAGGCAACCCTTTCACGAAGCCCTATCTAATAGGCACCTCTTTTGTAAGCCCCATTCAATGGGCATAACCTTCTATAAAGCCCTATCCAATAGGCGACTCCTTTGCAAGCCCCTTGCAATGGGCAGAACTTTTCACAAGCCTTACTCAGTAGGCAACATCCTCCTAAACTTCTTACAATAGACAAAATTCCTTGTAAGTCTCATTAAATGGGCAGCGCACCCCTAAGCCTTGCTCTAAAGGCGACATTTTTGTATATCGCTCCTATAAGTTTTACCCATTGCATTCCGGTGGGTAAAATCCCACCTAAATCCCGCTTTACAAGTGGTATTCTCAAAAAACTCTATTTGATAAACAATACCTTTATAAGCCTCTAAGGAGGATATTGCTTTCACAAGCTTAACCTGATAGTCAGCGCTTCTGCAAGCTTTATAAAATGGACCAAGTTCTCGTAGGCTCGGTTCAATAAGTAATGTTCTTAGGAATCCTGCATAAGGGACACCATTCTCATAATCCTTGGCTAACAGGGAATATCTTAACAAGAAAATCCCATAAAATAGGTGCTAATGATAAAAAGGGCCTATACGGCCGAGGCATATCATATTAAGCTTAATAAAATAAGGTGCCACACAAATTCTTAATAACCTTTTCTTCTGATCAGATCCCTCCCAGAGGCCTCACCAGGAAAGCCTTAGGAAGACAAACAACCTAGCAAAATAGATTTCGTAAAGGCAGATGTCGCTGACATCAGCTCCATGAAGGCGAAAGCCATCTTTGAAAAACCTTATACTAAGTAAACCACGCTTGTTAAAGCCGCTCTGAATGGTTAACGATTGCAACAGGATCTGCTAAATCAGCAGTGGGTCGTAACTGAATCTCATATGATTAGATGCCTCATGTCAAAGGGAGGAAACTATGTCAAAGTCCTTTATCATAATTAGACTTCTATCTTTAAGTCGTTACTTACCGTCACCATACATTGGCAGAAGCCACCCCCTTTAAGAGCCTTATAGCAAATAAGCTATACACGTTGAAGCCACTATAAATAATGCTCCAACGCAGAAAGCTTGTTAATAGCTAGTTACGTATACTTCAAGTCTCTCTCAAAGAGCATCTGGAATTAATCCTCTACACGTCCTTAAATCTTTGCAGATTCTTATAAGGATGAATGCTACATCCGATGCTGTTTCCAAGGAAGCCGGGCAAGCCACCGGAAATCCAGAAAATTCTGTAATTGGAAACAAAGGAACGGGCATTATGCTGACAGAGGCTAGTGTCAACATGGAGGCTCAGTTTTCTCCAGCTATGCTTCAGCAAATGAAAGCCCTTATCGAATGAGTAGTAGAGGGGGCTGTTGAGAAAAGACTCCACACTTTAGGAGCAAATCCGCAGAACACAGATCCCTTGGGTGAGACCCAGGAAGGGGGAGGAAGTAAGAGCACTCCCGCAATGCATAAGCAGAAGCCTATGCATCAAGGCGTAACTCAAGAGCTAGTCTCAAGGCTGCCTCCGACAGTGGCCGAAGAGGAAGAGGGATTTTCTACTGATTGGGAATCCCCAGATGAGGAAGGTCCTGAAGAACTCGAAGAAAATCTCAATGAGAACACTGAAAATGCATGGGCCAAGAAGTATGCCCAACAGCAAGAGCAGATGAAGCTCTTAGCAAAAGAAGTCAAAAAACTGAAGGAACAAAATCAGGCCGTGGAAAGGGCCTCAAAAGAAATGGAGACAAGCGAAAAAGAGTTCCGCAATCCGAAGGAAGGAAAGAATCCAAAACCTTCTTCAAACAATAGGAATGGAGGAGACAAATCAGAGCTCTTTCCCTTATATATTGACGAGAACAGCCCATTTTCAGCGGACATCCAAACGGATCCTGTCCCAAGCAGCTTCAAAACAATCTCTTGCGAGTATCAAGGGAAGGGAGACCCTGAAGAACACTTGATGAAGTTCGAAAGCTTATGTCTCCTTCACCAGTACTCAGAAGGGGTTAAGTGTAGAGTATTCCTTACAACCCTGTCAGGAACTGCTCAACACTGGTTCAAGCAGTTGCCAAAAGCCTCCATACATTCCTTCATGGACCTGAAAGAGGTTTTTCTTCAGCAATTCGTCAGTGCTAAAAGGACTACTCGGAACTCCTTGCATCTGACGACCATAAAACAGGGTGCCAACGAAAGTCTGAGAGACTACATGACACGCTTCAATGAGGTCGTCCTGGAAATTCCAGGAGTAGAGCCGAAATTAAAGGTGCATGCCTGCGTAGACGGCCTGAAACCAGGACAGTTCTTTGCCTCCCTCATCAAAAAAGAGGCTACTTCTTTTGAAGAATTACTGACAAGAGTCCAGAAGTACATCCATATGGAAGAAGCCCTGAGCAGCAAAAGGGCTGAGTTGGCCTCTCAATAAGAAAAGAGGCCGGAGGAAAGAAAAAGATTGGCTCCAGATGCCAAGAAAACTGATAAGAATGAAAGATTTCTAAGATCTTTTACCCCACTGGTCAAGCAACCGGTGGATCTGCTCGAGGTAGTCTTGAGAAAATCGGGGGTTCAGATCCCCGCCGGGCATAGACAGCCACTGAAAAATCCACCTTCTGAGAGATTCTGTAAGTTCCACAATGACTTCGGTCACATGACCAACGATTGTAGGAATCTAAGAATCGCCATCGAGAAGTTAATCCAAGAAGGAGAACTCTTGGAATATGTCAAAAGAGAGACAGAACAAAACAAGAAACGCAAAGAAGCTCCTGAAAAAGTGATTGACGTTGGCCAAGGGTCCGAGCCCAAAGGCGTTATTAAAATGATATATGGAGGACCAACCATGGGAGACTCCAACAGAAGCAGAAAAGCATCTGCCAGAGAATTACATATGCATGAAAGGCATGGGGTCTGGAAGGTCGAAACAGGCCTGCCCCCACCAAAAATCTCATTCGGGCCAGAAGATAATCAAAAAGTGATTCATCCGCATGATGATGCATTGGTCATCACAGTGGAAATAGAAAGGTATCAGGTGCAAAGGGTCTTTGTGGACACAGGGGCTGCAGTCAATGTCATCTTTGAAAGCTGCTTTAACCAAATGAGTCTCCAGAAGCCCTTGAATGGGGTGACCACGGCTCTGCACGGGTTCTCAGGAGACCCTGTCATGTCGCTAGGATCAATTGATTTAATGCTCACTCTGGGCGAAGGGCCGGCACGAGTATCAAAGCCAGTCACCTTCTTGGTGGTGCGACAACCATCTTCCTATAACATCATTCTAGGAAGAACCGCATTAAATCCGTTCCAAGCAGTGGTCTCCACTTACTACCTAATGATGAAATTCCCAGTGGGCAATCAGGTAGGCCAAATTTCGGGAGATCAAGAGATCTCGCGAAAATGCTATGTCCAGTCGGTGCAAACGGGAGAGGCCAGGAAAAGGCCGATGGCGGAACCCACCATCGAAAGAGATGAGATGAAACTCGAAGGGAAAAGGCTTAAAACTCCAACCCCAGCAGAGGAGGGTCAGAACCTCTCCGTCTCAATGGAACACTTGCTGATCACCAGCAACAACCCTCCTGAAAAGCTAATGGCATTCCAGGACCCATCCGAACGACTGCTCCAACAAGCAAACAAAAGCAAAGGACCTGAAGCTGAAGTAGCAGGCATATGCCATGGCCCAGTTGTGAAAAGGCAATGGGAAGCTCTGATAACCCAGGCAAGGGCGAAAATCAAATAAGCAAAGAAAAGGTATCATCCTAAAAATGTGCAAGGAAAAACTGAGGATCACTCTCAAGAAGAAGGTACAATGGGCTGTGACCCCTTATTCGTTTTGAAAAACTCTTATTTCATGATTAACTGATGTATGAAACATTGGATCATACCTCTTTATCTTTAAAGTAGGTATATTTCGTATGTGCTTAGACCTCAAATGAGGTGTAATTCCTTCAATCCCTTACAACTCACTTGGGGGGGGGGGGGGAGGGAGTAGGGGATACCCATATCCCATTATCTTAAAATGCTTTCATTATCCTAAAGCGCCATTTTACACCAAGATACTACTCCATTATTTTGTCTCATCACCCTAAGAATGCTGGGAATATCTCTACCTCACCATCTTAGAATACTTCAGCAGGTAGAAACAGGGTAAAAAAGTAAAGCCCTTATAAATACAAGTATAAGAGAGATAACATGCTAAGCTGATTAAGGAATAATAGAAACATGTTATAAACAAAGCCCCGAAGGAGTATCTGGTTTAAATCAAAAGTAACGAGCGTTGGCGCCCTAGTAGCATGATTTCAGGGTCATGAATAAGCACCCCATCACAAAATATTCAAAATATAAAATTGTTTAACAAGCATCCTATCCAAAGCAATAACATTAAGGGGAGGGACTCCGAGCAAAAGCTAGATCCTCAGAGCTCGATGAGTGAGAAGAGGACCGTTCTTCGACAGCAGCCAAAGCAGAAGAGGTAAAGGGACCACTCTTGAGGGAGGTCGCAGAAATCTGCAAAGCGCTTCCTTCATTTGAACCATCCTTCACCTCCTCAGGAGCGGGTAACAAGGAAGCTCCTCCCCTGCTGGTAGACGGGCCTGAAGCTTTTCCCTCTCTCAGTTCATAACAAAGGAGAAAATTTTCATGATAAGCAAATAAACTCTAAAAATAAAATGAACAATAGAAAACAAAGAGATACCTGGTCGAAAACCTTCCGAATAGACCTCATAACCATAGTATTATGAGGAAAGAGAGGAAATAAAGGCGCCTCCCAAGAAGGAAGGTTCCCGGTAATCTTAGTGGGCTGGTGGAGGATCTGAGCTGCCTCCTTCAACGCAGGCATATACCACGGCTCCGCGGAGGAAAGGGGGCGACCCCTTTGGAAAGATTCAGGCTCTATATCGAACATCCTTATGATCGATCCTGCGTTGATGGCGAGCGCACGTTCTGGAATACCCAACTGCTCGCAACACTCAAGGATAGCGGAAGCTGTCCACACAGTGAGGGGCTCAAACAAACGAGCCAAAAATCGTGAGAATGAAGATAAGCCTCAGGCAAGCGCTTGATCAGGGAATCCAGAAAGGCCTGACCATAAGGGGTCATCAACAAGTTAGACCTGCAGTCTTTGACTCCAGAAGAGACACCCTGGCTCACCCCTTCTCTCCGCCCTTGGGTGAATGAGGAAGCTCGGGCTTGTCCTAGCTCCTGTTCGTGGCTAAGTGTCAGTTGCACTATTTCTGGTGTTTAAATTTCCATTAGCTGCTCTACCCTCTCGGATGAGGCCTTCAAAGCTCTTTCGAGTTCCTTTATTCGCTCGAAGAGAGAAAGTGTGTGCTCCTCTTTAGCTAGCAAGAATCCACGAAGTTGGTGGACTTCCGTTTGGAGTTGCTCTCTGCTCTTTTCAGACTGAGAAAGACTCTCTCGCAATTGCTCAAGGTTTAACTCTTGAGCGGAAGGAGAACCCTCCGATACCTTCCCCTTTTTTCTAGCCAAGAAAGAGGGAGACTCACTTTTCCTCTTAGAGGAAGAAGAATAAGGCGCTAAAGAGACCAGAACAGGAACACCAGCATCCTCGTCAATGGAAATAGGAGAAAATGAAGCTGATTGACTAGGGGCAACCAGGTGAGGGAAGTAAGGCTTCATTCGAGGCTTACCAATTCCTGCCTCTCAGGGACTCTCCCGAGAAGGGTTACAACCCCCAGGACCCGTAGGCTCTGGGGTAAAGGTATTACCCAGTGATAAGATGGGGGAGGAGCCACCCGATCTCGTCTGTTCCATCATTTGTAATAACTTCTCCCGAGCTTTTTGCCCCATGCCTAGCTTGGTGGAATCCATAGCTGCAAGGCAGAGGAAATCACCAAAGAATAATGATAAGATGATAGGGTTGCAAATAATGGAGATCAATCCAAACCCTACAAATTTCAATAATGGAGTGATAATTCTAAGGATAATGTATTAGTCACATTCACGCCGTAGTCGGTTTCACCATCTAGGAAAATTGGGGCCGGCAATGTCCCTTCAAAACAAGAACAGGGGAAACGACAAAGGTTACCCTAATCCCAAGAAATTCGAAAGAAGACCTATGCGCAAGTATAGGGAAGTAAAATAGTAATGGATCACCTGAAAAATAACGAAAGGAAGGGTAGTCGTCGGGGTAATCGATGGAAGCGGCGGATGATTCGCAATATCGCTCTTTCCTTTCTGGAGCACAATGCAGAGAGGAGGATGAAGAAGTTGAGAAGAAAGAGGGGAGTGGTCTCCTACTTATCACCCACGACGTTTAGAAAAAGGGAATTGCCTTTTCACCTGCAAATAAAACAAAATAATAATAATAATACATATTTAAAAATATATTTTAAATAGCCCTGTATTCTTTCACTTCAAGGGAAGAGGTAATGATGAATAAAGGGAAACAAGTTCAACTCTATCCTCGGGAGGATAACCGACGTTTCGATTTCCCACGCTATCAGACATCTGCCAAGAAAAAGAGAGAGAAGAGAAAGAAGAAGCAGTAGCCAAAGCAAGATTCATTTTCCCGCCCAAAATACCCTTCAGAAGCCCTCATACTGGTGCTTCTGGACCTGGGGGGGGGGGGGGGGGGGGGGGGGGGAGTAGCTGATAGGGATTAATATCAACCATACCCCTTAAATAGCCCAAGTTGGTAGGGAATGTACTTTCCTTAACCTTGGAATACAGTTCTCAAAGAAGCTGATGTATCAGATGTCACAATAGAGGCGAAGAACCTTACCTCTATGAAAGGAACAATAAATCCTAGGCGGAACTAGCATCAACAACGCCATTAGTGGAGATGAGTATTACTTTTCTATAATGATCGATATAAGCTATCTCTCGTAACAATATAATACTAAAAAGATTTTATGAGCACCAGACACGCAATACAATCAAGAATCATATGCCATGCAGGAAACTGTGAGGTTCTAACTTCCCCCTTTAAGCCATGTAGGATCTGCGGGCATCTGCAAAGACGGAAGGACCTGACCAGATCTTATGAGTGTTTAGTAGAAGCCCTAGGTTCTGCGTAGCATACGGTCCGCGTGACTCTATGCACTATAGAGTGAGGACCACTGCATTCATGACGGAGGATACTTTGCCTCCGTCGGAATTCCCTTTTCTGTCCTTCCTTCACACGAATGCTCACTTTTCACCCTCTTCATACCTATAAATACAAAACGAACGCATCCATCACATTCATTCGTTCTCGGCGAACAACACGCTCCCGAGTGTACTGTCCATTCAATTCCATACTTTCTCTCTTGCGAGCTCCTCCGAGCTCAAGCAGTCTAGGCGTTCAAAGCCTTCTTCCGGGAAGCTCTAGTTCCCCTTCACCTCCATCCCTTGCTCTCGACACCGGGAAGAATCTCCACCTCATACCTCGCCCCAAACTTAAGGTAAAACCCTCGTTGCCCAGAATGGGAGTGAGGTTCAATGGAGCTCAGTTCTCCCCATTTGCTCTCCTTTTTCTTATTCTATTGTTCCATTATCTGCCTATATAAGCGCACAACTCCATAAATCTTGCTAGTTTATAGCTAAACATGCCTTTTACGCTCTACTTATAGCCCAACCGTTACTCGTTATTGCTATACAAATCATGCTCTGTCTAAAATATTCGCTCATGGAGCTACATACGCATGAATCTCCTGCTCTTTACAGTTCTAACGCTTTACCCATAAATGCTCTTTACAAAACATGATGCAAAACACCTTAAATTGTTGTGGATCTCCAACCTGGATCTATCAGTACCCTTTATGTGAGTTGTTGTAGCCAAGAAAGACACATTTAGATGACCTAAACTGAAGCTTAGTCTTGTTATATGGTCTGAGAAAAGGGAAGCAAGCACAACCAAAAACTTTAAGAAAATAATAGGAAGGAGATTGTTTAAACAACAAAGTAAATGGGCAAGTGTTATGTGTAGAAACAGATGGCAATCTGTTAATGATGTAGACTGCAGTGTGGAAGGCTTCCCACAAAAAAGAGAAGGGTAAGGAAGCATGTACTAGTACCGTGAGACCCATATCCACAATATGTTGATGTTTGCGCTCGGCTTTTCCATTTTGAAGGGGAATATGTGGGCAAGGATGTTGGAAGTGAAATCCTAAAGACTGAAGAATAGGTAAGGGAGGCCTTAACTCACCTCTCCCCCCCCCCCCCCCCCCCCCCCCCCCCCTCCCAATCAGATTGTAAAGCTTTAACCCTAGTGGAGAATTGAGTCTAGACTAGAGCAAGAAAATTCCTAACAGTTTGTTTAGCTTCAGACTTCAAGGTTAAAGGATATATCCAGGTATACCTAGTGAAATCATCAACAAAATGTATATAATATCTAAAATCATGTGAGGATGGAGAACTAGTAGGACCCCACAAATCTGTATGCACTAAGTCAAAAGGTTTAGAAGTCTTAATAGGTTGAGAGGTATGTGGAAACTGATGCATTTTACCCATCTTGCATGCTTCACAGAAATGCATATTACCAACAGAAAAATGCACATTCAAGCTAGAACAATTTTGGATAAAACTGTATGACTAGGGTGTCAAAACACCTGATGTAACACATTTTGATCAGTACTAGTAGTTGAAATCAAAGCTACAGGTTTACTTATTACATTCCCAGCAGTACTAGCATCAAAATTCAGAGAAGAACTACCCGAGGAAAGCTCAGAAACATGAGTTTGAATTACATGATTAGAAGTATTGTTTGAAGAGGACTTCAAGCTGGGACCGATTGTTGCAGCAGTGAAACACAGCTTGGAGATATCCAATTGATACAAACCATTAACAAGACTGCCCCTCATTAGGATCCTTTGTGTGGCCTTGTCCTTGACAAAACAACAGTCATGATGGAATTCTATTATGACATTGTTATCAAAAGTAAATTGAGATATGCTGAGTAGGTTTTTAGCTATGGCTGGAACAAACAAAATGTTGAGCAGAAGAGAATTGGAATTAAAATTAGCTAAGGGAAGGGAAGAAAATTCAATAGAGGAAATAGAGAGGCGATTACCATTGCCAACCATGACTGTCTCTGAACCTGTAACGTCCCGCATTTTCTTAACTCTACATAAGTAATTAGTAAATTAGATATAGTTTAAACCATAATGGCTAAAAATTCTATTCTCGATGAAGATAGAATTTTCATAGGAAAAACTTATTTTATTAGTAGACAGGAGAATGACCCCTATAATTAGTTGATCAAAGAACACAATTACTTTAAGTAATTAATTAATCGAGTAGTAATTTCAAAGAGAAATCAAATAGTAATTGGATTAATCAATTCAGCATTAAGTAATTCGATCGTGGAATTTACGGTAGTATCAATTCTACATTCCATATTGATTGTATAATTGAAATTGATCAAGAGGAGGAGTTATAGTCCAAACTCGTTAATTTATAATATGGACCAAGCCCATCGGTTCATGATCGAACCGTTTGATAATGATATTATATTATGGGCCAAGCCCATCGGTTCATAATCGAACCGTTAAATAATGAACGAACCAAACATACGATTATACTTTTATTAAATTAGAATGAAGAATAATAATAATAATAATATAATTACATTTTAAAAAAATATATGAAAGAAGAGATGCGACGTTGCATCTGTAAAATAATAATAATAATAATAATAATAATAATAATAATAATAATAATAATAATAATAATAATAATAATAATAATAATAATAATAAAATCTCAAAAAATACTCACGAGATTAATTAGTAAATTAATTAATATAAAATACATGTGAGTGATTTCAAGAAATTAAATCACGTAAAATGAGTAATAAATTATTATTAGCCGACTCAGTTCGGAAAATATTCTCGAATGTTGAGAAATCTATATACTATATAAAAGCCAAGTACGGAGGGTATTTTGGTAATTTCCCTTCTACTTATTTTATTTATAATATTTTTCAATTTTTCTAAAAGGTTTAAAAAATAAAACTGCCATCACGCGAAGAGACGCAATCCTTGACTTAATTTTTTATTTTTCAGAAATTTTCAAAGGGTTTGTCATGAAATGGTGAAGAGACACCATTTCTAACTGGAAATTGCTTCCCGTTGTTATATCTTTTGGCATTTTCCGCTCTCCATGCATGGAATTTGCTTACTCATGTTAGATACTGTCTGACAGTGCTATTTCAGAGATAGGCGGAGAAGGAAGAGGAAGGGCCGTCGTCGGTGAGGAAGAGGAGATCGAAGAAGAAGAAGAAGAAGAAGAAGAAGAAGAAGAAGAAGAAGAAGAATTTCATTCTTATACGGAATATGCGTACAAAATACGTTTGATTTCATTCCGTATAAGCTCCATCCTTATACGGAGTATGCGTACAAAATACGCTTGATTTCATTCTGCTGTCACTTTGCATGGCTGGTATCTTTGAATTACCGAGAGCGAAGATACGACGTCATCGTACACCTGACCAGACCTGACCGCCCGTGCCGTCCGGAACTCCATAGATAGCAGATCGATCTAGAGAGAGCGGGGGGATCATGTGGCATTTGCATTCATTTCTCTGATGATAGAACGGCTGGCTCTTGATTCAATGACTTTTTAGGCCCATTATTGTTATCTGGTAATTGTGCGGTGGTGAGGGCGGAAAACGACGTGAGAGTGGTGGTGGCCGGTGTTCCACGTCACAGACCAGCGGTGGATTCCTCGATTCTCTTCTACGCTCATTCTCGATCTTCTTCTTCTTCATCTTTACTTCTTCTCTTTGTTCCTGCTTTTGCATGCGGCCCACCAAATCACCAACATGCACAATGCGACGTCGCTTCATCCTAATATTTTGTTTTCTATATTTAATTTCATTTTTGAAGTTTGGTTTTTCGATGGAAAAGATATTCGAGAAATTGTAGGTGGTTATGTTTGAGTGTGTGTTGGATTTTATGGTAATTAAAGAAAGACACATGTAGTATATATATGTTACATGTTGATCAGTGTTGATCAAGCTTGAAGGTATTCCGTCTCATCCTCTTATAATTATATCCGAGTTTTTAGTTTGACAACGCCCTCTAACGTTGTTATACCTCATGAAGAACTGGGTAGACATTCTAATATGTTCCTTTATATTTCGACGTTCTTCGTATCTCATTGATTTAGATTGATTAGTACTATAACAAACAATGGTTTAATTTGGACCTCACATGGGGTGGTTGGACCATAATAGGAAATAGGTCATTTTGGATGATACATCCTAAAAATGAAACGTAACCATACTCAAATTGTAGTAATTCAAGTGCACAAACTCTTCAAGATATCACAATTGAAGAAGTAGAAACCTATCATAATTAATGTAAATTCGGCCCATTACAAAATGCTATGATTAAGAGAGATAGCTACGTATAATCATGCTAAGCATACTCAGAGTAAATGAATAGACGGCACATTGGAAGTAATAACATTCAAAATTTTAACGTGTGTGATATAAATATTTTGTTCACCAACTTTATAGACTAAAAAAGAAAAGCTTTCACCTATTTTGTGGATGGAATCATGGAAGGACTATTAGTTTTGAAAGATAATACTCCATATTATTAAATTAAATCTAAAACTTAGGCATGCTTTCTTTTTCCTCTTTTTTTTTTAGAACAAGATTTCTTCATTAGCCTTTATAAGAACATGAAATATTAGTTTAATTTTAAAGTCATAATCACGATAGTTTAATTTTAAAGTCATAATCACGAAATAGTTTATGTTGATTGTGAAAAGTCAAACATGCTCTCTAGCCTCTAGGTGCATACATACACGGTTGAGAACAAATGCAATATGCATGTTAACATGCAAATGGTATTTCACTTTTCAATTTAATGTAAGGTTGGATATTAATTATTAAATAATATAGTAATCTATAATTTTGGGGAATTGTTTGTAACACTATCAGGGTATTGATATTGCTAGCAACTCAATTTTTATAAAGGGACAAGAATTAGGAGTTGACCCGATTTTTTTTTTTTTTTTTTTTTTTGTCAACAGATAGAAAGAAACAAGAAGAAAAATAATAAGCTCCTCCTTAAAAGTGTAAGTTTTAGTATTTCTCTGGATTACTTCTATCAACAACAAACAGTTTTTCTTTCATGCATTCAATGGGATTGGATTGTCAGTTATTTGTAAGAATATGGATACAATACTTTTTAAGGATAATATGGTTCTTATAGTAATTTACAATACGTTGCAAAAATACTTTTAATGTAAATTCGTAAAATAAAAAAGGTATAATAGCAGACTCATAAAGAGGTAAATAAACATAGCTATTGGATTATAATTTACGATTATAATTTTTTTTAAAAATTAAGGAAGAAGAAGAAGGAAGGTTGTATAAATGATAAATTAATATGTTATCTATCTTTGATGTTGTTTAAGAGTTGCAGTATCACTGCACTACGAATATAATGCATATACATATTAAAGAATTTTGGAAAAATACATTATACATTAAGCTACATCATTGTTATTAAAATTAGATAAATTTTATATTGGGTTTATATTAGATAAAACCCAATTTGCAAGAATTAATTACTTTATAATGGTAACAATAATAATTAATACAACGTAGAATTTTATAAAATCGTTTTCTCCCAACATATGCGTCATTTCCCAATCTCGCAAGCACACGGACCCCAGCCTTTAAACATAATTGTTGCACTGTGATTTGAATTTAATCATATTTGTATGTGTTTAGTATATTTATCTTATGTATGCTCAATTTGTATGTAATCGGAGGATAATTGAAATATGCTTAATTATGTATGTATAAAATTTTTAAATTTATTGAAATGAAAATGATAAAGATGTTTTCCGAAAATGATTATATAGATGCAATATAATTTAGTTTTGAATTTGATAATTCTTTTCAAAAGTGAAACCTGAGAGTTGAGACGATATAATAATAAAGTTTATATCCGAAAGTTGCAATATATTCACATATATTTTTTATATAAGCTTATTCAAATTATTTATATACTTATTAATTAACTGCCGCACATGGTGCGGGTGAACTTTCTAGTTTTCTGAAAAATGAATTTCATCGCAAGAGAATATGTTTTCTTTTTTTGGTACGTCCCTTGCAAGAGGATACGTTTTTCTTTTTATTACGTCTCCAGCAAGAAAATACATTTCCTTATTTGGTAAAATGTTATGAAAGGAAAAACGATTTTTATATATGCACTTTCCAGTTTAACACATAAACTCACATTTTCTAAAATTTCATGTAAAAAAGAAACGTATACTCTTACGATGGATGAAGTTTTTCACAATGTGATGGATCATGTGATTAATAGCAGTCAATGTTTAAGGGTATTTGGGTCTTCATGTTGATGTGGGCCCATTGGGCCTCCACTATATGGGCCGTCAGGTTGATGAGGGCCCATTAGTTCATACACATGAATTTGATCATTTTGCAAAAGATACAGAAGAAGGTACGACTCTGTTCCGTTAAATTACGTACAATTAATATTTTTTTTATTCCGAACCATCTCAACATAATGTATACTTTTGTTTTTGAACATTATACCCCATCATAAATGACTATATTTTTATGCCCAATTATTTCAATTTATTTAATGTAATACCACGACATATATAAAATTATGAAATAAAAACTCGTACTCGGGAAGAAGCATGATGAAGGAGGGAGAGTGTATTAGGAGAATACAATTATGAAATCTAAGGAAGGTGAAAGCCACAGCCACTTGCCATGTTGCCGTATCTCAATGTATTTGTCAATTGTATTAGCACCACCAGCTCTCTCTCTCTCTCTCTCTCTCACACATAAACCATAATGGAGTAAATAAATTCTACACCAGGATATTGGAAATAGCTCCAGCAGCAAAGAACATGTTCTCATTCCTCAGTGACGACTCTGATCAAATCCCACAGAATAATTGATTTTGAACTAGTTAGTAGAACTGTGGTCGATTCACGAAGGATCATCCAACCTAACCTATTCGAGTTTTTTCCTAAAATTGACGTGGCGATAACAAAAATGCACCAAAGAAATTGTTTCAAACGGATTGCAAGATGATAAAATACCTTGATCATCAATCCGTCGGAGATCGCGGAAAATCCACAAACAGCTTGCAGCTAGCTTAAACACTTAAGTTTTCTCCATCTAGCTAGACTCCGTACTTGTGTCAGAATCTATGAAAAACAAAAACATTATTGGACAACAACTTTAACCAACAATTCATTGATGGAAAAAAAAAAGAGAGAGAGAGAATTAAAATGATATATATTTACCACTACTAGCCTCGAGACAGGTGCCGTCAACTTCGATGTAGTTGATGTGAGCAACCTTGGGCCATTCAGGATCAGCAACGCCTTGAGCCAGTAATTCTGGGCAGCCACTAATTTCCAGTTGTTTAAGGCGGGTCATAACATCCATGGAGGGTAGACGCCTCAACTTTTTGCAATCACGTATTTGTAAAAGGTTGAGAGAGGATAGGTTCCCAAACCATTCAGGTAGCTCTTCAATTCCGCAATTCTCCAACCTCAACTCATCAAGAGAAGTGAGACGTTGGATCGACTCGGGTAGTCTACGATCACAATCCCCCACCCCTCGAATCTTTAACTCCTTAAGTGAGTGGCAGCATCCTTGCAAAATCCCATCCACACTCTCCATTGTCCCCTCAACATCACTAGCATCCATATCTAAAGTTCGCAGGCTGCCAAAACGCCAACCACTAGAGGCCATTAAGTTAGGAACACCAACAACAGTCAAGTTATTCAGACGGGGTGATCTTGCCATGCAGTCGTCCATTAGGTTGGACAGGTTCTTTAGACTGCTTAAGCTCTCCAAGTGTAGTTCCTCGAGTGAGGGTCCTACAAGTTCACGCGGCAAACACACCAATGCATTGCAATGCTCAATGTATATCCTGCGAAGAGATGTGAAGAAGAATGAGGATTGCGATGAGTAGTCTTCACCTGTTATCGATTCGAGAAGTGGACAGTCTTGTATATGCAACACCTCCAGAGTGGAACTGAGGGTGAGTAGGCCTGCTTGTATTTCTCTCAACTTGGGGCAGTTGCGTATCTTTAGCTTTAAGAGATTGGGATTTTCGTTGAACAACACATCTGGCAGACATTCCAGATCAGATATGTTAAATAGATTGATCTCTTCGAGCATCCCATATTTGATCTGGAAGAATATGTTGGCTACAGTCATGGAGCCCCCCCTACTCACAATTGTCAAATACTTAAGGCAGGGCAAGGAATGAGTTCCAACACTCATAAACTGCTCGCATCCATTGATCTCCAAAGACCGGAGGCGAGGAAATACCTCGCTTCTACAATCAGATTCTACTTGTGCCAGCTTAGGCATATCTTCCAACACGAGCCTTTCGAGAGCTGGAAACACAATACGCATCCCTGATGAATTTATACGATTCACATTGCTCAGCCCTTCCAAGTTGAGAGACTTGAGATTTGGCAAGTGCCCCAGCATTGGGATTTCTTCGCATTCGGTGCACCATCCGAGATCTATTTCGGTCAACTTGTTGAGTCCTAGCCAAGAGCCTCCAGCTGGCAAATTTTGTACTGCCATCTTCATCGCCCATGCCGGAAGTCTTCTGCCCTTGAATCCGCTAATTGATAACTTCTTCAGACCTGCATGAGGTTGGAGGCCTTCCAGCACATTCTCGTCGTTTTCTATTTCACCTTCTCTCTGGTCATCCCACCTCAAACCCAACTCCATTATTTTTGACTTTCTAAAAAGATTTGCTTTCGCCGCCTCTTCCTTACCGCGAACCCTTTCCAGATTACAGATGTTTAGCCTTCCTTTTAGATCATTCAAACCTCCGAGCTCTTCGATTTTGCAGCCATCATTTTCATCACCCACTCCAAAATACCTTAGAGTTTGGAGACAAGTTAATCCCCCAATCCCAGCAGGCAACACTGTATCCTCATCAAGATAAAGATGCCTCATGTTGGTCAAGTACTTAATTGTGCTTGGCACCTTTTCCATTAATTCTGTATCTGCTCTCAGTGATTGCAAGTAATGGAATTCACCAATCCAATCCGGCAAACCAATAATAGATGTGTTTGAAATATCAAGCTTTCTCAAATGTATCAACTTCTTAATTGAAATTGGCAGCTCTTCAACTTCATAATCCTGAAGAGTTAAAACATGCAGACATTCAAAGTGTGAGAAGTCGATACCAGAAAATTGAAGATTTTTCATCACTAATGTACGGCAGTATCTCATCTCACTTCTATCTATTGGACTTGATTCGGAATCCAAAAACTTGTATCGAACTCGGCTGCTACGGCCTCCTCTGTCAGAAGTGTCTAAAACGGAACACGCGAGATCGTGCACATGATCATGCATCGAACACTTCTCAACATTTCCATCATCATCCCTCTCTAGAACTTGAAGTAAGGAGCTGTGTAGAAGAATGTTGATGAACTTTTCACCTACAGACTCCATGTCATCGCTTGAATCATCAGGTTGAAGAAATCCTTCCGCCATCCACTGCTCAATCAGTTCCTGCTTCTCGATGTAGTAACCCTTAGGAAACATGGAACAATATGCAAAGCACTTCTTAAGTGAAGGCGAAGACAAACTATCGAAGCTTAATCTCAATATGCTTGTGATATTTCCTCCATCGTCACTGGAGAGCCATTTCTCTTCGATCGAGAGCCAATTTTCCTCAGATTTATCTCTTTGCAGAACTCCACCGACTACATTAGCAGCTAATGGCAAACCTTGACATCTTCTCGCAATCTTTCTCCCGACAGACTCGATTTCTGATGGAGCATCCACTCCTTTTCCAAAAGTTTTCTCTTTGATTATCGACCAACAATCCTCCTCCGATAAGCCCTGCAGCTGATGCATAGAACGAGGATTCGCAATTGAAGCAACCACCGTATTTCTGGTGGTTACAACAACAGAATTTCCCTTGGTAGAGGTGACTCCCATCAATGAATTTATAAATTCTTCCCATTTCAGAGCATCTTGATTCCAAACATCGTCAAGAACAAGAAGATAGACTTTATCCTTTAAAGCTTCTGCAAGCATTTTGACAATCTCCTGCCTGCTCTCAGCCTGAGCAGAAATCCTTAACTCCTTGAGAACCTTCTTCAAGAGGACGATTGGATCGAAATTACGAGAAACATGTACCCAAATACGCAATCCAAAGTGAGCTTCAATCCTTTCATGATTGAATACTTTCCGAGCCAGCGTCGTCTTCCCCATTCCTCCCATTCCGACAACAGAATGGGTGGAGATGACGTCACCACGTTCTTTGTTTGCAGTAAGAATTTTGCCAACTAATTCAGACACCAAATGATCTCTTCCAATAAAAATGGGATCGAGAGTGTAGGAATCAGTTTCAGAGCCACCAACATAAGGCAATGTAGAAACATTTGCAAGCTTCTCTACGAGTCCTAGGTCGGTTGCCTTCTTGTTAATGGAGTCCAGATTCTCATTAATCTCCTTAATTTTAACTGCTATTTTTCGACGGCGTGAGATATGTTTGCAGAACGAGAAGCATGAACATACCTTCTTTCCCTTGGAGGGTTCGATAGCTTTCTTGATTGGCTTGGAGATGAGGTGGTAGTTGAGTTCGTCCAAGACGTTGTCGGCGTCGAACGCCGCGTCTTGGAGCTCCAGCAGCCAGCTCCTGACGGCCTCCTCGTGATTAGGGACAGTCCGCATCTCTGCATCGTTCAAGAATTTCTGGATGGTGTGGAGGGTGTCGGTTAGCTTCTCTGCATCCTTGTTGAGGCCTCGGATGAGTGAGATCTCCTTCTTGGAAGCGTCGATGAGGTTTTGGACGAGGACTTGGAGTATGGCAGCAGCGGCTTCTCCTTCCATTATGCTTCTGCTCGCAACTGATTGAGAGAGAGGGAGTGGGAGAGAGTAGGAAGAGAATTGAGTAATTGGAGCAAAGCTGAAGATCTCTCTTGATATGTTCTTACTTTTTCATTTTGTGTTATTACTATACGTATTGTGCATTTCAATTTCATCCGCAACTTTTGTTTATTAAATTGTGTTTTAATATCATTATTTTATACGTACATAACTATTGTTTTATCGATATTTTTGAATTTAAGTAGGAGTATTAAATTATCTATGAAACTTATTCGTTACAAAAGTAAATAAAGTACTTTTTTTTTTTAATAAAACATTAAAAAAAAAAAGAATTATAGAATCACTTTTTCTAAAGTTGAATAAAACATTAAAAAACAAGAAGTTGTTAGTGGCACTTTTCCTTTCTCCGCCATCGCCGTTGCCTGAGATCTGGTTTCTCATCCTCCTCTCTGCAGAATAATAAGGCCTGCATATATGTGATATGCTTGGAAGAGGAAGAAGTATAACTCTATCACCACCATCAAACTTGTTCCTACATGTACCTTATAAAAATTATTTCTACTATCAACATCAGTTCATTAAAAGTATAAGGTAAAATTTATAATTACTTTTGAATTCTCTCTATATTAGTGGTCATTTTGAGTTTGGTTATTAATGTATGTCAAAACATCCTAATTTTGTATCGGGTACACCAATTTAAGGATAGAGGATCTCATCCGATAAAATTCTTCCTCATTCATAAAAAGCGGTGATAAAAGGTGTGAAAATGGTAAAATTTAAATGGCGGATTTCCTCCTTTCTCTCATTTTTCTTTCGCATATAAAGAGAACTTTAAAACGTTATACCCCATTATAGATCATTTATCTTTTACTTAATCATTTCAATTTATTTAATAATAATATAGCACATTGAGAGAGAGAGAGATATGGGGGAGTTCAGTGAGAAGCAAGAAGCTTTAATTAATGAATCATTGGAAGTCTTGAAGCATAACATTCCTGAACTCAGTCTTCGTTTCTTCTCTCCGTGAGTCTGATCAGATCTCTCTCTCTCCCTCTCATAAGCCATAATGGAGAGATAGCTCCAGCAACAAAGAACATGTTCGCATTCTGATCAAATCCCTCAAAATAATCCCAAGAAGCTCAAGGCTCATGCTGCCAAGGTTTTCAAGATGGTCAATATCAATTCATTTAATTTCCCAAAAAAAGAAATCAATTAAGCCACGTAGCTTAATTGATTTTGATTTACTGAAAAATAGTACTCTAATCACTAATTAGGAGTATTGTTTAATGAAATTGATGAAAACTTGCCATGTTTATTTCTATATATTATTTATTTCTCATATATATTCAAGAAACGTTTTCAGATAGACCGGTATTGAAAATACCTTGATCATCAAAACCATCGGAGGCCGCGGAAAATCCGATTCCTCGACATATCCAGCCAGCGAGATCAACTCGGGAATCTCGTCACAAACAAATTGCAGCTAGCTCAAACACTTAATTTTTCTCCATCTAGACTTCCAACTTGTGTCAGTATCTATGGAAAACAAACGCATTATTGGACAAAAACTTTAACCAACAATTCATTCAAGGAAAAAAAGAAAATTAAAATGATATTTACCGGCCTTTGAGTAGGGTGCCATTAATCTGGACCATGGTGATGTGAGAAACCTTGGGCCATTCAGGATCTGCAACGCCTTGAGCTAGTAATAATAACATCAGTAATCGAAGCCGATTAATTAAGGACACGGACTTATGATAAATTATCAAGACGGCTAACTTTAGCCAATAGTCGCTTTTGAATTATATTAGGATCGATAGTTAAATAATTATTGATAAAACCTCGTGAAAAGAATTTAATTAATAATAAAGATTTAGTTAATCATTATTTCCTTAGAGAAATTCTCTATTATGGATTTATAATTAGATATTCATTAATGTCGATGAATAGGCACGAAACGTCGTGAGGAGTAGCCTTCTATCGCTGAAGACCGTCCCTAATCACGCTACGAAAGGTGGGCTTTCATTCAAATAAAAATGATAATTCTATGAACATTTAAGTTAGTTATTTTTAAGCTTGTCATGCCATAAATGATTTGATTTTTGTATGATACCTATCTGTGCAATTACTTAATTGAATTCGGGTCCTAGTAAGATATATAGCTATCTTACTTAGACTAGTGTACACAATGTGACCGTGTGTCATCTTCGGGTTGGCCGGTCAAGGTATTGTGAGAGTGGCCACTCTCTCGATACCATAGGAACAGATATGTTAGATTACTAAAGAACTTAGCCCTGCAGGCATCTTTTTAGACTCACAAAAACTTTTGTAAGTATAGGATCATTTCCGAAAACCCCCCATGTCTTACTAATAATGGCTTGACAATTATATTTGTATGATTTGGCATGTGTCCACTGAGTACGTTGTACTCAGCCCTGTATATATTTCTAAATGTGCAGGTTGGACGAGGTGAAATGGGGAGCCGGCTTAAGCTTTTGTCGTATTTGATGTCTACTTTTGTAATAGCTAGTTCAGGACTCTCGGTAATGCATGTCTTCATACATGCATTCCAGTAAGACTTCCGTTGTGTAACTTTCGACACTTTATTCCTAAGACAAGACTGAACCATGTAATCGTATTCGAATCTATGTTCTCCTATTTTCCTTGAAGGCCTAGTGCCATATGTCATTCGATAAATTATGTCTAAATTAATCCTTCAATTTCACGTTATTGTGTCACCCCTTTTTCTATCCCGCTTCTTTAATACCGTCCCTAGTCATGATTTCCCGGCTTAACTATCCTTAGTAAAGTCCGGTCGTGACAAAGTGGTATCAGAGCATTTGGTTCTGTTCTGAAACCCGAGAGTCTTCTTCAATCTTAGTCTAGTATTGATTCACTAGACTAAACAAACCAAATAAATCGACAAAAGCTTGGCATTCCATTACATCGCGCTCAACGAGGGAAAAAAATGATATGATTTTCATAAATAATAAAGTTTGATCTTGCAAAATAAAACTTGTCTAGGTTAGATTACAAGGCCTTTCTAGAGAACTTAGCTTGCTTTAGCTAATTATTTCTCGAAATAACTTAGAATTCATAACTATGAAGAATCTTTCGACAAATAAAGGCGGAGAAAAGACGATGGATGTCACTCAAGATAGATTCGGGCAAGACGTATGCGGATATCCAGACAGATGCCATTCAATGTCAATGGCATGGGCATATAAGCCTTTAACGACTTTCCTTCGTTAGTTAAAGAAATTGATTTTATATATATATATATATATATATATATATATATATATATATATATATATATATATATAGTGTTTGAAAATCACACTTAGTAATTGTGGCTCAAAAGGTAAGACCACTTTAAACCCGTAGATGTTCCTACATCCTCGGTTAGATAAAAACTTAAAATTCCCATATATGTATATATGTTTAGATTTTATCACTTTAAGTTAAAAAATTTAGAATGTATTCTTACGAAATCTAATTAGAAATACCATTTCTTGTAGATGACGGGCCTTAGGTTTACCACTCGATGATGCTTGGGACCGAGAGCTACACCGGCTGACATCATACGCTCCTATCACACCTATCGTCCATGTTACGGGGATGATTTGGGAGAGTTTTTCTCTCACTACCACAGGCACTGGAGCGAGGCTCACGCGCATGGCGTGACAGGCTACGACGACATCCTACGCCTTGTGGACCTTCTGCCACCCGAGTGGCAGGGGTGGGCTTGGGACCTCACCCATGACTACCTCTTCCAAGCTGGTGCACACCATGACGTGGTAGGCGACTTCCCGGGGTTCCTTGCTACCATCCAGTCCTACTCCACGGTAGGGCACCACTTGGGCCATATATTCAGCCCAGAGACCTTGTGGGAGTGGGAGCTTCTTGAGAGACTACTCAGACTCCGGTTTCCGACCACGCACCGCCAGTTGTGCCTTCACCACCCCGGACGACCACCTTGGGTCGCCGTAGCAGGGACGAGTTTGAGGCTGGGAGCAGACCCCGTTCGCCCACTTTCGGGACCCGTACGTCTCTTCAGACGACGAGGGACCTGCTAGTGTTAGAGCTGAGGAGCACCACCTTGCAGTGGAGAGAGACACTCGGGGGAAGGCCCCGGTGAGAGCTGACGTTGAGGAGCCCCCGACTTCCTTAGCCGACCTTAGACGTATCGTAGCTGAGCTCCAGGAGGCACCTCCAATCTTCACTACCCCAGCGCCAGAGCCTGTGGACGAGGACTTTGAGGAGTGGATTAGAGAGTACAACCGCCGTATGGAGGTGATATCAGCTCGTCGTAGAGCTGACGCCCTCGCAGCAACTATGCGAGTGCGAGAGGTAGAGCCCGAGCAGGAGCCAGCGCCAGAGGAGCAGGAGCAGGTCCCGGTACCCGAGGAGGAGGATCCAGAGAAGGAGCCAATGGAGGCCCCAGAGGGACCAGAGTTAGTTGTGATTGACGACGAGGAGTCAGACGATGAGAGTTTACGAGGACACTCAGGGGACAGGTACTATGAGTAGACATAGGGAGATTGTACAGCTAGTAACGGATAGGTAGTTGACCAACCTGGCTACTTTGTTATAGTTTAGGCGGGATTGTAGATCTATTTGAGACCATCCGCGTAGTATTTTGTTATGTATATGTTTTATGTATTAGTTTAGACGGAAATGTTGATCTCGTTGAGACCGTTCCGGGATGATGCTAGTTGACTATGTATCAGTAGTACGAAAGCATGGTTAGTATTGCCCCGTGGCTAAGTACGCTTAATGGTGCCACACTAGGATGGCAAGCATCATATAGTGTATTTGGATAGTGCACATCCTTTGTAGGAATGAGTAGAGTCCTCGTTGAGGCAATTTTTCATATGTAATATATATATATTAGACTCGTACGAAGATGTAAGTAATAAACTACTAAACAATACTTGCATATATATATATATATATATATATATATATATATATATATATATATATATATATATATATATATATATATATATATATATATATATGTTAAGCAAGCATGATATCACAACTACTTTACAAATGAATGATAATAATAATAACGAAAGACTTACCTTACTAGGTATGAGATGGTCACAATAGGTTTAAATCCGAAATGCAAACTAAATTATTTATATATCTCTTATTAGAATGCCGCCCAGAGGACGAGGCCGAGGCAGACCCCGAAAGAACCCAAGGATACCGGTACACGAGGAGTTATAGTCATCAAATCACGATGAGGAGCAGACGCATATGGAACAAGAAGAGGAAACGCAAATGGAACAAGAAGAGGAACAATCAGTGGAGAAGACTATGGGGAGTCGAGGAACAACACCCCCACCTCCACCTCCGCCACCACCACAAAATGAGCGGAGGATAGAAGAGCTTTTCCTCAGACAAAACCCACTTGTCTTCAACGGAGTTGGAGACCCAGCTGAAGCCAAAATCTGGATTCGGGCTATGGAGCGTATTTTTAACTTCTTGCGATGTACTGATATGGAACGACTGACTTGTGTGTCTTTTCAACTAACTGGGTCAACAGACTTTTGGTGGGAAGCTCGTCGGAAGACGATGACGGCAAATCAACTGGAGAGCCTTACTTGGGAGCAGTTTAAGACCGGGATATAAGACAAATATATTCCCAAGAGCTATCAAAAGAAGAAAGAGACGGAGTTTTACAATCTGAAACAAAGAAAGATGACAGTAACAGAATATGACAGGGTATTCTGTGACATGTCTCGATTCGCACCTGAACAAGTGGACATTGACGACAAGATGACTGAGAAGTTTTGTGCCGGTCTGAGGCACGAGATAAGGATTACTCTTGCTAGTCATGGTGGGCTGTCTTACTTGGAATCACTGAGCCGAGCACTGGACATTGAAGCAGCCATGCCTGGGGATAAGCCAGTATCAGTGCCAACACCGACACCTAACCACCCCCAGCAGCATCATGATAAAGGAAAGCGGAAGTGGGTGTACGATCAGGGGAAGTATGGGGAAAAGAAGCCACGGCAAGGACAACCACGCCCTAAGAATGTTGTGAAGCCATCAACACCAATACGCAGTGGCGACTCCAGAAATTATAATTCGGGGGTGCGAAAAAAATTATCTAGCATCATGTCATTTCGAAAAACTCTCTCTCGACACTTGCAGTAGCAACCGAAAGATTCAATATAACCTTAATGAGCAAAAATTAATATATATGTCCTTTGTACTACTGAATAGTGAGTATTTCTTAAATATATGTGAAACGTAAAATATAAAAACGAACACTATTTGGTGGAACGAGAGAAAATACTAGTAATTTTTTTTTTTTGGGGGGTACAGCTGTACCCCCATTGCCCCACTCTCCCGTCGCCACTGCCAATACGGGCGGTACAACCAGGTTATCTACCTAAGTACCCCCCTTGCCCAACGTGTCACAAGATGCATGGAGGAGTTTGTAGAGCTGGCAGTGATAGTTGTTATGTCTGTGGTCAGAAGGGGCACTATGTAAACGGTTGCCCGAACAAGAAGCGTGCCCCAGGACAAGGGTCGAACCAATCAGGCCAGACACAGCAACTCCGAGCCATACAAGCTCAGCCTAGATCACAACAACCATTACTCCCACCACCACCCCCACTTCCGCCTCATCATTAGATGTATCATCAGTATCAGCAACACCAACAATATCAACATCAACAACAAAAGCCGCAACAGAATGCAAAGGCTCATGCAATGAAACAGAAGCAGTCTGGTATGAGCAAGGGAAATCTGGCAGGTATGTGCAAACTTTTCGATACACCTGTGATAAACTTGTTTGATACGGGTGCTTCGCATTCTTTTATGTAAGTGATCGTATACGGAGAATATATTCTTGATATATTTTTGTTGTCTGATTTTAAAAGTGAATATCTCTCTATATATATATATATAAAGTGAATTCTCCAATTCAAAATTAATTTTAAAATGACAATTTTGTAAAAAAAAATTTAATTTGAAGGTCCTAAACTAACCAATTATTAAAAATGAAAAAATAAATTATAAAAACAAAAAGTAACAAACCGATTTTTATGCTTTAAAATGGTAAATAACTACCCTTGATCTTTTTATTTATCATCATCCACTATTTTAAATTAAAAATAATTAAATTTAATTAATTATGTAATCTAAAGAATAAATATATTTCTCTCCCTCACAAGACTCTCTTATTTTAATAGGGTGACGTATCACAACTTTTTAGATTTTTTTAATTCAAAAATTACATAAAAAATTTATTTTTTAATTTGTTTTATCTAAAATAAAATTCATAAGTTAAACAACAAATTGATATTTAATTTTTTTTAATATAATTTGTGAACTCAATAATGTAATTAAAGATTTTCAAATGTTACAATAAAAATTAATGAAAAAATAAAAGAAAACGAAAAATAAGATTGATTTGATTTGAGTGATATTTACAAAGGTGACAAACGTATTGTTTCACTCTCGATATATACTACTTATATAGGTAACTTTATTGATACCCTTGTTTCCCAATGCACTGTATTGCACATGTTTTTAAAATAATATAATTGACTTATAGTATTGTTTATTGATAGTAAAGATCAGGTCTCACCATTTTAGTGTTACGTGGTCGGTAACTACAATGGATATGTGATGTTAGGTATTGTGATAGTATATGTCCAAAATAGAAAGTGAAGAGTATTGAGAGACAACATAAAACGAAATTATATAAAGATTTTTCAAATTACGGGAGTATATTCATATTCTCTTAATTATTGCGAATATTATGGGCTTATAGTTTTGGCCAACTCGGTCCTCAATTTATATTTTCCGATATCAGTTTATCCAATTCAATTTGGCTTTTGCTCGAACCAAGTTCTAAACCGTTCATCGCACGAGTGCAAAATCTAATTAGTATAATTTGAATTGTATTTGCCGTACAAAAAATACTACGGAAAGTATAAAAGAAATTCAAAAATGAAAAGTTGACCAAAAATACTATGGCCATCCTTTGAAAATGAACGTGGAAATGTGTTTTAGTAAATTATTACAACGGCGGATTGTCACCACGTAGTCTTGTTTTGACTTCCAGTCGTCCGAAAAATGGGTCAAAGACTCAAAACATATTCTCTCTGTTCCGTTTCTAAAGGGATAAGTTTTATTTTTGTCTTTCCTACTTATATAAAGATATTACCTTAAATAGCAAAATTTTAATTCACTTAAATCAATTCACACTACTTTATCTATAATTATCACTCTCGTCTTAATTCATGTGCTAATTTTTTTTTATCATTTTATGAATGAGACGGAGGGAGTAATACAATCTCGATATTTTTATTTCTTTTTAGAGACCGTAATATACGTGCTTCATCTATACTTTTACGTATAATTCTCATTTTTTATTCTAATTAACTTTTTATATTTATTCACATTTCGTGTAATCTAAATCTACATTATTATTTTAAACCACTCGTAAATTATGGTACGAAAGGTAATTTTGCCACGAATAAAGAATACTCCTTCCGTCTTTAAATAAGTATCTCGAGCCGTCAATTTGAAAAAATCAAGGAGAATGCTAAAATGACACTTATGCACTTAAAATCCTTGACTATTTATTTATTTATTTTTGTCTTTCTCCCACTTTTAGATTTTCAAGAAGGGTAGTTTTGGTACTTTTGTGTAATTTTTGCTTGGAAAAATGTGATAGGACACTTATTTAGGGGCAAAATTTTTGGCGGCTCGGGACACTTATTTAAAGACGGAAGGAGTAAGGTCTAATATATTGACGCGATCATCAATTTCAGTGCACCTATTGTGTACTACAAAATTATTTGCTCTACTCCTTTTTTATTAATTTTGTTGTAAATATTATTATTAATATCGATAACAAAAAATTGAAATTACTCGATTTGAGTTTAAATACGAGCATGTAAAAGGTTCGTGATATAATTGAAATTTCTACTAAAATATACACTTAATTAATTGTTTGAAGCCTAATTTGGAGGCCCGCCGACTCATTGAGTCTTCGAGTGACGACTGAAGAGAAATTCAGTTGTTTCTCCCTCCGCTAATGGGAAACAGAGAAGAAGGAGAGAGCTATAACCGCCATATATAGTTCAACCATCTCTCCCTCTCTCCACAACCAACTTGTGTTGTGTCCACTGGCGGCCATTTAACGTGAGAGGAGAGAGAGAGAGGAACCCCTTTATCATCTACCACCTCCATCTACTTGCATTCTGTCGCATACGTATATATACAAACAATATTCTGCCAAGCCCTCGAGTCCACAAGTTTCTTGAGAGAGAGGGGCTTCAAAAAGTTGTAATCTTGGTTGGATTCTGAATTGGGCCGCCCCCTCTCCTTCTCTCTCTCTCCCTCTCTCTAATGGCGAGTTTCGTTATATCAGAATGTGGGTTGAAGCCTCTTCCGAGAATCTATCCTAAACCGAGGAATGTCCGGTCTTTCTCCAATTACAGTTTGAGAATTTCACGACCAAATCAGTCTGGTTCTTCCTTCTGTTTATCGAGTGGGATTGGTAAGGAACGGAATTGGGCTCTGAGGGTGAGTGCGCCATTGAGGATTCAGCCGGTGGAGGAGGAGAACAAGGGAGTAGAGAAAGTTGTAAGCGGCGGCGGCGAGGAATTCGACCCGGCGGCGCCGCCTCCGTTTAAGCTGTCGGATATAAAGGCAGCCATTCCTAAGCATTGCTGGGTGAAGGACCCTTGGAGGTCCGTGAGCTATGTGGTGAGGGATGTGGCGGTGGTTTTCGGGATGGCGGCGGCGGCGGCCTATTTCAATAGTTCGATTGTTTGGCCTTTGTATTGGTTTGCTCAGAGCACCATGTTCTGGGCTCTCTTTGTTCTTGGCCATGACTGGTAAAAAGAAAAACCTTATTGTTCCTTTATTTTTTTATGATTTAATTAATGCTGGGGTTTTGTGTTGAAGATTTTAATTCTTATGGTGTTGATTGATGCAGTGGCCATGGAAGCTTCTCTAGCAATCCCAAGTTGAATAGTGTGTTTGGTCATTTTCTTCACTCCTCAATTCTGGTACCCTACCATGGATGGTATGTTCCCAGTTCATGTTTGTCTAGTACTTCCTCAGTTCCAAAGGTCGTTTCTTGAATATACTTGAGGTATAAAATAATGAAACGAGTAAAGTTCGTCGTAGAGGGAGTACTGTGTGTGTGTGTTTATCTTGTGATATTTATGTTGAGTAATCAAAGGAATCTATGGATGCTCTGTTAAAATCATGTTGATTATTGGTTATTGTAGGAGAATTAGCCATAGAACTCATCATCAGAACCATGGACATGTGGAGAATGATGAATCTTGGCACCCGGTATGTTACTTCGGGTTCGAATATCTTGATCGTTGATGCATAGTGTTTGAGAAGTTAGAATTCAATCTTGTTCATTTCTGTTCCCATTAAATGCAGTTACCTGAGAAGATTTACAATAGCATGGACAGTGCTACAAAGACATTGAGGTTCACATTGCCTTTCCCTATGTTGGCATACCCTATTTATCTGGTAAATATGCTTTACTTCTTCGACATTGCACTATTTTTCCAAAAACGCGTGTTTCCCCTGAAATTTATTTCTCATGTTCCCTGTGTTTGATTGCAGTGGAAACGAAGCCCTGGGAAGAAGGGCTCTCATTACAACCCAGACAGTGATTTATTTGTGCCGAATGAGAGGAAAGATGTTATTACCTCGACAGTTTGTTGGACTGCAATGGCTGCATTGCTTGTAGGGCTTTCGTTTGTTATGGGTCCAGTTCAGCTTCTTAAACTATATGTCGTTCCATACTTGGTTAGTGATTTCAATCCATTGATCGTGTAAAAACTATGTTTCCTCTTCAAGACCCCAGTTACTTGACGAAAAGTATGATATGCCCGTTTAGGACTCGGTGGTAAAACTTGGAATTTGAATTTTCTACAGGGCTTCGTAGCGTGGCTTGATCTTGTGACTTATTTGCATCATCATGGGCATGAAGATAAGCTCCCTTGGTACCGTGGAAAGGTAGAACCAACTTATAACATGAAAATTCTGAGAATGAGGTCATTACTCACTCTTCATAGTAGAATGCAACACTACTATAATCTCTTGACATTTGATTCGTTCTTCCTGGTAAAAACAGGAATGGAGTTATCTGAGAGGGGGACTCACGACCCTTGACCGTGATTACGGGTTGATCAACAACATCCATCACGACATAGGAACCCATGTCATACATCATCTCTTCCCCCAAATCCCACACTACAATCTGGTAGAAGCTGTAAGTTCCCCATTTCGTTTCTTGAGCTATGACGGTTAAGTTCTAATTTGCATATGTTCGACATGAGTGACTCTTGCCCATTCTTTCAATGTAGACCGAAGCAGCTAAAGGGGTGTTAGGCAAGTACTACAGGGAGCCGAAAAAGTCGGGCCCTCTTCCGCTTCACTTGTTAGGAGACCTCTTGAGAAGCATGAAGAAAGATCACTATGTGAGTGATACCGGCGACATCGTTTATTATCAGACAGATCCTCAACTCAACGGAGGTCAGAAATCTTGAGTTGTGAAAAGAAATTTGATTCTTTTGCTACCTCTGCTAATTCTTTATGGCTGTTATTTGGGCTTTTAGAGTATTAGGTATTTCTTGTTCTTTTTTTGGCGAACACAGTTGAAATCTGCTTCCATCCATTGATGGAGCGACCATATAAATATATATATTTGTGCATTTTTTAAAGAGAAGCGCTCTCTTCTTCGTCACGATTTATTGTTCTTATGTAACGTATAGAGCTATTCGAAATTCGATGAGAATCACTATATATTAATCCCTCTATCTACCGTTTGTTAGGCCTTTTTTTTTAGATACAGAGTTTAGTGTGATAATGGATTAATAAGTTAGAGTATTAATGTGGAATGTTTTAGTTGTGGGCTTATTCAATTTTATAATTGTTTTGAAAGTATAGGTGTATGTTGTGAGTCTATTTAGGTAGGAGTTTTTTTTATGGTGTTATAAATAAGTGCTTATGTGTTGTTGTAGGGTTTACGTTTAAAAATGAAAAGAGTCGACAAATTGCGGACCTCTAATATAATAATATTACCTTCATCTCATTATATCAGCAACATTTGTCGAATCGGACCGTCGCAACTAATAACAACATTTTCATATATGGAAAGAAATTAAGTCTCACAGCCTATCCCATCAATAAAATGGGTAATTTTTTATTGTTTTTTATGTGTGAACAGTTAAATGAAGCTATAAGGTCGCCACATTTTTATTTGTACAATAATTTTTTTTAATTTCCCCTAATTTTCTACTCCCTCCGTCTTTAAATAAGTGTCCCCCTCCGTGAGAGAGGAGGGGACACTTATTTAAAGACGGAGGGAGTACTTAAGATCCATTATCTTTTTTCTTTCTACTTAAGACTCGTTATCTTTTTTCTTGATACTAGTGTATAAAGCAAATGTTGCTTATTTAATAATCCCTCCGTTTTTTTTTTTTTTTTCCAGACGTCCTGTTTTCTATTTTGAGACGGTTTTTTTTCAGACGCCCTGTTTCCTTTTAAAGCCCAACAAACACCACTTTTATCTTTAACATGACATTTATATTTTAATTCACACCACATATTAACTTTTTTATTATATTTCTTAAATATCGTGCCGAAAAGAAACAGGACGTCTGAAAAAAATAAAAACGAAGGGAGTAAGATAGAGGTAGTAGTATCAACAAATGATAGACAAAGGGAGAATAATTTTTTTAAATAAAAATGATTTTTTTTTTTTATCTCTAAAATTAGTGTAATTATTATTATTATTTGAATTTGTGCGAACTTTCTAAAAATAAAATAAAAATCATCTCACTTTACTCCATTAGCAACTATTATGATCATTTTTTTTTTAATTTTTTATTTTTATTTTTATTTTTTTTTTTTGTATCGAGCCCTTTTATCAAATTTTCTATAAACATGTCACTTCTATGAGTGAAAGAATTGAATTCTTTTAGCAATGAATTTTATTAGGAAAGAAAAAATATCAATGAGGTGTTACAATTGTTGGTTAGTTTTACTTGTATGATTGTGAAGTCGCTCGTTCTTAGTTATAATTGGAAAACAAGTTAGGGGTGATATTTCTCAATTAGTTAAGGATGACAACATCTTTTAAGTAGTTGTATTGTGAATACCAAATTGTCTGTGGCTCAACAAAAGAAAAAAATAGGTCATTGGGAGTTATTATTGGGAGAAAAATGGGATAGATCAACCTGTCATTCTATAAGAGCGACCTTGATCAGTCGTTTTAAGACAGATTGTTTTAGAATAAAAAACGATTAACTCATTTAGGGACCAACGAAGAAGCAAGCGCGAGCAAGGACAAACTCGCAAACAATGTTTTAATAACCAAACCGGAGGTCAAATCGGTTCAATTGGTTGAACCTGTTAAACTATGATTGAACCGTTATGCAATTAAATAAATTATTAAATAATATTAATTATAAAAAATACATGATATATATTAAAGTTATAATATATATGAATAAGTTTATAACTTATATGGTAAAAAAATATATTAAAGTTATAATAAAGATATTTATTTTCATTATAAATTTAAATATCATGTTTTAAATATATTTTTTTACAGTGAAAGCTTATTGGTTATATTTAATTTTGTATTCCAAACAACTATATAAAGATTAAAAAAATGTAAAACTATTTTTATTATCGTAATACATTATGTTAATAGGTCATTTCGAAGAAAATTAGGTGGGAATTTATTGAGAAAAAGAAAAATGGAGTTAAAATAGACATTCATATAAAAAAATAATACTTTTATCATATCAATTGCAATTGATATATTAAAATATCTTATTAATTATAATTGATTATTATAAGTTAAATAAAGGGTAAAATGAGTAGTCTGTTAACTGACAGGTCATGAGTTCAAGTCTCTTTCACCACATTATATAATATTTTTGGGTAAGAGAATTGAACCGCTCGGTTTTTCAAAAACCGTCCCGGTTCGCCGATTTATCCGGTTCTCACCGGTTCGAGCGTTTCAAAGCCGGTCCGACCTAACCTCCGGTTTTATGGTCCAAAACAGATAGGTACCAAGGCCGGTTTCCGGTCGAACCGATCGGTCCGGTCCGATTTTTAAAACATTGCTCGCAAAGACGACATGCCGATGAGCCCCCAATCCGGCGATGTGCCTGCGTAGCAACCGGAAGTGTGAGAAGAGAAAGGGGCTGGGGGAGGCGACGAAGAGGAGAGAGTTGGGGAGAAGGGGAATCTCAAGTTAGGATTTTTTTTTTCCCCAAATTGGAAAAGGGAAAGTGAGGAGCAATCTTGCACCACTTATTAGAATAGAAATTAAATTGGGCCACTATTGGGCCAAAGTAAACCAGGCCCAAATTTAAGACGAGCTGAGAAGTAGTACTAGGCTCGATTCATCGAGCGAGTTCGACGAGCTGGAATTATTAACATCTATATAAAGTAAATGTCGATTGATTCGACTAAGACTCTTGTGATTATTTGATCATCGAATATTTAACCAAGGAACGTAAATTCCATTAAATAAAATCTAAGTTATTTAATAATAAATGGATGGTTAATCCTTTTAACTATAAATGCTTGAGAATTCTATAGAAATACGATATCAATAATATCGTTAATTTGCGAATATTGACTTAAGTGAATAATTTATTCCTTAAGAAAAAGAAAATTAATTAGTATATCGAAAATCTTAAGATATTGCTTCGCAAATAGGCACAAGTCGATGTGAAGGTTGATCAAGAGCTATCAATCAGACAGATCTTTCTCACGCTACGAAAATGTGGGCTTTCGAATGAGGAAAATGCTTAATGTCGAGTGAGCTTTATTTCAAGACAAAGCAAGATTTTCTTGATTAAGATTAATTATTTTAAGCTTGTCATACCATAAAATTTTATATTTATGTATGACACCTATCTGCATTGGCTTCTCCAATTTAATTAACAGATTTCGGTCCTTGTGAGATAACTATCTTACTTGGATTAGTATACACATAAAGACAGCGAGTCATCTTCAGGTTGGTCGGTCAGATGTCGTGAAAGTGATCACTCTCTCGTTATCACGGTAATAGATATGATAGATTGCAAAAGAACTTAGTATGCACACTACAAAAGAATTTAGCGAACATAGGTCTTTCACGGAAAAATCCTATGATTTGCTCACATAATAACTTGACAATATTATGTATCCATATTTCGACAATGTGTCCACTAAGTACCTTCGTACTTATCCGTGTATATATTTCTAAATGTGCAGGTTGATCAAGGTGATGTGAAATATGTCGAGCGGAACTTGATGTTGTTGTTTTTTAAGTTGAATAAACTCTTGGGGATATATGTCTTCATGCATACATCTTAAGTATTAGTCCGTTGCGTACACTTTTACGAAGTAATTTATTTTGATGATCATATATACCTTAAGTATCGATTCATGAACCCTAATAATATTAACAATAAAAATGAAATTAAATGTTAAAAAATAATTATAAACTCTAAATAAGATTAGGGAATCCAAAAAAATAATTATATAATTAAAGTAAATTATTATAATTAATTTTTTTAAAAAATATATTAAAAAAATTAAATTTAAGATACAGTTGAGACCGGTGTTCTAAAAATCGTTAGGCGCTAGTCGGGCGGTGGAGGGTGATTTGCGCCTAGGCAGCTAGGCGGGAGCCTAGGCGGGGCCTAGGCGGACTAGAACTGCAATGTTTATTTTTAATATTTTTACAATATTATTGTCAAATTTATAATAAATACACATAATACGACAACTGATAGGTTAATTTCATAATTATAAATAAAAAATCATGGAAAGAGTAGTATAGTTCGTCTAAACGTCGATTAATTAATACATATAGACTATTGATTAAGCTTTAAGATCGGCTCGTAGGGGTATCGCTTAAAGCCTAGGCGGATTACATATTAATCGGGCGGCGATGTACCGACTAGCGTCTAGGCGCGCCTAGACAGACCTAGGCGGCGACTTTTAAAACACTGATTGGGACACCGTATTCGAGATAGAGGATTTTTTCTAATTTTGGCCCCGAAGCCAATAGGCTCAATTATTAAATATAATTAACATGAAAATTTATGGATAAGCGGAGCAACCTTACCTCCCACCGAGAAGTTGCATCTCGTATGAAATGAATAGAACCATTGTCCTGTCATATTCACAAACAAAACAAGAAAATTAGTAGGAAATTCTTGACTAATGAACCAATCAAGTTTCACACTCTCTCACACACATCATTGACCATATTCATACCATAACTCCCACGAACAATTCCTAGATAAACAAGAGCCAATCCAATAACTCTTATAATCCAGACTTATATGTATTGTAGTTGATACGTTTCATTATTTTATATCTCACATATATTCTTAACGAACGTATCAATTAGAATGGAACGGAGGGAGTAATAATTTAAATGTTACTACAATTATAGGATGAAACTTAGGCTGGATGGTAAAGTGGGCCACTATGAAAGAACTATACTTCCATACGAGGTACTATTTTGAAGAAACAATATCCCTTGGTAGCTTGGAAGACAATTATCATCTTAGGGTGTACACTGGCTGAGCTACTTATGAGCTAATCAAGGCTCAATTTGTAAAAGTTCATTCAAGCTCGTGCAAGGAAGCTCCCTTACTAAAATGGGCCGAGCTTGAACATCATGGTATTCGACTTGTTAGCTCGTGAACAAGCATAATCATTAATTAGTGTTTTGTCTCAAAAATATAAAATGATTCAGTAGCTACAATTTACAGCAAATAAAGCTCGAGTAGTTTCGAATAAAATGTAAATGAGTCAAACATAAAACTATCTAAACCTCGATTTCGAATGAGTTATTATGACCAATAGTAAAATCGAGGCTTGGAGTGTAAAATAGGATTTTAGTATTTATAATTAATAAAAAATTCTTTTTTAATATATATATGTACCCGACTTTTTGAAAAGTCGAGTGAAGCATCAACTCTACGGAGGGAGTATTTAGTTGTACACATATATAAGGCCAAACAAGATAAATATTTTAGAAGTTGGGGGCAAAGGAAGGAAGTGGAGCATTAAAAGTATAATAAAGAAAAGTCAGCAATTGAAGAGGATAATGGAGGATAATACAGTTCTTGTTAGGCGGCTGCAATAAAGATTCAATAATTATACAGGTAATATAGTCTGAATAATTAATGGGAGTTTTCTACAATGGGACCCACGCCTTGGAAAAAAGAATTCAAGATCCAATTCAACAAATTACTTTGTTGACTTTCTTTACTACTCCCTCCGTCCCACTTCAACAGTCCACTTCTTTTTCAGCTCGAGATTTTATGTGCAGTGTTAAAGTAAAAAAGTAAGGGGTCCACATCAAAAAGTAAGGGTTAATTTTTGACATTTTAGAAAAGTAGACTAGTAATGTGAGACGGACCAAAATAGTATACTGGACTAGTGATGTGGGACGGAGAGAGTATTTAGGATGTCCCACTTCAATTGGTATGTTTTTTAAAATGAAAAGAATTGGCTCTCAATTTTCAATGTGGACCCCTTAGTTTTCACTTTTAACAATACGGTTGTGTTCTCTTTGATGCGAAATAAAGGGAGAAAAAAGAAAAAAAAAATCACCCTATAAATTTCACTCATTTTCTCACCTTTTCTCACCTTTTTAATGTTTTCTCCTTCATTTGCATTATAATGTAGAGAAAATATTATATCTCCAATTTGGTGTTGTAAATATTTTCTTCAATTTAAGGTGTAAAATCCTCCCTCATTAATAAAAGGTGAGAAAAATGTGAGAAAGGGGTGAAATTTATAGTGTAATTTTATCTTTCCTCTCCTTTTCTTTCGCATGAAAGAGGATGCAACCTACGTATAAAATCTCGTATCGAAATGAAACAAGCAATTGAACTGGGACGGAGGGAGTAATTATTATTCTCCCTACCCACTTCGAATGTTCTGCTTTTTTCGATACGAGATTTTAGGTTAGTTCTTTTCAATCTAAAAAACAAGACTATTGAAATAGAATGTTCCAATATATGTCCTCTTTCCAACTCTATTAATCAATATTTTCTTTTTCGTTTATTCCATTTAAAAGACCTCTCTTTTAAAAGGAAAAAAATTAACATAAAAAAATAATAATAATAATTAAATAGTCCTCTCATCGTATTAGAAAAAATATAAATAATAAACGTATCTTTTACGATTAAAAAAAATACTATAAAAATACTATAATCAATTCTAAAGTGAGGAAATTAATCATAGTCACATATCTTTTGCTATTTAAAAAAAATATAACTAATAAACGGGATGGACGAATATAAAAAATATACATAATATAATAAAATGAAGGCAAAAATGCATATAAATACACGAACTTTGTCTGACATTCCATTTTTCACACGAACTTTCAATTTTTTCTCTAAATACACGAACTTTGACTTTCGTCTAATTTTTCCATAAACTGCAATTTCCCCCAAATCAAAGCTAACATGGCGCCTACTTGGCAGCCGAAATTGTACACATGTACTCGCCGTTCAACCACAAATCTACGTCATTTTAAAAGTTTTTTTTAATATACACAACAATTTTACTATTTATGATAATTACAAAACTTAGAAATCTGAAAAATAAAAGCATTTTTCTCAAAATTAAATTTTTGGATTTTTTTTCTCTCGATCTGTTATCTCTTATTTCTTTGTCGGCGCGCCACCACCGCTGCTGATACCACCGCCGCCTCCCAACTTCCCTCCGTACCGGAAATCCTTTGAACATTGTCTCCCCGCCTCCCCCCGAATTTAAAAGCCAATTTGCAGATCATTCTCCAAATTTCCGGCAACAGAATACGCCTTGCCATGTCTGCGACACCTCCATCCATCTCCCGAATCCTATCTCAAATGTAGGAATGGAAGCCCTAAAGCTCAATTTCAAAATCAATCAATTCTTTCTTGATACTGTTATGGCTTTCCCTGATGGATTTGTATACTAGAAAGCAGGCCTTTTAGCTTGTATGCATGTGTTGTCCATAGCCACTAACGATCTCCTAGCTGATTAAGTATGAATTGTTATATATGCATCAAACATCTATCCATTATCTCAAAGTTGTAGGCTTTATGGTGTGTTGTAGATCACAGAAGACCATAGTTGCCGGTTCCTCTAGAGATATAAACGGGTATCACAGTTGAGACAGTTCTGGATATAACTGTCGATTTAGGCTGCATAGGTAGCTTGTCTTGGCTACTTGTCTATACTAGTACGTGCGTGTACTGATAGGATCACGGCGAGGTGCATTCTTCTATTCTGACCGATGTAGAAAGAATCAAGACCTCTGTGACTTAAGATGAACCTTAACTCTAGTTGAGTCCTAAGGGTGTATAGTTGTAGTCTGCTTCTTTGATTTACCATGGGTGAGAGTTCAGAGTATCTGCAACTCAATATGCTCCGTATCTTGGGAAGCAACTACAACTAGTACGACTCTTAGTGTAACTGCAACAGAGCACCATATCCTGGTAGAACGGGTTGATCACATCCCCTGAGGAATTCATTAAGGATTATCATACCAAACCCTGCAGGTGGATTAATTTCCGGTATGATGAATAAGGAATGAATGGTACTACTCAGGAATAAAGAAGTTGAATAACACGAGCAGTCAGAAGCTCCAAGTTAATCAACGGATGTGGGATATCTTAAATATGGGGGTCGCTAAGTCTAATACTAGCCCTGAACTCAACAGGGGTAAAACAGGTAATTCAGTACTATTACTCTAGTGGAATGTTTTAGTACTTATGGACTAAATTACACTCTGGGCTAAGTATGGAGAATTTAGCCATTGGGAGGCCTCGGTTTTACCAGCTAGTAGATCCCTGATCTGGCCCAAAAAGCTCAATAGGCCACAGTATAAGGAATAAGTGGGCCACCACATTATTGGGCCCAGTGTGGGGCGCCAATACTGCTTATGGACGGTTTGTCCATGTGTTGCAGGCCTGGCCTGCAACTTAAGCCCAAGTCTCACTTGGTCTCCTCTATATATACCCTCTCAAGGTCTTGTTTGACCTAACAGTTAGAATATACGAGTGCACTTAAATATTCTAAACAAGAAAGGGAGGCTAGGGTTAGAGAGAGAGAGACACGCGGCCGGCTTCGAAGCAGATCGGTGGGTTCCCGTTTTCCGTGGCTGATTCCGAAGTTCGTTGTCCATCCAACGTCAGAATCGAGCAGGGATACAGATCAGAAGATCTATTCGCGAGTTCTCTTCTACCTACAGGTAATCGATCTATAACCCCCTATGATTCCGCACTTAATTCATAGGAGCATGATAGGATTATATCGATAGTTAGATATCCGAAATAGATCCTCGGGTGAACCGATCTTCACCGATCAGATTATGGTTCCTTCAGTTGGTATCAGAGCCACGGATCAGATTTTCGGCCCTATCTGATTAATTATCGATTATTATGCATGTTAGATCGATTAGGATGTCGCTTTTCGTGGTGTTTGTCGTTTTTCGGGGCTGATTTGGCAAATTTATGTAAATTTTGATCGCGAGATAATAAGGTGCGATCTAGATTAGGCATAGATTAGTTTGTTTTTCGTTTGTATCTGCTGCATCGAGACGAAGAACGCGAAGAACGAAGGAGACGAGACGGCGAGAATGGCGCCGCGGCGGAACCCTAATTAGGGCTCAACGCCGCGGCAGACGCCGTGGACTGCATGAGGGCCACCGACGGCGACCACGGAGTCCGGCAACGGACTCGACGTGGCCGCGAGCGTCGTTGGCAGGAGTAGGCCGTCGGGGAGCAGCGCCGGAGGAGCAGCAGCCGCGGCGGAACCCTCCTAGGGTTTTCTGCCGCGACTTGCAGCGGCAGCTGGCGACGGCGACGGCGACGGGGAGGGTCCAGCAGCACGGCGGAGGCACGGCGACATCAGCCAGCAGCAGTGGTGCCGCGGCAGACGTCGCCGACGGCTGTAACGGCGGCAGCAGGCGCCGTGGCGGAACCCTATCAAGGGCTGGACGCCGCGGGCTGTTCTCCAGACGCCTGCCGGCCGAGTCGCCGGTGGAGGACGACGGCCAGGGATGGCAGCGGCACCAGGAAGGCGGAGGCGGCCGGTACGCCGTCGGTCGCGGCGCGGGCAGCCTTGCGCGCCCGTGCCCTAGCCCACGATCGGGCCTAGGGTTTCCAACCCGGCCCGTTCGCGTTACGGGCTGCCTCCAGCGTTCGGGCTCGGGCCCAGTCACGAATTCGGGCCGTTTTAGGTTCGGTTTCGGGTTCGTGGGCCCATAAGAGTGAAACGAGCGCGGTTTGGGCTTATTCGAGAGAATTGGGCCATGTGGTGTGAGCCCAATCTCGGTTAGAAAAGCCCAATGGCAACGAAAATTAGATAATAAATTATTTAATAATTTATTTATTTTCGGGGAGAAACGGGAGATCAAGACGGAGGACTTATTCTAGACCGAAGCCTGTTTCGGATTTAATTTCTATTCTGTAATAGATTAGACGGGTCGTCACACCACGAAGAGCGAGTTTTATTTTTGTTTTTATCTCGTTTTTCTTAAGCATGCTATGGATGCAATTTAAATTATTATAGCATGTCTTGCCTGTCGAGGTGTATTAAATTGCGCTTAGTCGAGCATGTTTTAGGATTGTCAATATAAACATGTTTTAATTTTCTGCGAGCATGGTTTATTTGCTGCATTTAGAAAATTATGCTCAGGATTATTTGACAACGTGATCTAGCATGTCGACAACCTTTTGAAAGAAAAATACTAAGCAGATAAAAACATTTTTGGTATAGAAAATGTTAAGACCTCCACAACTGACCTTAAGGTGAAGTTTGGTGCGAGTGTGTAAACGTCCACACGAACGTGGCTTGCACATCGTATCAGACGAGTTCGCCAGACTAAGGGTTTCTTAACAAAAATGTTCTAACCAAAATGAGAAGTGGGAGCTTTTCCGAGTAAACGTCCACACTAACGTGTTGCTCGGAATAGTAACTACGGTTTTCTCTGGAGTTGGTTTTTGAACAAAGATAGCTTAAGGAAAATAGTGCTTTTTCCGAGTTAGGCTAAGATTGTGGTTAAAAGCTTAGATATTAGTTAGAATACAACTCCCCAACGGAGTCCCTTTTCTAATCTAATATGGTCTAGTAAGGTTCAACTATTAGCTCTATTTGCCATAAGGATAGGTTGGCAAGATAAGTAGAGTTAAAGATCCGAGTATCTGGTCGAACAGTGGGAGCGTAAACGTCCACACGAACGTGGCTTGCGATCCGCATTGTTTGGGCTGTTGAAGGTTTCAAAATTATTGGTTTATCAAAAGGTTACAATAATTTTCGTTACGAATTGATGCATGATATATTCTTACTTGTGTCTACGTGTTTATTGCTTTTTCAGATATGACTTTAGGCCCGTTGATAAACATCTCACTTCGAGTCCTCTCACGGAATCCAACTATGTGGAGTGGAGGAAGAATCTCGATAATGTCCTCATTGCTGAAGGGAACATGTATGTACTCTCGACACCTCATCCTAAAGCCATCACTGAAAATTCGACTGCCGAAGAAAAGAAGTCACATGAGGCGTGGCACGAGGGAAACAGAGTGATTAGATGGCTAGTCATAATGTCTCTCACGCCGGGATTGCAGGCTTTGTGCTCTCACTTAGCAGATGCTGCGGATATCCTAGAACTTCTTGAGATCTTTTGTGAGTCAGATGATTTGAAGTTGGCTGAGGAGGAAGCTAGTGCACTTATGTTTGGTACTCAGACTATATCGGATGATATTAGTGAGGCAAAGGTTCAAGGAGGCACTGAGAGCTTGAATAAGGAAGATGTCGTAGAGCCCGCCGAAGAGGCAAAGAAGCCTAAGGCAAAGGGCAAGTGCTTCAAGTGCAATGAGAAAGGACACTGGAAGGCTGACTGCCCTCTAAAGAAGAAGAATTCTGGTACGTCATTCACATATGTAACTGAAACATGCTTAGCTGCAAGTTCTACCCAGACTTGGGTAGTAGATATGGGAGCAACTGACCATGTATGTTACTCCTTGCAGAGGTTTCTGCAGACAAGGGAGCTGAGTGATGACGAGATTACCATCTCCATGGGCGATGCATCGAGAGTTGCAGCTGTCGCAGTTGGAGACATTCATTTATCTTTCGATAGTACTGTTTTGGTTTTGAGAGACGTTTTGTATGTGCCTGCTTTTAGGCGAAACTTGATTTCTGTTTCGAAACTATTTATTTACGGATATTCAGTTGTTTTTGATAGAGGCGTTTCTATCATGAAAGACAATGAAGTTATAGTTTCTGGCACATTGTCCCGGTCTCTCTATACCATTACTTGTCCTATGAATGATTCTTCTTCTTATAATGCTTCCTCATCATTGAATACTAAAAAGAGGAAGAATCCGTCTCAAACGAACCAAACTCTATTATGGCACTTACGATTGGGTCACATCAACCAAAAGAGGATTCAAAGGTTGATAAAAGAAGGTGTTTTGGATTTCCAAATAGAACCTTTATCGACATGTGAATCGTGTTTGGAAGGAAAGATGGTGACCAGACCTTTCAAGTCCATAGGATATCGAGCTCAAGAGCTCTTAGAGTTGGTTCATTCTGACTTTTGTGGACCGATGTCCGTTCAAGCTCGAAGAGGTTACGAGTATTTCGTCACGTTTATCGATGACTACTCGAGATACGGTTTCATCTACCTACTCCACAAGAAATCCGAATGCTTTGGTAGATTCAAGGAATTCAAAGCGGAAGTGGAGAAGAGGACGGGTAGAAGTATCAAGTCACTTCGCTCTGATAGAGGTGGCGAGTACCTCAGAACTGAGGTTCGAACTTTCTTGTTAGATAATGGGATTTCATCTCAGTTAACTACGCCCGGTACTCCCCAGCAGAACGGTGTAGCCGAGAGACAGAATCGTACTCTTTTAGACACTGTGAGATCGATGATGAGCTATGCATCCTTGCCAATTTCGTTTTGGGGATATGCCTTGGAAACAACAGGTTATCTCCTCAATCTAGTACCTACAAAGTCGACAGTTAAAACTCCTTCCGAATTATGGACAGGGCGTAAGCCCAGCTTGGGTCATATTCGGGTTTGGGGATGTCCAGCACACGTGCTGACAAAGGAGGCCGACAAATTGAGGTCTAAGACTGAGGTTAGGCTGTTTGTAGGATATCCAAAGGGAACGAAAGGAGGTTACTTCTATAGTCCCCAGGATCAAAAGGTCATTGTGAGCACTAATGCCCGATTCCTAGAGGAGGACTTTATTAGTAACCATCGGTCAAGGAGTGAAATAATGCTCGATGAGTTGCGAGCATCAGCAGCAGCCAGTATTCCAGAACAGCCGAGAGTACAAAAGGTTATACCACAAACTGCACCCTTATCCGATACTGTATCTCCACCATCGCTTCGTCGCAATGGGAGGGTTGTTCGTCAACCAGACCTTTTCATGTTCGTGGGAGAATCCACTGAACTACTCTCGGGTATCGAAAATGATGAGATCGACCCCTGGACTTACAAGGAAGCGATGGAGGACGAGGATGCAGATTCCTGGAGAGTTTCTATGGATTCGGAGATAGAATCCATAGTTAACATGGACGTGTACGACCTTGCGGAGCTGCCGGATGGGGTAAAGCCCATCGGTTGCAAGTGTGTGTACAAGAGAAAGAGAGGACCTGACGGGAAGGTTTTAGCCTTCAAAGATAGATTGGTGGCGAAAGGATTCACTCAGAAAGAGGGAATCGATTATGATGAGACATTTTCGCCGGTTGCCATGCTTAAGTCCGTCAGAATACTCTTGTCCATGGCGGCACATTTAGACCTAGAGGTTTGGCAAATGGACGTCAAGACTGCGTTCTTGAACGGGTACCTTGAAAGAGGTAGGGACATTTATATGCGCCAACCAGAAGGTTATGTGAGAGATGGCCAGGAGCACCTCGTTTGGAAGCTTAAGAAGTCCTTGTACGGACTTAAGCAAGCGTCCAGGTCCTGGAACATTCATTTTGATGGAGTGATAAAATCCTTTGGATTTGTCCAGTGCATAAACGAAAGTTGTGTTTACAGGCTCAGTTCGGACGGAAGCGTGGTATTCTCAGTATTGTACGTAGATGACATACTTCTTATTGGCAACAATGTGAACGTGTTATCAGGCGTAAAGGATTGGTTGTCTGAACAGTTTCAGATGAAAGACTTGGGAGAAGCAGGTTACATCCTAGGGATCAAGGTGATCAGAGATCGCCGTAAGAGGATGTTAGGCTTAAGCCAAGCTTCATATATAGATACTGTGATCGCCCGTTTCAACATGCAAAATGCCAAGAAGGGTTTTCTTCCCTTCAGACATGGCATACCTCTATCTAAGGACATGTGTCCGAAGACACAAGAGGAGATAGAGGACATGAAGACTATACCGTATGCTTCCGCGGTTGGGAGTCTCATGTATGAAATGCTGTGTACTAGACCGGATATCTGCTATGCGGTTGGCATGGTGGCTAGATATCAGTCTAACCCTGGTCAGGGACATTGGACGGCTGTTAAGCACATATTGAAGTATCTCAAGAGGACAAGAGATCATGTGCTTGTTTATCAGTCCAATGAGATGATCCCGATAGGGTATACGGACTCAGACTTCCAAGCTGATCGAGATGAGAGGAAATCTACCTCAGGCTATGTGTTTACCTTGGGAGGTGGAGCTGTCACTTGGAAGAGTGTGAAGCAGAAGTGCATCGCAGACTCGACCATGGAGGCCGAATATGTGGCTGCTTGTGAAGCTGCTAAAGAGGCTGTGTGGCTCCTGAACTTCCTTAATGAGCTAGATCTAGCTCCCAGTTTGCCCAGAGGTATCACATTATATTGTGATAATGCTGGAGCAGTTGCAAACTGTAAGAACCTAGGGCTCACAAGGCAAGCAAACACATAGAGAGAAAGTACCATCTCGTACGAGCAATCGTCGAAAGAGGAGAAGTAGAAGTGAAGAAAATCCCTTCAGCGGATAATCTGGCGGATCCGTTCACAAAGAGCTTACCAGTCAAGGTGTTCGACAAGCATGTCGAAGGGATGAGACTGGGGCGCCTCCCACACTAGTAAACTTTGAGTATAAGTGGGAGAAGATGTGTAATAGATGCTAGATTGTAGACACTTTGCCTATTTGTCACATGACATACTAAAAGTTTGCTTTAGTATAAGTGGGAGATTGATGGATTTGTATACTAGAAAGCAGGCCTTTTAGCTTGTATGCATGTGTTGTCCATAGCCACTAACGATCTCCTATCTGATTAAGTATGAATTGTTATCTATGCATCAAACATCTATCCATTATCTCAAAGTTGTAGGCTTTATGGTGTGTTGTAGATCACAGAAGACCATAGTTGTCGGTTCCTCTAGAGATATAAATGGGTATCACAGTTGAGACAGTTCTGGATATAACTGTCGGTTTAGGCTATAGTATAGGCTGCATAGGTAGCTTGTCTTGGCTACTTGTCAATACTAGTACGTGCGTGTACTGATAGGATCACGGCGAGGTGCATTCTTCTATTCTGACCGATGTAGAAAGAATCAAGACCTCTGTGACTTAAGATGAACCTTAACTCTAGTTGAGTCCTAAGGGTGTATAGTTGTAGTCTGCTTCTTTGATTTACCATGGGTGAGAGTTCAGAGAATCTGCAACTCAATATGCTCTGTATCTTGGGAAGCAACTACAACTAGTACGACTCTTAGTGTAACTGCAACAGAGCACCATATCCTGGTAGAACAGGTTGATCACATCCCCTGAGGAATTCATTAAGGATTATCATACCAAACCCTGTAGGTGGATTAATTTCCGGTATGATGAATAAGGAATGAATGGTACTACTCAGGAATAAAGAAGTTGAATAACACGAGCAGTCAGAAGCTCCAAGTTAATCAACGGATGTGGGATATCTTAAATATGGGGGTCGCTAAGTCTAATACTAGCCCTGAACTCAACAAGGGTAAAACAGGTAATTTAGTACTATTACTCTAGTGGAATGTTTTAGTACTTATGGACTAAATTACACTCTGGGCTAAGTATGGATAATTTAGCCATTGGGAGGCCTCGGTTTTACCAGCTAGTAGATCCCTGATCTGGCCCAAAAAGCTCAATAGGCCACAGTATAAGGAATAAGTGAGCCACCGCATTATTGGGCCCAGTGTGGGGCGCCAATACTGCTTATGGACGGTTTGTCCATGTGTTGCAGGCCTGGCCTGCAACTTAAGCCCAAGTCTCACTTGGTCTCCTCTATATATACCCCCTCAAGGTCTTGTTTGACCTAACAGTTAGAATATATGAGTGCACTTAAATATTCTAAACAAGAAAGGGAGGCTAGGGTTAGAGAGAGAGAGACACGCGGCCGGCTTCGAAGCAGATCGGTGGGTTCCCGTTTTCCGTGGCTGATTCCGAAGTTCGTTGTCCATCCAACGTCAGAATCGAGCAGGGATACAGATCAGAAGATCTATTCGCGAGTTCTCTTCTACCTACATGTAATCGATCTATAACCCCCTATGATTCCGCACTTAATTCATAGGAGCATGATAGGATTACATCGATAGTTAGATATCCGAAATAGATCCTCGGGTGAACCGATCTTCACCGATCAGATTATGGTTCCTTCATTCCCACCCTCTCATCGACGTCGCCTTACCTTCGAGTCGTTGTTCGACCAACGGCGAGCCACCGAACCTCAACTTCAACACTGACGAGGTGCTCGGAGAGTAGCCCCGGGGGGCGTCTCGATCCGCGGTGGGTGGTGATGTTCATGGTGAGGGATGAGGAACTGAGTTCAAACTTCAAACCCGGTGTAGAAACAGGAGAGAGGGGAGAGAGATTAGTTAGCGATAAATTAGAGATTAATTAGGGAGAGAGAATAATTATAGATTTTTTATTAAAAGAATATATTTAAAATATGTGGAGCACACGTGTAAATTAGAATCTTACGTGGATTGACACGTCATTCTCACTTTCACCGGAAAGACAAATCGTGAAAAAATTGAACAAATATCAAAGTTCGTGTATATACAGAAATTATTGAATGTTCGTGTGAAAAATGGATTTCAAGCAAAGTTCATGTATTTATATGCATTTTGCCTAAAATGAAAATATTACAAAACTGTTGAAGGGAGACGGATACAATAACATATACTCCCTCCGTCCTCTATCTGTTGACACTATTACTATAAATGGACGTACTCCATCTGTTGAACCTTTCCTCTTTAAGAAGTAGACCCTACAACAAAAGTACATTTATACCCTTCTTAAAACTTTACATGTCATCAATTGAATTAAACTGTGTGCCTTAAGAAAAAGTTCAACAAATAGAGGACGGAGAGAGTATTATTGAATGATGAAAAGTGTGCGGAGACATCAATCATGGCCTTTTCCTCACAAACCTATCTAAGTCAAAAACACGCAGCTGCTGCTGTCTTTTAGCCTAAAAAATCTTCTCCTTTCATTAAATGTATTCTTTTATACTACATGAAAGAGTCTTAGAGTATTTTTCTCGGAAAAAAAAAAGAAAAAGAAAAGGAAAGAGAGAGAAAAGAAAGAAAAGAAAAGAATAGAAAAGAAAGTACAAGCAAAATAACATAAATATAATGACCAAGCTCTTGGTCTAGTGGCAAGGGGGAGGCACTTAGGACTCTCCTCTTCAGGAGGGGGCTTGAGTTCGAGTCCCACTACCAATGTGGTATGTGGGGAGCTTTCCCACCTTTGTATGGGTAGATATACATGAGTAGATATTGGGCTATAAATTGTAATATAATCCCCCACAATCGTGTGTGGTGTCATATATTTCATATATATGAGTTGTATATATATAGTTGTAAACTTTGATGTAATTGTACTTTAAAAAAAAAACATAAATATAGTTTTTAGTCTTGTATGCTTTTAATCATATTTCTTTTTCCTTATGATCAACGATGGAGCTAGTAAAAATCGTCCACAAGTGCTCAACTACATCAAATTTCACAATTAGAAAATTTAAGAAATACTACTTTCTTCGTTCCACTTAATTAGTCCATTTTATTTTTGATACAATAATAAAAAATAATAGAGATAGAGGGGTTCTAAATGGTGTCTTTGTGTGTTGATTTGGTATTATTTTTTTTAATATTTAAATGTGACAGATAAAAAGAAAAAAATAGACTAATTAAGTGGGATAGAGAAAGTAGTACGATTTTGTTTAGTGGTGTGGACTTTTCGACTACAATTCACATAAAATAGCAATATTTACTTTTTATGAGGTTAGAAAAGAAAAAAAATTTTGCATGACAATACGTGGCTCTGTCACTGCCGATAATATATGCCGATAATATACAGATAAATTTCCATGAATAATATTTGTCCCATTTTATTTGATTTCTTTTCTAATTAGGATGTTCTATTCTATTGATTTATTTCCTAAAATAGAATGAATTAACTCTTATTTTTCAATATGAACACCTTATTTTTTAGTTTTAACACTTCGTCTAAAATCTTGTATCAACAAAATGAAACAAATCAATTAAAATGGAATGGAGGGAGTAATTAATATATATATATATATATATATATATATATATATATATATATATATATATAGGATGGATCATATAGAAATAAGTCCTGATGTGAGAAATAGGAATAGATCTGGACCATTGATCTTGATTTGATATGTGGCTGTAATTGATTTAAGCATGATTATAAGGTATCATAAGCATGACTAGGTTTAAGCATAAATTTGTACATTAAAAAGCATAATGGTGTTGTAAGCATAAATATATACTGATTTAAGCATGATTTTGTATAGTTTTAAGCATCTTTCGCATTTCATGCAAAAATACAAGGGAGGTCAATTGACCTCCCTTGCCCCTACTTCCATCTGCTGCCCCTGCATGTAGTGATATCTAGAGGAATGTCCTCGTACCCACCTTAGATATTAATGTGTTCATAAAATGACTTAACGATGATATATTTCAGAAAAATATTATTAATATATTCTTTAAAAATAGATACCACTAAGAAATCCAAGTTCTACTAAAAATAAATTATAAATGAAAAATTATCGACATGACACTGACATATCAACGACTAACGTATTCAATGTATTTACGGTGGATATGGTAACATTTCCAACAGTATCTAACTTCCAAGTTGATGAAAAAGAAAGTAGATGCCGCCGTCCTTGTCAAATTCGCATGCTTTGATCACCATTCTTTCAACTCGTCATCTACTTTTTACCTCCACAAATCCAAAGAGATGATAAATAATTAGAGAGGGATTTATCAATTGTTTGTTGGTCTACTTTGGTATAGATAGTGACTCACCATTCAACACTTCAACACTTCTACTTCAATCTTTAATTATTTTTCACCTAAAATAAACCGGAGTTACAGTTTCGTTTCAATTAATTAATTATTGTTCCATATTTCTTTACATACATTTAGGAAGATGATCGATAAAACGTGACATACTCCCTCCGTCCTTAAATAAGTGTCCCGAGCCGCCAATTTGAAAAAACCAAGGAGAATGCTAAAATGACACTTATGCCCTTAAAATCCTTGATTATTTATTTATTTATTTTTGTCTTTCTCCCACTTTTAGATTTTCAAGAAGGGTAATTTTGGTAGTTTTGTGTAATTTTTGCTTGGAAAAATGTGATAGGACACTTATTTAGGGACAAAATTTTTGGCGGCTCGGGACACTTATTTAAGGACGGAGGGAGTATACAATAGGAGAAAGGGATCTTGACTCAATCAGTACACACCCCATGCAATTTTTATTATTATAATAATTATAAAATGAAGATGACATGAGACAAACTTTTGATAGGAAAAAGTCTTGAGATTGTTCATCTTATGAAAAGTATTCCAACACGACCCAGTCTACAAGTTTAGAAAAATCCGAGCTCAATTTTTTTATTATTTTATTTTATTTTAAGTTTACTGAGTAGGATCTAAGTTTAACTCATTAAACTATGTTTAGATTGCTTCGTGTAATTTTACTGTTTTTCATACACATAAATTTAATATCGCGTGTGTAAATTTATGATTCGTACAAACAACATCAAAAGAGTCTTTACAAACTTTTTGTTCATTTTTCTACTTCCACTAATTTTAAGGTTACATGCACTCGGCACAGTTCGCTTTACCTGCGGTCAAATGAAAAGTGACAATAACATATTCTCTCTTTCTCACTTTAAAGAAGTAATTTATTTTTTGTAAGGCAAGACCAAGGGTTGTAAGAGAGTTTGAATCCGTAACTTATTGAACTACAAGCTGACCCTTTAACCACTGAGTCACCCCTAAAGGGCGTTAAAAGGGATAATTATTGTGAAAGTCTTGAAAGAAAATGACAATAATTCTCAAGAAACTTACAAAAGCTTCAATAAACTATTCTCTCTATTTAGTTTTACTTGATTTGCTTTATTATATGTATTTTGTAGGTTTTGGAGACTAAGCTGAAGTGTTTTTACACTCCCCTACCACATCCACATACAATACAATAGTGTAGTATATTGGCATTTAAAATTAATTTAATATTTCACTTTCAATATACTTATGACCGGCTCTTTAAGAGTCGGGTGTAGCATCGACTTCACCTACTTTGTATATATATTCAGCTCAAATTATTTATTACTATTATAGTTTATCAAACAAACAACGCATGCATACATACATGCACCCGAGCTAACTCAAAACTCCGACATTTTAGTTGGAGGGAAAATGTTTTATTAACCGAGCTGCACTTCGTTATTTATATAAATCAAATTATTGGTCAATCGAAATGAAACGGATAGTAGTAATTTAAAAAGTAACAATTTGCAAGAAAAATAAAAATTCAAAATCATGTAACAATTTCGTGGGTGCTTATTTAGCCGAGTGGTAGGAGTTCACACGTCAATTTCCTATTAATTATTTTATTAAAAAAAAAAAAAACACGATCGAATCGGATCATATCGCTGGACGTGGTTTGCTGCGGATAAGGTTTTGTCTACGCATCAGTAGGGTTCTTTTTTAAGCTTGTGAATGAATGGATAATTAAATTTAGCTCTAACTTTTAGGAGAGATCACTCTGCCTCTGCGTATAGATACCCATTAGACAAATATTCTTCAATTATTTTCGTGTGACTAGTGTTCTAAAAATTGCTAGACGCTAGTCGGGAGGTGGAAGGGTGATTATTGCCTAGACGGCTAGGCGGGGCCTAGGAGGATTAGATCTACAATGCTTATTTTTACTATTATTATAATATTATTGCAAAATTTATAATAAATACATATAGTATGACAACTGATAAGCTAATTTCATAATTATAAATAAAAAATCATGGATAGAGTATCATAGTTCGTCTAAACGTCGATTAATTAATATATAGACTATTAATTAAGCTTCAAGACCGGCTCGTTGGAGTATCGCTTAATGCCTAGGCGGACTACATATTAGTCGGCCGACTAAATACTGACTAGCGTTTAAGCGCCGCCTAGGCGGACCTAGACGGCGACTTTTTAAACACTGCATGTGGCCCTTTATAGATATAAATGTTACATTTATTTAGAAATACAAGAATTAAAAAATGATGAATTATGTGTTAAAGTGAAGACTATACATAAAATTGTTTTCCCTTTAACAATTTTTTTACCCAATAAAAAAACAACGTAAAGTCTACTGCGGCACATTGTCACGAGAGTTTTATATTAACCATAATGACAAATTCAATTCCAAAACTAACGAACTAAGCATCAACTAGTCACCAACACAAACCTAACTATACAAACAAAAACTCATATCCACAATTTAAACTTGGCACTTATTGCAAAAAATTAAAGAAACCCATTCCTCACATTTTATTCATTGCTTCAACATGAGAATTACACCAAACCACTTCCCCTATGGAAGTGAACATATACTATATTCATAATTAAGTATTAATTAAATAACAAAAAAAACTAAAAAATCCAAAATTCTTTCAAGAAACTGTCACGTATCCATTCCCTCTCTTTCAATCAAACTACTATAAACTAAACATATGATGTTAAGAATGTAAGAATCAAAAGAATATGATCAAACCCTAATTATCACCTCAAAGCAACAGAGCGTCTTCTTCTCTCAAGCCACCATCTGCTCTTGCTCTATATACATTTGCTCGAGCCAGTTCGGCATCGCGGCCCCGGCCTCGCCTCCCTGCCTCCGTTTCGGACTGTACATTCCCGGCCCCACAGAGCCCGCACCGCTGGAAGGGACGTCCTTCACAAGCGTGTTCACCCACGACACGTCCGGTTCAGCCGCTTCGGGACGAGCCGAGGGCGCCGATGAATTACCACTTCGGAATCCGAACGAGGCCGATTTCCTCAGCTTGTTCACTTCTTCGCCGTTGAAGCCCCACTCGAGCTTCCCGTCCGGAGCACCCCACTCTGCCTGCTTCGGCTGCATGAAGCCTGGCGAGTTTGCTGACCCCGAGGGGCCGTAACGGTATCCTCCTCCTCCTCCTCCGCTACTGCCACCGCTGCGGTCGACAAAGCTCTGGCTCCGCTTGGCAAAGGCGGCAGACCTTGAGTTCATGACTGCTGCTGCCACTGCTGCAGATGAGTCGAACCCGTATGGAGACGTGTTCCTCGAAGGCGAGGAGGAGACGTTCATCGGGTAACTCGCTCGTAGCTGGTTCATGTTCTGTCGGATCTGAAGACCGGTTGGAGACTGTAGCTTCGGAGAGAGTCCCTGCAGCTGAGACAGCATCGAAGGATCGAGAGATCCAAACACATCATCGAGATTTGTGGGCGTGAGGTCCGTCATCCGCCCATATGGTGACGACATTGACAGGCTTGCCATCTCCTCAACCATCTGCTGCCGTTGCTGAGTCCGGATTCTTTCCAATCCGAGCATCTCCAGATCCAAATCCACATCTCTCGCGCTTAACGCCGTCTTGAGCCGGCTTCCAGGCAGCTGTAAAGCAGGCGGTGTAGCTTTGTTCTGCCACATGCTTCCAGCCATCGGAGACGAGGAAGTGACAACCGATGGCGATCCCGGTGGGGTAGACGCCAGAGGGCTCATACTCATAGCCGAAGTCATATCCATCGAGAGAGACTTTGGTGACGGCATAGCTGAGCCCGTTGAAGCATACAGCGGGCGCAGCTCCTCGGGTTTGTGCGCGAAAAAGCACACCTTCCTCGAGCAACCCGTCTCGTCCTTGCAGAGACGGGTCCTGTACTGGGCCGGATGGAGCCAGGACTCGAAAACACCATGGGCGTACTCACAACCGTCGCCCTTCCCGCAGCTCCCCTTCTTGAACTCGGGGCAAGGGACGCACGTGTAGTGATACTTCCTTGGATCACGCCTCCTCGCGTTCTCCCCCGGGTGCACAAAGGGGCACTCGGTCCAGTCGTGAGAGTACGCCCTCGAGCACGGCTTCACCTTGAAGCTATACATCCTAAACTCATCACTACCGTACACTCCATTGTTAATATCGGGCAACGACACATCGATCGGATACTCCTTCTTCTCGCTCATCCCCCGTGGCGTCCGGCTCCCCTCTTCCTCCCTATCAACCCCCTCACTACTAATCCCGTTCAGCATCATCTCGAGCTCCTTCCTCCTCGAATTCGTCGAAGACCTCACGCACGGAGCAATCAGGTCACCGGGCTTCTTCCCGGTGACATCAACCGCACCGATGTCAGCTGAAGCCGCAACCAAAAGCCCGACAACTTCGACGGAAGCCCACGAGCCGCCAGCCGCAGCGCAGTGAAGGGCGGTGGCGCCATCGGAGCCGCAAGCTCGATTGACATCGACGAGGCCGGTCCCGATTATATACTTCAAAACCTGTGTACTACCATACAAGGCAGCAATCATGATAGGGCTCCTCTCCTCGTACCCCATCTTCTTCGATCCAAAGCTTCTGCCATACCAAAGGCCCAATTCATCGACATCACAACCCCGATTCTCCACCTCGAACACGAACGCGGATAAGTCATCCATGGCGGCCAATTCGAGCAATTTCGAGCATTTTTTGTGCAGAGAGGCGTGAAATCCAGCCTCCATCTCCAAATCAGAAGGGCTGGGCTCAATCTTTGAATCTTTGCACATCAAGAACTGAAAATGGAAGAACAGAAACACTTAGGGAAAATTAATGAATGGCGGAATCTGCATCTATTTAACTAATTCTGCATATCATTATCAATCAACAGCCTGTTTCTGCTAATAGCAACAAAGATTAATATTTTTCCTCGGAGAAACCAAAGATTTATCCAACCATACAGCCAGGTTGTCGACAGAAAATTAATTCTTCCAAAAAGTAACAAGAAACCCTTTACAAATCACATACCACAACATTTTTTTTAAAACACACAATTTAAATTCCTCGAATCTTTATCTTCAACATAAACAACCCATTCAAGCACCAAGAATTCAGCAAAAGAATTAAAAAAAAAAAATCGAATCTTTAAAAAGTAGACTAACCTTAATCAAGAAAGAAGAATTTAGACGGACGAATGAATTTTGGTATAAATTGTTGGGAGTTGGGAGTTTGAAGAAATGGTTAAAGGCGGAGTCTTTGAAGGTAAATATACACACTGGGCGCTTATATATATATTTCCACAAAATGGATGAGTCTCGAAAGGAAGGGAGTAGGAATGTGTGACTTTTCTTCTCGCTTTTCTTTTTCTTTTTTTTTTTAATTAATTATTTTTTTACTTTATTCCTATAATTTTCCATTTGGGTCAAAGTCAATCTTCAAACTGGGGGGTCTACCCTAACACCGATTCTGTGTGGTTCAATTTTCGTTTTAACATAGGCAATATATAATTATCCCGAACTGCGAAATGAAATGCAAATTCAGATGAAATTGTAATGCAAATGCAAATGCAAATGCAAATGCACATGAAACGCAGATTCAAATTCAGATGCGGGGTGGGGCCCAGCTGAGTACTCAGAATCCAATATCGACCGCCATAACGGGCTTTGTCTCATCACGTGTGGGGTTCACTTTGCTGGATTTCCAGAAAACAAAATTAAATTAACTAAAATATCCAGCCGGCCACTACGACGCGTGTTACGTATTGTATTAATAAGTATCTGTGGAAAGTTTGAATACTCCCTTCGCTTTACCAAGAATATGGTTTCGTCGCACAATATATCGAAGAATATGAGGTTCACGTTCAAAAATGGATTAGAAACGTATTATGTCTGACGATAAAGAGAACGAAAATTGCTATAAATTTTGACGTAGAGACTAGAGAGTGTCTTTCAAATTTGTACATCAATTTAACCGATGTGATTTTAAGAAAGAATTGTAGTAGGAGTATTGTTTAGTAAAAATAATGGTAGTTTGAGGGTTAAGTGGTATGAAAGACAATTATTGTCTCTGTCACACTCAAATTGGACTACATGTTTAACAAATACGTATGAGATTTAAAACTATATAATAAGCTAAAGTGGAATGGATTATTTATTATAGTGGAATAAAATCTGCACATATTTACGGACGGAATAGAAATGGAATTATATACATACAATTGGGGTCATATGTATTAACACGCATTAAATATCCACTAACATGCATTTTTTCGTCTTCTATTTTTTTTTTTTTTCGTTTTGGTTTAACCCAATTATGTTGTGATTATACTACTATATATTAAAATAACCACGTTAGATTAGATAGTTGAAAGATAAATTATAACCATTAACTTAAAATTACTAGCAAATATGACGTGCGTTGCACGTATAATCTTTATTTTAAATTTAAATTGCAATAATATAATGAATTTTAGTACTCCCTCCGTCCTCCATTTAGTGACGGAGGGAGTTTGGGCACGCGTTTTTTCGCATTTTATGGTATAACTAGTACTCGCCCACGCGCGATGCGCCGCGAGTTACGAATATTTAATAAGAGCAGCGAACGAAATGTAAACATACACACACTAAGAGCAGACAAATATAATGTTAGTGCACTACAACAACACAATATGTTATACATTTCGGAACACTTCTTTATATACAACATTTGTCGTCCCGCCTGATGCGTCAACATGAGTTACTAAATCAAATAAACTAAACCCTAAAAATTGAATCCTAAAAGAAACTGAACCCTAAAAAAAGAGACTATTTTGCAAGTGTAAAAAGAAGAGGGGAAAAAAAAAAAAGTAAAGTCATGTCTTGATTTAAGTGAAAACAATAGATTATAGTTTGTTTATGAAATTTACATATATGAACAATTATGTTTTTTATGGTTTTTTTAAAGTGACTTATAAATATATCGTGTCACCCAATGTTAGAGATGTCAAACGCTCGGGTCAGGCCGGCCCAAGCCCAAGTCCATCGGGCTCAAGGGGAAAGTCGGGTCGGGTCGGGCCGGCCCAATATTCCATCGGGCCACTAAAATCAATGCCCAAACCCGGCCCATGAAAATTTTATAGTGTAAAAATGGTCGGGCTGACCGGGCCGCCCAAGCCTATCGGGCTTTTGAGTGTCCTGGGCCGGGTCGGGCCAACCCAAAATTTCAATGGGCCTCCAATGTCATAGCCCAAGCCTGCCCAAACTACGGGCGGGCCGAGACGACCCGTCGGGCCGGACTTTTTGGGCCAAATTTGACATCTCTACCCAATGTATGGTATATTTATTTTATTTCTTTTATATTTTTGGGTCCATTAAACTTGGGCCGATATCATATTGTTTTAGACCACTAAGTTAAATAAAAATTATAGAAAAGAAAATCGAAATAAATAGAAGAGATTTAACGCGTCGCATTAAAGAAAATAGAAGTAAATTATAAATATATGTTAAAATACCAAATTACAATTGTTTGAAATATAAAATCAAAATATCAAATAATAGAAAATGAGATGAGATTTTTTTTTTGTGATTCAAAGTATAGCAATATTGGTATCTATTTGTAGAGAATTGAAAATCATAATTTATGGTATAATTTTTAATTTTTTAAATAAATATTTATCTACATTATTTTTAAAATAAGATTTATTTTGATGTAATTATTTCAACCAATAAATATTTGCCAAGTGGCAAGGAGGAAAGAGAAGAGGGGAAAGAAAGAAGAGAAAATGACGTGTTATTTTTTTGTGTTCACACTTTACTTATACTTTTTAGTTTTAGACCCCTGGACTTTTAATTAATTGCAAAATTGACCCAAATCAATTCAAAATCAATAACTGCCAAAATTGTAATCTTTTTATATAGATATAGATAATAAATTAATGTGTTAAAGTGTTGAAGTGGAATAATTGTGAGTCCATTTGAATTGTTTAATAATATTAAAATATTAAAATAATAAAAAGTAGATGTATAAAGTGTTAAAGTGTTAAAGTGATTGTGGGGTCTACGTCCAAAAATGGAAATTGTCAGTAAATGGAGGACGTCCCAATGTAGTATTAACGTCACTAAATGGAGGACGGAGGGAGTATGAAAATTGATCCAAATTTATTTGATTAACCGTTAACAGCTTTATTAAAAGAATAACCATATTTCATGATAAAAATATTTTTTCACTTCTTAAGCCCCTTTTACTTAATTTTTCTATTTCCTTTTCATTTTTACTTTCCCATTGAGTTTCTTATAGACTTCTACAAATGATGATACAAAGATCAGAACAAATGAAGAAAATGATTTAACACTATTTGTTTCATTTGTCCTCAAATTAAACATATTTAATATTTCTTTCCTTCCGTCCATTAAAAAAAAAAAAAAAAAACCTTATACTTTGTTTTGCTTCATGTGTCCACCATAAGCAAGCACTTTTCTTTTTTCGGATATTAACTCATGTTTGATCTTTTCATTTATTTGTCATCGCCATAAATCTTAGGTGTAATGACATCTTATGACTTACTAACCCACAAAACACTTTAGAAAGTGAGAGCAGAAAACTCAACAACATTTCCCCTACAAAAAAGTCAAATTACATGCTATACATATCATTTATCCTTAAACTGTATGTTAAAAAATCATTAACAGTTATATATTTGATAGACTAAATAAATCATCGTAGCTCTTCTTAGAGAGCAAAATACTTTGTTTAATTAGAGATTTTTTAGAATTCACTTTTTAATCATCTTATGTATTGTCATTCACTATTTTCCATGACTACTATATTGAAGCCGTATAAAGAAATTTCGTTCCTCCTACAATCTTATCCAATTCTCTTTTTATTTATATTCGAAAGATCTACTTGAACTGTAATAATGTTGTCATTTTACAAGCCAACAAAAAATAAAGAGTTCAAGTATAAATTATAATATTGCAAACAATGTTATAACTGTAATTAATATTTTTACCTGTCATTTTTCAAAACGTTTGAATTAATTGTCACAATTTTTATATTTGCCTAATAATGAAGGTACAAAATAAAGACCTGGCAAGTCTTATAGTTATCAAGAACAACAATTTACATATACATTCAGTGCATGTTTGGTAGGGGTGATATCATGGTTTAGACCAAGATATCATGCTTTTATCACATGTTTGGTTTCCATGATTAAAAAGTCGAAGGCCCGTTACTATTGATCGGCCCGGTAGAAAAACACTGTTACACCCTCAAATCTTATCACACCTCCCCCTCATGATTAGTTATTGCACTTGAATAGTAACCATGATATCATGATTTACTATTCTACTCACATATCACACTTTTTCTACCAAACAAGCACTTCATATTTTCAAGAAAAAGCTACAAGAGATTAAACATAAAACACAAGTTGTAAAATATGAAAAGGGGTATTCTACACCTTTTGAAATATTTTTTTATTTGTTTCAATAAAAGATACAAGAAATTATTTATTAGAAATTTCAATTAGAAATATAACACTATCTATAGATCGGAAATAGTATTATGTAAACATAGTACGAAATTTTATCTACTACTTTATAATTTGTCAAGTTTAATGTATATAAGACATGATCATGTTTTGAGCATCTCTTTATATTATATAACCTCCGTCTCACATGAGAAGTCCATATTTCTAATTTGGTATGTCCCACATGAGTAGTCTCCTTTCCTTATTTGGGAAAAATTAGTAACATAGATTAGGAGCTCTATTAATAAGAAAATAAAAATCCTAATAAATGTTAATCATTATGGAAAATTTTAAAAAATCCTTAAAAAAAATAAAATTTTGTTAATTACACATCTAATAATAGTGGACCCTTCATTTATTCACTTAACAAACATTGTATTGTTTATTGTGAAGGAAAAAAATGGGACACTCATGTGGGATGAAGGGAGAGTTATATTGCCTCTGCTTTTAAAGAAGATATGTTTTATTATTTTACACGTCTTATATATTTTAAGAGACGTTATTACGTCCAAAGGGATGGATGAGGTACTTAAGAAAATATTAGATATTTCATATTTATCCATCAATTTATTTCAAAGTAAATAACATACATATACGATTAAATTAAACAGTTTTAAACACTTAATATCGTTGAAAGCAAACACAATATAAATAATTCGAGTCTCATTATTAGTTATTAATTTCACGACATTATAGATGTAAAAAGTAAATGTAGCCTTACGTTAAGGTACACGTCGGTATAAGGAAGTAATAAGGAACTAAAAAAATTTATTTACCATTTTATACTTGATTTTTAATTTGATATATAATTTTTTGGTAGTGGTGTATAAAAATTTATACTTTAAATTGTTTATATAGAGAGAGAGTAGGTTGTTTTATACTTCTACCGGGATTGGGGAAAGAATTGTTGCTGTATTAGGATCATAGTAATATTTAAAATTTTATAATTATCATATGTTATATTTTGATTTTATTGACGTCTACATCCATATAATTAATTCTTAACTATTTAAATGTTAAATAATTTAGAACTTTGTTTTGCATAAAGGGGTGAATAAATTATTATTTTAGGTAGTAGAAAAATTGGTAAGGACTATTTATGGACTATTTATGTTATTATTTTATTAATATACCAAATCGTAATAGGAATATTTATGTTATTATTTATATCACTATATTAAATTTAATTAAAGGGCATAATAGGAAGTCTATTTTATAAAACAAGACTCTTTTTATATAATAATAAGTATAGATAAATTCTAATAATTTCTTAATTAAAGTGAATGATCTCCTCCTACAATTGCCGTCGTCATTCTTCTTCTTTTCCCATGTCCATTGACATTGCCACCAATACCGCTGTCACCGTCGTCGTTGCACCACCATCTCTCTCTCTCTCTCTCTCTCTCTCTCTCTCTCTCTCTCTCTCTCTCTCTCTCTCTCTCTCTCTCTCTCTCTCTCTCGATTTTTTCTTCATTTCGATGCCTCACTCCGTGAACTCTGAATCGTCCGTCGGCACCGCTCGGGGGCCATTCCACCTAGGGCTGTCAATTCGTGTCGGGTTGTTATCGTGTCGACCTGATAACGACCTGTTAAGGCCAAACCCGAACCCAACCTGTTAAGAATTCTCCAAACCTAAACACGAACCCGACCTGTTAAGGTTCAAACCTGAACCCGACCCGAACCCGACACGAACACGATTAAATCCGTGTTGACACGAACACGATATCGACACGTTAAGAACATGATATATCATAACATGAAATAACTCGATTTAACATGCTAAAATTATAAAGGAGAGGCGTCGGGAACTCGTCTCCGGCGACGATTGAAGGGAAGGTGGCGGAGTTGGGTGAGAGATAGGCGTCGCCGCGTCGGGGTTGGATGAGGGCCTGCGGCAGAGGCGTCGCCGTCGTCAAATAATCTAAGAAAACATGATGAAGGGAAGGGGTTAGGGGCGGGCGGCGGGTGGGTATTACTATTTCGTTTGGATGGAATAACCCTAAATCCCTAATTACTAATTAGAAATTGGATGGAATAACCCTAAATCCCTAATTACTAATTAGAAATTTAGAATTTAACAAAAATACAAAATATTATAATATATTAATAAATTAAAAAATTAATTAATATTTAAATTAACAGGTTACACGAACCCAACCCGAACCCGACACGAACCCGACACGAATTTTTTCGGGTTCTTATTGGGTCAACCCATTAACGACACGAACCCAATAAACCTCAACCCAAACCCGTTAATTTCGTGCGTGTTCGTGTCGGGTTATCGTGTCGGGTTGAAAATTGACAGCCCTAATTCCACCCGCGTCATTGCCACTATCGTTATCACCACCGTCGTCGTTGATGCATGACTCAAATGGAGGCCCCATCGGCCTTACAGATCTATTTGTGCCTATCGGGTTTGATCGAGCCATAGTGTAAAATTGCACTAAGGCTCGATTTATCCTTAGATGCTCGATTGAGCCTCCTGTGCTTAATGGAGCCTTTGTATAGCAATGGCTAGGGCTGGGAATCGGTGCGGTTATCAGATAACCGAACCGCAATTGCGGTTAACCGAACCGCAATTTCCGTGAAAAATGTACCGATACCCGAACCGTTTTAGGTATGCGGTTACCCGCTAACCGCATGCGGTTATGCGGTTCGGGTATTCGGTTACCCGATAACCGCTTTTTTTTTTTTTTTTTTTTTTTTTTTTTTTTAATTTATTAATTTTGAATTATTATTCCATTTAACTTCTTTCATTATTTCACACATTTTTGTCATATATATTACTATGATATATTGATATTTTATATTACAGAAAGCTCTCTCCCCTTCGACTGACTAGATTTGGATCCTTTGCCAAATATTCATTTGATCCATTTTCCGGGAGACTTCCCCATCTCGACGAAGATGATATCCTACAAAACTGATCTAGAAACCTGTACATATCCAAAATTTTGAAATTTTCATAATCAGTTTTATGTACGAAAATAGAACAAACCCAATTAAATTGACCTATTTTATAGTTATAATCGATGAATTAAGCCACAATTTAATTAGTTACATAGCTTAATAGAGTTCTGTAAATATGCATAAATAAACAATTACTCTAACAGAAAGAAAAAAGAAAATCGTATTTAAATATCGTGACCAATTCAAATTGTTTATGCTATTAGCCCTATTGGTCAAAATAAAAATATATTGGACGGTCAAGTAACGACTTGATTTTACATAACTATATTCAATTCGTTATCCTCATTATCGTTCATACCCTGAAAAAATGGCTCAAATTGGGTTATTGTAATGAATATTGCACATGATCAATTGAACGTAAATCTTTTAGGACATTCTATAATCCCGCGTTAATGTACTTATCGATAATGTGAAGATACAACATAAATGTCGAGTGAACCGGTTGATTACTTATTTTAAAATTTACGTAAGGGGTACGTAAAATATATAGTACTATCACATCATTATTCATTTGTGTGCACATAATATTTCTATATATTGATATTGGAGCAATTCACTAAAATAAAAATAAAAATAAAACATGATTTTTCCTATGTAGGGGCAAACAATAAGAGATCCCGCCTAAAATTCCTAGTTACAATTTTATAATTTATTTCATTTAGCTGTAATCTATTTATCTATATATATTAAATAATACATTTCTACTAAAATATAAGCAACAAAATTAATAGGGAAATAATAAAAAAAAATTAATTAATTAAAAAATTGCGGTTAGCGGTTATTTACCCGAACGGTTATCGGGTAACCGATAACCGTTTAGAATGTAATACCCGTACCGTTTACCGAACCGCTAACCGCAATTGCGGTTAGCGGTTCGGTACGGTTATAACCGAAATTGTCGGTACCGATTCCCAGCCCTAGCAATGGCTCGATCGAACTTGTTTCATTAGTTAGGGTTCAAGGTTTATTTCTTAGGGGGTTAGGGGTTAGGGTTTATTTCTTAGGGGGTTAGGGTTTAGGGCTTCTCTCTCTTCCCCTCTTCATATCTGGGCTCGAACGAACCCCAGATCAATGAGTGCGAAAGGCTGGATCGAGCCCATCTATAGGATGACTTGATCTAGTCTCAAGGTGATATTACATTAGGGCACGATCAAACTCATTTATAGAAGTGATCGATCGAGGCTCAAGGTAATAAAACATTAAGGCTCAATCGGGCTCATTAAGGGTAGTTATGTCTTTTCATGTCCGAAATGGCTATAATTTATATTTTAAAGTTGGATGGCTATAATTTATATGTAAAGTGGCTATTTCACATTTTTTCCCCAATTATGTTTATCTGTTATATGCGGCTTTTCTCTCCTTTTGCCTATGATTGTACTAATAGTTAAATGGCTTAAAATAATCTCCTGATCTTATTACAAAATGAAATTCTTTTGATAAGACGTTTTTCCTTTAATCAATATGTTTAGAGTGTTGGATCCGTGAAGATCGCTCGGATGTTAATCAATTAAACAAACACATATCATGCAATTTCCTAGATCCTAAAGCGGAAACAGATCTAGATTGCATACCTTGTCGGGGCAGATCCAGCCGGTATAATGATATTTGGTGAAGTATTCCACGCACTAGATCTCTGCACACGAGATCTAGCTCTTCTCGTAAACCTCGAGATCTTCTAGAGTATTCCCGAGCACAGAGAAGAATTCCGGATGGACGAAAATCTTTCTTCTCCCCTTCTCCGTAAAACCCTAGCCGCCACCTTTCGTATGTGAACCGATAATTGTCCGTGTACGGAATCCCTAATCACCATCTATATATAGAGAGGCAGATTAGGGTTAGGGTTTCTCTTACTGGGCCAGGCCTGCTTCTGTTGGGCTACACTAGGGATCTTAAGGAGGATATGGACTGGGCCTCCCAATATAATTAATAATCCAAGTATTCTCTGGGCCCGAATACTTTACTTAATTATATAAATATTATTTCACTCCACTAAAGAAATAATATTGCACTGCCGTCCATCTCCCAAATTATTACGCACCGGGCTCCTTTTTGGATTATATTATTTCCCGTGTTAAAGATATCGCATGTCCATTAATTAATTAAGCTTACTGATAGCTCTATTAATTAATATCTCATTCCGAGAGTAGTACCCGCTCGACCTTATTATTATATCGGAACTTAATCCACCTGCAGGGTTTAATATAATAATCTTTGGAGCGCCTCAAGGGGACATCATCAACTCGGACTAAGCCGAGACACGATTTCTAGCATTAATATTAATTATCATATTTATAATATCATTACCCAAGATATCGAGATGCTTTGAGTTGCAATAACTCTCACTCATTGATAAATCAAAGTAATAATAATCGTAAATATATAATTCAATATTATATGACAAGAATTAAGAAATAATAATCGTATGAGATCTTTGATCCTTTTATTAAATCAGTACAAAAGGATTTATCTCACCGCGATCCTGTTCAATGCAACTGGATGCATTAGTATAAGCTACTTAGCCAAGATCAGCTAATATCAAGCCTTATACTACAACCTTAACAAGTAATTTGTCCACAATTACTTAGGTTGCGAACACTATTTAAGTATATAAGAAAGTGATAATATGATCTTCCGTGTGAGCCCACACCATATTATCTATAATATATACTACAGGACGATATTTTGCATAACCATAACACGAATAAATATGCAAAAACATATGACATTATTTATTTCATAAAACAGGAAGAAGTACAATACAACTCAGCATAAAAAGTATGCTTTTCAGTATATAATCCCAACAATCTCCCACTTATACTCAAAAGCATGCTTTCAAGTATACTACTACACTAAATATCTCTCCCACTTATACTCAAAGCAGTGCTGTCATGCAACGAACTCCCATGCTTCCAACATGCCTTTCGAACACCTTGATAGACAAGGCCTTCGTGAAAGGATCAGCCAGGTTATCCTCCGAAGCAATCTTTGACACCACGACCTCTCCTCTTTTCACATACTCTCGTATGAGGTGGTACTTCCTTTCAATGTGTTTACTGGCCTTATGGGTTCGTGGTTCCTTTGAATTTGCCACTGCACCAGAGTTGTCACAATAAATTGTGAACGTCTGGGGTAAATTCGGAATCACATCCAAATCCAACAAGAAGTTCCGGAGCCATACAGCCTCTTTGGCTACTTCCGAGGCTGCCACATACTCAGCCTCCATTGTGGAGTCAGCAATGCATTTCTGCTTTATGCTCCTCCAATATATGGCTCCACCTCCCAGTGTAAAAACACATCCTGAGGTAGACTTTCGAGAATCCCTATCTGATTGGAAATCAGAATCAGTGTATCCCAGGGGATGTAGACTGTCAGACTGAAAGACCAACATATAATCCCTAGTCCTTCTCAGGTACTTGATTATATTCTTTACAGCAGTCCAGTGTCCTTTTCCTGGGTTAGACTGATATCTGGCAACCATGCCCACAACATAACAGATATCCGGTCTAGTGCAAAGCATAGCATACATGAGGCTTCCAACTGCCGAAGCATACGAAACTCCTTTCATGTCATCTATCTCAGCTTGTATCTTCGGACACATATCCTTCGATAGATGAATTCCACTCTGGAGAGGGAGAGATCCTCTCTTGGAATTCTCCATGCTAAAGCGCTTTGCAACCGTATCTATATAGGTTGCTTGGGAAAGACACAGCATTCTCTTCTTACGATCTCTAAAGATCTTGATCCCAAGAATGTGTCCTGCTTCTCCCAAATCCTTCATCTTGAATTGCCTGGACAGCCACATCCGTACGTCCGATAACATATCTACGTTGTTGTCAATCAATAGAATGTCATCTACATACAGTACTAGAAACACCAAGTCGTTTCCTTCACACTTCTTATAAACACAACTCTCATATACACACTGCGTGAATCCATATGACTGGATTACTTCGTCAAACCGTGTGTTCCAAGACCTAGAAGCTTGCTTAAGTCCATAAATGGATCGCTTAAGCCTGCACGCAAGATGCTCACTTCCTTCGGCAATATAACCCTCTGGTTGGCGCATGTAGATGGGTTTATCAAGACTACCATTAAGGAAAGCAGTCTTGACATCCATCTGCCAAATCTCCAGATCCATATGGGCCGCAATGGCCAAGAGAATCCGGATCGACTTAAGCATGACGACAGGCGAGAAGGTTTCATCATAATCGATACCCTCTTTCTGAGTGAAACCTTTTGCCACAAGTCTAGCTTTGAAAGTTTCAATCTTTCCGTCAGGTCCTCTCTTACGTTTGTAGACCCACTTACACCCGATGGGTTTAACCCCTTCAGGAAGTTCTACAACGTCATACACATCGTTCTCATGCATGGATTCGATTTCCGAATCCATTGCAACTTGCCAAAGCTGTGCATCTTTGTCTTGGATTGCCTCTTTGTATGTCCAGGGGTCTGAGTCATCTTCACCTGGTAAGTTGTCCGAAGACTCTCCCAGACACAACCATCTTTCAGGTTGAATGATGACCCTCCCACTGCGACGAGGCATATTCTGAGGTTGTGTACTAGTGTCAACACGTGGTGCAGTTGATGGTGCTGCATCTAGTACGGGTGGTTCAGGCGGGTTTGTATCCCTCATCTCTTCTAGGATGACCTCACTCATGGGTTTGTGATTGTTCATATATTCTTCTTCCAAGAAATGAGCATTGGTGCTGACAATGATCTTTTGGTCCCTTGGACTATAGAACAATCCACCTCTCGTACCCTTAGGGTATCCTATGAACAGCCGTAATTCAGTTCTCGACTCCAACTTATCAGCATCCTTGCGCAACACATGAGCAGGACAACCCCAGATCCGAATGTGTTCAAGATTAGCCTTTCGGCCTGACCACAACTCCAAGGGTGTTTTGGGTACTGATTTGGAGGGAACTAAGTTTAGAATATATGCCGCTGTTTCTAAGGCATAGCCCCAAAACGAAGTAGGTAGCTCAGAATAGCTCATCATCGACCGAATCATGTTCAGTAGGATTCGGTTCCTGCGTTCTGCCACACCATTCTGCTGTGGTGTTCCTGTCGCAGTAAGCTGGGACGTAATCCCGGCTTGTGACATGTATTCCAAGAATTCAGCGCTAAGGTACTCTCCACCTCGATCAGATCGAATGGATTTGATGGATTTATTATGCTGATTCTCAACTTCTGCCTTAAATGCTTTGAATTTATCAAAGGATTCAGACTTCCATTTCATCAGATAAACGTGTCCAAATCGTGAGTGATCATCAATAAAAGTGATGAAATACTCAAAACCACCTTTAGCCTGAATAGACATTGGACCACACACATCTGTATGAATCAAGTCCAACACATTCTCTGATCTGTTGCCCTTGGATTTGAAAATCCTGTTCGTCATTTTACCCTCTAAGCAAGATTCGCAAGTTGGTATCGGTCCTATTTGGAGTTTATCCAAGGGACCGTCTTTCACCAACCTTTGAATTCGCTTGAGATTAATATGACCAAGCCTCAGATGCCAGAGAAGTGTTTGATTCACATCTGAAGAAACTTTACGTTTCTTTGAATTCGATGATGTGCTGTAAGTAGCAGGTACAGTACAGTTAATGGTATAGAGATTGTTAGACATAATACCTGAACAAATGACATCATTGTTACGAAAAATAGTAACGTCATTCAAACTGAAAGTAACCGAATATCCATCCAAATACAATTTGGAAACCGAAATAAGGTTCCTTTTAAAACCAGGTACTAACAAAACGTCTCTCAAAACCAGTGTTTTATCCAAAAACGGTAAACTGACAACTCCCACTGCAGAAACCGCCACGTGCGTAGCATTCCCCATGGTGACGGTGATCTCCCTTGCATTAAGTCTTCGGGTTTGTGAGAACCCCTGCAAGTCAAAACATACATGATCAGTGGCTCCCGTATCTACAACCCAAGTATGTGTAGAACGAGCCGCTAAACAAGCTTCGACTACTAATGCACAAGATTTACCTTTAGGATTGCCTCTTAACTGAGGACAAACCGCCTTGTAATGTCCCTTCTCTCCACAACGGTAACACTTCCCCTTAGGCTTCTTTATCCCTCCCTGAGGTCCTCCCACTCTTTGACTTGCTCGATTTTGAGCTTGGCCAACCTGTTTCTTCTTCTTCTTAATTCTGCCTTTCGGCTTAGAAGGTTCAGAAACAGTGGTCACATGTATCTGAGGTTCAACCCGAAGAACTTCCTCAGCTTGCACAAGCTCATTGAGTAATTCGGATAACGTGTACAACTTTTGATTCATGTTGTAGTTCATCCGAAATTGATCAAAGGATCTGGGGAGAGACTCAATAATAATATCGACCTGGGTTTCCCCATCGATCTCAGCACCAAGGACCTCAAGTTCATTGAGATGACCGATCATCTTTAGAACATGTTCCTTAACAGAATCACCATTCCCCATGCGCATAGTCATAATAGCTTTCATGGCTTTCTGACGCGCTTGGCGACCATGGTGCCCGAACATTTCCGTTAGGCTATAGATCATATCAGCTGCAGTTCGGACATGTTGATGTTGATGCTGCAAAATGCTTGACATAGAAGCCAGTATATAGCATTTTGCCATCTCATCAGCCCTTTTCCAGCTGGTATAAGCCTCACGCTGTTCTGGCGTGGATTCATCAGTAGGTTCAGGGGGGCAAGCCAGAATGAGGACATATTTGTGTCCGTCAGCAGTAAGAACAATATCCAAGTTTCTTTTCCAATCAATATAATTGGAACCCTCGAGTTTATTCTCTTTGAGAATCGTAGCAAGCGGATTAAGAGACATAGTGAAGCTGAAATAAATAAATAAATAAACATCACATAACAGTCATATAAAATTTTGAAGCAGATTATATTGATGAGCCTTGAAACAATATAAAAAGCATCCCCCAACACCTCAAGTTCTTACATATAAGCCACTATAGGTGGACAGTACATATAATACCTTAAGTAGATCTTAAAATCTTTAACTTATTATCCAATCAACCTTAGCCTTCTGATTGATAAGTTAATAGTTGGTCCTCCTAGCCATGCAAAAATAATTAATTACCTTTCCTATAGGGAAATAATTAATTAAGTCGCATCTAAGTGAATACCATAATTTAATATTTCCAAAAATGATTTCTATAAAGAGTAACTCTACCATAAGGAGCAGTTACCTAAATAAAACATTTTTCTAATATTATCAATTTGATTTAACCAATGAATACCATAATTAGTGTCTCCTATAGGGAGGAAGACTCATTGTCAACGCGAACACTAATTAATTCATTTTAAATCAAATTATCTTATATGAAGTCTAAACCAATGAAATCCATAATCAGCATCTCCTATAGGGAGGAAGACTCATCGTCAACGCGAATGCTAATTATTTCATTATTTTAAACCAATTATGGAGGCTAGAATTATCATAGTTTTTCGAACTAAATCGAAAAATAACGACAATTTTCTCACACTTAGTAATTTTTATCAAGGTTTTTACCATTTTCAAGCATAGCACATAAACAATTATCGCGAATAATTAAACAACATGCCATCCATCACATCGAAATAAAATAACCATGGAAATAAAATAAATTATCCAATCATCATGGTCTTCATTTATCTTCGAACGAGCTTGAAAATCTTGATTCTTCAAGTAACGGGCTGATCTTCACGAGAAAACGGGCCCATTAATTTGGCCCGTAGGGTTTCGGCCCGTTAGGGTTTGGAGAGAACCCTAACCGCAAACCCTAGCCACCAAAACCGCCGCTGCCGCCGCCTCTACCGCTGCTGCCGCCGAGCCGCCGCTGCATGGAGCCGGGGGGGACCTCGTTGGAGGTCTCCCACTGGACGTCACCACCGTCGGTCGCTGGAAAGACGAGGAGCAGCAGCAAAAACGCCACCGCCGCCGCTGCACAGTCGCTGCGCGACTGCCACGAAAGCAGCAGCTGCCGCCGCCTTTCCCCCGCCTTCCACGCCGCCGTCTAACGCCAGGGAGTCGCCGGCGTTCAGGGAGAACGCCGGCCAGTAGCTGTGCGCGAGCAGCAGTCTCCGCGAGTCGCTAGGGTTGCGAGAACCCTAGCTCGCGCTGCCGCCGGGCAGCAGCGTCTCCGCCGCCGCCGATGCGCTGTGCTGCCGCTGCTCCCTCCTCCGATCTGCTCCCGTCGTCGAGGGGGTCGAGCAGTGGCTCCCACCGGCGAGGCCGAGCAGCAACAGCCGCGTAGGGCAGAACCCTAGCGAGTTGCGCCCGCCGCCGTCGAGCCGCCGCCTCCGCCTCGATTTCCGACGTGTTCTTCGACACCTCTCCTCCGGAATTGATCGGTTACATAGATAGGAATTTTACATCGAATTTACATGGAAAAACGAAAAATAAAACCTAATCTAACACGATCAACCCTCGTGTTTTACAAACGCGGCCACAAACAGACCGATTTTAATACATAATTAAAACCGAAAAACATTCATATTAACCATGACAATTGGATCTCTGCAAACACACAAAATTCGCATCCAATACAATAATATGAAACATATATTTTGATTAATCAATTAACAGAGCCGAGTTGGCTCTGATACCAATTGTTGGATCCGTGAAGATCGCTCGGATGTTAATCAATTAAACAAACACATATCATGCAATTTCGTAGATCCTAAAGCGGAAACAGATCTAGATTGCATACCTTGTCGGGGCAGATCCAGCCGGTATAATGATATTTGGTGAAGTATTCCACGCACTAGATCTCTGCACACGAGATCTAGCTCTTCTCGTAAACCTCGAGATCTTCTAGAGTATTCCCGAGCACAGAGAAGAATTCCGGATGGACGGAAATCTTTCTTCTCCCCTTCCCCGTAAAACCCTAGCCGCCACCTTTCGTATGTGAACCGATAATTGTCCGTGTACGGAATCCCTAATCACCATCTATATATATAGAGGCAGATTAGGGTTAGGGTTTCTCTTACTGGGCCAGGCCTGCTTCTGTTGGGCTACACTAGGGATCTTAAGGAGGATATGGACTGGGCCTCCCAATATAATTAATAATCCAAGTATTCTCTGGGCCCGAATACTTTACTTAATTATATAAATATTATTTCACTCCACTAAAGAAATAATATTGCACTGCCGTCCATCTCCCAAATTATTACGCACCGGGCTCCTTTTTGGATTATATTATTTCCCGTGTTAAAGATATCGCATGTCCATTAATTAATTAAGCTTACTGATAGCTCTATTAATTAATATCTCATTCCGAGAGTAGTACCCGCTCGACCTTATTATTATATCGGAACTTAATCCACCTGCAGGGTTTAATATAATAATCTTTGGAGCGCCTCAAGGGGACATCATCAACTCGGACTCAGCCGAGACACGATTTCTAGCATTAATATTAATTATCATATTTATAATATCATTACCCAAGATATCGAGATGCTTTGAGTTGCAATAACTCTCACTCATTGATAAATCAAAGTAATAATAATCGTAAATATATAATTCAATATTATATGACAAGAATTAAGAAATAATAATCGTCTGAGATCTTTGATCCTTTTATTAAATCAGTACAAAAGGATTTATCTCACCGCGATCCTGTTCAATGCAACTGGATGCATTAGTATAAGCTACTTAGCCAAGATCAGCTAATATCAAGCCTTATACTACAACCTTAACAAGTAATTTGTCCACAATTACTTAGGTTGCGAACACTATTTAAGTATATAAGAAAGTGATAATATGATCTTACGTGTGAGCCCACACCATATTATCTATAATATATACTACAGGACGATATTTTGCATAACCATAACACGAATAAATATGCAAAAACATATGACATTATTTATTTCATAAAACAGGAAGAAGTACAATACAACTCAGCATAAAAAGTATGCTTTTCAGTATATAATCCCAACATAGAGCTCGTGTCACCTTATAGAGTAAAATGGGGAATCATTATTGATCCCATTGTAAAAGTAAAAAAAGAAAAGAAAAAAGAAGAAATCTTCTGACTTTGTCATTAGAGTCTTAGGGCCTGTTTGGTAGGGCAGACTAACCCCAGATAAGATTATTTATCTAGACTTATATGTTGTTTGGTAGGAAAGATTACTAGTCTTGGGAGCCCTGGATAAAGAAGAAGCCCGGGCTTATTTCACTGTTTCACGCAGATTATCAATCGCACCCTTCCCCCTCCGATAGTTAATGCGGATCTAAACAGTGTTGTAGATTGTAGTAATATTTTCCCATCTTACCCTTCCTCGTCCTTCTTTCTCTCAACTCTCATCGCGTTCGACGGGAAGCTATTGTCCAACACAAATTTTCACAGACGTAGAGTTTTTGTCGTCGCTCAATTGGAGCCTCCATCGCCTAGGTACTTTCGAATCGATCGAGAGTTTTTGAAATTGAATTCGCTCAACTCTCTTCTGGAAATCGACTGCGATTTTGGTGCAGGAATTGCTAGGTTTCGAAGTTGGGTTTGCTAGGTTTCGAACATAGAGTTTTAATGGCGTAAATTGGTTTATTATCTAATCATTCTGTAGATTGTAAGGTTGTGCCACTCTATTATAATTCTGATTTAGGATTTTAGTTGGCGGTGTGTTTGTTTTTTGGAATGTAGAATCTTTTAGGGTTGGGTTTTTGATGATTTAACCAGTCTGAAAATTCAGCTTGCTGAGAATTCAATTTCTGTAATAGAATTCGGATGCATTGTATGTTATTTGTTTGTGAATGAACATCAGCTTATGTATTTATATCTTCGTGTTTCTTACACAATCGTTTATTTCATCAGCTTGCATTCATCGAACATAGCTTTGTGAGATTCATAGTAACTAGATATTTATACTTTGAGATATGTCAACCATGTATAACAACAATTGTGCCTGATATAATGACAGTTTACGTTGTCAGTTGGAACCATGGTGTTTCTCGTTAGGTTCTTGCTGCTCTAATCTGAGTTTGGCAAAATTAGATTTTAAGCAACTCCATGTTTTGCAGGATCCAAGATCAGTTATGACTTGTGAAATTTCATTTTGTTGCATGGGTGTTTGCATCAATGAATGCTTGATGCTCTCTAATCACCTTTTGTGAATTCTCTTTTTGTAATAACCGTGTCTTTTTTTTGCAGATGGCCCGTACCAAGCAAACTGCTCGTAAGTCCACTGGAGGAAAGGCATCCAGGAAGCAACTTGCTACTAAGGTTAACCATTTGTTACATAATATATTTGATGAAATCATATTAACTGATCGAGTACTTTAGTCTAAGAAGTATGCATCTCTGTTTAGTGTTGTCTTTAGTCCTGATGCTTGCTTCCAAGAGTCTAAAATAAATTTAGGCTCATAGTTCTTGATACGATAATGATTGTATGGAAGCATATGGACTACTGCAGTATGTATGCTGTAAAATTCTTGCTTACATTTTTGAAAGAGTTTCTTAGATTGTGGTTTTCACCCATGGCCATGTGTGCATATTGTTATATCTACTTGTGATTTTTATTTTATAGAGTAGTGTTACTGATTATATTGCTGTCTTGATACAGTGAAATCCACAAGTACCAAAAGAGTACTGAGCTCTTGATCAGGAAGCTGCCTTTCGAGAGGCTTGTTCGTGAAATTGCCCAGGAATTCAAGGTGAATTAGAGGATACATATTTAAGTAATATGTGTTATTGCATCTAAAAATATGGCTATATAAATCCGACTGATGATGATGGGGTGTTATTGGGTGCAGACTGATCTTCGTTTCCAGAGTCATGCTGTTTTGGCACTTCAGGAGGCTGGCGAGGCTTACCTCGTGGGTCTCTTTGAGGACACAAACATGTGTGCCATCCATGCCAAGCGTGTGACCATCATGCCCAAAGACATCCAACTTGCTCGCAGGATCAAGGGCGAGCGTGCTTAGGCATATATGCTCTCGCCTCTACCTTCTCCAGTTTGTTATGTTCTTTGTTATGTTTCGTTATGCAAATATAGAAGTAGATAGCATCAAAAACTCAGTAGTTGCCGTAGAGTACATGTTTGAATGCTTTATGACTCGAAAGAAAGTACATTTGAATGTTAACGTTTTCTATTTTTTTCTGCAAGTGGTTCGAAACTTTGAACAATATTTTGTATTTGCATTCTAATTAGTCAAATCTGTTTCCCACATAGAACTCCATCAACGTAAAATATCTTTTGTAACATTGTTCTATACAGCCAAATCACTCATTAATCATTATGTTGATGATCCATTGGTGCTGTTATCACAGGCAAACTTCAATGACAAATATGATGAGACCAGGAAAAGTGTGGGACATTTTTGTAAATATTATAATTTTACAGGGGTATTTTTGTCTTTACAGCTTTAATCTAGGGTTGGTATCTTGTCTACCAAACGCTAGATAAGTTATCCGACATTTTTTTATCTCATCCACCAAACATACGTGTAGGATTAATTATCTTACTACTATTCACACTATTAATCTTAAGTTTATTTATCTTTACTTATCTCAACTTATCTACCAAACACCCCCTTAGTGGTTACATATGGATGAATGAAGAATCTAGAAGGTGTTAAGCTAGAGTTAGTTAGGCTAAGCGGTTACTTTTGTGTGGCTCAAGTATACAGAGAAGATCTGGTGCGTTGTATTCCTATGGCTGAGATCTGCTGCATCATATGTATATATTATTGTACTCTAGCTTGAGAGAGAGTGAGTTCCTTTCATTCTTGAGTATATAGAAAACGGAGAGAGAAAATAGTGAGGTGTTATTCTTTCTAGTTTCGGTGATTGTAAACTGTATCATTCTTCATTATTTCACAGTGAAACCCAGCCCTCCATGGATGTAGGATCAATTGATCTGAACCACGTAATCTCTTGTGTCTGCATTTAGAGTTGATTATATTCTTCGATCTTGTTTCAAAGTTCGTTCCAGATATTTTTACAATTTTTCGTGACAAATTGGCACCATCTATGGGAATTACGACCTTGGATATGTATTCAGTAATGGCTACAACGAAGTACGATTCCGAGAAGTTCACCAGCCTGAATGATTTCGGGTTATGGCATCTCAAGATGAAGGCTCTACTTTTGCAACATGGATTGGTTGGCGTTGTCATATCAGAAGAGTTTGTGAAGCCAATTTGATCGATGCTATTTTACCACCTAAAATAGGGTAGTAAAGTGGAAGCACAAGTCGTATCCACGAAGATTGATTTCTGAACTTATAAGAGTTACTTCTACATGAGATTATCACTGATGTCTAGGCAAGTGAAAATGTAGGGTTTTGTGTTTTTATAACAAGAAATTAAATAAACGAAATAGCAAATAATAAAATACAAAATACGGATGTAAACAATCAACGAAAATAACAAAACAAACAAGAGAAAAGTGTTGATCCTAGGGTAGTATAATCTAATCAAACATACACAAATACCTATCAATCCATTCAACCAGTTTAATCCTACTTGATGGAAACATACTCACTCATGCAATCCTAGATTTCGATTAAGACAATCTTAGATAGTGGACTAGTCTAAACTTAATCACCGTTAGGCCTCTTAAGAAGTAAACTAGTTACCAAAAGCTTGAGTACGATTCATATGATTAACCTAGATTCAATTAAGACACCTAAATCAATTCACATGCAATTCGTACGATTAACCTAGCTTCCGATTAAGGCAAAGATTAGATCTAATTATATTATATTTCAAGTTATCAATCATGCAATTAATCATATTGAGGTAAAATTCACACAATTATGCATACACAAATAATGGCCAATTATTCATGCATGAGAATATGTACTGTGAAACATAAATCTAAGTGGAAGGATAAATTGGAACAAAAGACATTCATGTAGATTCAATTAAACATACAGACCCAAGAATCAACTTGGAAATTTAGCTAGCCATGATGAAAAGAAAGGTAGAAGAAGTATTAAACATAATTAAAAGCACAAGTAAAGAGAAGGAGATAAAAAAAACTCTTGAATCTTGAATAATCTTCGATCGTCTTCAATCTTCGTACATAAGTGTATAAATGAATCTAAACTAAGAATTAATCTAAAAATATGAAAACTAAACTATGAATTGATGTATGACCCTTTACAATGATATGTTTTGGAGTATATATAGGGTAGAAGATCAAAACAAAATCTAAGTGTACAACGAAACTAAGAAAAGAATAAAAAATTGCCTTGTAAAAACTCTCGGAAGGACCCTCTCGGGTGCCCTCTCGGCCGAGAGGCTTGGTCGAGTGCACCATATTGGCTCGGCCGAGACCCTTCATCAGGGGCCCTTGCGCGCGTCTTTCTTGTTTCAGCCGTATCTTCTTAATCTGAACTCCGAATTGACCTCCGTTTTCGCCTACGTGCTCCTACCGAACCCCTCTTTGATATTATTCTTTCATTATTTCCAAAAAATATTCAATAAAATCATGAGAGGTTAGAACTTGGGGCCAATGATTGTTCAACATTTTTCATACGCTCGTTTCTCATTCGTCTTCCTTGGTTTTTTCGTCTCTCGTCTCGTCTTGGGTTTCCTCGAATCAAAAAGCCCTATAGACACTCAAAATAACCCAAAAGCGTAGTATAGCTTGAAATAACATAAACGATACAAAACATGAGCTAAACTATCGAAATACAACAGGAAACGAATCTTTTACACTTAGATGATGTGATAAAGATACACCCTATAACATACTAACGTTGAAGTCGCCCAAGAATCCAGGGCGACATTTCTTCCGCTGCCAAGTGAGGAAGGCAAGTTTGAATTGTTGGAGTTCATTTATGTGTGTAATTGTAGTGATTTAAGGTTTACATTTTCAAAAATATTTCTGTAGCTTTTCCTTTGGTCATGTGAGCTTTGATACTTCCGAGTCTCAATTTTTCTACATTATTAGACTTGAATTGTTGGAATTTATTTTTGTTCTGTAGTTGTAGTGATTTAGGGCTTACATTTCTGATATTCCTGTAGCTTTAGCTTTTGTTTTGTGAGTTTTGAAATTTTAGAATCTCAAACTTTATACGAAATAAACTTGAATTGTGGATTAATTGGATCACCTATTGAATCTTGCAGTGGGATGATTGTGAATTTTTTGAATGAGTTAATACCCCAACAAATGGATCATTTTGCCGCAATTATTGTGCTCGTCGTCTGCAATTTGAGAAAGATCACTACGAGAGGCTACTAGAGCTGAAGAATAAGGAATGTGACTCTCTCAAAAATGAAACTGGAGATCGCAATGAAAGAAGTTGAATCCTTCAAGAAATGCCGGTTGGATGTTATACAGAAAATAACAGCTCTTTCTGTGATAATTTTGGCTTTTAATTTGTAGCTATGGTTGTGGCTAGATGGTTTTAGGATCTAATTCTGCATCTTATTTGGTAGGGATTTGTATTATGAGATTGTTCAAGTAAAATACTCTATGTTTAATGAATATCGTGTTAAGTTGTTATTCTTTAAGTTCGTATTAATATTGTGTTACTGTATGAATTAGTATCTTAAGTTGGCAAACAAAAATGAACTATGAGCATGGATAAACGAAAAGAATATAAACTGCAGAGCATGAATAACTGAAAGGAGCATGATAATTTCTTCCATAAAATGTAAGCAATCTGCATATTCATCTGTTCCGCCTTAAAATTTTATAGTTGAGAGTACAAAAAACCAATATTATTCATTCTCATAAACATGAAGGATAGTACTTAATCCAAAATGGACAAAGAAACATTTTTCGAATTTTCCTCACAAAGGTCTCTCTTTCTGTTCCTACTTGGCGTTTTCTCTGCAGCAGGTGGAATAACTGGATACCCTTGTGCTGGAGGCCACAACTTCTCACCATTTGGTGGCAAACCAAACATATATGTTGCATTATATTTTTCCACTGAATACCACTCATTAAAAACACTTCACAATTCAATTTAACAATTGAAACATATTACTATTTATCATGTCAATTGCTCTAAACATTTAACAATTCAATTTGGACAACATTCGCGACAGCAACTAAATTTCATTCAGAACTACATGAAATTTACAAAACATCTCATGTAATATCTAAAATTTGACATAAATCATCCAAATTCGATTTAAATATGAATAAATTGCCAAAAATGTAATAAAGTTTGTAGAAACCATCCAAAATTGATATAAATATGAGAGTGAGCTAGATTCAAACATAAATCCACATAAATCGTCAAAAAACCTTAAACAATTTTTTCCTTCAATGAAATTATAAAGGCGTAACGTCGTTAGCAGTACTACTACTACTATTACTACTTCTATCGATAAATTTTTTGTACTTACATATAGTAATACATGCGAGAATGGGACACACCAATATATTATATATTGGATAATATTTTATAAGTGTCCTTAATTACAAATATTTGTAGTGATGGAAGGAATTTATTTGGCGATAATTAATCCAAAAAAAGTCCATTTAATAAAAATACCTGTAGTTACATAATGAGCAATGAAACTGAAAGTAAAGAATGAACAAAGTCACCTATTATTTGTTTTTATTAGATAAAAGAATCGGAGTCACCTTACTTGCAATAAAAGAACAAAAACGCTTGCTTGTTGTCACAAACGAGCAAACTAAAGATTTTTATGGCATGGATAATCGAGTCACTTTTCTGAGGATATCAAGCAATAGGATTTTTTTTTTTAAAGAAAATATAAATAAACCTCCTTTTGTTTGTTTGTTTGTTTTTTTGTTTTTTGTTTGTTTGTTTTTTTTTTTTTTTTTTTTTTTTTTTGTAGAGAAAAATCAAATAACTAAGGCCAATTCCCAATTGAACACCTGCACAAAAGACAATAGAGCCCCAATCAAACAAAAAGCTAGAATTATTATTAAATATTAACTCAAACACCATAGATAAGTTGTCCAAATGGTATTCTGTTCTAATGTTGCTCATTGTTTGTGCCATTCGAGTGAGATACGACCTCAATGAGAGAAACGTTTACCTATCTGTAGCTGCATGGTTTACGTGGTGTGCTGATTCTGTATATGTGGCATGATTATGTATGCAGTGCGGTGTTAGAGTTTATATGGAATAAGGATTTATTTTTCTTATTTATTTATATGAAGATCCACACGCACATGGAAGTGATATACTCGAAGATCCGATTCTACTCCAATAAGGTTATCTTGGAGATATACCTTATTTATCTTATTAGGGTTTGCATGAACAACTATATATATTCGAAGATTAGTTCGGTGCCGCTGCGCGTGAGACGAGTGCAATTCTTGAAAGCTCTTGTTATCTTCGTGTTCTTCGTACTTGAGTATTTTGTTCATTCATCAATTATTGGGGTAGTGTTATTGGTGAGTGAATTGTATTATCTTGAACGATTCTACGTTCAAGGTTGGGTTAAGCTTTTCGATCTTGAGAAAAGTTATTCGGGTAGACTAGTTGAGAGTTTGCCGAGAATCCATTTGTGAGGAGTAGAGTCGGGTGAGGAGAGAACGTTTAGTGCAACTAACGTTCACGAATCTTGTATCCCTTATACTCATTATAGTGGATTATTTTCTTGGAATAGTTTCCCCCAGACGTAGGTGTGTTTATCACCGAACTGGGTTACCAACTTGTGTGCTCACTTGTGTTACGTTCTGTGTTACGTTTGAACATACTATTGTAGGGGTTATACAATTTAACTATCCACCGTGTATATTTTTAGGGGGTATTTGGTTAAGCTTATAAACTGTGTTTGATTGCTTATAAGCATCTTGAAAGTGTTTGGCAAAATAAGCTTATAAAGAGCTTATAATCTCCAAAAATAAGTTCCAAGTGCTTATAAACACTCCAAAAAATAAGTTCCTCCACCCTAACTTATTTTTTCAAAACTTGACTTTTTCATTGTATAACTTCATATATTTTTTTTCATATTTCAATTATAAACACTTCCATTTGATTGTAGAAAATTATAAATTCTATATATATATATATATATTTCATTTTTTTTTTAATTTTCAGATTTTATTTCATTTTGAGCTTATAAGCTCTTTTATTCAAACACTTTGAAATCTTATAAGTTCTTAAATCCAAGAGCTTATAAACTCTTGGAACATCTTATAAGCACTAATATAAGCACTTAGTGCTTATAAGCTCCTCAAAATAAGATTAGCCAAACACCCCCTTAATGTGTTCACTGTTGATGTGACAAAAGTTTATTTTATTTATGCTTCCTACGCTTCATATTATTAGCCCACTTTTAATTTTTCGTTTGTCCCATTTATTAGTCCACTTTCTTAAAAATGAAACAAATTAATACACAAAATACCTTTTAAAACCCATTTATTTATGTTTTTCTTGGTTAATGTGTCAAAAGCAAACATTTTAAAATCCCTTTATCTCTGCTTTTCTTGGTTAATATGTCAAAGTAAAGTCGATTAATTAAGTGTGACCAAAGGAGTATTAGTTAGGATATATAATTAAATCTTTTATTAATTACTAGTGTACCTTGTCATCCGTGAACACATTAAAATTGTTCACACGTAGGATGCACACAAATATTTCTTTTTCATTTATTTTATTTTATTTTAGTTTTTTGAGTAAGAAGTATCATATAATAGTAAGGTGGTGCATTCCAAATTGAGCAATAGGGTTTACGTTGTGGTTCTTCAACTAGATTGTTCAATAAAATATCTGTGAGTTCTTCCTTCAAGCGTTTATCGTTCTTCTTTACTCTAACGGTGTAGGAATATTAGTTTTAAATTAATATTTAAAGTAAATATGATGTTATTAACCTCTGCTTAATGCATGCTTGATGAATATTAGTAGAGAAATATAAAACTGCATTTTCTTATTCAAAAGATGATAAGTACAAGTTTTTTGAAAGATAAAATGCAAACATAGATTACTGCATATCATGCATTTACAAAATGTGAGCCATATATAGTGCCTCTGTCAAAAAAACTGCATTGATCTTCATCTTCTCTGCTACCTCTGCATGAGCATTGCTTCTAAATTGTTAAAGTGTATGCAAAGTATGATTCCAAACATGTTAGCTGCTGCATCCCAAGCCTATGAACCAAATTATCTATTCCTTGAATCTGCCCATTCTGAACTAAATACTGGATGTTTTCCCTTGCCAAATCCATTGGAATTGTGAGACTAATTGACAATATTCCTTCCCTTATGAGTCTGTCATTTCCCATGTGAGGTATTTTGTAGTTGTGGCCTTTAACCTTCATTATCTCTGTTAAGACTCCTTGCAGTGTTAGAAATACCTTGTTCAAGGTCATGACTGGCAACCATGAAATGCATCTTGCACTGCATTAACTAGATCCTCAACTGTTTTGCACACTCTTTTATGCTGTAGGGATTGAATGGCATTAAAAAATCCTAGATCATTGATGTTGGTGTCAGGTGAGTTTGGTGGCTGCTGAATTAGTCTTATGTTGAACCCATCTTCACTAGCTGCTATTCTGAAATCAGGATCAAAATCTTGTATATGTGGCTTTGCATTATCTTGTTGAATGAAAATATGTTTGGATGCATTTGATGGCCACTTCTGTTTGATTGCAGGAACAACCATATGGCATTGTTTAAATGAAACAAGTTTAGTTATAGCTCAACAGTGTAAGTATGTTAACTAACTAAGTTTTGCAGGAACAACCTTATGGAAATGACCTTAAAACACTCTGGATGAAGGCATAAAAACAGTAGCACTAAAACTTGAGGGTACCCTGATTGATGATACACTCTTTGATAACTTCTCTTGTGATTGAATCTCTTTTGCGTTTATATAAGGAGTGCCCTTGGGTCACTTACTGCTTTTTTTTTTTTTTTTTTTTTCGCAACTTCCTGAGTTATGAAAGGGAAGCAGCCTATCTTTCCATCAAATGAGACTGCTCCCTCCTCATGTAGTATGTGACTGGTCACTGCACACAGAAACATGATCTTTCCAATGAATTTCTTGCTTTTGCATGCCCTATATGGTTCATCCTCATCTGGTGCAAGGTAATACTTGTGTAATGTGAATAATTAGCAAGGTAAAAACAGTTTCTACATGACCAATGATGTAAACCTATTAACTGAGGTCAAATTTCAAAAGAAAAAATGCTCAAAAATTACCTCCTCTTTCCTTTGGTTATATAGAACCACTTCTCATCCATGTGCAGTATATTATGCATAGAGGAGTACCTCAAAGTGTTCATTACTCCGTCAAGCTCTACATATTCTAGACTGAATCTCATCCTAAGAAACTTGTTGTCGGCAGTAAGTGAGGGCTAGATGGCTGATGATGAACATGCTTTAAACAGCCCAACTTTCCACCATCTTTGTAATATAGCTCTGCTCACATCAAGAACAGCTTCCATAGCTCTGAAACTACCTCTGTCATTGAGATGCAGAGCCTTAAACTGTTCATAGTTTGGTTTCTTGTTATGATCTCTAGTTCTTCCTTTTTTTTTTTTTTTTTTTGAAATGAGATGAATTGCTGACCCCAATGCTTGTTGGTCTCTTGCATCTTTCCACAGCCTAGTCACAGTAGATTTTGAAATTGCAAAAGTTGTTCGAGCTTCAACAAGTCTTCCTCTCTTGGGCTTTCCACCAGAAGATTCTTGAAAATAAACTGCTCAACCAAATTCCTCTCCGATTCGATGAGATTTTTTGGTCTCGGCACCATGGCAAAGCTTCTGCAGATTCTGTTTTTCTCCTTTCCACCTTCTTCTTCTCTGTAAAATGTTCCTCTTCTTTTTTTGGTTGTAAAGAATGGTGTGGAGATAGGACTACTACGTAGAGTAGTGTACTTTTTAAGATTTGAAAGTGGCGCCTAATTTTTGAGGTCATTTTCCCTCTCTAATTAGTGGATAATGTGAACTGATGTTGGGATCTAATTTTTAATTCTAATGTGATTCTTCTTCTTTTTTTTGTTCAAGAATTGGCCCAATCTTTATGTTTGATATATTGCAATCGCTGATTGAAATTGATGAAGACGATTTTTTTTTATAAATTATATCATTAAAGTTTAATAAAGTACAAAAAAAATTAATTAAGCACACAAAATTCATTAAAATCAGAATACTAATTTTCAGAAATTAATTAAGTTATATAAATAATGTTAAATACATAAACCACATTTCATTTCTAAACAATATACTTAACACACTAAACACTCCCGTCTAAATTTCCGTACCGAAAAGAAAGGGCTCAAAAATCTTGAGCCGGAGGGAATAACAAAAAGTGAAAGGGGACAAATGCAACGGGGGGTGGCAATTTGGGGAGTTTGCCTCAAATTTGTCTCCCTTTTGTATTTTCTTATGTTTGAAACACATACTAAACACTATGCTATATAGCTATTATATTTTTTTGCCTCTTAAACCTATTGCAATATAATAGCATTTCATAAGAGGATGTCTAAACTACTCTTCGATACTATAATCTAAGTCCTATATTCAATTATACATTCTTTTTATATAGATATTAAATCGATGACGTCGGATGCATGTATTCTAAAATTCCTTGTATTTATATTTGAAATCAATAAATAAATAGAGACTTTTGTCGTACGATGGAAATTGGAAAACCAATTCACGAAGCAAGAGCTTTAAGTATTAGAAGAGTCGTTAAAGAAACACAATAATAAACTGAAGTCGTTCAAAGTCGGTTTTTGCATGACTATATTTTTGACGTGAGACCTTACTTTATTCTTGTATATATTTATCATCGGTAGTGCCGCTACTTATTTATCAAAAAACTTAGCTAAATCGACCTACATATACATAATACAATATTTTTGTAAATTGGGACTCAAACTCCTCTAACATTTTATCCATTATGAAAATTAAAAATTTGTGTCCAAAAACATCGGACACAGATAGAATAGGTTTTTTGACTCCTTCATATATTCTTTTCTTTTGAGTTTAATACTACATGCTAAACTTCTCAAGCTTCAAATCCAAAAGGGGCCGTTTAAGGATGTTAGAGTATTACCGCGTCTTATAAGTTTTGTGCTTCGATTTCCCTATGATTTATAGACGATGAAGCGGTTCTCAATTGGTAAAAGATTTCCAATCTAATCAATAAGTAGGAGTTCGAGTAATGATAGTTATATATATAAGCGAATATTGTTAAATTGTACTGAGAACATGGAAAAATCATATGTTTTTAGAACTCAACACAACGCAAACTACATCGCTCAGTATAATGCAATGTTATTAGTTATGGAACAAAACTATGTTATTAATTGTATTTCAAAAATGATTAAATTTGCCAGAACTGAAGCTTGAGGTATACTCTAAAACTTTATAATACAATATTGCTCTGATATAGTGCAACTAAATTGTAGCTATTGTCTCCAAAAATACAACAACATGCCTTTTTCAAATTAAGGTACACAATTGTCGCAGGCGTGTGTGCTTGACACGTGCCTAAGCCCACTCGAGCCTCCTTCTTCACGAAGTGCAAAGTGCACCTCCAAGGATCCATTGTGACAAATGCAATGTGTACGGCTACAACGGAAGGCAAAATATCGGATGGTCACCGCGTTCGTATGCCTCACTTTTAGTGAGATGGAGGGAGTGTATCATATATGGAACTCCTAACAAATACTACTATTTGCTTTTTTAACATTTGAAGCTTAAAAAATATCTATACACGTTTTTAAGAAAATATCAACTTTGATAATAATTTTTTTTAATGGAAATCAATCCTAATTAAAAACTATTAAAAATAAAGGGGAAATATACAGAAGTAGCCACTTTCATATTGTAAACACAAATAATAGTCACTAATATAAAAAACACAAATACTAACCACTTTTTGTATTAATTGTCTTAATTCTCTTCTCCCTATTATATTTTTCTTCTTCATTCCCTCTAGGCTGCTGCTTCTTTTCTTTTATTCCCCCCCCCCCCCCCCCCCCCCTCTCAAATCGTTCACTCCGGCTCCTTTTTCTTTTTGTCCTTTTCTTTTTCTTCTTGTTTTTTTGTTTCCCATTGTTTCTTATTTTTTTCCTTTCGTTTTTTTATTTATTTATTTTTTCTTTTATATAATTTTATTTCAAAATACACAAATACATGAGTCGGATAATAATGTATAATTCAAATTTTACTTTAACATTCACAAATATACGAGTCATGTATTGGTCGGATTTTATTTTAAAATACACGAGATTATGAATCATATATTGGTGCATTCATCAATTCATGTATTGGTCAAATTTTATTTCATAATACATGAATACACGAGTCATGTATTCATGTATTGGTCTAAAGTTTATTTATTCATGTATTGGTCATACTTTATTTCATAATACATGAATACATGAGTCATGTATTCGTCTATTCATGTATTGGTCATATTTTATTTCATTATACAAGAATACATGACTCATGTATTCGAATACATGAGTCATGTAATGTTAATCATGTATTGGTGTAAATTTATTGCATAATACAAGAATAAACAAGTCTTGTATTCATGTATAAGGGTAATTTAGTAAGAGTGACTAGTTTTTGTGTTTTTATTATGAGTGGCTATTATTTGTGTTTGCTATATCAAAATGACTATTTTAAGGGTTGCCCCATAAATAAATTACAATAGTTGAAATAAAACTGAAAATTTTACGATAAAAAACCTAAATAATATTGAAGGAAAAGAAAAAAAAAAAAAAAAAAGAAAAAAAGAGAGGGATAGATTAGCATGTATTTGACGAGAAGTAGTGGACAAAGGAAAACTTGAAGAAGAGAACGATTTGGTTGAAAATTCCAAAAGGGAAGGCGTGTGGTGAGTGGGGAACATACCTTCAATAATTCACCACCACTTGCATTTTTGTTATCTTGATTATGTTTCATTTCCCCACGTTTCTATTGAGTTTTCACTTTTCATGACTCCATTTCATTCATTTCCTCATAATATTTATATCCTAAAGTATTGGATGACGAGTCAAAAATACTCCATTTGTCTATAAATCTCATGTAAGGAATCTTTCGACAGGCGTTTTGATGTATAGAAAATTGGATGTTAAATAAAGTTTAGGTTTATCTTGATATAGAATATCGTTCTACTTAAGTAACATAGTGTATAATAATGCTATGAATCTAAATTTTATCTTAACATCCACTTTTCAATAGATTAAAAAAAATCCTTCACATATTAATTGAACAGATAGAGTATGTCATAAATTTGGTAATCATTTTAGTGAATTTAGAATTAGAACACATGAGATTATTCATATTATCATTCCATAAACATAAGTAATGACTCGCTCTCTATCTCTCTTGTCCCACATCGTCGGCATGCAACGTATGCCCTTTTAAATTGCCTTTTTAATATCGTATCGTTGTTCGTCTGAGGTTGATGAATTTTCTTTTTTGGGAAGTCAATGGTCATTCTGACCTATACTACAACTTGAAAAAGAATCTGAACTTGTAATATGTCAGTTGTGAATTGTAACTATTTTTTTATTTTTATAATCTTATTTTAATACAAAAATGGAAAATCATCCTTATGAACAATAAGCAGAATCGTAAAATGACCGGTTCAGTTCCGATTCCCCCTTATCATGTAACCGTCGTTTGATTCCGGTTCAGAACCTAACCTATACATGACTTTAGAATACATCCACATGTAGGAATTCATCCGCATGTAGTATATGAAATTTAAATTAAACCTCTCTAAAATGTAAATCAAAAGACCAGCACCGCAGATAACTTTAACCCTAATCTTCAAAGAAACAAACCAGTAGTACAAGATAATGGAGGAATATTCTCCTACCCACCGTATGCACTGGATGATGTGACTGCATTATATAAGAAAACAAGTGTAATTAATAAATTCCATAAGAATAACCCCTACTTAAAAAATTAAATCCTAAATGAAAAAAATCGACATGACACTGTCACATCTAGTTAAAAATGAATCGAATCGAATCGAGTTAAATATCAAGTATTCGAGTCGAATTTGTTAAACTATTCCTGAATTCAAATTCGAATACAAATATTATACGAATATGAAATTCGATTTGTATTTGAATTCGCGAATTTTAACGAATCCGAATTGAATATCGATATTTGTTTAGATCTTATCTTTTTTTATATTCTAATTAGACAATAATTTTAAATCATATAATTTGAGTAATAATCGGTTTGAATGTGATTCGTATTGGCAATACTAGATTCGAAACATGCAATATACATTATAAACCTATACATTCACTATATATTTACCTCAACAATTCAATATCCGATATTAAAACATGTATAACAATTTTCCAATAGATTCAGTTTCTCATCAATATGTTTTGCAACATGAGTCACATGACAAATATTATAAAAAGAACACTTATACGGTTACACAATCGAATATATATAAGAGATTAATTATAAATACATATATATTAAATTAAATATTTACGAATATCGAATCGAATCGAATACCAGAAGATTTGTATTTGATTACTAATCGAATCAAAAAAATAATATTCGTACTCGAATTCGGATCTAAAAATTTGGAATACGAATATCAAAATTCATGTGACAGAAATCTCAACTAGGTCGTGGAATCCTTGCAGCAAGTGAAAGAATTTCATGCTGCATCTCCTCCCAAAGCTCTTCAAATCCATCATGGAATCCTTGCTGGTAACAATCCCTTATTTCAAGGAACAATTCTCTCGAATCACCATCCCATACTTTATTCAGTTCTGAACGACTGTCAATTCCATTTGACAATAACTTGTTCAACAGATTCCCACCTGGCCTTAAAATGGTGGCTGCCTTTCTTGCTAAGAAGCACGACTTCGAGCTCATGCACGGAAGAACTCGACCTTCGAGCAAAGCAGCACCAAAGACAACCACTCTCTTCTGACCATCCTCCATAGGCAAATTATGTCGAAGGCTTGCAAGCTGCCATAGATGAGGACCGAAACTCGGAATAACCCGACTACAAACCTGGTCTATTTCACTATCATAAACTGGATGAGGGGAAGAATAAGTGCACATTGATGGAGCATATTCCACAATCCATGCTGCTTTGACTTTAGTTGCTCCACGGATGTACGCCCACTTTTTAGTGCGCAGGAGCTCACTGTAGACCATGAACTTGGGAGCGCATCTTGAGATAGACGAGTAACGGTCGAGGAATACAGTCTCGTTCACTACTGAGCAAGCTTGATACCGGACTGCATTAACTTTTCTATCTCCATCTACTGCTAATAATCCTGAATTAGTGGCGTCTTTGGTAGTAAAACGCTTAGCAACCCTATCGGCCCAACCAGCACATATGGCTTTCCTTATTATTTTCTGTTCATTCTCCGACAGAGGAGGACACTGGACACTCCAAGCATGCTCGATGTCATCACTTCCGCCATGAATCCACGCAAAGTCAGACGAATTTTTCGAGCTGAACATTAGGCGAAGAAGCTGCTTCCTCAGCTTGGACATTTCCTCCATTGTTTTCAAGTGTAAGCCATTATCACTGCAGAACTCCACCGGAGGACTTGTTGACAGTTCAAAACACTGCAGCGCACAAGCCGTAGTTAAGACATCGCTGTCCAGGTTACAAAATTTAATCTCTTTCAGTTTCTGTTCCCTAAATTTTTCGCCTGTCTCTTCATTTTCCGAATCATTTCCATGGGTAAAAGGGTTTGCCAGACTCAAAGCAGCAGCTGCTGCAACTGCATGTGCCAACACCAAATTCGGTCTGATGGCAGAGCATCCGTGAATGGCGAGGACTCATGGGATACAGTGCCATGGCCTCCCCTTACGTAGTTAGCCGTCCTTTGCTATCAAGTGCCCCGAGCACCTTCAGGCAATGCTCAGCTTCGGCTATGGCTGTTGCTTCAGGAGGAGTTGGAAAAGGAAAATTCGCAACCTGAAAAATCAATATTTAGAGAGTTGTCATCAATTAATATCAATTTATGTTGAACCAGTGGAGATTTACCTTGTGAATATGCAAGGATTTCATAAGGAGTACAACACCGTCAACAGGTACTTTCAAAATCTCAGCAGTTGAAAATTGAGGTAATCTGTGAGTAAAGACAGCAGAAGAATAAATTCGGTAGCAATGTCCTGGTCCTGTTCTTCCCGATCTTCCTGCACGTTGAGCAGCAGAAGCCTTACTAATCCATTGTATTTCGTATTCTCAGCCACATTGGTCGCAACCACGACTAGACGTTCTCCTTCCTTCACTTGTTCGAATACACTAAGCTGCTCAGATGCAGGGAGCATTGCATACAGAGGTAGAACGCGCATAGGACTGGCACCACCAAAGTTAGAAACTTCTCTTTCTTGATAGCCATGCTGAACACTTCTTTTTCCTGCCAAAGATTCAAAAGCAGCCTTTAAGGAAGAAGAAGAAAGACTCATATCCTCGTTTTGTAAGATAGTTGACTCCATTGGATTCTGATTCGACAAATCTTCATCCAAATCACTGTCCTCGTTAGATTCAGACTCGTTCTCTGAGAGATAATCATAAGAACCAAACCGGTCGGTTATCTCACTGTTAGAAGAACTCCCTTGGCTTTCAAAGGCTTCGTTGATGTCCATCATGTCATTTAACTCATTAGGAAGACTGTCTCCAGAGGCTGAATTTTGTTGATCATTAGATGGAGAGGGGGGATATTTCTCAATCACCATAGCTTTTGAAGCTTTACGGAGCTTCTGACATAGGTATTTAACTTCCCTCCGTCCAGTAAAAAAAACAAGTATACCGCCAGGTGGCAGCTTCTTGTGGATTAACAACACCTTTTTATAAGCTTGGCCAACATAGTCAGTTAAGTCTGTTTTCTTGGCAAAATGTATGGTAACTGGATACTGTCTTGTTGGGATATCTATCACAGGAGGGGGATCGTAAAATATTCTCCTATTAGAGACACAATCCTCGACCCGCAAAGTAGCACTCATCAAAACTAGCTTCAATGGATATATCCTGTTTTCAGGGTTTATAGATTCTTCTATCTCCTTTTGCTCCAAATATTGTCTCTGGGAACAGCAAGGCATAGTCCAATGAGTGAAGGAACAAAATATCGAGAATAAATGGTAAGAAAATATAGAGTGTATAAAGGGGGAAAACATATGAATTCATCTTTGAAGCTATCCTCGTAGCTTACCTGACGCTCTAGTATAATTCGAGATAGCATTCCTATGTGGATATCAGTGTTCAAGCTTCTCTCATGAGCCTAATCCAATATTATGACTGAATATCGCTTTAGTAAAAAATAACTCTGCAATTTGAACACGAAATTAATTACAAATGTCTTGAGGCCATAACCCAAGCATAAAAGGGAATAGTTTGAGGATACACAAAAGTCAGAACACATTCTAAAAACTGTAAGAATGATAATAGGAAATGACAATGGATTACAAATTCATAATAAATCTGCAAATATTCGATTCCTATTTTTCTGTTGAGCAACATAACATGGCAGTTCATAATGAAACTCATTTTTTTTTGCATTTTAAGTTGTCGAACAGCAGATGAATTAAGCTGCCTGTATGCAACAGTTGTCAAACATATATTATAATAGTTAACATAAAAGAAAAAGGAACAGACTTCTTGCCACCTGTTTAGAAGAGCATACCATTCGACATATAAACAGTCAACATCGTCAACAAGAAAAAAGAAAATTTGTGTGAGAAAGACCTGGATTTCCCGAAGTAAAATTCCGTCTGTCATGAACTTAATAGAACAATCGTCTCCAATCATTTTATCATGCCTAACTTGAAATCCAACCTCCTTGCCAAGATGAAGGCCAAGCTCATAGGCTACACGCTTAGCAGTTGCCAGTACAGCCAACCTACGTGGTTGTGTCACGCCAATTAGTCCACTTCGAGTCCTTGAATGCTTTGAACCGTATGCAGCCTCATAGAGAAACTATGGTTTCAGAGAGAACAGAGTAAGATAACTGGGCTTAATTACGGACACTACAAGAGTCCTTGATACATACCACCATGTCATTAAATTAACTGGATTACCTGAGGAACTTGAGTGGTCTTACCACAACCAGTCTCACCGCAAATTATCACACTTGTGTACTGTTTTATTTTCTCCATTATCTCTTGCTCCATCATTCCTATGGGAAGATTTTCCCTTTGACTCTCTACTGCTTTAGGCCTATATACAGGCACCACCACATTCCTCTCTTGATTTGAACTGTCAAGACAAGTTTCAACTATTTCAATCTCTTGCGTACTTGAGGAACCAAGAGGTTTTCCCGGGGAGGAGTTAACCAAGACGCTCGTACTCCCACAATCGACTTTTTTTTTGTCATCAACAGCTTTATCCTGCAGCATGGTTGAAAATCCAACTGGCTCAGAAACTAATCCACTCACGATTACATTAAATTTGATAGCTGACTAGTAAAAGCTTAAACAAGCAGACACAAAAAGGTGCTATGTTGCATACTTCTCTTCTTACGTGAGTCAGTCCATAGCAGTTGACTCCAACTCTGTCGGAATCCTGCTCAACTTCATGAGGAAAACGATCAATCGCCCTCTAGCTTCTTGGAAGGTGGCAATTTTATTCCAGCTTTAAGAAAATGGGATTCTCTTAGGCGTTGTTCACGCCTTGTTTCGACCTGGAGTTCAAATGAAGCTAGTCACTGAAGCCATACTCAACCACGTAACCAAAAAAATCAAATTCTCATCAAACTGAACCTTGCTCAAGTTCTTCGAAGATCGCATAAGTGAATGGACCTCATCTCTTAATTTGCATTTCCTAATTAGCCAAATAAATCAATTACACCCAAAGATTATGTAAAACATAATCAAAAACTAAAATTTCAATTATGAAAAAAAAAAAAAAAAAAAAAAAAAAAAAAAAAAAATTGGATCATACTCTAATGTATCAATGCTTTGGCATAAAAGAGTAGTCTTGTCCTTCTCCTCCTACATATCATCATAAACAAATATCATTGCCAACATCCCACAATTAAAGTTTGATCAAACCAAATTCGAAAGAAATCACACACCTCAAGTCTCTTCAACTTTCTCTTCTGTGATTTGCTTAATTTTGCATTTGATACCTTAACCTCGTCAGAAATCTAACGAGAGATTAGTTAAAACAAACTTCTCAGGTAAAAGAAATTCAATTGGTACAAGTTAGCTGCTGCAACATACCTGCTTTTTGATTTGTTTCTTCTCCCGCTTCTTTCCATGCAACGTGATCGGATTTGAATCATAGCTTCCCACCTCCATTCTATAAATTAGAGCTCCAATTCTTACTGCAAATTACAATTTGGGGGAAAACAATTTGCAGAGAGGCAAGCTAGAAGAAGAACACAGGAGAAGATGGAATAATCGGCGGCAAAGCACATTTAACTTAGGGTAAATAATTAGGGGCCAATTGAGCTTTTATTTTTACTTTAGAGTGATGCTATTCAGCCATAATGTGCGGCCATAATTTAACTTTATTTATTTTTTATAATATCAAATAATTTATATATTTATGTCAAACTTTTTTAGCTTATAAAAAACTCAAAAGGCGATACTCCGTATTTTTTAAAATTAACCCTTTAATTATTTGATAATTTTTACTATTTTAAAGAATTTTTTTTACCTTTTTATCTAAAAACAAGAAAAAAATATGTAATTTTGGGGAAAAATATTTTTAAATTAAAATATGAAAGCAATATATTATAGTTATCATTTACAATTTTTAAAATTACAAATATTATGAAAAATATTGTTGTGTGACCGGCCACATTATGGCCAAATAACATTATTGTTTACTTTATTGTACAAAGAGAATTCATGTGTTTCTTATTTCAATTATTTATTTTACAATTTGAGCTATACACCATCAAAGAATTTTAATTCTTTTTTTTTTTTATGAATATGATATGGTTGATGATTTTTATTTAATTCTGTTTTTTAGTATTTTCCTTCAAAGATTTTTACAGTAAGAAAATATTATTGGTTCATTAATAGCTGAAAAATACATACTACAATTTAATAAATAAATAGTAAAAAATAAGATACAATACAAAATTAACAAAAACTACTTAAGAGTTAAGATACTTGAAAATATAATGTAACACCACAATAAGTGATGAAATAATCATCACATCGTTAGCCAAACTATTAATCTAATACTCCCTTCGTCTCACTCATAAAAGGATAACATTTTCCCGGCATAAGAATTTAGATGAGAGTGTGATTAGTAGTGGATTAAAGTGTATTATATGGATTACTTTCATTATCAAATTGATGATTAAATTCAAATTTATTTGCCAATAAATTATTTTGAACACTTTATTATTTGAAATTATAAATAAGTAATTTATTTATTTATTTATTATTTATTAATTATAAAAAATAAAAAGTTCAAATAACTAATTTGAGAGAGAGAACAGATGATTGAAATTTAAAATTCCACTACACTGGTATTATAATAAAAAAATCATTATTGGCACCATTCTTAAAACCCAATAAATTCAAACCATTCAAATTTCCCTCTATTTTAAATCCACTACTCTATAAGACCTTGACATTCACATTCATACTCCAAAACCTAGAAAGCCAGTAAGAAACAGCAAGAAGAAGGGGGAAAAAAAGAAAAAAAAAAAAAAAAAAAGTTCATGAACAGTTATACAAAGGCCAAATATGTCAACATTTGAGAATGAAAGACTTGTGAACTTTCTTCTCCGCAATTCAAACAATGGGCGTTTTATGGATGGAAAAATTGCAGAAGCTATGGAGTTTTGCAATGTTTCAAGAACCACAGCAACGAGGGTTTGGGCTGCTGCAAAGAGACATGAAGAAATCGGTGAGTTAATGGTTTTACCTAGTGAAAAAATCACAGCACATAGGAACAAAAGATTGCAATTAGATATTCAGTTGCTTACAAGCTTATCACTTCTTTCAAGATCAACAATTAGAGGGGTTTCAGTTGGATTAAAAACATGTAAAAGTATGTGGGAAGATGGGTTCAGTGTGGTCTGATCAAAGCTCATACAAGTGCCATAAAACCAGATTTGACTACTCCTAACAAGCTTCTAAGGCTAAGATTCTCTCTAGAGGCAATAGAGTTCGATAGACTGCATAATATCTTAAAGTTTAAGAGCATGTACAACACTATACATATTGACGAGAAGTGGTTTTACATTACGAAAGGCTCGCACACGTTTTATATGGGTCCTGAAGAGGTTGATCCCCATAGGGTAACTGAATCTGAAGGCCACATTCCAAAGGTAATGTTTATGTGTGCAGTGAGTCGGCCCATGTTTAGGCCTGATGAAGAAGTAATTTTTTATGGAAAGATAGGTGTTTTCTCATTCACATATGAAGCGGAGGCAGTTAGAAAGTCTAAATATAGAGACAGAGGCACAAAGTTCACAAAGGCAGTTGATTCCATCACCAAGGAAGTTATTAAAGACTGTTTCATCGACAAGGTAAAATCAAATTATCCCAATTATTATAGTTATATCAGTTTCAATTTAATATAAATGAAATCTTTCATTAGAGGATTTGTGTTATGACAAATTATCCCAGCTATTAAACTCAAATGGCCCCAAGGATCATCAAAACATATTTTCATCCAACAAGACAATGCAAGGCCTCCTATTAGATATAATGATCAAGATTTCATATTGGTAGCAAGTAGTGATGGATTCCACATATACTTGGTTCAACAACCCACTAACTCCCCGATACTAACATTAATGATTTAGGTTGGTTTAGAGCATTGCAAAGCATTCAAGTTCAACAGAATATGAAAAACAGTGGACCAATTAGTGGCTGCAGTGGAGAAATCTTTTGAAGAGCTAAGCCCTAAAACTCTCAACAATGGTGGAAATCTTAAAGGTCAAGGGTAAGAATTCATATAAAATACCCCATATGAAGAAGGGTTCTTTGGAAAGAGAGGGAAATCTTCCCATTGATCTATAAGTAGATGAAAATCTGGTACTAGAGTGCATCAACTATTTGATTGAGGCTGGGAATGTAACTGGGATAGAGATATTGAAAGATCAGTTGGGAATTAGGGAGATTGAAGGAGCAGATTGAAGGAGAAGCACAAATTTCTGATTCAACACTTTTTGAAGGATAAAGATCAACACTTTTTGAAGGATGAAGATAAAAAATTACAAGCTGTGGTCGCCAACAAGCTAGTTCGGTGCATATACATCGATAGTGGTGCTTTGGTAAACATTCTCTTCAAAGAGTGCTTTGACCAGATGGGGATCGAACATGCACGCATTATACCGACTTCGTGCCCGCTTCGGAGCTTCGCACAAGAGGAGACGCAACCAGAAGAAGTCGTCGAATTACCCGTCACAGTGGGAAAGGCTCCAGCGAGCTCCACCCAGGTAGTGCAATTCTTCATGGTCAAAGCCTGTTCACCGTACAACATTATACTAGGTCGGGATTGGCTGAACTCGGTGAGGGCAGTGTGCTCAACATACCATTTGACCATGAAGATCCTTACAAAGGGGGAGATAGCCGTGATACGAGGATATCAAAAGCAAGCTAAGGAGTGCTTGCAAGTCGCATTGAGAGGTGTTGGGACTTCGTCCCAACTCCCGCAACCATAGCAATCACCGAAGCCCGAGGAGTTAGAATTGGAGAAGACGTCGTCTGCCCTCGGCAGTTCGGTGGAAGAAGTTATGTTACACGAAGACGACCGCAGCAAGGTTGTTAAAGTAGGCTTCATTGAAATGCCTCTATTGAGAAAGCAGATTATCGAACTCCTACGGGAATTTGGAGATGTCTTTGCTTGGTCACCCCTGGACATGACTGGGATTTCACCAAACATAATCACCCATCGGCTTAACACCAACCCCAGTGTCAAACCAGTCCGTCAAAAGGAGCGGATCATTGTTGGTCCCGGAAAAGAGTAATTGGTGGGGGGCGGGGGGGGGGGGGGGGGGGGAATACACCAATAACCAACCGTTTTTGACATTTTTTGAAAATCAGGTCGATAAAGAGGTCGACTGTCAAGGTCGATCCTAGCAGAGGCAGATTGATCTATCAAGCTCGTTAGATAACAAGCTTGATTTATCAAACTGTGCTTATGCGGAAGTTTGGAGGTTAATTAACTCTTTGAAAAATCTAGGGACGATGAACTTGTTTCGTGAAATGCAAGTTGATGCTTGTCAGATGGATAAAATAAGGAAGAGCGATAAATAAAGAGAGAGAGAGAGAGAGAGAGAGAGAGAGAGAGAGAGAGAGAGAGAGACACCGCAATTTAGCGTGGTTCGGAGAAACCCTCCTACGTCCACGTCAGATCGACTCGACCTGAGAATCCCTTTACCTTCGGATCCAACTTCTCTCTTATTTATACTGACTGAGTATCAGTTCTAAATACACTCTAACTTGAATATATCTAGACACGAGTTTTGGGTCGTGACCCTTACAACCTTTCGTACAAAAACATACAAACAACCTTTCACTTACTACAGAGCTTGACTAACTCTATAATGGTGAAAACCACAAAACAAACTTTCTAACTTCGAACGAGTCGAAGAAGAAGTTGTTGAATCAACGACAAGCAGCAGTGATCGCTTTGTCGTTGGGGTTTTATCGGAGTCTAAAATCTGTATTCGTCACGTGTTTGGGAAACTAATGGAATTTCGAACACTTGAAAGGATATGAACTTTGAGAGAGATTTTGGCAGAGTATTTGCGTTGATAGCTTGAGTTTCCCATGCTTAAATCCGATAATGGCTTGAAGTATTTATAGGCAGTTTTTGAAAACTGGCCGTTGGAGTCTGGATGATGTGGCACTAGCCGTTGGGGCGTGACTCACTTCTAGCCGTTGGGAAGTTTCGTCCTTGCTGGCATACCACGTGGCAAGGATTAGGTTGTGTTGCTCCATGAAGGTGGATCAACGACCTTGATATGAAAATCCAGCTCTTGAAATCTTCTTAGTCAAGGCAGGCTGGAAGCTTGATAAGGAAGGTCGATAGACAGCTAGAAATAACAGCTCGATCCGAATGAGGCAGGTCGATAAACAACCTTTCTCTTACAGAGTGGATCAAACTTGTATTTAAACTTTAGAGAACATCGACCTGCACTAACAGGTAGCAGGTCGATCTATCGGCCTTGACCCTAAACAAGTGAAAATATGCCTAAGTGTGGTTTCGAAAAACATCATCAAAATCAAACTGCAAGGGGTTCCCAACAATTTCCCCCTTTTTGATGATGTCGAAACCATACACTTTACAAATAATTCCTAAGAATACAAAACGATGAAAGTTCGATTAACCATGAAGGTTGATACGAAATTATAAGAAAGGAGTTAATGAGACATAATGAAAATAAAGCAGTAAAGGCAGTTTGCCTGGACAAAGAGATATTGTCGTCAGGTCGAATAGATGATTTTTGCTTCATTCAGCTCGATAGAGAAATTACATAGGGATTTTACAAAACAAGCTATGAGCTTAAATGAATATCAAAAACTTATACAAAATCATCTATTCTACTACTTCTTCTGCTGGGCACGGGCTGCCACTCTTTCCTCTTGGATCTGCTCCCTAGACTTCGACTTCATACTCGCATAAATTCCATCCCTGATTCGGCAATAGGCGGGATCGGAATTGGAGACATTGACGTTCATGCCGATAGTCGTCAGTGCGATGTATCGGTCGATTCGCGAATAGTCCAAAAAGGATGAATCACCGATCAGCAAGGGCGTGAAGTATTGCTTGGCAGGAGCCCGCAAGATCGCACCGGCCTCTGCAGCCTTCCTACGTAGTTCACCAACAAATTGTTGGTTAGGAAATTCAACATGTAGGCCGCATAGGCAGCATCGACATCTTCTGGGAGGGAGGGGTCATGGATCCAGTGGAAGAGGAGGATGAAACAGCTGTTGAGCTCCATCAACAGAGCGTTCTGGCTCTCGTCGAGCCACTCCACGGCCTGCTGCTGGAGTCCAGCTTCCAAAATAAGGTCGGAGGCCGACTGGCTGATCCAGTCCTCTTCTGCCTTCTTCCTTGCTTCTGCAGCCCGGCGCTCTGCAATGAAACGCCTCTGCTCAGATGGGTTCACGGCCTGCTCCGGAGTTGCTCCGGCAAGATGCATGGCAGTTATAAGCTCGGCCTCGTGAGCCAATCGAGCTTTGGCAGTGGCGGCCTCGGAAGCGGGCTTCCTTAGCGGCGGAGGCGGAGGAGGAGGGGGATGAGCCGAAGAAGATTGAGGGATTTTGTCTTTGCTGGTTTTCTTCTTCTTGGCTCCGGTCTTTGCTTCTTCCCCCTTTTCGACATCATCAGAAAGGGATTTGATGAGCGTAAGAAGGGAAGCGTCCTCCTCTTGCAGCTTGGATACAACATCCTTCAATAGCTGTTGGCCGTTGAGCAGGCTGGTGAGGGTATCGTGGATGGCGCTGATTTGAGTGTTGGAGGCCGATGCCGAGTTTGAGATAGATGAAATCAGGTCGGTCACTCACTGATCGACCTTGGCCACATCCTCCTTCACTTCCCCGATCTGCTCCAGGGACGCCATGTTATTCGACTTGAGCTGGTCCGGCAGAAGCTTGTCCGTGTATTCCTTCAAACTTTCCACGGCAAACTTCGTGACCTGCTCTCTGGAAGCTTCATCGGCCTGGGTCTTGGCCTCTTTCAAAATTTCGACCCGGGCCTCTGCTACGGCCTGCTTGATCTGCTCCGAGATGCTGATATTGAGAGACTCGAGCTTGGCAGAGAGGGAATTGAGCTCGGTCTCAATATCAACCTTCGATACGTCGGGAGATGGAGCAGCAGCAGTAAGAGCTTGATCACCACCTTCATTCCTGGGTGGCGATTGCTCCGGAGTTTGAATGGAATCAAACTCGTCTCCGAGAATGGTGGCGGAGTTTTAGAGAGCACGAGAGTTGGTGTAGAGAGGGCGAAGGTCGATGCCCAAAATTTTGGCTTCAACCTTCATGCGCCGCAGCACGAGGGATTGGAAGTTGGCGGCAGCATCCTCTACACTGAAGAAATTGAACTCGGCCTCTAGCTCCAGCTCCTCAACCTTCAGATCGTCGAGGGAGACTACCTGCAGCAAAGCCTCAAACACGTAGTAGTAACTCGACTTACAAGCCAGATAAAACTGGAGGCGAGCTGCTAGATTCAGGGACTTGGGAAGTTGCTCAATCCCCGGCATCAGGTCGATCACCCTCAGCCTGGCTTCGGCCTTCATAGAAGCCACTAGAGAGTGAGCAGCAGACACGGGCTGCTTGGCGATCGGCTGGAAGGGCAGGATGACATCTTCCTCCATGACGACTTGCCGGAGGGGGGGAAGATTGGGGCTCGTCTTCAGTGAGATCCTCGATCTCCACTGAACCAACATGACGGCGAGCGGGGGAGCCTGCAGGAGAGGAAACGACAACGTCCTGCGGGGGGGGGGGGGGGGGGGGGGGGGGGGGGGGAGATGCAGGACGATGCTGCGAGGCGGACGACTCGATTGCGGGACGGACTGGAGAAGGAGTCCATTCTGGCGAAGGAGAGGGCGATGGAGAGGGCGTAGGCAGCCTGGCGGATACTGGCTCCTCGGCCTCCATGGGAAGAATACGGTGCAACGGCCTGACCGGTTCTGAAGAAGCAGATGGTTTCCTTGGAGGGGGAGTCTTCTTTGGAGGGGGAGTCTTTTTGGCAGGGCGAGAGGGCAACGGCTCATCGTCGGCCTTTCGCTTCTTCTTCTGCACAGGGCGAGGCGGCACCCTCCATCCGACCTTGGACTCACCAGTCCGAATAACATGCGGCCTTACGTGGTCTGGCGACCCGTAAAAAATTTGCGGCGCTACTCCCAATGCCATCTCCATCTGATGGAGATCTTTTGGAATGAAGTTGTGGGGGAAAGCCGGCTCGTCTGTCCACCTCCGATTTTTGAAAAAGGAAGTGATAATGCAGGTCGCCTTCGTCCCAAGACGAAGAGGCCTCTTTTCGTTGTGGAGACGCACTCCCACCACGGCCTCTCCCTCCATGGAGCAGTCGATCTGCTTGGCCTCATCCCATAGCAGGGTGACCATCAGCTTGGCCCAGCTGATGGGCAGATTGAGAATCACGGCCGTCATAATTTGAAACTTCAACGGCGTGACCTGGTCGTGATTCCCGAGGTGCCCTAGAAAGCACCTCTGTACAAAGTCCATAAGCAGCCTGTACTTAGGACGGAGCTCGTTCCTCTTGAACGTAGTCGCCAAATATGGTCTTGGCTCCATGAGAACGCGATCAAGAACCTCCTGCAGTTGAGGGCGAGAAATCTCGGAAAGCTGCAGCGGCCCACCCTCCCCAATTCTGAAGGCGACCTTCACAGTGTCGAGGACGTTGATGTGATGGGCGGATTTCTGACTCCCGAGAGACACAGAATGGGTGGAGACGGAGTCGCCCTTGTTCCAGTTGTAAAAGAACGCACTCACGACCTTCGTAAGAAGTTTCGGCGGTCGGGCAGAGATAATCCGGTGGAAAGGAAGACAAGTTTCCACCAGGGCGTACATTGACTCTAGATCGCGAAACCCGAAGGTCTCACGAACCATGTACGGCTCATATTTGATGCGGGAATTCAAATAAGCAGCGATCGCATCCCATTCCATTTCCTGAGGGCCGGAGGATGATTTTTCTGCCATTATATAAGAGTAGATGAGTAAGAATGTTGATGGAGAAGGGAGAAAATGGCGAAAAAAGCAGCGGCTGATGTTTTTAGCAGAGAATGAAGAAATTAGGTTTTTGCAGAGAGAGTAAGTAACGTTTCAAATGAAAACTCCATGATATATATAGACAGATTGAATGGTTGGGATCACTCGAATTTGAAAGGGTTAAAGTTTTCACTTTAATTCTCGTCCGCACGATTGAGAGCGCGTGGAATACTAAACGATTCACATCCGCGTGTGAGTTAAAGAAAACGTGCGTATCCTTGCACTTTTTCAGAAAGGGTTGCAGGGAATTAAATGCGACCTCGGTCAATGTGTCAATATTTGACACTTGACTAGATAGGTTGCAAAAATAGCAATGATTATTCCCTTTTTCCTTAATTTCTGCAAAGCAACAGAGCCTTAAACAATGTAACACATTGAGAAATAAATTTCAATAATAGAGAGAATTTAATGCGTATTAAAGAAGTTAAAATGAAAGACAAAGGGTGATACTACCCCTTTGATTCCCCCTTCATTAATGCGGGTTGCATTCAGGTTGATAGCGGCCTGATGAAACGAGAACGGCCTGGACTTTGTGATATCGACCTGGTGGTAGATATCGGCCTTTGTTCCCCCTCAATTGATGGATCACTTGATCAGGTGTTTTGAGGAACACAGGTCGATCTGTTGACTAGTCGACGGCCTGTTGATAGGGAACGATCTGTCATTTGACTATCGGCCTGTTGATTGGATGACGACCTGTTGACTAGAAAACGGCCTGTTGACTCACGAACAGCCTGTTGACTCAACGTTTAATAAGCCTAACTTTCCACACAGCATTTTGAATCTTTCTTCGGCTAGTGGTTTGGTTAGGATATCAGCTCGTTGAATATCAGTGTGTATCTTCTCAATAACCACGTTCTTCTTTTCCACGTGATCACGGATAAAGTGATATCGAATATCCACGTGTTTGCATCTTGTATGAAGAACTGGATTTTGAGTAATGGCGATAGCACTCGAACTGTCACATAATATGGGCACTTCACTGACTTCAACTTCATAATCTTTGAGTTGTTGTTTGAGCCACAAGATTTGTGCACAACAACTCCCTGCGGCCATATACCCGGCCTCTGTGGTGGAGGTGGCTACTGAAGTTTGTTTCTTTGAAAACCATGATATCAGCTTGTTTCCGAGAAATTGGCAAGTACCCGAGGTAGATTTCCTATCGAGCTTGCACCCTGCATGATCAGAATATGAATAACCTGTAAGCTGCAAATTATCATCACAAGGATACCAAAGACCTAAGTTCACGGTTCCTTTGATATATCGAAGAATTTTCTTTGCCGCTTCCAAGTGAGATTCCTTCGGATTAGCTTGATATCACGCACACACTCCAACTGCAAAAGTGATATCAGGTCGACTCGCAGTTAGATAAAGTAATGAACCAATAATACCCCTGTACTGTGTTATATTGGCAGGTTTTCCTTCTGGATCCGGGTCGATCTTCCCACCAGAGAGCATCGGTATTTTGACGGGCTTGCTGTCTTTGACACCAAACTTATCGACCAGCTCATATGCGTACTTTGTTTGGCTAATGAAGATTCCTTCATCGGACTGCTTGACCTGCAACCCTAGAAAGAAATTCATTTCCCCCATCATAGACATTTTATATTTGTCTGTCATGAGGTTACCAAATTTTTCGCATAATAGGGGAGACTTAGATCCAAAAATAATGTCATCAACATAAATTTGTACTAAAAGGATATGTTCATTCACTTTGATAGTGAATAGCGTTTTGTCGACTGATCCACGCTTGAATCCGGATTCGATGAGAAAGGATGATAGCGTCTCATACCAAGCTCGAGGAGCTTGCTTAAGTCCGTAGACGGCCTTGTGTAGTTTGTAGACTTTGATCGAATCACCCTCTTCGATTCCTGGAGGCTGTTCCACATAGACTTCTTCTTCGAGAACGCCATTGAGGAACGCGCTCTTTACATCCATCTGGTAGACTTTGAATCATTGATGAGCGGCATAAGCTAGAAACAGCCTTATAGCTTCTAATCTTGCGACAGGGGCAAACGTCTCATCATAATCGATTCCTTCTTGTTGACAGTAACCCTTTGCTACCAATCGGGCTTTATTTCTGACAACTTCTCCAGATTCGTTTCTCTTGTTTTTGTAGACCCATTTGACTCCAATGACACCCTGATGATAAGGACGATCAACTAGAGACCATACTTCATTTCTTTTGAATTCATTGAGTTCTTCTTGCATGGCTTGAATCCAGTCAGCATCACGAAGAGCTTCAATGGCATCATTGGGTTCTATACGAGAGAGATAGCAGCTTAGTAGCGCACTTTCACCAATCGTTCTTCTTGTCCGCACTCTTTGGTTTGGGTTCCCAATAATGAGCTCTTTTGGATGATCATTGATCCATCGTCTGCGACGTGTTCTTTCTTCGTTTGAAATAATTGGATCGGGCTCATTAATAGGTTCGTCAAACTCTGGGTGAGTTGAAGGTTGATCAGTGAACAAGTGTTGTTGCTCGGGTTGTTGATCAAGCTGCTGATCGGACTGAGTATTGAGCTGCTTCATTGCATCATCAAGCTGCTCGATTTGAGATGTAAGGTCGTTAACAGCATCAGTCTGGGGAACTGAGAATGGGGGATCAGCCTGGTTAATTCCGGCTGATTTATTACAGCTCGATGTTGGAACATCACTTGCATCATTTCCCCCTTGTTGTGTGACCTTCAGATCAGATTGATCCTCTTCCTCTAGATCATTTGGAGTCCACACTAGCATGTCGTCGATGGGGGAGTTGAACGATCTGTTAGTAGCGGAGTGATCTGGACCTGTACTTAACTCTCTCCGAATATCCTAAAAATACTCCTGGATCGGCCTTGCTATCAAAAGTTTTTAATTGAGATTTCCCATTGTTATGGATGTAACACAAGCATCCGAAAGATTTAAAGTACTTTAACCTGGGGAGCTTGTTGTTCCACAGCTCATAAGGAGTCTTTCCATGTCGGGTAGTGATGATCGACCTGTTTTGGGTATAGCAAGCTGTGTTAACGGCCTCTGCCCAAAACTTCTTTGGAAGGTTGGTTTCGTCCAACATGGTACGAGCTACTTCCTTCAGCGACCTGTTACGGTGCTCCACTACGCCGTTTTGTTGAGGTGTACGAGCTGCTGAGGTTTGATGATGAATTCCACTCTTTGTGCAATATTCTTCGATCATTGCATTGATAAATTCGGTGCCTCGATCGGATCGAATGGAGATGATGGATTTCTCTTTTTGATTGCACTGTTTGCTCAGCAACGCGGGTAGCTTCTCCAAAGTCTCCTTCTTTTTGTACATGAAAATAACCACGTAAATCTAGAATAGTCATTTATAATAACGAGAGCGTATTTTCTACCGTTTATACTCAAGGGAGTGACTGGACCAAAGAGGTCGAGATGGAGAAGCTCAAGAATTCGATTTGAAGCTTGTGCCGTCACGCTTGGAAAGGATGATCTTGTTTGCTTTCCAGCTTGACAGGCTTTGCAAATGTGATCACGATCGAAGACTTGATCTGGCAGGTCGTTCACCAGTTTGTTGCGTACGAGCTTGTTGATGGCCTTGAAGTTCAAATGACTCAGCCTCTTGTGCCATAACCAGCTTGTCTCGGAACAACCTTTGTGATCAGGCAGATCTCTATCCCATCAGTCCATTGAACTATGTAGAGTTTATCCTGCAAAATTCCGGTAAGAAGTATTTCTCCTTCCTCATTTCTCACGAGACATTTGTTAGCGGTGAATTCTACTCGTTTACCATTCGAGCAAAATTGCGACACAGAGAATAAATTATGATTAAGACCTTCAACATACGAGACATTAGTAATAGTTGTTTTTCCAACTTTTAGATCGCCCTGGCCTCGTGTGTGACCCTTCGAGTTTCCTCCAAAGGTTGCAAGTGGCCCGTCTTGTTCTTGATAATTTGATAGTAGCGTTTTGTCACACGTCATGTGTTTGGAGCATCCACTATCAATGATCCATACAGCTCCACGAGCTGCTTGGCTCCTTCTTTGAGCCTTCCCGACCTGCAATTAATTAAACTTAGCAACCCATTTGAGATTGGGTGCTACATCGGTTGCGGGAACGGCCTTTGGGACCCAGATTTGTTTCGCCAGTCTGCTTCTATCCGAGGCTGAGGATGAGGCAGTGGCGGTCTTGGGCTTGGGAGCCTTGGATTTCTTTGAGCGAGGGCGGCGAGGCTGATAATAATGCTCTTCATGAAAACCAGGTTGATACTGCCAGTCTTGAAAGTTTGACTGTTGTGGATAGTGGCAGTAGCACTCTTGTTGAGCCGGGTAGAAGAACTGAGGGTGATACGGCCTTTGGTAGTACTGGCCTTCGTAACGCCCTTGATGAACAGCCTGCTTTTGATGAGTAGGGGCAGGTCGACGATGCTGGGCAGGTCGACTCACTTTCTTTTGAGGAACAGGCTGTTCCTTCTTATGAAGATCGGTCTTCTTGTGTTGCTTTAAAAGAATGGCTTGGGGCTGTCGAACTGGATTCTTCAGCTTGACCATCTTATCTGGCAGAGCTTGATGAGCTCTCCGGATATTCTTTGATTTTGACTGCGCTTTCACGAACTTGATCTCGCAGTCTTTATCCTTGCTTTCCTTGGATTTTCCACTAAATCCAATACCAGAGTGATCGCGTGGATTGCGTTGCATGGATTGGACCTCTTCCAATTTCTTTCCGCTTTTCTTCAACTGACTCAAGGTGAGTTGAAGCTTTCCTTCTTTTTCCACGAGGAGTTCGTGTCGAATAACCAAGTCAGCCAACTTTGATGTAAGGCTGTGAATTTCGGCGTCTTTGATTTTGAGGGAATCGTCCTTCTCGAGCGCCCTGGTATCGAACTCCTTTACTTGGAAAGTCAATTCTTCAATTTTTGACTTTAGAGCTTCGATCTCCCTTTCCTTTTCTTCATCATAGGGAGAGAATTTTTCTTCTAATGCTAGCTTGTATTCTTCATTCTTGTTCATCAGCTCAGCATTATCTTCAACGACTTCTTTGAGGGTAACCACGAGATCGGCATAATCATCGAGCTGTTTCTTGATTTCTTCCCAAGACACAGCCTCGGATAGTTCTTCACCTTCTTCTGCACATTCATCGTCAGAGAAAGAAAGTGAAATGGGTTGAGGATCTACCTTTGAAGATCCCTCGGTTTGTTGGTGTTCTCCAACAAAACATTCTTCATCATCACTTTCGTCGAAAGTGATGTAACCCTCGTCATCACTTGACGAGCTGTCTGAGAGGTGAGCCTCCTTTGTTTCTTCAGCGATCATGGCAGCTCGTTGTTCCTTGAGGTGTGTTAGAAGAATTAAAGGTTGACGGTTTACCTTCTCCCTTTTTGTCAGGGCGGTCGTGGTTGCGGTTTGAGAAATTTCGCTTGTTGTCACGGTAGAATTTCTTGTATTTGACAACTTTTCCTAGGAGCTTCTCATTTCTCCTAGCAGCGAGAGCATAGTCGAGAGTCATCTTCTCGAACTTTTTGATGATGGATTCGTCAATCGAGCTTGGGGTAGCAACAGAGGCTGACTCGGCCTTGAAGGCTACCTCCTTGTCATTCTTTTCATCGGCCTTCTTGCTGGTAGAAGGCTGTGCTGACCCGTGGATGCGGATCATCTCATATTCATTTCCGACAAGAATGTCGAAAAGATCTTCAGTGGTGAGAGAGTTGAAGTCGGAACGGGCTGGATGCATGGCGGTGTATACGTGCCAGTTTGCACGTAGAGCACTCATCACTTTAAGATTTTTCTCGCGCTGCGTACATTTGAGAGGGTTGATTGCAGCGACCTCGAGAATTATTTCGGTGAAGCGAATCTTCATTGCTTCTATGGTTTCACCCGAAATCATCTTGAAGTCATCGAACTTGCTGCACGCCATGGACAGCTTGTTCTGCTTCATCTCTTCTGAACCCAGGCTGATGGACCGGAGGGTGTCCCACATCTCTTTGGCAGTCTAAAGATTTCGGATCTTGGCAAGATAGACGCCCTTTACAGTGCTAGAGATGAGTCCCTTTGCATAATCATCGAGACTGGCCTCCTTCCTTTCCTCGGTTGTGTAGTCGCGAGGATTTTTGATGATCTTCTCGTATGTGGCCTCCCCGGGGGATGTTCCTTTAACGATGATCTTCGCTGCATAAATGGGAGTGGGGCCATTTTCGATGATTTCCCACATGAGGACGTGATGTGCTTTGAGACACATCTTGATTCTAAAGCTCCAGTCTTCATAGCCTTGTATGGAGAAATCTTCACAAACCCTGAGAAGAGAAGCCTCCATTGCAAATAATATGATATGTATGAATGAAAAGATTTTTCAAAAGGATCGGTTCAAAATGACCAAAAGTTAGATAAAAACTTTTAGTATGCAAAGCAGCGGTCAAAAGAACCACTGCTCTGATACCACTTGTTGGTCCCGAAAAAGAGTAATTGGTGTATGGGGGGGGGGGGGGAATACACCAATAACCAACCGTTTTGACGTTTTTTGAAAATCAGGTCGATAAAGAGGTCGACTGTCAAGGTCGATCCTATCAGAGGCAGATTGATCTATCAAGCTCGTTAGATAACAAGCTTGATTTATCAAACTGTGCTTATGCGGAAGTTTGGAGGTTAATTAACTCTTTGAAAAATCTAAGGACGATGAACAAATGCAGGTTGTTTCGTGAAATGCAGGTTGATGCTTGTCAGATGGATAAAATAAGGAAGAGCGATAAATAAAGAGAGAGAGAGAGAGAGAGAGAGAGAGAGAGAGAGAGAGAGAGAGACACCGCAATTTAGCATGGTTCGGAGAAACCCTCCTACGTCCAAGTCAGGTCGACTCGACCTGAGAATCCCTTTACCTTCGGATCCAACTTCTCTCTTATTTATACTGACTGAGTATCAATTCTAAATACACTCTAACTTGAATATATCTAGACACGAGTTTTGGGTCGTGACCCTTACAACCTTTCGTACAAAAACGTACAAACAACCTTTCACTTACTACAGAGCTTGACTCACTCTATAATGGTGAAAACCACAAAACAAACTTTCTAACTTCCAACGAGTCGAAGAAGAAGTTGTTGAATCAACGACAAGCAGCAGTGATCGCTTTGTCGTTGGGGTTTTATCGGAGTCTAAAATCTCTATTCGTCAAGTGTTTGGGAAACTAATGGAATTTCGAACACTTGAAAGGATATGAACTTTGAGAGAGATTTTGGCAGAGTATTTGCGTTGATAGCTTGAGTTTCCCGTGCTTGAATCCGATAATGGCTTGAAGTATTTATAGGCAGTTTTTGAAAACTAGCCGTTGGAGTCTGGATGATGCGGCACTAGCCGTTGGGGCGTGACTCACTTCTAGCCGTTGGGAAGTTTCGTCCTTGCTGGCATACCACATGGCAAGGATCAGGTCGTGTTGCTCCATGAAGGTGGATCAACGACCTTGATATGCAAATCCAGCTCTTGAAATCTTCTAAGTCAAGGCAGGCTGGAAGCTTGATAAGGAAGGTCGATAGACAGCTAGAAATAACAGCTCGATCCGAATGGGGCAAGTCGATAAACAATCTTTCTCTTACAGAGTGGATCAAACTTGTATTTAAACTTTAGAGAGCATCGACCTGCACTAACAGGTAGCAGGTTGATCTATCGGCCTTGACCCTAAACAAGTGAAAATATGCCTAAGTGTGGTTTCGAAAAACATCATCAAAATCAAACTGCAAGGGGTTCCCAACAATCATCATGGCAGAACGAAGTCAAGTTATACGCGACGAAGTGAACCAGCTCATGAAGGCTCGCATCCTATTCGAAGTCAAGTATCCAACGTGGATAGACAACCCGGTGATGGTCAAGAAAGGAGGGGGAGGGTGGCGTATGTGTGTCGATTACACTGACCTCAACAAATACTGTCCTAAGGACTACTATCATCTCCCCAACGTTGATAAGAAGGTCGACACACTGGTGAATGATGAATGATGAAGATGCGTCGAAGACAGCTTTCATTACAGACTTCGGTATTTTCACATATAGAAAGATGCCCTTTGGACTCAAGAACGCGGGAGCCACTTATCAAAGTATGGTGGACAAAATATTTCACCCCCGCATCGGCCAAATCGTAGAGGTATACGTGGATGACATCGTCGTCAAAAGCAAAGAGAAGGCCACCGGCATTGCAGAACTGTCCTCGGTTTACTTCGAAAAGTGAACCTTAAATTGAATTCTCAGAAGTGCACATTTGCAGTTCGGTCGGGAAAGTTTTTGGGATGCTTGGTCTCGCAAGAAGGTTTGAAAGCCAGTCCATCTAAGGTTCGAACCATTCTAGAGATGAAGACACCAAAGTCAATCCATGATGTGCACAAATTGACGCGTTGATATCTGGTGTCTAAATGTTAGGTTTTTAGTCGTCCTTCCGTGTCTGTTTTCGTATTGTTTTAGTGTCTTTTCGTTTGTCTATGACTATGATTGGGTTGTTTGGAGTTTTTGGTGATTGTAGGTGAAAAGGGCGAGAATGAGAAGTAAAACAGGACGAAAAGGTCGAGAATCGAAGAAGAGTCGAGAAGGGAACAAATTCGAAGTTGGACGACCGGCCAACACTTGGCCGGTCGGCCAAAGATGAAGAGAAGAAGCTTGAAGGCATAATGGAATCTGGACGATCGCCCAGATATCTGGACGATCGGCCAAGTTCCTCAACTTGTGATTTTCCAGAGGCTGGTCTAGACGATCGGCCAGATCTGGCCGATCGGCCAAACCACCGACTTTTCCTTTTTGTTTCCTTGTTTGACTAGGTTTTTATACCTAGTATAAATACTCTTATATTAGGTTGAATTTGAGACATCTATTATCATTGTTTAGCTTTTCTTTTCCGCATTCCATACTCCAGATTTATTTTCCATTGTTCGATCCGGATCTCTACTTCGTTCTTCGTTTTAATTCAAGACAATTTAGTTCATGTTCTCTCGTTTCCGCATTTAATTCGTAAGTTCTTTATTGCTTTACTTTTGCTAGATTATTTGCTTCTTAGATTCTTAGATTCAATTCTTAATTGCTTAGTGCTTCACCAAAAAGTGTTCACAATAGAACGAAATCTATCCTAGCACTTAGTAAATAAAAACCCTATGTCGAATCTCGAAGGAAAACTTTGCAGGGCAAATAACTGTGTAGTAAAAACAACCTAAACTAGCCTAAATCTAAGAAAGCAAGTAAAAGAATTTGTTTTGGGTTTTTGGTTAAATCCTAGGCAAGAAAGTAAATATGCAATTAAATCAAAGCAAGTAAATAAACTAATCTAAAAGGCAAAGAATAAATCGATCTAACTAATCAAGAGAAATTAAACAAGACGAAAGCAAATAAAACAACGAATCCAGACTTGTAAAATTAAATCTGAAACTCGAAGCAATTAAATCTAACTACGAGAACTTGAAAAACGAAGGAATTGAAAACTAAGAAAAACGAATCTAAACTAAGAACTTGAAAACGAACGAACGAAATTAAACGAAGCAATTACGAAAATAAATCTAGAACTAAGGAAAGCAACAAATCAAACAAAGAAAACAATAAAGAACTTACGAATTGAAACGAAAAACGTAGAACACGAATTAAAGGAAATAGTCTTGAATTAAAATGAACGAAGTAGCGATCCGGATCGAACAAAGAAAACTAAAGCTAGAGCATTTAGTGCTTAAAATAAAAGCCAAACAAAGGTAAAAGGTTGTACAAATTCGTCCTAAGGAGTAGTATTTATACTAGGTATAAAAACCTAGTTGTACAAGGAAATAAATTCTGGCCGCCCGATCTGGACGATCGTTCAACTGAGTTGGACGGTCATCCAACTCTTCACACTGGAAATTCTGCTTGAATCGCATTGGACGCTCGTCCAACTTTGGACGAGCTCGGCCGGAACACCTTGGACGGCCGTCCAGATGGGTTGGACGGTCGTCCAACTCACCAAACTGCCCTCCTTCGTTACTTCACCATTCTTTCGCCCTTTTTCGACTCGTTTCACTCCATTTGTATCCTTTCGAACTACAAGCACCAAAACTCCAAAAACACCCATCATAGCCATATTTAAACGAAAAGACACAAAAATACTACCAATACGAATACGAAAAGACGACGAAAATCCTAACATCTAGACACCAAACACTTAAGATTGTTGGCAAGTGTACGTGGATGCCGATGATGAATCAATGAAGGAAGAACCTAAAGATTGTTGGCAAGTGTACGTGGATGGAGCTTCAGGAAAAGTAGGAAGCGAGGCATGCATCCTCTTCATAGGGCCAGATGACCGAGAGGTCACCTATTCACTTAGGTTTACTTTCCCAACTACGAATAACGAAGTGGAATATGAAGCCTTACTTGCAGGACTTCGCCTTGTTCGCGATCTCCAAATACGAGTTGTGAAGGTCCATAGTGATTCTTAGGTTATAGTTAATCATATATTGGGAAAGTACAAAGCCAAACGCAACAAAATGCAAAAGTACCTCGAGAAAGCCAAAGACCTACATCAATCATTCTCATATTTCCAGTTGGTTCGCATTCCAAGAGGACAAAATATCCGAGCTGATACTCTGAGCAAGCTAGCTTCGGCATCAACAACCTCGCCTGTGGAAGAAGTCCAAAAAAGAGGAGCATAGAAGAAGCCGAAATTAGTATAATCATGGATGAGGATCCTAATTGGATTGAACTATCAGAATGGATTTCATCTTTCATGGCTGGAGGTTTTCCACATTCCCCCGTTTGTGGCTTTTCAAAAGTTTTATCTTCATGTTCATCTTCTTCTTCTTCGTTGTTTGCATCAATGATTCTTTTTTTCTACAACTTTGTAATTTTAACATCTTGCTCGTGAACTTGTTTGGCGAGCCCTTCAACAAGCTTTGTCAAATTTACAATTTGTTCTTCCAACATTGAAGACATCTTGATGTTTGGTTGATTGAATGAAGAGTAGAGATAGTCCCACCGGACGTGCCAAAATTTGTAAACACAAATTTTATTTATTCAATAAAATAAATATAAAAGATGTGTTAAAAAATAAATATATGAAGACTTGTTGAGTAAGGCTGCAATCTCTTTGATTCCTCTGATTCTCTCTCCAATTTGACGCTTAGTTTGGGTAGCTTACGAGGTTTGCAGATAATTTGGCTCTCCTTGATCTCTTTGGATTTGACGTTGGATTTGTAGCACTAATCCGAAGGTCTTTTGACTTGTTTTCGGATTAATTGTAGACTTGAGATGATTTTGGCCAAGAACACAGTGACAAACATTAATTCGAATGGCTTTTGCCTTTTTTTTTTTTTCGAATTAAACGCTGACTTTAGAAGATTCTGGCGACGAACGCGTTGATTTGGTGGACGTCCGGATCAAACGCAGATTAAAACAAATTTCGGCAAAGAACGCGATGATTTCCACGAAGAACGCTTTGAATATATTGAAGAATTTGTACAGAATTTTGTACCCTTCTCTAGAACTCTCCAATATATTGTAAAGATGACTACCACTTTGAATATTGTAGAGAATTCGTAGAGAATTTGTATTCTTCTCTTTATAGCTCTCTAACTAATTCTTGTAGTGATTTATGAATGCTCTAAACACCCTTATTTATAGGTGTAGAGAATTTCAATTTAGACAGCTTAGGGTTGGACTTTTAAGCCTGAGCCCGCAAATATTGGGCCTAGGGCTGAGTGACGCAATTTGATTGGCTCCTTCAGATTTATTCTTTAGTGCACAGATTTGACACATGGCAGCTTCTCATTAGCTAGAAATTCCACATATTTAAATTCCAAATATATATATCTATTTAATTTTAGAATTATATTTAATTTAATCCCAAGATATTAATAGAAAATATAATTAAGTATTTAATTATTTCGTTTTTTATTTTTCGTCAAAATTGATATGCCTACAATAAGCATCTTCGGGGAGATACTTGTGTTTTTATTCAAATGCATAGTGAAATTCCCTAATACTTCTGCGGCAGAAACGGATGCTTGTGCTTGTGTCAAGGTCCATAAGCTTTCCTCATAAGGGACTTACGTCAGTACGTCTCCGCCTCTTTCTCAATAATTACTTTAATTATTGCTTTTGGGAGATTTAACTGCTATTTATCCCTATAACATGTTTATATCTCTACCATGTGATCTACAACTTAGGATTATCATATAACCTTTAACTTTGAGATAAATTTGACTCCCGTTATATTTCACTCTCGTTAGGTAATTTTACTTTCGTTATTACCCAATGTTAGCAATTAATTAGTTCTTGATAATTTTAGATTATTCTTTTAAGCATGCTCTTCATTAAATGCTGTAACTTTCTATCTATATATACACCTTAATATAAACTCACATCTTGAGGTGTGATTTCATTTAATCCCATATGGTATCAGCCTAATTAATACCTCCCAAAACCCTACTGTAAACCCTTTCGCTGCTTCCTATTTTTCTCTGCGCCGCTTCTTCTCATCTTCTTCTTCATAGCTGCTTCTGCAGATTCAGACCCCTTAATGTCTGAATCTCTCCATCTCTCAACACTCATTCACATGATCACTGTGAAGCTTACCTCTTCTAATTATTTACTATGGAAAACTAGAATAACTTCAGTATTTGAATGCCAAAATTTTCTCGGCATGGTTGAGGCTCCATTAAGCCCCCCTCCCCAACTATTTCTACCAACAATACCACCTCCATTAATCTTGAATACACCACCTGGAAACTCAAAGATCGACACATATCGAGTCTTCTTCTTTCCTCCCTTACAGAGGAAACCCTTGCCATGGTTGTGGGTTGTACATCCTCACGAGATATTTGGCTTGCACTAGAACAAGCTTTCAGCCATGACTCTAAGTCACGTGAATTCAGTCTCAAAGACGAACTTCACGCCATGAAACTCGGAGATCGATCTGTTGATGATTACGGTCGTGCTTTTAAATTCGCCTGCGACCGTCTTACTGCTATTGGACTCCCCGTCGATGCTTCAGATATGTCTCACTGATTTCTTCGAGGCCTTGGACCTCGTTTTGCTAATTTCTCGGCATCTCGGATGGTTATCATTTCCTTGCCAAGTTGTGCGGAACTTCTCCCTTGTGCAACTAGTTTTGAGATATTTCTCAAATCTACGGATATATCATCTTCTCCCGCTGCAGCATTTGTTGCTCAATCTTCTCAACGTTTCGGTTCTTCTGCCTCTTCACACCAGAAAACATCCAGTGGATGTTTCTCTCACAACCAACATAGCAATGGAGGTCGTGGTAGTGGACGATCTCAACCCAGTGGTGGAAGTCGTGGTAATGGCGGCACTCGTCGCCCTCCTCGATGCCAAATCTGTCGAAGGTCATTATGCAGACAAATGCATTCAACAATACGATCGGGAGCCATCCTCAGCTTCTGCGAATCTGGCAGAAGCCTTCCATATGAGCTGCAACCTTGCTCCATCCACTCCTTCAGATTGGTATATCGATACAGGAGCTTCTGCTCATATGATGCCCAATGCATCCACGCTGAATTCCGTTGCCCTTATACAGGTTCTGATGGTGTAGTCACCAGTAACGGTGATTCTTTACATATCACGCATTTTGGCCCGTGCTCAGTTTCTAATAACTTAAACTTGCAAAATGTTTTGGTGGTTCCTGATCTTAAAATGTATTTACTGTCCATTAGCAAGTTAACTGCTGATCTGCCTGTTGAAGTTGTGTTTACTAATAACAATTTTCTTATTCAGAATCAGGCCACCAAGGAGGTTTTGGGTCGAGGAAGGCGTGATCATGGCTTATATATTCTAGATACTGCTCATACTGCCCTGGCTACAACTGTTCGCTCTCATCGTATTAAGGCTTCATTTGAATTATGGCATGATCGGTTAGGACATGTCTCGTTTGATACTATTTCTCTTTTGAATAAACAAGGGCTTCTACATGTTACCTCTATATTGTACAAACCCTCTCTCTACCATTCTTGTCAGTTAGCGAAAAGTAGACGCTTATCTTTTTTTGTTAATGAGAAGCGAGCTCCGATTGAGTCTTCTTATGGTTATCGTTTTTTATGTGATTTTTGTCGGTGATTTTCGTCGATGATTTTAGTCGATTTACATGGCTTTCTCCTATGCGTAGTAAATCTGAATTTTATGATATATTGATTTAGTTTACTTCATTCGCACAGACGCAATTTTCTCGAGCAATTAAAATCTTCCATGGTGGCACGGAGTTCTTAAATACGAGGGTCCGAGCATTTCTCTCCAGTAAAGGAATTCAGCACAATATCTCTTGTCCATACAGTCCTTCGCAGCATGGACGCGCTGAACGGAAACATCGACATATTACAAAAACCGAACTTGCGATGATGTTTAGAGCTCATGCATGTTCCCTCTCGGTTTTGGCTTGATGCATTTAGCTCTGCTGTCTACATTATCAACAGGCTCCCAACTCCAATTCTAAACTGCAAGTCCCCGTTTGAATTATTTATATTCTGTTCCACCTGACTTTTTGCATACTTTCGCCCTTTTGGTTGCAGAGTGTATCCTTACTTACGAGAACGCTTCCAACAAGCTCGCCCCAAGGAGTTCTGCTTGTATCTTTCTTGGCTATAACAACCACTACAAATGATACAAATGTCTTGATCCAATCACTTCTCGAGTTTATATTACTCATCATGCTCAGTTTGACGAAATGTGTTTTTGTAGGAAGGATGAATTGCTCAATGGTGATGCAGAGAGTGCTGTGTTGAAGAAGAAGGAGAAGCATGCTGAAATGAAGAAATAAGTGCTGGATCTTGTTGTGAGTGGGAGTCGATAGTTAGATTTTAACAATAAAGTGGAGCTTCTTTCCACGTGTCCTGTTTCCATTAGTCCATGTCATGTTCGTTTAGTTTAAATCGTGTCCGTCAGATCTAATCTGATGTGTAGGGTCTAGATTAATTCGTTTCTTCCAAGTTTGCTAGATATAAATAGATGCAATGTAACAGTGTAGTTTTGAGCTTGTTGAATGAAACTTTCTCCAGATTTCTTCCTTCGTTTACACAAAATACTGGTACATTTCAATTTCTACATGGTATCACGAGCCTAGGGTTTCGATCTAATGGCGAGAGGTAGAAGGAAGAGTTACTCACAGGCGATAAACTCCGACGCGTCGAGTTCGCGTTCGCAGCAGAATGGAGGACGGAAAAATGGCAAGGATCCGATCTATGCTGACATTGAAGGTGAAGATCCACCACCACCACCACCGGAGCTGTCTCAGAAGAAGATAGATGAGTTTTTGAAGCTCCAACCGTCCGATCATCCAGGAATGCAACTGGTTGCTGCTCCGTTGACAGGTACCAATTTCCTTCAATGGTCACGGTCGATTCGCCGTGGATTAGGAGCACGTAGTAAGCTAGCTTTTATTGATGGTGTGTTTACTGAACCTGATGAGGATAAAGAGTACTACAATGAGTGGATTAAAACGGATTCTATGGTAGCACAGTGGATTATAAACTCGATTTCTAAGGAGATTGTGAATGCCTTTTCTCATTATGAAACGAGTGAAAAATTGTGGAGTGCTTTGATGCATCGCTTTGGTAGGAGTAATGGTCCTAAAACTTATAGATTACAGAGAGAGATTATGCAATTTAAACAAGGAAATCAAACTGTGTTTGCGTACTATAGTAATCTCACTAATCTCTGGAATGAATTAGATCTGTTGTTACCTCCAATTGCGTGTACTTGTGATGCTGAAAATGACTTTGTGATTAGAGAGGAACATCAGAAACTGGTTCAGTTTTTGGTTGGTCTGAATGAGGTGTTTGAACAAACAAGGAGACAGATCATGTTACTAGAGCCTTTGCCTTCTGTTGAGCAAGCTTATGGCATGATAGTGCAAGTAGAAGATCAAATGGAATTGAATGAGGGAGACACTGGTGTGGATTCAAGGTTGGTGATGAATGTTGGTAGACAAACTCAGGGATATGGTGGATATAAAGGGGGTTTTAATTCATCACAGAGGAGGTTATCTAAGGAAGAGAGAGCACAGCTTAAGTGTTCTCATTGTCATGCAAATGGACATGAAGTAGGTGAGTGTTTCAAGTTGCATGGGTACCCGGAATGGTACAAGAAACTGAGGGAAGGCAAATCTGCTAGGGTGAATTGTGTTGAGGAAGATGATGACACCAGATCAAGGTCTGATAATGGAAGAGTGTCACAGAATGAAGGAATTGGGGATATTGGGAGAGTGATCCAAACTGAAATAGCCAAATACATGGGGCAGTTTTTGCAGAGAGGGCAAGGTCAAGGGAATCAACCAGTTGGAGATATAAATATGGTACACAAGGCAGAGGTCACACCTAATCCATTTGATATTCATTATGCTTTTAGCTTGCCATCAAGTATGGATAGAAATGTTTGGATTATAGATTCTGGTGCAAGCTCACATGTATGTTGTGATGCTGACTTGATGACAACTACTTTCAAGTATGATAAGCCCCTACTGGTGAAGCTACCAGATGGTACATCGAAGGAAGTATATTGTGGGGGTTCAGTTAGGGTGAATAAGGATATTTGCTTGACTGATGTTATGTTTGTGCCAGAGTTTACTCATAACCTTTTATCTGTGGCTCAGCTGGTTAGGGATTCACAAGCTAAGTGTGTCTTCCTACCTAACAGATGTATAATACAGAAACAGGGGACAGAGGAAGTTCTTGGTCTTGGGAAAATGATCAGTAACTTGTACATTTTGGAGACAACCATGGAGAATCATTTCTTTCATGTGTTTAATCCTACAGATTTGACTCTGGATAAGTGGCATATTCTACTTGGTCATGCCTCTATCACTGCTATGAGGCACATGAAGCTGTTTAAAGGACTTTTCACAGATGACATGGTTGATAGAATTCAGAATTGTGAGATCTGTTTGCTTGCAAAACAGAGCAGAAAAGAATTTCCAGTATTGAATGAGAGGTCAGCCTCTTTGTTTGAGATGGTGCATGCTGATGTTTGGGGTCCCTATGGGGAGGATAATATTGACAATGCTAGATATGTCCTCACACTTGTTGAAGATCACAGTAGATGCATTTGGACCTATTTGATGAGATCAAAGGAGCAAGTCTGTTCAATTCTCAAGAGGTACTTTAAGCTTGTACACACACAGTTTGGTAAGGATGTTAAAGTTCTTAGAACAGATAATGGAACCGAATTTGTCAATAGACAAGTTAGAGATGTTTTGGATGAATTGGGCATAGTTCATCAGAGAGCTTGCCCATATACACCACAGCAAAATGGTGTGGTTGAGAGAAGACACAGGATGCTATTGAATTCAGCTAGAGCATTGATGTTTCAAAGCTCTCTCCCTTTGAAATTCTGGCCATACTCTATACTCACTGCTACTTGGTTGATCAATAGGGTTCCAAGTCAGGTCCTAGACTGGAAGACTCCATATGAACTACTCTTTGGGGTTGAAGCAGATCTTTCCATCCTTAAGCCTTTTGGTTGCTTAGCTTTTGCAGTTAATCTATCACCTCACAGGGGTAAGTTTGATGCTAGATCCAATAAGTGTATTTTCTTGGGCTTTGCAGCATCACATAAGGGATACCTATTGTTTGACTTGGGTACTTCCAAACTTTTAATTTCAAGGGATGTGAAGTTTATGGAAAATGTTTATCCATTTGCTGACTCACAAGATCCTACTGCAGATGCCACACTTTTCCCAGTTGAACCTATTGTTGATGAACTACCTAATGTTGATACTGGAGTTCAGCAAATGGAGATTACTCCACAAGCACAGCCTGTGCTTACACCTGCAGATCACATTGTTGTTCTGCAGCCTACACCAACTCTTCCTGGAACTGCAGACATCACTGCAAGTATGCAGCCTGCTCCTGTTGTTCCAGTTGATGATGAGACTTCCCTTCGACGAAGTCAGAGAGTGAGGAAAGAACCTGGTTGGCTGCAGGATTTTGTTGGTTATGTTGATACTACTAAGCTGCCAACTTTTATTCCAGGTTCTTCTTCACCTCCTACTTTTCCTTTTGTAGTTTCCCCTGCAATTAGTGAAAAGTATCTAGGTTTCCTCTTTAATGTTACCACCACACAAGAACCTAGAACTTATAAAGAGGCCAGTAAATCACCACAATGGGTGCAAGCCATGAGGGCAGAGTTAGATGCTTTACACCAAAATCATACTTGGGATCTTGTTCAATTACCACCAGGGAAGAATGTTATTGGTAGTAAGTGGGTTTTCAAGTTGAAATTGAAGGCTAATGGGGAGGTTGAGAGGTATAAGGCTCGGTTAGTGGCTAAGGGATATGATCAAGAGTTTGGTATTGATTATCAAGAAGTTTTTTCTCCAGTGGCTAAGTTTGTGACAGTGAGAGCTTTATTTGCAGTTGCAGCTCTGTCAGGTTGGCATATTCATCAAATTGATGTTAATAATGCTTTCCTTCATGGATTCCTTCATGATGAGATATATATGGAACCTCCTAAAGGTTTTCTGGATGCCAAACCAGGTGAGGTCTGTAAACTTGTTAAGAGTTTATATGGCTTAAAACAAGCATCTAGGGAGTGGAATCTTGAATTTTGCAAGGCTCTTTCTAGTCATGGATTTACCCAGAGTGCTCATGATCATTGTCTGTTTGTTAAAGGTGCTGGGGTATCCTTTATCTGCCTTTTAGTCTATGTTGATGATGTTCTCCTGTGTAGTCCTTCTATGGTTCTCATCCACCAGATTAAGGAAGTGCTTCACAGTGCTTTTACTATCAAAGATTTGGGTGAGGCTCATTATTTCCTTGGGATGGAGGTTGCTAGAAATACTTCTGGTATAGCTCTAAATCAGAGGAAGTACATCTTGGATCTTGTTGATACAGTAGGCCTTACTGCTTGTTCCCCAGTTGCTACTCCATTACCTCCTGGGATTCATCTTTGCAAAGCTCCAGAGGCTCTTCTCCCACAACCTGAAACCTACAGAAAGCTGGTTGGGCGTCTGCTTTATCTTAACCTCACACGTCCTGACATTTCTTATGCTGTCCAACAGCTTAGTCAGTTCGTGTCTGAACCAGCTAAAGCCCACATGGATGCAGCTCTTCATGTTGTTAAATACTTAAAGGGGTGTCCATCTTTGGGTGTGTTTTACCCTGCTGATAGTACTCTTCATCTACAGGCCTATAGTGATGCAGATTGGGGCTCTTGTCCAGATTCTAGGAGATCCCTCACTGGGTACTGCATTTTTCTGGGTTCCTCACTAATTTCTTGGAGATGCAAGAAGCAATCTACTGTTTCTGCGTCTACAGCTGAAGCAGAGTATCGAGCTTTGGGTTTTACAGTGCGTGAGCTTCAGTGGATTTCTTATCTGTTGGCAGATTTTGGTGTGTGCATCCCAACTCCAATTAATCTCTATTGTGACAATGTGGCAGCTCTGCACATTACTAAAAACCCAGTGTTTCATGAGCGCACGAAACATTTGGAGATTGACTGCCACATTGTGCGTGATCAGTACTTGGCTGGTTTTGTTCTTCCTCATCGGCTTTCTTCATCTCGTCAGCTCGCTGATTTGTTCACTAAATCTCTACCACTTGCCCGCTTTCGTGTCTTGCTTTCCAAGATGAGTTTGGGTGATGTTCACCATTCTCATCTTGAGGGGGGGTGTAGGAAGGATGAATTGCTCAATGGTGATGCAGAGAGTGCTGTGTTGAAGAAGAAGGAGAAGCATGCTGAAATGAAGAAATAAGTGCTGGATCTTGTTGTGAGTGGGAGTCGATAGTTAGATTTTAACAATAAAGTGGAGCTTCTTTCCACGTGTCCTGTTTCCATTAGTCCATGTCATGTTCGTTTAGTTTAAATCGTGTCCGTCAGATCTAATCTGATGTGTAGGGTCTAGATTAATTCGTTTCTTCCAAGTTTGCTAGATATAAATAGATGCAATGTAACAGTGTAGTTTTGAGCTTGTTGAATGAAACTTTCTCCAGATTTCTTCCTTCGTTTACACAAAATACTGGTACATTTCAATTTCTACAGTTTTCTCTTTTCAGTAATAATACAATCGTCTCCCACACATACATACTCAACTTTTTCAGATCCAACCTTGCCCAACACATCTCATGCATCAACAACTTCAAGCCCTCCAGCAACGCATTCTTCCTCGCCATGTACTATATGTGACCAATCTTCTCCAGCTATACCAGCACTGCCATCAGCACGACAGGACATTCCTACACCCGAGTCACCTCCATCTACTCATTCCTCTCATCCTATGACCACAAGATCAAAATCGGAATTTTCAAGCCGCGACATTTTGCTGATATCGTGAAGCTCCACTTCATACAGCTCTCGTCTCTACCACGAAACCGAAAGGTTTTAAATCTTCGTAGCTCTTCGTGCTAATCAAACCTGGGACCTCGTTCCACGTCCACCAAGGACGAATATCATTGGCTCTAAGTGGGTTTTTCGAACCAGGTGTCATAGTGATGGCTCCATTGAAAGATATAAAGCTCACCTTGTTGGTCAAGGTTACACACAGATTCCGAACTTCAATTTTATTCACACCTCCAGTCCGTTGTTAAAGCCTCTACCGTTCGAATTATCCTGGCACTTGCCGTCATGAGAAATTGGCCGCTTCACCAACTCGACGTGAAAAATACCTTCTTACATGGAGCAACCTCCTGGGTACGTAGATTCCCGATTCCTGAATCATGTGTGTTGCCTTCGAAAGTCATTATATGGCCTTAAACAGCCCCTCCCCCCCCGAGCTTGGTTTCAACGATTATGCACTTTCTTAGTGTCTCTTGAATTTCGTGATAGTCGTTCGGATTCTTCTCTATTCATATTTATTCGTGGGACTATTACTATTTTTCTATTGGTTTATGTCGATGACATTATTCTTATAGGAAATGATCCATCTATGATTAGCAAATTCATCTCTCGTTTGAGTTCAGAATTTGCCATCAAAGATTTGGGTAAACTAAACTATTTCTTAGGTCTTGAAGTTACCTATACAGCTTCTGGCCTTTTCTTGAGTCAAGCTAAGTATGCTAAAGATATTCTTTCTAAGGCACAACTTCTTGATTCCAAACCAGTTCCCACACCGATGGTTCCCGGTCATGACTTCACAAGCGATGGCTCATCCTTTTCAGATCCCACATTATATCGCTCTTTGGTTGGTGCTCTCCAGTTTTTGACAATTACTAGGCCGGATTTATCCTTTGCAGTTAACATTGAGAGTCAATACTTACAACACCCGACAAATGATCATTTTCTTGCAGTCAAAAGAATCTTGAGATATGTCAAGGGGACACTTCATTTCGGACTTCCCTTTTGTCGTGGTCCTTCTACGGCTCTTTTGGGTTAATATGATGCTGATTGGGCTCGTTGTATTGAAACACGACACTCCACCTATGGCTATTCCATTTATCTTGGTAACAATTTAATCTCTTGGAGTGCGAAGACACAACCTACTGTTTCTCGCTCTAGTTGCGAGTCCGAGTATAGGGCGATGGCAAATACTGTTGCCGAACTAGTATGGGTCACAAATATTCTTCGGGAATTGCACTCTTTACCACCAGATCCTCCTGCCCTCTTAACTGATAACGAGAGTGCCATCTTTCTAAGCCAAAATCCGGTTGCTCATAAGCGAGCCAAACACATAGACATTGATTATCACTATGTTCACGAGCTCGTTATGTCTGGTCGTATCTCTACTCAATATGTTCCATCTGAGCTCCAAGTTGAGGATATTTTTACCAAAAGTCTATCGGGATCCTCGTTTGAGTTCTTCCGATCCAAGCTCCGCGCATCGCTTGAGGGGGGTGGGGGGTTGTGTTAGCAATTAATTAGTTCTTGATAATTCTAGATTAGTTCTTGATAATTATTGGTTATTCTTTTAAGCATGCTCTTCATTAAATGTTGTAACTTTGTATCTATATATACACCTTAATACAAACTCACATCTTGAGGTGTGATTTCATTTAATCCCACACCCAATGTATCCACCACAAGCCCCCATAGATTTTCCAATCGTCGAGATGGGCTCCGTCTCACATCCTTTGCTAGGGATATCGACAATTGTTGTGGATTTGAGCACCACCACTGCATTGCATTTGTATTATATTGTCCATTTTAAGTCAAACCCTCGTGATTTTATTTTTGAGTTTATTTAACTTATATTTTCAATGTGAGACACGTTGTTTGCACTCAATATACATATATAATGATATATAATGATTGATTGATTGTAAGTACGCTGACTTAAGTAAAATGTTTCATTTGTTAGTTCAGTTGTGGTTCCAACTTCCAACTCCAATCTGCAGTAATTTATTAAAGTATATATTATGGATATGGTTTTCTAATATTATAGTAATGAATTAATAACTATAGCAGTACTTATAAATAACTAGTTGCATGATTAACCAAGATTCTTAATTTATGACCTGTACATATTTCAATTGGTAATCAAGTCTTTGACATGGACGTCACAAATTAAATATTTATTTTCTTCCAACTAACTCGTTGCTATTTTATTCAATCCGAAAATAATAATACTATAAAAAAAAAAGCCTCACGACTATTCTAAATTTTTATAAACTAACCAAACAATCATAATCGCATTAGACAACGTCTTGTGAAGAAAAAAATGTCGAGTCTAGACTAATCTATAGAATATCCTTTATAAATACCATATATAGAATAATCTATTACTTTATTCAAAGACAATCAATCCAACTGGTAGATTCACATTATTACATTTATATCTTCAAAATACTCACCAAAAACAAAAGTCGTATCTTTTGAAAACAAAACCCTAATACGAAAAATTTGTGAAAGATTACATTGAAAACCTTATAATGGTTAAAAATGATTAGTTCTGCCTTAAAGAGGTTACAAATTGTAAGGGTCTGGATGGCATGGCTAAGCTCGTTTCACCTTAACCGGATCAAAAGTTATAACCGAAGTAAATAAAAGTGAATTGTCGTGAAAAAAATGATAGTTCTCATAATTCTCTCATCAAAAAAAAAAAAAAAAAAAAAAAAGAAAAAAAAAGAAAAAAAAAAAAAAGACGATTATCATGAAATTGAAAAAGGTCACAATTATTAATGTCAATTGTTTTGTTGATTTTAAATAGTGATAGTCATCTTTAAGAAGTACTCCAATATTTGTCCTAATAAAAGCGAAACGTCTAACTGAAGTACGAAATTTTCAGATTTTGGTCAAACATCTCAAATTATTGGGAAGTGATAAATAATACCACACCGGTCCCCTTTAGTTGACTCATTTGCTTTTTGCTTTTTCGGCACGCATTTCCACCGAGACGTAGTACGGGTTTTACGATATAATTTTGAAATATTATTTCTTTTACGGGATACTACGTCGTAAAAGAAATAATATTTCAAAATTATATCGTAAAACCAGTACTACGTCTCGGTGAAAATGCGTGCCGAAAAAGCAAAAAGCAAATGAGTCAACTAAAGGGGACCGGAGTGGTACTTTTCTCCATTCATGATTTTTAGGATTCGAGGAGTTGACTTGAAGTTTAATATATTACAGTAATGTGTTAAGATGTGTGGTGGTAATGTGTTAAAAAGTAATGTTTAAAGAGTATAATTGTAATTTTGTGTCATGAAGTTCACTGCCTAAAATGAAAATACCTTAAAGATTGTGGACGAATGAGATAATATTTCAATAATTTTAAAAATGACAATCATCAAAAAATAACAATTCAAATATTTTACTACCCACGTTGTATGTGGAGTAGCTTTCCCACCCTTGGGTGGTGTAGGAGTCCCACCTTTGTGTGGGTAGATATACATGAGTAGATGTTGAGCTATAAATTGTAATATAATCCCACTTTCGAGTGTGATGTCAGATTTCTCATGTATATGAGTTGTATATATATTGTTGTAAACTTTGATGTATTATTCAAAAAAAAAAAAACAATTCAAATATTTTCTCTGTCAATTTGACAATGACTACCGAAGCAAGATGGTAAAGTTAATGCTAGGCACTGCACCAACCAAATTCACACGATAATGTATTGACATATATAATTAATTTTATATTTCACTTTTAATATATTTATATCCAACTCTTCAAGAGTCGGGTGAAACATCTTTTCGAGTAGCAAACACAGCCTCATAGAATTATAGTAGCCTGAGTAGGTGTGTACTCTTCATAAAAAACATTCAAAAACGATAAAATGTCAAATAAGATGGTGAAGTGTAAAATCCTGCGGAGGATGGGATGTTAAAATTTGTCTCAGCATAATAATTTAAACTTAAAATTACAGCAACAGACAACATAGATGACATCGAAAATCCGATATGGCAAATACGCCACGTGTCAACTCACCATGGCCCACCGGTTTCGAAAATTGGTAAGAGATCTTTTCTGTCCCTTTGGCTTCTCTTCATAACTCAAAACGAGAATACAAAAACTAGGAAAAAATTACACCTCTCTCTCTCCTCTCTTCTCTCTACACACAGTATATACACACACGCAGACATGCGACGACCAACTGCTGACGTGCTGTACCAGTCATGATCTCCTACGCCATGAACCCTCTGCTCCTACTCCATCTCTCTCTCTCTTAAACTCTGCTCCCCTTGAGTCTCTCCTTTGCCATGGCGGAGCTTGACCTCGAGGCGGTGCTGAAATTCTTGAGGGACAACGGTTTGTCGGAATCCGAATCGGCGCTAATGGAGGATGTGGTGGAGAAATCCCAAGTTGGGTCTTTGGAGATGGAGAAGTTCTTGTTCCCCATGGCGCCGCCGCCTCCGCCGCTAAGAATCCCGTCCTATCGGCGGCTGCCGCCTCCGGAGGAGCATTCTGGCGGCGGGGAGAGCTCCGGCGATGATGAGTTTGTGAGTCTGGGCTCTTCTACTACTGAATTATGTTCCTCCGGTATTGATGTTTCTTCCTCTTTAAATTTCTCGTTTTTCCTTTTCCCTTTCTGGTGTTAATTTAGTTGAATTGATTCACATGCGTCGACAATTTAATGCCCTCTTTTTAGTTTTGGTGGGCAATTTAATGTGTTGGTTTTTTTATCTGTGTTGGCATTTCAATTCATTAATTATAGAGGTACATTATTATTGGAAAATCAAGTATTCTTTCGTTCCAACGAACTTGAGACTTTTCTTGAATATACGAGGTTTCTTGAGTATTTGGGGCGTTTCTCGAATACATGAGAGATATAAAATAATGAAACGACTCAAGCGGCTCGTTGGAACATAGGGACTAGTATTTAGTGTGTATAAATTTATAGCTAGTCTTGTGTGTCTGATCTTGATCTGTTTAGTGATAAAAGCTGCAAAAATTATATGTTTTTGGTATAATTTTGATGGATCTCTTGGATTTATTCATAAATAGATTGATATATTTGAAAATTAAACTCAGTTTTGTATGTGTATATGATCACTCACCATCAACTTTCAATGAATGATCTGCTGCATTGTTAAGGTTATCTACCCGTTCATGGAATTTGTTTTCTTTCCTTTTGTTGGTTTGAATCCAGAATTTACGAATCCATATGGGGTCCGTACAAGTTATCGAGCTTCACCGACATCATCTGATGGTATGACTCAGTTTGGCACAGCTCGAGATTACCCGGATTTCGATATGCAAAATGATCTCTTCTGGTACAAGGAAAAAGACGAAGACTTTGCCATCCCGCCCCTACTTGAAGATTTTTCTGGTGATTTTAGCGAAGACAAGTTTGTCACAGCCGTGCTAAAGGGGGGAAACGTAGAGGGTCGGGCCGGGTATAGTTTGATATCCGTTGAGAGCATTAGAAAGGATAATCTGGGAGATGAGACTTACAGAGATTATTATGAATTGCATGATCACCTTCGACTAGAACAAGGTGATTTTGAAGGATTACTGCATCCAATAGAGTTTGTTTATCCCTTTTCTTTCCTTGCAATGACAATGGAAGGTTTGTGCAGGAATTCTAAATGAGACAAGTGAATGTGACAATCCATTGGTGACTACAGAAGAAAGAACGAAAGCTAGTAATCCTAACTTCTCCATTAAACAGAATTCTACTTACGATTGGGTTGGAAATTTTGATAACACCCATGCGTTCGATTCTGTAAAGAAAGATAGAACAATAACAAGAGAAGTTCATGAGCCTGAAGTTGCAGTTAATGAAGAGAATGATAGTGTCACAGATGGGCTTCACTTATCTGAGACACAGGAAGATGATTTTGTGACATTTGATCTAAGAATTATACACCGAAAAAACAGGTTTGTATATGCATTTGCTTTCATTTTGTGTGTTTCGCCTTCTATGATGTATGGATTTAACCCAAACATGCGGTAATGCGTATATGAATATATTGTGTTCGTATCATGCTACAAGTTTGTTTAAGACGAAGAGGTGATATATATGGACATAGATCATGCCAGTTTCTAAAAGAATTTGTAATCAATTGTTTTCTATTATTCACCACACCATCGATCTTTAATTTGCAGGTTGATTTGTAGAGTTCAGTTGTACTCATTTCTTATCCCATTCACAGGACCGGGTTCGAAGAGAACAAGGAGTTCCCTATTGTGATAAATAGTATTATAGCAGGTAGATACTACGTAACGGAATTTCTTGGCTCGGCTGCATTCAGCAAAGTAGTCCAGGCACATGATCTGTGCACCGGAACGGATGTTTGCCTGAAAATCATAAAAAATGACAAGGATTTCTTCGATCAGAGCTTAGATGAGATCAAACTTCTCAAGTTTGTGAACAAGCACGACCCTGGTGATGACTGTCACATTTTACGCCTGTATGATTATTTCTACCACCAGGTATGCCTAAGATAAAGTTTAATGTCTCATTATATATGGAAATTAAAAAAACTAAATACATAAATGAGGAAGGAAGTTATAGATCATTGTAGTTCTCGACAACACTGCTTTTCGTTTCTTGTTAAAATCATCAAAGGGTTGGAAACTATGCTTCAGGCAATAGGTTATGCTACAATGTAGTAGCTATTTTCTATGTGAACGATAAGGATGTTTTCTAAATGCTGGGATTATTCGATATATTATTCAATAACGCTTCACAACTATCTTTTGAGAATGAAAGATGCTTCTACTGTAGTATATTGAAATTTCGATTGTGATTCTGTTATACTCCCTCCATCCACAATTTCTTGACACTAATACTATATTGGGATGTCCACCATTTCGATTTTGGGACATAGACCCACAATACACTTATCACTAAGATTTCAACACTTTGCTCTTTTGCACTTTAACATTTAACATTAATACTACTAAAAGTATTAGATGGGCCCACAATTATTACACTTCAACACTTTCATTATTAATATATCATCAAAACACATTGACCTCGGTGCCCAGCATTTTAGTCCAAGAAATCATGGACGGAGGGAATACTTTATTGCATGTTTGGTTGATCTGTATACTGATGCATTGCTCGCATTTCAAATTCTACTGCAGGAACATTTATTTATCGTCACTGAACTTCTTAAAGCAAACTTATATGAATTTCAGAAATACAACCAGGAATCCGGTGGAGATGCCTATTTTACTTTGCACAGGCTGCAGGTCATTTTTAAATTCTCAATTATCTGGAAGATGTTAGACACAATTTTTTTGACACATTATGGAATACTAATGGAGCCAATTTCCTTGCAGGTCATAAGTCGACAGTGTCTGGAGGCAGTGTCGTATTTGCACGAGTTGGGCATCATACACTGCGATCTTAAGCCGGAAAATATTCTGATAAAGAGTTACCGAAGATGTGAGGTCAAAATAATCGATCTTGGCAGCAGTTGCTTTCAGAACGACAATTTGTCTCTGTATGTTCAATCTCGTTCCTACAGAGCCCCTGAGGTTATCTTAGGCCTTCCTTACGATCAAAAGATCGACCTATGGTCTATTGGCTGCATTTTGGCAGAGCTGCATTCTGGAGAGGTACATTTTAATACTCGGATTAATTCAATTCCAACCTTGTAATCTTGAGCAAGCTGCAACTTTTATAGTCTTTTTGCAACTGTCATTGAGGCCTCTTTGAGTTGCTGCTCTTTGAACTCTAAACAAGACATGTTTTAATGCATGGTATGCCTACATGTTTAGCACTCATACGGAAAACTCTTTGTTCTTGTAATAATCCAGGTGCTATTTCCAAACGAAGCGGTTGTTACACTTCTTGCACGGATGATAGTAATCCTTGGCCCTATTGACATGGAAATGTTGCAGAACGGACAGGAGACGAATAAGTATTTCACAGATGATTACGATCTTTATTATCTGAATGAGGTGAGTTTACGTATATCTCAAATAAATTTCGTATAAGAAAAGCTTTCTGGCCTTTTATTTATCGGGTAATATATTATATATGGCATGATTTAAGAAGCTACTATGCGTGAAATTTTGTTCAGAATGTTTGCGTAAAGTTTCATAGGGGAAGGAACTTCTCTTATAAAAGTAGTGCAGTTGATTTCATTACATCTATTTCCATTTTGGGCCTCTGTGGTCTCTATCTAGTATCTACACTTGATTTACGCCTTCACGTCTCTTCAATCTTTGAAATAGCATTGTTTAAGCATCTCGTTGTTTCAAAAATCAGTTGCATAGTCATTTTTGTATCCGCTACACTTAAACATTGTTCCATGCGTAATGATGCCAAGATGTCATTATTCATCACCATCCCCACTGCGAGAATGCTGAATTTTGAAGAATCTCCATAATCAAAACATATTGCTAATAATGCAACAGGAAACTAACGAGCTGGAGTGTATTGTTCCCGAGGAGTCATCGTTGGAGCATCATCTCCAGATATCCGATTCCATTTTCGTCGACTTCTTGAAATACTTGCTTCAGATCAACCCAAAGAGAAGACCTACGGCAAAGGAGGCACTGCAACACCCTTGGCTTTCTCATTCATACGAATAAGGTACGTTCTTCTTGAGCCTCTGTTTCGGGAAAAATAAGCTTTCGTATGGCAACGAGCATATGTTTTTCGAGGCTGTGTGTATATTTTGCTCGAGAGAGAATATAGAGAAATTTCACATGATGTAAATAGATGGTGGGTTAAACTCTCTTCAAGGTTACCGAAAGATCAAAAGATCTGAGTGTAAAGTTTACATTGTATAATCTTCCTTAATTGGCATTCACATAATTGAAGTAGTGTTTCATTTGAGGATGAGACCTCTACTGCATTTCGGTGTTTCATCCTGTAATCCTCTATTGCATTTCGTTATGATATCTTCTACACCAAAATGCAATATTATATACTACCTTTCGTCCCATAAATTTGGGCATGAGAATTAATTGGATGCATGATATTTTCCCAACTAGTATTTTATAGTAGAGTATAATATTATTCATAATTGTGAAAAGATTACACATTCCCTTAATTCTCATCCCAAATTTTTGGGCGAAGGTAGTACGAAAATATTGTAAAAATAATAATAATAATAAATAAATAAATAAAAAACAGGACATTATCTTTGGGACGGAGGGAGTATTTATTACAAGAAAATTTTATTCCCTTTGTCCAACTCTATTAGTCTCACTTTTTTTTTCCCATCTGTCTCATTTATTAGTTTTATTTTTTAAAAAGAAAACATGTACACATAAAAGTACATTTTAAAACCCTTTATTTCTATTTTCTTTGGCTATTGTATTATATCCCTATTAGACTAATATAACGAGGCAGAGGAAGTACAGACGCTTGTTAAGTTGCATAAAGTGTAAAAGAAAAATCGAAATTAATTGCAAACATAAAAGGAAATCATGATATATACTTAATCACTAAATGCATTTCAAATTGTTGTTTCATTGTTGATACCTCTTAGACTTGTGTCTTCAATTCTAATCCGTTCGATGCTCGTGATATATTTTGCAATTGATCTTTTACCATAATGCCACACGATGTAATGTGTTAAGTTGCGATATGATATGCGTTGAACCTATCTCCTCGTACACAGAGCTGGCTGGGCCTGTTGGGCTTCAGGGGTGTTATTGAGTTGAGCAATAATTATATGATTTGTAGTCTAGCCGCATAATACGATATGTTCTTATTTTCCTTCCGTGGACGTAGTCAACACATTGTTGGTGAAACACATAAATCGGTGTCTTCTCTACATTTCCTATTTATTATCGTTTTATAATCTTAATATGTCATAACACGTAACAATCAAGTAAATGGAAAGGGTTATAAGCCGTGAAGCTTGTTTAATTAGACTAAAAGTAACGCTAAGACGGTACCATGTTCGCCCGGTTAATGTTTAATCCGCTCAGGTGCTAAGTGTCATCATCACATTGGCCCGGTTAAGGCCTTATCAGTTGTCTCTAACAATAAACTAATCGGCAAGGTGAACAGTCAGACAAGATGAGCTCTCTATGTAATTTATATGGCTGGACGGATGTGGTGCTAAATATAATTAGATCGTATACATTTCGATGGTTATGGATATTATGTTTAAAGCTGAGGATCTCTTGTGTTGAAACTAGTATGAAAGGGTCTTATGGGCGCAATGTCTTTCTAAATGTGGAAGAAATAATATTTGAGCTTCGATTTTTATGGCACTGTTTTTAATTTTTTTCACAATAGAATGTTAAACTGATTTTTGAGTCTCACTTAATGTGAGTGGATGTTAAAGTGAAATGAACATGTAAATATATTTTAGTTGACTTTTAAAGTGTGAATAAAATAATGTATGTAAATCCGGTCTTTAAATGGACGAAACACTAAGATGATGGACGGTTAAAACTAGAATTCAAAATACAAAGATGATTAGGGCTGCAAACGAGCCGAGCTACTCGGGACTTATTCGGTGCTCGATTCGGTAAAAGCTCGTTCGAGCTCGAACTCGTTAACAAACGAGCCGAGCTTCGAGCCCGAATTCGAGCTCGGTTAACTTAACGAGCCGAACCCGAGCAGTAAGGTGTTCGGCTCGTTTTGCTCGCGAACGTGTTCGGCTCGTATGTTAATCGAACATGTTCGCGAGCCTTGCTCGCGAACTCTTAATCGAACCTCTAATCGAGCCTGTAAACGAGCTTTAGCATTTATGTGTAAAAAAATGTAGGTAAGAGAATTTGAATTATTGTCAAATGTTAATGAGTTAAAATTAATTTCAAATTACAACCAAAACTAATTAAGGACTATACCATAATTAAAATTAAAAAAATATGTATATATGCTTTGTTCTTTTTGGATTATATTTTGTGTTTTGGATGAATTTCATTAGGTGGATTTTTATTTGATGAAATTCATTTTAATTTAAGTTCATTTGAAGTTTTAAAAGACAAAATTAAATATGTTTATATCATGTTTTTTAAACGAGCTCGGACTCGAGCTTTTCATGAGCCAAATTCGAGCTCAAATCCGAACCGGGCACGAGCCGAACTCGAGCCGAATTTGAGCTCAAAAATTTTAACCCGAGCCGAGCTCGAGCCCGGATTTAAAGCTCGAATCGAACTCGAACCCGAGCCCGAGCCTGTCAAATACTAAACGAGCCGAACCCGAGCAGACCAATACTCGATCAGGTTCGGCTCGTTTGCAGCCCTAAAGATGATAGATTCACGTCTATAAATAAACGAAGCATAAAGATGATAGACGACCATAATTAAAATCAAAAGTACAAAGATAATGGACCGAGTAATGTTTTTTAGCAGCAAGAATTCACAAAGTTAGATTGATGACCATCTCCAACCTAGTACTCTATTTTACATTATGCTATACTTCAAAATGAAGTATCCCGTACTCTATTTTAAAAATCTATCAACCACACACTCTATATACTTAATTTATTATTCTTTTATATTTAATTTAATAACTTAACAACATTGACAAAAAATAAATGAATAATACTATGATTTATTAACATATATTGAAAATTAAATAATAATTAAATAAAAAAATTATGGCTTCTTGAACTATTAAATTGTAAATTCATTCTTTTAAGCAAAATATTAATTATATTAATCATCATAACATACATTATATAATTATTATAAATAGGAGTAAATGAAATATTATGATATACGAATTAATATAATTATTTACAATGAAAAGTTTGATTAAATAATTCAATATCTACAATTTTTTTTAAAATAGTGAAATAGAGTTATACTGTTCAATACTTTATACTCTAACTGCAAAATAGAGTACGGTTGGAACAACCTCCGTACTCTAAAATAAAGTAATACGAGTACTTCAAAATGAAGAGTGAGATGGAGATACTCTAATCTACCCAAATTTTAAAGTTCCAAAACGTACAATTTCTTGCTTAAAAAAAAAACCTTTTTCTTGTCTCCCGTCACCAAATATGTTTGTTAATTGTTAGTATTACTTATGTTAGTATAATATTATTAGAGGGTCATCATGAATTGAGCTCAAGAAGCAACCCATGTTCGAAAAGGCTTTCCAAAATCTAAATATTTGAAAGCAACATGTAGGTAAATTTTATAGTGAGCATTGTCGGCAACTATGTCTCCTAATAAATTATAAACTGACAATAATTTTTGCATTCTATTACATCCAATGTTTTAAAAAACGCACCGAAGTTCGTACAAGTGAGACCTTTGCTCATAGTTTTCTGATTGAACAATGGTTAAATCGTTCAAAATCGAAAATATTCGAAATAAATTAGGAACTGAAATCACAACCGCTTTATGATTCACTCAATTTAACCACCGGTTCGATTCGATTTTAGAACACTGACTCGGTTAGTGTCTTGATTCAAATATCGGCGTCAAAATATTCGCCACATAATGTAAGTTTATAAAAATATTTGTATTATTTTAATTAAACTTTGTAAAAAGTTAAGTATTACTGCCTCCGTTTTTTTTTTAATAAGTCTTTTTAGCTTTTTGTGTTTGTTTTTTTTTTTATAAGTCCTTTTCACATCTCTATGTAAAAATTTCAATTTCCAACTCACTATTTTTCAATTTTTCTCTTGTTTTCATTATCTTCATTTATCACAATTAATGTTTATCTCTTTTCCTAAAATAATTTTATCCATTTTTACATGAAAAATGTGATTTACGAGAAAAAAATTGATCATAAAAGAATAATCATTAAGTTTCTTAATTCCTGTGTTTGAGCTAAAAAACGGAGGAAGTACAATTTAATTTTTGAATGCATACTAATATTTTAATGCTCATATTTGAATGCAGCTCATTAAATGCAAGTGCGTGCAAAATTTACTTTGCCGATTTATAATTTATCAGAGTATGAATTAAGTGGATTTTATTTTATAATGCTCTTGTGGTGCACCAATTTTAAAGTAAGTTATAGAATATAGAATTTGAAAAAAGCTTCCCCATATATTTTAGGCACACTAAGAATGTCCTCCGTGATAGATCCGGGTTGAAGATCCACAACAATTTAAGTGATTATTCATCGTATTTGCAAAGAGCATTTATAGATAAAGGATTACAACGGTAGAGAGTAAGAGATTCATGCGATTTATTAGTTGTAACCACTCATTTTATATAGAGCATCTTCCATGTGGATATAAAAGAGAGAATCGAGTTAAATATTGAGTAGAAGGTGTTTATAACCACAATCCAGTCAAATCCATGGAGCTTAGGGCTCATTCAAGTAGAATAACGAAGAGGGAAGGAGAGAAGAGAGGGTGAAGTAGAGAGCGCAAGGCGCCTTCATGCTTCGTCCTTTCTTAGCAACGATGATTATACCTTAGGCTCAAAATGATGGGGGGTATTCTTCCCAGTGATGAGAATGGAAATGAAGATGATGGTGAGCGAGGTTTCCCGGGAGAAGACCTCGAGTGCTCCAATTGCTCCGGTTTGAGGGAGCTAGCGATGAAATGTGAGAGTGAATGGTTTGAGGGAGCTAGTGATGAAATGTGAGAGTGAATGGAATAGTACGCAGAGTGCGTGTGTGTGGAGTTAAGTTGTCAAAAGGGTGATGATCCCTAGATATTTATAGGTGTAGAAAGGATGAAAAGGTGGATGCTCGTACTAAAGGATGAAAAGGTGGATGCTCGTACTAGACGAGGACAAGAAAGGAATTTCTAAGGGGAAAAAGATTCTCTTCATCATCAATTTTGTGGTCCTCACCCTAAGGTAAGTAGAGTCACGCCGATCATGTGTTAAGCAGACCCTTAGGTCTCAGCAGATGCTCGCGAGCTTAAGACAGCTTCTGTATAAGCCGAGATCTGCGCAGGAGTCTTGACACAAGCCGGGATCTGAGCAGGAGCTTATAGCTTATGTAGTCTAGGCATCTTTATCGAATGGGTTGATACGATCCTAGTCGAGCAAAAGATGCCGACGAAGATACGTAGCCCAGAATCGGAAGCCATAGATTAAAAAAAAAATAAACGAACGATGGATTAAATGAACCTCTAACACCTTTGAAACTAACCCTCCAAATTGAAAAGGTGAGAAACTCCCTAAACCCCAAGGAGACAGTTGCCTCAACAACATTAGTCTGATTCATAAATCGAATCGAACGAATCTAAGATAAATAAACAAGGATAAAGATAAGATGGAAAATCCCAATACATCTACGGACTAAACCCCCTAAGTACTATAGATAAGCCGAAACCTCTATAACCCAAAGAGATGGTCGCCAAGCCACACGGGGACGATGAATGACACACAAACGAGGGTGATGAACTCGATTGATTCGCCGATAAAAAATACCTCTATGAACTAAGAAATCCATAGGATACACAAAGGAGATAAAATCTCACATTTTAATTGATAATCAAATATTTTAGGCTTATTTTCGTCACCCCTCTTTAGGCCCTATTTATAAGCTTCAAAAAACCCTAATTACACATGGAAACTAGTTAAAAATCTATCCTAAGATATACCAAATCAAATCCTAGTCTAAAAGGGAATAAAATCTCCAAAATAATGCTTAAAATAACCCTATCAACTAGGGAACTAAATAAAAACGAAAATTACGTAAAATTTAATCTATAAATAATATCTTCAAGCTTTATCCATAAAATCTTCAAATCTCGATCTAAAAGCTTGATATCTCGAACCATGGGCTGCATCATTCTCCTCCTCTTGAAGACGATTTGTCCTCAAATCGTAGGAGTTGAGTAATTAAATCTTCATGTCTCATCCATGAGCAACCTGTTTAACTAAAATACGACATTTCTTTTTTTTTTCCTTTTTTTTTTAAAAGATAACTAAATTACATGATAATAAAAGGAAAAAAAAATCCTAGGCTCTGATACCAAATGATACGATCCTAGTCGAGCAAAAGATGCCGACGAAGATACGTAGCCCAGAATTGGAAGCCATAGATTAAAAAAAATAAACGAACGATGGATTAAATGAACCTCTAACACCTTTGAAACTAACCCTCCAAATTGAAAAGGTGAGAAACTCCTTAAACCCCAAGGAGACAGTTGCCTCAACAACATTAGTCTGATTCATAAATCGAATCGAACGAATCTAAGATAAATAAACAAGGATAAAGATAAGATGGAAAATCCCAATACATCTACGGACTAAACCCCCCTAAGTACTATAGATAAGCCGAAACCTCTATAACCCAAAGAGATGGTCGCCAAGCCACATGGGGACGATGAATGACACACAAACGAGGGTGATGAACTCGATTGATTCGCCGATAAAAAATACCTCTATGAACTAAGAAATCCATATGATACACAAAGGAGATAAAATCTCACATTTTAATTGATAATCAAATATTTTAGGCTTATTTTCGTCACCCCTCTTTAGGCCCTATTTATAAGCTTCAAAAAGCCCTAATTACACATGGAAACTAGTTAAAAATCTATCCTAAGATATACCAACTCAAATCCTAGTCTAAAAGGGAATAAAATCTCCAAAATAATGCTTAAAATAACCCGATCAACTAGGGAACTAAATAAAAACGAAAATTACGTAAAATTTAATCTATAAATAATATCTTCAAGCTTTATCCATAAAATCTTCAAATCTCGATCTAAAAGCTTGATATCTCGAACCATGGGCTGCATCATGGATCATCCAAGGCTTTTGGAGGGCGGGTCTAATCATCACTAGCAGATGCCATGTGGCAGGGCTGATATTCATCCCTATCAGCTACTCCCCCCCCAAGTCCAGAAGCATACTTTGTTAGCTTCTGCTGAGCGTCTTGGCGGGAAACTTATTATTATTATTATTATTATTATTATTATTATTATTATTATTATTATTATTATTATTATTATTATTATTATTATTATTATTATTATTATTTTTTGGGTTAAGGCTATGAATGTCTTGTCGCGTGGAAGATTAGTGCGACGGTTGGCTTCCCCAGGATAAAAAGCTGGGCCTATTCTTCCTAGTCATCATTACTTTCTTTTTTAGAGTTAATATACGATAGAAAGGAAGCCTTCGCCCTAGAGGGAGTATCTCAAAAGGCAGTCTACTTTGCCATATATATATTTCATTATTTTTTCTTCTGAGCCGACGTGGAGCAGTGGGTGGGTCACACCTCGTTTTTTTCTCCTTTAACTCCTCAACTTCTTCATTTCATTCTTTCTTCCTCTCAATCATCACATTGCACTCTAAAGAGAATAACAGTGCTCTCATATTTTCGGATTCGCCTCATACTTCCGGCGATCGCTCTACTTCTCTCTTTTCTCCCAGGTACCTCTTTTACAGTTCTATCATCTCCTTTCCCTTTTCTGCAATTTAGTTTCCTAGGAGTTTTAAAGTTGGGAAATCCTCTGTTTCCCCCTTTCTTCTTCTTTTTCTTTTTTTTTTTTTAAAAAACCTAGTTCTTGTACAAATATAATAGGGATTTCAATGGCGGAACTGGCGGCTAGTTGTTAGGGTTTCTTGAAACCGGGCTTACTTGTATTTATTCATCACGCTTAACGCTATTGAGTCCATGATTCGTTCTTTTAGCATTCTTCCAGAGAGGGTGATTTAAGATATCAGTCTTCCCTTTTCAGATCTGCTGTATCGCTTACTAGCACATGTTATTATTTTACAGTCATGGATTTTGCTAAGCTTCGTTTGGGGCAGAAGGCTCGCGAAAAATTATTAGAAAAGATAAAGCAAGCAAGGGCCAGTGGCCTTATCTCTGCATCCCCTACGAGTGGCGGGTATACTCGGGCGATTGTGGAGCCTACTAGTCATGACTCCTCTAGGGAGAGCCCTCAAGGGGCAACGATTGTTGTTCCTCGTCTGAAACCATATTTTCCGCCCCCCCACTTCTTCTAACCAACCAGCTTCATTACCTCCCGTTCTCATCGATGTGGATGCTTATATCCCTTGTCTCGCTGACTCCCAGCTCCCTCCTCTAAAAGGAAAAATGATTTTTCCCCTTCTTTGGCTGTGAAGAAAGGCAAGATCTTGGAAAGTCCTTCCTTGGCTCAAACTTTTAGTCTAGAGCACCTACAGGAGCATCTTTCTCAGTCTGAAAAGAGCAGGGAGCATCTCCAAGCTGAGGTTCATCAACTTCAGGAATTCCTACGAGATAAAGAGAAGCATTGTTCTGCCCTTGGGCAACATGTGCTTACTCTTTCTGATCGAGTGAGGGAGCTTGAGGGTGCTTTAGGGGCTTCATCATCCCGGTTGATGCGGTTATAGGAGGCTCACACCGCGGAGGTAAAACAATTGCTGCTTACTCACGAACAGGAACTGGAGCGTACTCGAGACTCCTCTTTTACTCAAGGAAGGAGGGTAGGTTTGGACCAGGGTACCTCCTCTGGGGTCCGAGATTGCAAGTCCAATCTGCTAATGACCCCCCATGGTCAGGCCTTTCTGGATTCTCTGGTGCAGCATTTGCCAGAAGCCTGTCTCCACACACCTGAATTCTGGTTTCGGATGCTCGATCCTCTCACCGAATGGACGGCTTATGCCATTCTTGAGTGCTGCCAGCAGCTGGGTATCCCCGAGCAGGCAGCTTCCATCAATGCAGCTCCTATAATGAGGGTGTTCGAGACTGAACCTGAAACCCTTAGGAGGAATCGCTTCTTGTCTGCTAAGGAACCATGGTTCATGCCTGTATTAAGAGAGGCATCTCAGATCTTTCGCCAGCCTACTCAACCTTCAGAAAAGCTTCCTCCTTGGGATGCTCCCCGATTTTCTCTCTTTCCTCTCAACACCATGGTTATGAGATCTATACGAAAGGCTTTTGATGAGGTGCTTTCTTTCTTTCTCCTTCCAGAGTTCTTCAGATTCCCTTCCTGACTCGGGCGTTTCTGTTTAGCCTGTTTTATCTCTATTTCTCTGATTATGAACAACTTCTTTTGATTTTTGATGGGGTATTCATCTCATAACCCTAGGTTTGGAACAACTACTTACTTTTCTGGTCTCCTTAGCCCAGGAGTCTATTTTGTGCCTTTTGGCTTGCTGAAGGAAATTATATTCTATCCCCTCCCTTTTTTTTTTTTTTTGATGATTGCTCAATGTTTCTGGTTTTTCATGCATATAGGCATTTTAAGATAATAGGATGTAAGCATTTTAAGATAATGGTGATCTGGCATTTTAAAATAATGGGATATGGGGGGTATCCCCCCCCCCCCCCAAGTGAGTTATGAGAGATCGAATGAATTATAACTCATTCGGTTGACAGCTTAGAACTTTCCCTTTCTTCTAGATGATCTTCTTTATAAGAGGACTCCTCTAATTTTCCTATGCTCTTTCTTGCTCTCCACGGAGTAGATTTTTAGAAAGTCTACTTACTTTTGTATTAAGCTGATAAGGAATTACCCCTATCAAGTGAGAACGGGCGTGAGGCTTGCTCGTTGTTCGCGTTCGGAAGCAAAAACAACGATAGAAAGGAAAATAGGGTTTTGTATTATTGGCGATAAGATGAATAATACAAGTCTATTTCCTCTATTTATACTAAGGACCCTAGGGTTGATTCGACCTACGATCCGGGAAAGAATCAACAAGAAAACCCGGAAAGGAGCAATTAATGGGCTCGACACGAAATAAAGAAGATCGGGCTAAACCCGATCAAATAATACATAATCTAACGATAAAGAATAAAGCCTCGAGCTTCTTGGGCTCTCGGACACTCCTCTTGGGCCTACTACTCCTGCCCCCGTCGTTCACTTCCTCCATGCTAACGTCTTGCGTATCGCACGACATAGGCTCGGGTTCCGTAGTCTCGTCGGCCCGGTTGAGGCTATCGTCGGAGGTTGCAATCACCGTATCAACTCCCCCCTGATAGGAATGTCCTTGTCCTCAAGGACTAAGGAAGGAAAACAACGCTTGATCACCTCAATGGGCTCCCACGTTGGCTGCCTTCCATCATCATCTTCCCACAACAGCAGCCCTACATCCACCGCGACACCATTCCGCCAGATCGTGCGCTGAGCTGCCCACTTGATCGGCCTCGACACAACTCGGCCACGCGCGAAGAAGGACGGGAAGGCTCCCGGATCTACGCCCCCACCATCGACAAACGGGCGGAGCAAGCTGACATGGAATACGTCGTGTATCCGACTTCCCTCCGGCAACACCAATCTATAAGCCACGGGACCCACCCGTTCCGAGATTTCGAAGGGACCATAAAATCGCCGACTGAGTTTCTGTGACAAGGGCCGAGCAACGGAGTGTTGCCTATACAACTGGAGTTTCAACCAAACCCTATCGCCGACGTTGAATTCAACATGTCGTCGATGTTTGTTCGCCGAATGCCGCATCCGCTGTTGCGCGCGCTCCAAATTCTGCCGCAACTCCACCAACATCGCGCTCCTTTGCTTAATCAACTCAGCCACGGACGGAGGACAAGACTCGGCCGGCTGCACCGCCACCAACGCTGGAGGATCTCGCCCGTACAAGGCCTTGAAAGGCGACGTCCCTAAGCCTTCATGATAAAAACAATTCAGCGCAAGCTCTGCCCATGGAAGGAAATTCGCCCACTTCGTAGGACGATCCGCGACAAACGCCCGTAGGTATTGCTCGAGGCCCCGATTGCGCACCTCCGTTGGCTCATCAGACTCGGGATGGTAAGCGGCCGTGAAGTGAAGCTTAGTACCACTCAAGCTCAGCAAATTCTCCCACACTGCATTTAAGAAAACAGGTCACGGTCAGACACCAAAGAAGCTGGAAAACCGTGATGTTTCACCACCGTCTCCACAAATAAATTTGTAACCCTCCATGCATCGAACTTCGTTGGCAACGGAGCGAAGTGAGCGTATTTGGAAAGCCTATCCACCACCACCATAATAGCCGTGAATCCCCGAGACGGTGGTAAACCGATGATGAAGTCTATAGAGACGTGTTCCCATACTTGCGTTAGAATCGGCAACGGTTGGAGCAACCCCGTCGGTTTCTGGGTAGAGTACTTCGTTGTTTGGCAAACGAGACACCCTGCCACAAATTCTTTTACATCCTTGCGCATTCCCGACCAATAGAACACTGAAGCTAATCTTCGAAGAGTGCGTTCGACACCGGGGTGGCCGGCCGTTGGCGTAGAATGGTGTTCGTAAATCAGGGCAGCCATTGCCGCTGAGGAAGCCGCCACCGAAATCTGCTGGCCGCGGTAAAGTAGCCCGTCGCGCAACGCCCACCGCGCCGGGGCCGTTCCCGCCACCACCTGCGCTGCCAACTCCCGGATCTCGGGAACCGTGCGAACATCCTCCTTCAACACCTCCAAAATGTCCGGCAAAGGATGGGATATCGTCACAAATAGCTCCCCGTCCTTTCGGCCTTGGAATCGGTACCCTCGCATCGGAAAAGCGCGTCCGCCACGCGATTAGAAGCCCCCGTCTTGTATTCTATCCGGAATTTATAGCCCATCAATTTCCGAACGTAGAGCTGTTGATCGGGCGACTGAATCACCTGCTGTAACTGATTGGTGTGTAAATGTTAGGATTTTCGTAGTGTTTTCGAGTCCGTTTTCGTTATGTTTTGTGTCTCTTTCGTTTGTCTGTTGCTATGATTTGGTTGTTTGGAGTTTGATTCGTGTAGGATCATTAGGTGGAAGAAACGGAAGGAAACGGGTTGAAAAAGGCGAGGAATTGAAGAAAAATCAAGCATGGAGCGAGCACGACGTTGGACGACCGTCCAAGGCACTGGACGGCCGTCCAGAGTACGCTGGACGATCGCACACTTACGGTGGACGAGCGTCCAGAGTAGAAAAGATGAAGAATGCGAGTGCTACGTTGGACGACCGTCCAACGTTCCGGCCAGCTGTTATTTCCTTGTATAATTAGGTTTTCATACATATTATATATACTATCTCTTGTGCACGAATTCTACAACACTTTTATCATTATTTAGCTTTAGTTTTCAGCTTTCAAATACTCTAGATTAGTTTTTATTGTTCGGATCCGAATTCTTAGTTTTTGCAATTTAATTCAAGACTTCTTCGTTTAATTCAAGTTCTTCGCTCTTCGTTTAATTCTCGTAAGTTCTTTATTGCTTTCGTTTACTTGTTTTAATTGCTTGCTTTCCTTTTAGATTCGTTTTCTTAATTGCTTCTTTTAATTTCCTTAGTTTAATTTCGTTCTTTCGATTTCTAGTTTAAAGTTTAGATTCGTTTTTCAAGTTTCAATTCTCTCGTTTTTAAAGCTTTCAAAGTTAGATTTATTTTTCCTTTAAATTTCCAGATTTTATTTATTATGTCTAAGGTACTTTATGCTTTCTTTTATGCTTCCTTTATTGCTTTCTTTTCGATTCTTGCGTAGGTAGATTAATCGTTTTATTTAGTTTAATACTTAGATTTATTTCTTGAGTTCTAGATTAGTTATTTACTTGCTTTTATTTATTGCTTTGATTTATTTTATTTGCCTAGGATTTAAAACAAAAACCCCAAAATCTTCTTTACTTGCTTTCTTAGTTTTAGGCTAGATTAGGTTTTACTACATAATTAATTGCCATGCAAAGTTTTCCTTCGAGATTCGACATTGGGTTTTTACTTACTAAGTGCTAGGATAGATTTCGTTCTATTGCGAACACTTTTTAGTGAAACAAATTTTGGCGCCGTTGCCGGGGAAAACTTTAGGCGATTTATTGTGTAGTATTTTTATTTGTTTTATTTTTATGTTATTTTTGTTTATTCGATTTTCTTGTTTCTCCCACTTGGTGCGTTTAACCCTTTTGTTGAGTGTTGTGTATGCATGGTCGCCGAAGTCTTCAAAGGAGTTTAGCACCCTACTTCGACAACATCCATCAAAGGAAAGCGATTTTAGCCGCGATGGAGAAGGAGGAGATTGATTCACAAGACTTCTCTTTGGTCTTGTTATTTGCAGAGCCCGAAGCCATGGCAGCTAGAGTCGTCATGGGCGATTTTGCTCGTCCCACATTCACAGACACTACTTCGGCGATTGTCCTGACGGAAGCGGTCAGGAATCATGAGCTTAAACCTCATCACATGGCGTTGCTCCCATCCTACCACGGGCTGCCCAACGAGGATGCTTTGACGTTCATCCGAGAGTTCTGCACGGTGGTGCAAACTTTCCCACTCTCGGGACTCACGGAGAATAACTTGAAGATGAAGTGCTTCCCGTACACCCTCAAGGATCGAGCAAAGTCATGGTATTTGGCGCTCCCGGCCAACTCTCTCACCACATGGAATGCGGTGTGTGAGAAGTTCATGCTCAAGTACTACCCGAACCGCAAGACTCAAGAGGTGCGGTCGAAGATTATGAATTTCTCCCAAGACAACGATGAGCCATTCCACGAAGCATGGGAGAGGTTCCAAGAGCTACTTCAACAATGCCCCCATCATCAAATGGCATCGGAGTTGCTTTGGCAATATTTCTACGACGCCCTCAACCAAACGTGTCAATTCATGGTGGATAGTTCGGCCGGAGGCAACATAGCGGTCAAGACAGCTGACGAGTTGAAGGATATTTTCGAGACTCTCGCTGCGAGTTCTCAACAAAAATCAGCTAGACCAAGGAAAGTGGAGGCGAGTGCAGTTTCGATGAGCCCCGATTTGAAGAAGCAAATGGCCGACATGTTGAGGGATCTCGAAAATTTGAAGATGAAGCGAAGTGCACCGGCCCCGCCGGAGGAAGAGAGGAAGCCCGATCAATGCGAGATTTGTGGAGAGCTTGGACACATCAAGGAGGTGTGCCACAACATGGGGGTGTTTCCATACGAAGGAGGAGCCGAGGTGTACGCCGCTCAAGGATACCCACCTCAAATGCCTCCACCTCAAGGATATCAAGGGGGATACAATGGACACTACCAAAATCCGAGGCCGACACAAGGGCAAGGTAACCCTCCTACCTATCCAAATAGGCATCCTCCACCATATAATAACCCTTATACTCCACCAAATCCCTACCACTCTCAACCCCCATCTTATTATCCACCTCCTCAATACCCTCCTAATCCATATTATCCACCACCTCCATACTACCCACCTCAACCTACTCCTACACCACCACCATCATACCCAAATTCTCGCCCTCAAGGATCTCCACAAAAGCCGCCCGTCGATGAGGGTCTCTCTACATTCCTTCATAGGCTAAATTGGCTTGAGAGGCCCAAGATGCTACTATCAAGAGGCTCGAGACGGCTATTGGCCGAGACGGCTACTACCAATGTTCCTACATTATAAGCTTTAATAAAGTCCTAATTGATCTTAGTGAATATGCATTACATTAGGTGGAGATGTGAGATAAAGGGCAAGCCTATGGTAAGTTCATTGCATTGCATTAATGATTGAGTAATCCTTTGATGTGCATTATACTTCACATCTTGTTCTTTGAGAGTGTTGAGAGATCACCTATATTCTATCTTCACATGTTTGAGAGGATTTCCCAATTGACATTCATGGCTTAGTATTTATTGTATGATTTGAGTTGTGGAGCTTTGAGGTTGTTTGCATAAATTTGATCTTAAGATTTATTTTTGAAAATCTATGAGGCTACATAGTTCACAATGCTTATGTTGATTGCTTTGTTTCGTTTTCCTTTATTGTTCGGGACGAACAATGTTTAAGTTTGGGGGATTTTGATAGACTAGAAATTTACTTGTTTTTATAAGTGTTTAGGAATCGTTTTTAGGCCTCGTTTCGTGATTTAGTTCGTGTTTTTGCATCATTTTATATCCTTTCGAACTATATTACGCTTTGGGTATTTTGTGGTGTTTTTAGGTACTTTTCGTGTGGAAATAACCAAAGTCGAGACAAGGATCGAGAAAGCCAAGAAACGGAGAGTCGGAGAGTCGAAGAACGAAGTTCGAGAAGGCCACTCGGCCAGTCACTCGGCCGAGTCAGAGGCCGAGTGAGCATACTGTCCTAGTCGCTCGGCCGAGTCAGCATTCTTTGACCCACTCGGCCGAGTCCCATCCGAGTCACCTTCATCTCACACACTCGGCCGAGTCACCCGAGTGAGCCGTCCGAGTCGGGACACGGGTCGTGTTTAGTTCGCGGGCTTTTTCGACTTATTTTGTTTCCTTTTACACTTATGATTCCTTGTAACTTTCTACTCTATAAATACCTTAGATTTAGCATTGTGAACCCTAGAATTCTCATTAGCACTCTTTAGTTTTTCAATTTTTCTCTTTAAATTTCCAGCTTTCATATTTGTTCAACATTGGAGTTTTATTCAAGTTTATTCAAGATTCGAAGTTCTTCGCGTTCAAGATTAAATTCCAAGTTCTTCTTACTCTACTTTTTAATTATGTTCTTTCAATATATTGTGTTTATGTTTGCTTTAATCATGTCTAGCTAAATTTCTTAGTTGATTTTAGGGATTGAATGCCTAATTGAATTTATGTAAGTGTTCTTGTTTACAGTTAGCCTTCCAATCTAGGTGCATGTTTCATGGTGCTTATTCTCATGCATGATTACTTGATCACTAATTATGTGTGCATAGTTATGTTTTTATGCCTTAGCCGGATAATTGCATAATAGATTTCATGAATACATGGTATGATGATTTAATTGTCTTAGCCGAAGTTAGATTATCATATGTTCGCATATAGTCGATATAGGTGTCGTAGCCGAACCTAGTTGATTGTATTATTGATACTTGTTCTAATTTGCACTTGATTTGATTTCTATGAGACCGAGAGGAGATTAGGATCTTATTAGGTGACGATCTACATTGCCTTAGCCGGAGTGTTAGGTTATTTTCGTGTATCACATCTAGATTGGATTAAATTGGTTAATTGTATGCATGAATTGCTTGCATAGATTTGATTAGGTAGGCTTCCCTAAAGTCAACACTTTTCCTTAATTGTATACTTACCTTATTTGTTTAATTGCTTGCTTGCTAAGTTGTTTTATTTGACTAGTTATTTTCCCTGTCTATTTCTTTCCTTACTTGATTTATTGAGTCTTTTTATATTTGCCTAGTCTATAAATACCACAACATATAAATTCCCAAAAGCCTAAACATCACATTAGTTCTTTAGTAGAGGTATTGTGTGCGTTTTCGACTTGTCAATCCCTGTGGATACGATACTCGTGCTTCTTTATATTACACCTATTTTGTGTGGTAGAAAATAGTGCGATCAATATACCTTACATATGAATATAAAAGGGGTCACTTAGGAAGAGACGGAGGGAATAATACATTTTGTCTCAGACCTTCGATCTCAGTTAGCTTGTTGGGAGTCCCACGTTCTATATTCTTTGTTTTTCTTTAACAGTGATGATAGATCTCTCAAGAGTAAGACCAAGTCTCGGCGGAGAGTAAGATTTGTTTGCCAGAGAGTTTATCTTCAAGTTCACTAGAGGAGAATGTAGACGAGTGATGAATAAATATGTAGCATTGGCTATTATTTGATATACATCTATATCTGAAGCTCTTCATATGTCTTGTGCGTGTCCTCCCAGATGTACGTAGGTGTCGTTGCACTGAACTAGGTTACCAATAGCTGGTGTTAGTTTATTGCTATTATAGTTATTGTATTGTGCATATTTCTGTCGCGTCAAAGTATAATTGGTTCCAAGACTTGTGCGTAATGCAGTTCTACACGGATCACAAAACTCTCGGTTATGTTTGATTCAACTTTTCGCCTGCAGTTTGAGTTCAATCTTATGCACTATTTGCAAATAAGTATGAGTGTGTAAGACATGAGGGCAGGTCAACACATCACGGTCGTCGGTAGTGGTCGACTTCGACGTGGCATACCACGTGGCATCGTCACATCACGGTCGCACTGGCGGTCGTTGATCAGGTGTTGACGGAGTGATCACCAATTACGATGGCGTGAGGTGCACAATCTTAAAATGATGGTCATGATTGACCGCCACGGTTTGCCGCGGATTGACCCGATTTTGAATGTTATATATATTTTTAATTTTTAATTTATATCATTGTCCACTAAATATCCCCTTTCACCCCATTCTTCATCACACCTTCTCAATTTCTTCTACATTTCTTCTTCATTTCATCAAATCTCAAATGTATCATGAAGCATTTCAAGAATGATTGTCAAACTTCATTAGTTGGAGGAGCATGTCCTCAACCCTCCGACCGACGGTCATCAATTCCCTCCGGGTATATAATCCTAACCAACCAGTCCTCGGATATCAAATTCCTCATTTTTCTTCTCTTGAATATCATTATCCATGTTTTTTTCTCAAATTTCTCCTTCGGTCGAATATTAATTGGTATACTCGCTGTCAGTGTCTCAATTTCCGACATACTCTCCATCGATGCCTTTATCTTGGGCATTCAAAGGATTTTCTCTATTCTAAGAAGATAGAGGCTCAGTCCCTGCGGTGAGTTTAGGTGACGACGACAAGCCCGAGATGGATATATTATCAACGATTGGAAGCGAACAGTGAGGACGAGACAGATGTAGAGGCGGACAACAAGTCAAAGTTCAAGATAGCTCGGGAGATTACGCCCGCATCATAAACACAAAAGAAGAGACTAAGATTCCCGCTGAAATCTTAGTGGATACATCTAAAGATCCAATAGCTGGCAGAAATCAAACGGGGGATACTAAAGGTGCTCCCTCACGACTAGGTGAACTTATACGTTGTCACTTGACTCAAGCTACGGAATAGGTGAGGGTGTTCGGGGTGTATTAGCAGAAGGTCGAGAAGAAGGGTGGAAACAACAAATCTGAAATAGGCATATTGTCCGATGCGTTGGAAGCATATCAAGATTTTCACGCTAAAGCATTTCGACATCTCAAGACTTGGAGAAAGGTATGCCTTACTTCTAAGTTTATAGCCGCTATGACATCCTCCGATGTAATCAAGAGATGCAAAACTAGCATCTCCCGAAACTACTCAACCCCCTCCAAGTCAGGGTAATACTAATGAGGATGAGATAGTTTCACAAAGGGAACGATCCAATGGAGTAAACGCGGCAAAAGCGAGGGCGAGAGAAAAGATGAACATAGGGGAAACTAGTTTCTCATTTGATACTGAGAAGTTTGAGATGTTGAAGCAAATGCAAAACCAATTCTACATCAACCCCCACTGTCCCCACAACTGCCTTCAAATTACGAGATAATCACGAAGTATACGTGTACAACGGTGCATGAACAGAAAGAAGGGACGATTTATAGTGCAATATCTCCTCCATAAACTTACCAAGGATGCTAAATAGATTTTTATTAACTATAATTTTAAAAAAAAAGTTTTTATTAATGTTTGAATCTTTGTATTGTAATATTTCAAATGTGCAATATAATTTGTTTTTTAAATATCGTATTCAAACGTCGTAAAAATTAAATCTAAACAAAAAATGAAAAACAAACTGCAAGGTCCAGTCATCGTCAATATACTACTCCCTCAAACCAGGTGACTTAGCGCACCTGACCACCGAGCTCCTCTCTTTAATGAGGGACCCGGGTTCGATCCCTTGTGGAAGCGAATTTGGAGATATAAGGTGGCTTGGAGTATTTCTTGGAGTTTGGGATGGGAGTTTGATGTACTAACATCTAATCTAATAACTAACATTTGTCTGATCAAAAAAAAAAAAAACTACTACCTCATCCCCACTTAATTTGTCCCCTTAGGGATTGACATAGTAACCAAGGAAAGAAAAGATAGTGTGATATTAAAAAGTATTTTTGGGTGTTAATTTATTTCATTTTTAGGAAAAGGGACTAATATATATGACACACGGAAAATGAAATGTAAAACTAATTAAGTGAACAAAAGGAATATACAACAACCAGCTTCAGTTTAGCAGATCTCGATTGCAACGCTTTCCAACAACCTCTCAACCAACATTAAAATACTACTCTCTCCGTCCCTTTCAAGTTGAGTCATTTCTTTTTGCAGTTTTTCGACACGTTTTTCCACGCTCTTAGATGACGAATTTTAAGATATATTTTTTAAAAAATAATTCTTTTACGGGATATTACAATACTTGTAGTATCCCGTAAAAGAAAATTTTCTTCAAAAATCCATCTTAAAATTCGTCATCTAAAAGCGTGGAAAAGCGTGCCGAAAAACTGCAAAAAGAAATGATTCAACTTGAAAGGGACAGAGGGAGTAGTATATTTTTCATACAACTATCTCTACTCAGCAGGTCTATTAAGGTCTCAACTGCTCATGCTCTCATTGATGGCCATTTTTGTCTTTCACATCAAAATAATAATTTTCTTATCGAAAATTATGAAGGTGTGTACTTATAAATGTTTCCTTACCTATCCGAATTTAGAGATATTATAAATTAAATTGCTAGTAAAGAAGATCTATTTTGTTTAATACTTCTATTAAGAATTTCAGTGAATTATCCCCACCTTCCTCCATTTTATGTTTTGATTTTTTAGCACGCATATCAATGTTTTTAAATGTACTCTCTTCGTTTCTTCTGAAACGACCACTTTCTTTTGGGCACGCGTATTAAGAAAATTGAGGTTTATTGTATAATAGTGGTGGTCCACATACTTAAAATGAGGGTTTAGTATATAAAAGTAGTGTATTAAGGGGTTAATGGGATGTGCACATGAGTTTGTTGGACCAAAATAAGAAACTGGCCATTTCGAATCAAAATGAAAAAGTGACCATTTCAGAAGAAAACGGAGGGAGTAGATGTTAAAATAATGTTTATGATGAACTTGATATGAATTATTGATTATTATACATTATAGTACATTGTTGAATAATACACTATATTAAATCCAACCTAAATTTCATCGTAAAATTATTATTTTTATACACATTGAATTCATGTCAAAACAAGGAAATCAAAACGATAGTTGATGGAGGAAGTATCTTTTATATGAGAATCTTCACATATATCTCCTCCCATACATCTGCAATAACTTGCCTAGAAGGTCAATTAAGTTCGAACATCTAGAAGAATCGCGACATACCACTATTGATATTATTATTTAGCTAATATTTGTAGTTTTTATATTGATGGTGTATTTGATAATATTATATCAGTGAGTCGCTAATGTTTCAGATAGATTATACATCTTCCGCTTCATCGAATCATAAGCGTTTCTTATAAATTATAAAAATAAATATAGAAATACCTATAATTTTATCGGACGGAAAGAGTATAATATTATTTTTCTTTAAGTATATGATTATTTTATAGCTTATAAATCACATGCGCGAATTTTAATTCATGACTTTAATTTTAATTTACTTTTCCAGTGTCTCCAATTTTGTAGATATTAAACATTAGGAATGATCCGACGCTCCATGTATCAACGGATGACGTGCATATACTATTATTAAGTAAAATAATTTGAATATATATTTGTTAACTATTTAAGTATATCCAAGAATGACATGTAAATACTATTAATGAACAAAATAATTTAAATATATACTTATAAAGGAAACCTAATCAAAAAGTTGTACACGTGACACTACAGCATTAACGACGAACACACTTAAATCGTCCAGGAGAGTGTTTCTGTCATAAACATATTGGACAGCCATTTATTCCCAAACATTGAATAGTTGACTCTACCACCGATGAAGTGGAGTATCTTGACCCATTCTGTTTGGTTTATTTACAGTGTATGTTCACATGGTGGGAATGGGAATAATGGGGGGTATAAGAATATCTTCAAATCTGAATAGTACAAAAACAAACTACACTTTGAGGGCATTATTAAATACTAGTGAACACAAATTATAAATTACTTTAATCCTTACATAATTACTCATTAATTTTTATTATGCCTTAACTATAAAACGTAGTTAGAGCAAGAAAAGAGAAATAATACTCGCTCCATCCCTTATACTAGTTACGTATTCCTTTTTAGTACGTCCTGCGAAAGATGTTACATGTCCTTATTTGGTAGAAAGTTACTAAAGGAAAAACACTTTTTGCACATTCACTCATCACTTTAACACACAAATTCAACATTTCTTAATTCTCGTGCCCCAAAAGAAAGGTAACTAGTACTACCTCCATCTCACTAAATTAGCCACATATTGAATAGTAACTTTTTTTGGCACGCGTTTCCACCGAAATCTAGTACGGGTTTTACGATATAATATTGAAATATTATTTCTTTTACGGGATACTACGAGTGTCGGGCTATCCCGTAAAAGAAATAATATTTCAAAATTATATCGTAAAACTCGTACTAGGTTTCGGTGGAAACGCGTGCCGAAAAAGTCAAAACATCAAATGTGGCTAATTTAATGAGATAGAGATAGTATAAAGGAATGGAGGGAGTAACTAATTTATATATACTCTTTCTTATTGATATGAAATTCCTTGTGTTTACATCAAATACGATATGATTATTCGGTTCAACAACTTTTTTTGAGTATTACATAAAAGTTTACAACTATATATACAACTACTCATATACATGAGATATTTGGCACCACACACGAATGTGGGATTATATTACAAATTATAGCTCAATATCAACTCATGTATATCTACCCACACAGAGGTGGGACAACTACACCACACAAGGTGGGAAGACTACTCCACATACCATGCTAATAGTGGAAATCGAATCCAGGACCTCTTGAAATGAGAGTCCTAGGTGCCTCCCCTTGCCACTAGGCCAAGTCGGTTCAACAACTTTAATTTATATATTTTACTATTATGTTATTGTAGAAGTATGTTGATCGAAAATTTTCAAAAGACTAGTTTATGGCCCGTTTGGCTAAGCTTATTTCAAAATGCTTATAAGCTCTAGGTGCTTAAAAGATGTTTAAGAGCTTATAAGATGTATGAGGGTAAGAGCTTATAAGTTGTTGAAGTGTTTGGATAAAAGAGCTTAGAGCATGTACAATGGGAAGGGTCTAGTCTATGTGGCAATAAGAACTAGTCCTTAAATTTTGTTCTCATTGGAGGTCTTCAAAATAAGAACTCAGGTTCTTATATAAGATGCAGTATCTTAAGAAAAAAATGGGTCCCACTGAATTAAAATCAATGTTCTAAAAAACGGCCTAGGCGGCCGCCTAGGCGCTAGGCGGCGCCGGGCCGTCCCGACTTTGGGCTAGTCGGCCCGGTCTAGGCGGCTGCAAACTAGGCGGCGCCTAGGCAGCCGCCTAGACGCCCAAGTCGGGCTAGGCGGCCGCCTAGGCGCCCAAGTCGGGCTAGGCGGCGGGCTGGGCGGGCTAGGCGGGTTGGGTTGTCTAGGCGGGTTGGGGAAAAATTTAGGGTGCATTACAAATTTACAATTACATTTAAAAATTAAAAATCAACTCTCCTTCCTCCATCTTTTGTATTACAAATTATAAGAATGACGAAATTCAAAATTAGATTACATGTAATAGACTAATTTATCGATTTTATGTTTAAATTTGTGGTAAAGTTTCGACTATAAATTTTAATTGAATGACTATTGATTTATGAATTTTGAACCATATTAATTTGCAATTATATATTTGCATTGTTGAGATGAAATTAGATAATAGTAGTATGTACTTTGGATAGTGAAAATTTTAATTTTTTTATTTGGGAATATTAGGAAAATAATAATAAATAAGTATAAAATACGAATCCGCCTAGGCGCCTCCTAGATGGCTAGGCGCTAGTCGGCCCTTCGCCGCCCGACTAGCGCCTAGCGTTTTTTAGAACATTGATTAAAATATATTAATTATATGATAATAAAATAAAATTAATTGTTAAATAAAACGATAAAAAAATGAAAGAAAATAATAAGTGGACCCTCCAATTATGATAAGAACCCCTGTTAAGAACCTTACCATTGTCATTTTTTAATAACAATGGGTTCTTGTCTATGTGGCATCTAAGAACCTCATTTGAGATTCTAGCATTGTACATGCCCTTATAAGCTCAAGGAGATAATAAAAAAAATAAAATCTGAAAATTAAAAAAAAATTAAAAATAAATTTTTTGAAATCATAATGTTGTAACATCAAATGGAAGTGTATATAATATAAATATAAAAATAAAATAGAATTATAGTGGTAAATAAGCAAAATTAAAAAAAAAAAAAATAATAATAATAATAATAAGTTGGGGTGAAGGAGCTTATATTTTGGAGTGCTTATAAGCACTTTTTGCTTATTTTTGCATCTTATAAGCTCTTAATGAGCTTATTTTGCCAAACACATGTAGAGTGCTTATAAGCAGTCAAACATCTTATAAGCTAGCTTATAAGCTTAGCCAAACACCCTCTTAGCCCTAAACAATCATTTATTAACAAACGTGCCACAAAATGTTACTCATCGGAATAAGACGGAGAGTATTATGTAGAACGTGAGTCAAAATCTGACTTAAAAATAATTGTTGGGTACCATTCACGTTTAATTTTAATATATTTATTCGAAACAGTACTTGGATTAATTATTAGAGTTAAGATTGAATAGGAATGACCTGAGTTTATATAACCCAAGTTAGTATGCACATTTTCTTAGAACATATAGATCTACCATGTTAAGGTCATCAAGATCATAGTTCGACCTAATTTTGTAGAGATTGACTATGCCTTGAAGATTTGATGATCGGTGGAGTTCTACCTAGGAAGGTCACTCGATCAGCCCACATGGATCGACCTTGACCTGTCCCCTATAACGAAAAGCGCCACCTGGGAGGAATCTCAACGGTTAGAAGTCGAGTCAACAATAACAGCTAGTTCGGCCATTTCTTCAAGTCCAATGGATCGATTTCGGACCTATAAATACTTCAACCATTTTTAGAATAAAGTACGGGAATTCAAGAAAGAAATGCCAAAACTATGTAGAATTCTTAGCTCTCTCAAAGCGGATTCAACACTCGAATTAAAATGAATTCCCAAGTGTTGATACCTTGTTTCTTATTCTGGAATTAGAAGTTCATACCATTTACTGCTGCTAAGAACGGATATCAACAACTCTCTCTCTACTATTCAAATTTGAGTTTGTAATTTTCAAAGTAGAATAAGTGTTTTGAAACTTTACCATAGCTTATAGTCCTATCAAGCTTAGTAAGTGAAGAAGTGTATTAACTAGGTAGCTTATTGTAGGAAGGTTGTATGGGTCACAATTCATAATTCGTGCTCGATTGACGTCAAGTTAGACAGAGGTCTAGGCTAGCACTCAGCAATATAAATAAGAGAAAATCCAAAGTAAATGATTATCGGATCAAGCATGATCTGACGTGGATGTAGGGATTTGTCCGAATCACGATAAAAAATGACCTCCCCCCCCCCCGATATGCTAAGACTAGCGAAATATAAAAAGGATTTTTCAAAAGTAACCAACATCCCACCAACTTCCCCTTGCTTGATTTAACGGGTTGAGTTATCTAACCATCTCAAGTTGACTATTCAACCTCTCTGATCTCGACCTGATTTGTTGATTTATTTTCAAAATAAAAATTATTGGAGATTGGTGTATCCCCACTCCCCATACACCAATTTCTCTTTCTAGCAACAACAATATTTATTTGTTAGTAAAAGCTACCAATGAAATATAAACGGTCTTATATACTTTAATTAAAAAACTTCACATAAAATTTTCAAATACTCCATTCGTCCAGAAGTTAGTGTGGAAAAAGAATTGACACATGTTTTAAGAAAATAATGAGCGATAACTAGTGAAAAAAGTAGGAAAAGGTAAAAGCAAGGCATGATAAGAGTAGACAATAGTGAGAAAATAGGTAAAAGAGTAAATCTACTCGGATCAATTTGATCCGGATCAAATGGGGCGTAATTGTAAATTTGATAAAATTTATAATATGGTATACCTAAACTATCCCTAAATGCTAAAAAATATAAATAATTTAAAATCTGAAAATTAATTAATTTTTAATACTTTACTCCACCCTAATTATAACATCTGATTTTAAAATAACGAGGCACCAATAGCTGAATACTAAATACAATTATATAAATTGGTTTATCTAAAATATGTCACACTGCATTTACCAAATATGCATGCTCTTGTAAAAATTATCATACTATCATAAGTATTATTTATCTGTACAAAATATCAAAATAAATATTTATGCAGTAAATAAAAAACATATTTTTTAACTTTTTTTTATTTTTCATATATTTACGTTTATTTAATATATTTTCAAATTTATTTTTATGGAATTTTGAAGCCAAAACAAAAATAAGTGTATATAAATTATTGAGATATAAAATTATATATCAGTATAGCTTAACTAGTATTACTACTATTAATAGAACTAACTAGTATACAAACTACCACTATTTCGACGTAACTTGTGATTAAATATGTATAATTGAATTCGATAATAACAATAATATAGTAGTATCTATGTAAGTTGTTGTATATTACGATTTCTCCGTCTTGCCGAGTTTGATACGTTTTCTTATTTTGTATCTCATATATATTCAAATAATATGTCATGTTTGGTAGGACGAGTAGAGTAATTATCCTGAAATGGATTCAATTTAGCATATCTAATAATTCAAAAGTAGGGTGTTGTGGACTCTATTCGTTTATATTATATTTTTGAATACTCCACATCACGTGAGAAAGAGATTGATTTTCAACTCCATATATCATTTTGATAAGTACCCAATAAATATACACAAGATCTCGACACTGGCCACACATTCTGAAGCTAAAGAATTTTATATCATATAAGAGTTCAAACTTATATAAACTTCTTCCTTTTATTTTTATTAGAGAAAAAAATACAATATCTAGCTAGTTTTACAATAAAATTATTTACAAGTGTTTCATATAAGTTACGATTATATTATATTACTAATATAAAAAATATTTTCCTCATTAGTATTATATTACGAATGTTTTTTTCGACACACACATATATATTATATTATATGTATTTGTTTTCTAGTAAAAATAATTATTTTGAACCTATGTTAATAAGGTATATATGTAGTTCGTCATTTTTCTCAACAAAAACATAAGTTGTCATTTTTCTCAACAAAAACAGAAGTTGTATATATATATTTTATATACAGTTGCATGCGAAGAGTACTAGCTTCAATTAAAGAAAAGTGGCGTTCCATATATCATGATTTGAGAAGAAAACCAAAATTAATTAATTCAAAATTTTGGGAGTAGAATAATTTATTAAGCTTGTTATTCCCAACATGAATATAAATATTTCAGATAAATTAAGGGAAATGTAAGAGCAAAAACAATAAGGATAAACTTGTCCTTTTGCATTTGATTTGTGATAATTAATGCATTTGATCCACCTCAAATTGATCCAAATAGCATCACTCTAGGTAAAAATATTATAAACAATACTCACTTTGTTCCACTTCAACAGTTATGTTACTTTTTGGCTTAGAATTTCAGGTTTATGTTAAAATTGACAAATAAGGAAAGTATAATGGCTAATTCTTTTATTTTAGGAAACATGACTATTGAAGTGTGAAGTCTCAATATAGTAAGGGCTGGACAAAAATACCGAAATACCGACGATATTGTGCCGAAAAAATACCGAAAATACCGAATTTTGAGGTATACCGCATTTACGGTACGGTATTTATGCCGTCCCGAACAAGTTCAATACGGCACCGGTATCCAAAAGTGAAATACCGCGATATTACCGGAAAATACCGATACCGCAAAATACCGCAAATACCGCAATAATACCGCATAATACCGGTACCGATATAATACCGATACCGCAATAATACCGTAGATATTGACATTTTGCCTATATTTTATATATTTTTATTTGTAATATTTCTTATATTTGAATAAATTTGAATTTTAGATAGAACCTTTATAATTTGTATATATAACTAAGTCAAATTCAATACATTGAAAACTAATGAACTACTGAAATTAAAATTTGTAAAACTAATTAACTATTGAATTTTAGATACAACCTTAACAAATTTGTAAAACTAATGATTCTCGCTTAATGCTAATATTTGTAAAATAGAAATTATAAATAATTTAGTATAATTCGGTAAATATTTTAATAATAAACCATTTATTTCTAACAAAGCATATATGAACAAACATGATACATAATTGTATCTAAATAAGTGTTCTCAAAGATTTGGCATAACTACGTTAATCTCGATAATTATTCAAGATCAAGACTTTCTCTAGCTAATTATTCAAATATTTTCTTAGACATGCATTGAGTTTCTCTAGCTAATTGTTCCATTTTGTTTTGTTATTTTGTGTTTGGACTTTGGGCAAGCTGCTTCCGTGTTTATTTATTTTTGTTGGATTATGTATTTATGTTGTTTGTTTGTGCCTTAAAGTTCTTCACTTTGTGTTAGAGAGTTTTAGTTTTGCATTTTATTAGTATTTTTTTAAAAATATTTATTAGAAAATTCGGAATTTTTTATCAATACCGCGGTATTATCGATACCGCGGTATTACCGCGGCGTCGGCACGGCATCGGTATCCTTCTTCGTCGATACCGAGTTTTCGGTATACCGGTACTTGCGGTATCGGTATCGGTATCGAAAATGCGATACCGATCAATATCAATATCAATATCGACGAAAAAACACGGTATCCCGTACCGGTCCACCCCTATATAGTATACATGACTATTGAAGTGAAATTAATGGAATATAAAATATCAAGGGTAAGAAAGTAAATTTTATGAAAGAATATTTCCATTTTATTGGAACCACACTATTTGTTTTTTAAATATCCCAAACATAAAATAACCACACTAATATAAAGGATAGAGAGAGAAAATCACTAAATATATATCAAAGTCTATTTCCACATAAAACTATTATAAAATTCTTCATAATATAAAAGTTATATGCTCTAAAACATTTCTGCACGAATAAATGAAGATATATTAAGATTAGAAAACCAAAGTAAAACTAAAATTAGTCATTAACTAGAAAGAAAAATCTTTAAGAAAAATCTTGATTTTTTTTTTTTCAAGGAATGTTTTGATGTCAATCACGAGCACATTAATATGCCCAAGCATGTCATGACAATAACACCTATTTTTAATTACTACCATAAATATATACAAGGGCCCGAGTCTCATTAAAATATTTTGGGTGAAAATCTCTAGAAAAAACCTCAATGTCAGGAAAATAGTGCACGTCTAACTAAAATTGAGAAAAAAAATATATATATATACATTTTAGATAAAATACATATCAAAATCGATGGAAGGGGTGATATAAGAACCAACGGTTCAAGATTTTAACTTTTGGTACCCGTACTGCAACCGGTCAACCGCCTTCGTCGTCGGGTACAATCCAAACCCTCGAAATACACGTACAACTTTGAAACAAGATGCCTTGGCATCCCTCATACCAACAAAAGTAGTGAATATAGTAAATGTTGGATTTAATTTTTATCTAAAGTGTAGAGTAGAGCACTATGTGTATTTCTTTTTTAGGGGGAAAGAAAAGACACAATGCTACTTTTTCTGAACTCTTGTTCTTTAGAAACCTTCATTAACCTTTATTAAGCATCATTCCTTTTGAAAGAATTATATTCATGTGGAAATATTTTTGCTTACCACTATTAAAACCCCCCATTCACAAAATACCCCTCCCCCAAAAAGCATACACAAACTACCCCAATTCCCATTTTACAATTTTCTTTATTTTATAAATCCATTTTTCCTTTAATTTTAATACAACAAGTCTAATCAAAGGTTGATTAGACTTGACATGTTGTTGGCATCTTCTTCTTTTCTCACATACGGCAAATGCAAATGGGTACACTGTATTGATGCATTATTACTGAACTGCATTCATTTTTGTTCAGTGATAAACAGTAAAAGAAGGTTTCCCATGTGAAATATTCAATATATAGTTGTACATTGAAGCTCAAATGACATTTGTAAAAAATATCTTCAATTCGATTCCTCTCAAAAAAAAATTTGGAACAGTTCGTGAAGGAGAAAATACAAGCGAAAGGCGAAGAACATCCAATTCTCAAAGGTTTGTAACTGATAATTCGATCGAATATTTTATTACAAGTATTCCGGCCTTTTTCACGCCGGAAAATGTTGGCCGGAACGTATATCACGCCAGATACATGTCATGCCGGCGTGATATATATTCCGGTCAACATTATCCGGCGTGAAAAGCACCATTTATATTTATTTTTTATTTATGTTTCATGTATGATACTAAATGATTTCATTTCATAAAGTATTTGAGATCTGTGAATGAATTATACATTTTTGATATGTATATTAAGAGTTAAATTTATAATTTTTGCAATGTATGTGTGCAAATAAAACGAGACTATAGCATAATTTGAATGAAAATTTTATAATGTGAGTACTGGCATTTTTCACGCCGGATTTATATTGCCGGAATAAATATCACGCCGGTGTAAATCACGCCGGCGTGATATTCTTTCCGGCCACATAACTCCGGCGTGAAAAATGGATAGTGAATGGAAAAAAAGTTTTGTTTCATAATTTGTAGTAAAACCTTTCATTTAATGAGTTATTTGAGACATACGAATTAATTGTAGAGAATTAATGATTATTTTATGTGTATTAGAAGTTCGTTTAAATATTTTTACGTTGTATGTGAGTATATTAAGCCATACTATAGCATAATATGAAGTAAAAAAATAAAACAAGAAATTTTTTTCTTTTCACGCCGGAGATATGTTGCCGGAAAGTATATCACGCCGGCGTAAATCATGCCGGCGTGATATGCTTTCCGGCTACATATCTCCGGCGTGAAAAATGTAAAATTAGTATGAAAAAAAGTCTTTCACATATTTTATAGTTAAACCTTTCATTTAATGAGTTATTTGAGACATACGAATTAAGTTGAGTTCATTTTATATTGTAGATGGATTCCGTCGACGTAAAAGCTTATTACGGAGGTCAATGGAATAGAAGAAGGTACGAGGGTGGCAACGAGGTTGTAATCAAGTGCAGTGATTTCACATATTACGGGCTGAGATGTATGGTAGCTTCCTGTTGCAACCTGCTCGGTAGTGATTTTGATATGTTCTATTTCTCGCTATCCGAGAGCACTGGACGTACAAGGAAATCGAAGTTGCAGTCGGACCAGCAAGTGGTTGAGCTATGCACTAAGTACATTAGCCCAGAATTGTACGTGATTCTAAACAATGGAGGCTCGTCTTCACATGTTGGGGCTTCGTCTTCACATGTCGGTGCATCTTCTTCGTATATCCCTCAATTCGACCCGTCGTACCAGGAACCGTCTTCGTTCGAATTTGGCAACACGTATGGCAACACGGAGGACTTGCGTTCGACGCTTGATGATATCGTAGAGAACATCAATTCCACCCGTTGGGATGAACAGGTGTATCAAGTCCACAACCTCGGAGGCAGTTCGTCTCATCGTGCCGAAGATGCTCGTGACGATCAAATACCCGACCTGAATCATACATCAGGAAGGGTTGAGCAGGAGGATCCGAACGAAGATGATGTCTTGCGCGACGACGATGACGACGAGGATGAATATGAGCCGTCGCGGGACGTCTCCACCGAGGACAGCGACCAGTCGAACGTATTGAGAGAAGGAAGGCAAATTCCTAGGGCCCTAATGGCCGAGTGGACCGCCTGGATAGCTGAAGAAGGCGGGTTTAACCGACTGTTGGCTATGATGTTTCCGGACCTGCACGGTAGGAGCCAACCACCTCTGGATACTGATACGGAGCACATGAGGAACTGGTTAGTGCCGGTGGTCCCACTCCAGGCTACAGAATCTGCAGTGTTCAACGAGGAAGACGCAAGTATCCTCGATTTGCGATATGGTTCATATTTCAAAAGCAAGGATGATATGTATATTGCCGTTGGTTTGTGGCAGATGGAGAGTCGAAAAAATTTCTACCCCAGGTGGTCGGATACGACGAGGCTGGTCTTTAGATGCACGTCGGACAAAAAATGCCGCTTCAACATTCGTGCTGTAAGCGAGGGCGGGAATTGGGTCATTTCAGTGTTTGAACCCGAACACACATGCGGGCCCAACACTGGGACAATCGAAAAAAAGAAGGTCCGATCTAAAGTTATTGCGGCGTACTTTGCGAAGAGGATCCTGCGCGACTCCGCGATTATGAAGCCTAGGATCATTGAGAACGAGCTGCTCACGTCGTTCGGCATTAAGGCGAGCTACAACGTCTGCTTGAGGGCGAGGAATCAGGCCGTGGAGATTCTCTACGGGAAACACAAGGAGTCGTTCCAAGATCTGCCCGCCTACCTCCATGCTCTCGAGACTTCAAACGCCGGCACAGTCACCGATCTCGACATAGATGACGAGTGCAAATTTCGACAGGTGTTCGTTGCCCTAGCTGCCTCTATTGCGGCGTACAAATACGGGCATATCAGGCCGGTGATATCCGTCGACGGCACTCACCTGAAGGGCAAGAACAGCGGCGTCATGTTCGTAGCTGTAGCGAAGGATGCGAACGAACAGCTATTTGCCTTGGCATACGGCGTAGGGCGTAAGGAGAGTCACTATTCATGGACCTCGTTCATGAGGGGTCTGAGGAGGGCTTACGGGAACTTGACTGACGTGCTGATTGTCTCTGACCAGCACGTTTCGATTGAGTATGCCGTAGCTCAAGTGTTTCCGGAGGCGCACCATGGGTTGTGTTACTACCACTTGAGTCAGCACATGACATACGGCATGGTTATCGGTGCCATGTTCCAGAGAGCTGCGTACACATACGATCAGAGAGAATTCCACAGCATCATGGCATCGATGCTCAACACCAACCCCGAGGCGTACCAGAAGGCTATGGGCAACGGACCCGCTAGGTGGGCTCGGAGCATGTGCCCCGTTCGCCGGTTCAGTACCATGACATCGAACGCCGCAGAGTCTTTCAACAATTCCCTCCTCTGGGCACGTCGACTGCCTATAGTTGCTTGCCTCGATGCTGCGAAGCTCGTTATCGAGAAGTGGTTCGATGAGAGAAGACTCAAGGGTCGAAACGACACCCACCCCATATGTGAAGAGGCGCGGCGAAAAATCGGAGTCCAGTTGGAAATGTCGCATAGGTACAAGGTCACACGGATCAGCCTCGACGTCCCACATTTCAGAGTGCAGACACTAGATAACGTATACCACGTGGACTTGAAGAAGATGTTGTGTGACTGCCACAGATGGCAATTCGATTGCATACCGTGTGCACACTCGATCGCAGCAATGATGTAAGTAATATTTTTTTCAATCAATTCAATATTTTGTGTACGGAATGACATTTATTTATTTCAACAGGGAAAATGGCCAGGCGGTAGATCAGTACATTGCCCACTACTACAGGAGGGATACCTATTGCAAGATTTACAACCGTCGAATATTTCCAGTTCCTAAAAAAGAAGAGTGGACAGTGCCGAGTGCCTACCTCGGTGTACAAATTCTACCCAATCCGTACGAACGTCAACCGGGGAGACCACCGGAACGTAGACGGAGGGGGGCACGAGAAAGGACAATTAGGCGTGCCCCTCGGAGATGTCGACAATGCGGCGAACAGCACGGTGCAAGGCAACCTTGTGCAAACCAATACGATTGAGTAGCACCTATTAGTGGAATGTTTATTCTAAAACTCGTTGTTTCAATGTTTAGACAATGTTTTAAGTGATATTAACATCATTATTTAACATAATTATGAATAAAAAATCAATATTTATTTCAAACCCTAAAACACGCCGGACAAATCACGCCGGAAAGCATAACACGCCGGCGTGATGTTATCCCGGCGTGATATTAATTCCAGGGGCTTTTGTCCGGCGTGATTTTTTTCATTGCCGTTTAAATATAATTATAATTATAATGTAAATGATTTACACGATTATAATTATAATTCAACTCGAAACATGCAATCGAATTCTAAACATTTGCAAAGAAGTCAAATCCACGTCGTTTTAAACAGTAGAATATCCAAAAATTCTACAAGCATATAAATTCCTATAGCTGCAACAACGGTTCGTTGCGGCCTCTATGGCTGGACTCCCGCTAAATGCATGCTCGATGTTCAAGCACGTAACCACGGCACTGCATTTGGGACACTCACTCCCAATTACATTATCTCTCCTCCTAAAGACCAACTTAAATCTCGCCTGGTCAGGTTCCGGAGCCTTAATGTTGTAGACGTTATTCTCGTAATAACCGCCTACCATCAACCAATACGGTAGGAGTATCATCAATGCACCTAAATCCTTTTGCACTTGTTTCTGCCCAGCATTGTCCAAGCTGTGGAACAATCGATCCAGCACAACAATCTGCTTGTGTGGTATGTTTAGGAGAACCCCAACATAACGATCTTGAACCTCCCAAGGCAAAAAAACCTAAACAATATAGAAGGAGACATTAATGATTATACGAACAAACACTTATGAAAATTAGAGTACTAATAACTATTGTTTCGTTCATACCACTTGTGTGTGCCACCAGTTAGTTGTTTCGTATGTCGGTGACCGGTTTCGCATCAAATTGGATAAGTACGCCGTCGGTTCCCAATTTTGCAATATCCAATGGAACCTCACCGCATTATCGTCACCAAGTCTCTTGAATTCGACGTGTTTCGTAAGGCGTTCATAGGTCGCCTTCAGATCCACCTTAAATGCCATTTAAAAACACAATTAAAACATGCCAATAATAATTTAAACGTAAAATAGGGCTATGAATTAAAATCACGCCGGACAAACACGCACGGGAAGTAAATCACGCCGGGACTCATTCACGCCGGCGTGATTTACTTCCGAAGAATATTATCCGGCGTGATTTTAATCCCCGGGTCTATTATCCGACTTTTAATTCATATTTATAAATTCCATACCAAATTCAATTTCAAATCAGGGTAAAGATGAACATACCAGAACTTGCGTATTGCATATCATAACTACACCACCCGTGTATGGAGGGAGAACTCGAACACCTTCTTGAAGTTGTTTCCGTAGAGTCATGAGAGCCATATCAAGCACCTGTAACAACGTAAAAAATTTCAGAGCGTCTATTAAGTATAAAACCATGGCTCGACAAGATTATATTAAAAACAACGTACCAGTGGGCTCCACTCTAACTCGGAACGTATCATCGCCTTTAGTTCTCCGGCTTTCACCGTGGCGATTTGATCAGGGACATGCCGCAACCCATAGTCGTAATGACACGTGGAGATCCAAATTTTGAAGTCTTCTTGGACTCTTGAGGAAGGCCATGCTGGTTCGTACGTCGGTGTGTATACACCGACCGCTTTTAAGGAGACTTCCGATGAACCTGATGACTAGTTCAAATAAATTTATTAACCTGCTCGATACAGACCAATAAAACCACGGCTAATTTCGGAAGAATACCTGACCCCGCTCGACTTGCGAAGTCGATGAACGAGCTCGAGCACGGATGGTAACGTTTGGCGCCGTCGCAGTAGAATAATCAGCGCTAGAAATGTTCTCCGGAAGTGAAAATCGGCCCGGCTGATAATCTTGGTACGTGACCGGCTGATAATCTTGGTATGTGGCCGGAGGCGTGTACTGCGCCGAGAACGGAGGGATGTATGTCGACGGCTACAAAATTGTATGTCAAATTCGTAATCTTAAACACACGTTTTCTTCAACATTACGCATAATAACATCAAATTATAATTAATAGACTATATAATAAGGTTTAAAACATAAAAAGAGACATTACAGCTAATTTCACGCCGGAGAAAAGTCGTCGGCGACAAAATCACGCCGGCGTGAAACCCTACCGGCGTGAAATCGTCTCCGATGACATGTCTCCGGCGTGAAAAACATTTTAACCTTCCAAATTACTTCTTAATTCTATTCTGGTACATAAATGATAACAAAATAAATATTCTCTATCACGAATTCAGAAGTGAAAATTATTCCCGAACAGATTATACCTGTCCCGTAAATGCAGCCCATGCATCAGAGTATGAAGCATCCTGGTACGTGCCGAGCGTAGTGGAGGGCTCGGAGGGCCCACTGTCGGTGTACAACGGGAGGGTCGTGTCCCGACGGTCCCCCACTATATCCGTCACGTGATGTATACCGGAGCTTCTAGAACCTCCTGCTCCGGTAGTCGCAGCACCCGAAGGGCGTGCTGAAGAAGCCCGTCCCGAAGTGACAATAGGAGGCCGCCCACCACGACCGCCACGACCGCGCTGAGGCTGTGAGACCGACCGTGGAATACTTGTAGACTTGCAACTGAGCAAGGCCTTCACCTCCTCGAACATTGATTTCACCTTGCCCATGAAGCCTTCAAGCTTCCTGTCGATCTCAGCATTCTGCTCTGCTATTTCCTCTTTCACGATCCTCCTAACGTCCTCGGGCGTTGCGTAACTGGGGACATCGTGTCCCCTGCTGCCGCTAGAATTGTCCTCCCTCGGCCTTTTCCCGGGATCGCGTCTGCTCCTAGATCCCCGGGCGGAAGTCTGCTCCTCCTCCTCACCCATGTATCTTCGGCTCTGGGTGCTCCTCCTCGGACGTCCTCCAGTACCGTCGAGTATGTCGTCCTGATCGTGCATCGGCCGACGTGTACGCGCCTCTGGCGGAAACTGAGAAGGCTCGCCGGTCACGGGTACCGGCACGTAGAAGACTACGTCACATGGGTTCGGGACCAGGGACGATAGGAAATACTCGAGGCCGGCCTCCCACTGGTCCGGTGCGATATTACACATCAAATACTGAGGATCGTCGACTATCTGGAAGAAATTTTCTAGAGTCGTCCCCTCCCGCAGGCTCTTCTTGAACTTCCATCTCAAACACCTCGGGTATGCGCGCTCGTTTTCAAGTACTCCAGCGACTGCACTCATACCTCCGATCACCTCATATCCCCAGACTAACAAGGCCCAGGCCGGCCCGTAAAAGTGGTAGACATAGGAGTCTAGGGCGTGCTCGACGTAATACCGAAGGGTGAGGAAACTGTATGCACCCCAAGGAAACCGGTTGAACTCCTCCGGATCATCGGCAAGCCGCCACAACCAGGCGAAAGGGGCGTTCTTGATATCGTGCCCGAGAATGAAAGTATTGGCAATCAGCAGATTCACCAGTGATAGTAGGGTATCCTGATCGTTTTTAAAGCGTTTGGCATCCGTGTTGATAAGACCCAACAATTCCCTCCCCAATTTCAAATCCTTGCGACACAACCTCTTGTGGAGTCGAGACTGATTCGCATTCAAATGCTTGTTGGGATCCCACGAGCTCTCGCCAAACTTCAATCCGGTCACCAACGCAAATTCCGGAGCAGTGAATTCAATGCGTTCTCCTTTTACATAGAAGAACATGCCTCCGTTCTCACTAATAGCTCGACAGAGGATACTGTGCAGTACTTGGGCATTCGACTGCCCCGGGCGCCACCCCACAAAATGCCCAAAAGGCCCATCCCTGAATCGACCGAGCAGTGGATCTCCCCCTGCCTCCGTTAAAGCTTTCTCGACATCCTTCAGTATTTGAGTTCTATGGTAGAGGTTCAACGTCAAAACTTTTTGGTTGAAATAGTTCCGGCGACGTAGCGAAACGACATTCGCGCTCAATTCCTACAAAAAAAAAAAAAAAAAAAACACGAAATCAGATTATAGTTATAAATATATTCGGAAAATGAAGAATGAAACAATAACGTACATTCTGCCCAAAATCACGCCGGAGATGAGCTGCCGGAAAACAAATCACGCCGGCGTCATATGTAGACGGCGTGATTTGTTTTCCGGCAGCTCATCTCCGGCGTGTTTTTGGCCAGTAACTCAATAAATTTTTTCACAAATAAAATATAAGTTAAAAAAAATTATTATGCGTATTACATACCTAATAAATACTACCTCCTTCCCATCATACTAGTCTCGTTTCCGTTTTGGGACGTCCCGCTATACTAGTCCCATTTCTATTTATAGTAATAAATTAGCCTAAAATTCTGGCCCAATTACCACTAAACCCAGCCCAACCCAATTAACCCCCCCACTTGATTAGGGTTTCCCCCCCCCCCCCCCTCACCAGACGCTATCTCACTCTCTCATTTTTTTCTCCGCCTCACTCTCTCATTCTCTCCGCCTCTCCGCCTCACCATTTTCATCTCTCTCTCAATCGTTCACAAATTCTCTCACGGCACTCTCCATCTCGCCGCCTCCGTCTCCCTCCGCCTCACCAGTTTCCCGATGTCTAGCATGGCGGCGGCTACAGCGGCGGAAGAAAACCCTAGATCTCCTTCTCCGCCGGCCTCGACGAGGCTAGATCTGTAGAGATCTGGTTCTCCGCTGCCCCTTTCACCGCCGCCCCTTTCTCCCCTGCCTCCCGGCGTCCCGCGGCCGGCTTCTGTGGGTCGTTCTCATCGTGGCCGCACTACGAGAGCCTCGACACCCTCATCGGCGGCTCCTACTCCAAGCCCCAGACCTCCGCCGCCGCCTCCAACGGCCACCACAACAGGAACCTCCGCCGGAGGCACCCTCCCCGGCCGCGAACCAGCTGCCAAGCCTCCCGTGGTCGGTGCCGGTGGATTAATCTCGAATCATGTAGGTAAGGTGTGACTAATGGCTATAGTATGTCCAAAGCTTGGCTGCTGCAGTCGCTTTCTTTGCAGTCTTTGCATCGCGTAGTTGATCTTTGGAATCGATATTTCTGTAGAATGAAAGGTTATGACTTTTCTATATTAGTGGTTGGTGATAAATTGTAGTATAACTAGAGGAGACTAAACTTTTAAGATATGCTCCTTGGTTTCGATTTCTTGACTGAGGTGGTTACATGATGTTGGAAGTAATGCATTTTTCATTATATAAGGCCCTACATATGGATGTGGTAACTTATAAGCCATAACTTGCTATTCTCAATGAATTGAATCCTCGGAGTTGGGATGTCAAAATCAACATTTTATTAGTAAAGAGAGTTGATTAAATCTAGATAGAAAGGGAGTAATGGCCCTATCCGACTAATATCTGTTTTCTTTCAGTGAGATGTCTGCGGTTGAATAATAACAGAATTCTATAAGCTAGAAAAGGCTGTTGAAACTATGCATGTTTTGTGATTGATTACGATGATTTTTTTATCCATGATTGGTGATTTAGTGCTCCATGTTACTATTTTATTTGTTGGGTTATGATCGTGGAGTTTACAACAAAAACTGGCTGAACGATGATTGTCTTTGTATTTCAACGAGCAATTGCTAAATATGAAAATCTGATGCTCCTCATTCTTTCGATAGACAATGTGCAACACTAACAGGAAAGAGAAACAAGAGCTAGTGGAACATCTGGTGACCCACAGTGAAGCATGCAAGATTAAACCACTCAGTCAAGTAAGTTCACATTTCATCACATTCTCAGAAGATGTATGCTTTCGGTAAAAATGATGGCATCTGATCTGCTGTTAAACGTTCCCCCTCTCGTTATTCTTGATTGGTGAAGGAAATATTGCTCGTTTGGGGCGACAAGGATAAAATTTTCCCTTTAAGCTTCGCCTACGAGTTGCAGAGGTAACATAATTTTTCATCATGAATGTAAAATCTCTCTTTTAGTTCTAATAACACCGATATGAGTTGTGTGTTCATCTTTGTCAATGCAGAAAGTTGGGCCCAAAATCAAGTCTGGAAATTCTCCGAGACACAGGGCATGCAGTAAACTTCATCTTCAACCTCTTCATCATCATGTGGCACCAAACTGTAAAAATTTGAAAATTTTCGATTTTTTTCTGTATATTGTATTCCATGAACAGTTAAATGAGGAACAGTAAACCCCGCTACAGTAACATTTCTACAGTACTAATTCAGCTTAATTATCCTTAATTATTCTGCTTAATCCTGGGTTTGACTAGATATTGGTTTGTGTGCAAGTCAAATTGGGACAAGTATGGTGGGAAGGAGGTAGTATATATTACATGCCTAATAAAAAAATATCATACTAATACACATTTATTTTACATAAAAATTATTTTTAATAACATAAAGAAGATAAAAAAATTATTATGAACATTATTGCAAAAAACACGCCGGATAATCGTCGTCGGAGTACATATCACGCCGGGGTATTTCACGCCGGCGTGTTATGTTTTCCGGCGACGATTATCCGGCGTGTTTTTCCCCCTAATCTCAAATATTTTTTTTCCAACCCAACTACTTATACATATATTTTTTTAATACTAATATTGAGATTTTTTTAGTAAAAACATTTAAAAACAATAGATTAAACATTATAACAAGCAAAAATATCATAAAAAAATACATAAACGTACATTTAAAATACATAATGATGAAAAATAAAAAAAATTCGAGTATTACTTAAAACGTACCATTTTTTGTTGTCACGGAATTCGTACGACTTCTACTCCGGATTCGTCTCCGGTGTGAACACTAATTTTGCCGGCCTCGTTCCCGTCTACAAACCCTTCAAATTAATATTCAACGGCCAAATTAGCATTCGAAAATATACATCATATTTCAAAAATTAATTAGCACTCAAATCTCATAATTGAAAAATTCAAATTTAAAATTCAATACACAAATCTTTAAAAATAACTTAATTATACACAAATCTTTGAATCTAAGATAGTGCATATCCCTACTTCAAACATAATTTTACACAAATCTGTAATTAAAAAATTAAATTCGAAATCTAATGATATTTAAAAAGAAAAATAGTATGTTACATACGAAATTGGTCTAATTAAATTATAAAAACTACGAAAAAATTAAATTAACATACAATTATTCGATTAAAAAAAAATTGGTTGTTCCGGAAAATTTCACTCCGGAGGTCGCCGGCCGGAAATAATATCACGCCGGCGTTATATAACTCCGGCGTGATATGATTTCCGTCCGGCGACCTCCGGCGTGAAATTTGTCGAAACAACCAATTTTTTTTTTGTAATTCTAATAATTTTACACAAATCTTTATTTCAAAATTCAACTAATATCGATTGATATTTAAGAAGATAAATTGTATATTACACTCGAAATCGAAATTGGCCTAAAAAAAATATGAATGCTACGAAAAATTTAAATAACATACACTTAATCGAATTAAAAAAAAAAATTGGATCTTCTGCCCAAATTCACGCCGGACATAGTTCGCCGGAGATCAAATAACGCCGGCGTGACATAAATCCGGCGTGATTTCATCTCCGGCGAACTATGTCCGGCGTGAATTTGGACAGAGCATCTATTTATATTTTTTTTTATACTTATTTGATATTACCTACTTGTTTTCGAACGGCGACGGGATCCGACCTCTACTCCGGTGTCGGGGCGGTTTGCCGGAGTTGTAGATGCTTGCCGGAGAGGCCGTGGGGGTTGAGAAACGGAGAGAGAGTGAGTGAGAAATCCGATGGGGGATGACGGGGAATTGCCGGAGGAGCAATTCCGATGGGGATGGATGGGAGAGACGAGAGAGAGAGATAAAGAGAGAGAGAGAGAGAGAGAGAGAGAGAGAGAGAGGCAGCTTGGGGTTTGGGGCTGTGATGTGTGTCGGAGGGAGGGGGGGCTCAATTAATAGAGCCGAGAGAGGTGGGGGAGAAAGGAGAAAGTGCCGTTGGAGGGAGAGAAATTTTTGGATTTTTGTTGTTGGGAGGAATCAATTGATTCTCCTCTCTCTCCCCAACAAATAATAAAAATCAATACATCACTCATTCCCATAAAAAACATCACTTATTACCATATTTACATCAACTCAAGTGGGGTCCACTACTATTAAAAAAATGAAAGGGGTATTTTGTGTATCAAAATTTTTAGAGGGGTATTTTGTGTATCAATTGTTTTAAAAGGGGTATTGGAATTTCTCTCCCTATATTCATTAGTTATTAAATGATGCTTTGCACATCAATTTTCTTCGATCCTTTTACTTTTTATATCATTACAAATTTATGTGGAAGAATGTATTCCTTGAGCATTTGTCACATGTTCTTATATGTGCTTACTGGGATCATATTCCCACTAACATTATTTTTTTCATCATTAATTTGGAAAAGGAAAAGTTGATGATAATTTTTTTTTGTTCTATATAATAATCAGGGCCGGTCCTGTGCTCCATGGGGCCCTAGGCGAAATGAAAAAAGTGGACCCTCAAGAAACGAGGAAAAATATTTATAAGAATGATACAATCGAAAAAAATTCTCAACTTATAATTTAAATATGTGTAATTAATCTATGTACTCAAATAATTTTGACGATTTTGACAGCTTTACAGATATCTCGAATGTAACGCTATTTGAACTCAATAAATGATTAAACATGAGAAGATTGAACAATAGTAAATTGTAGACATCAAAAATTAAAATCAACATATTTGAACATTAAAGAAATAGAAACCCACAAGGTGATTCAAAGATCGTTTTATTTTTTAACTACATTTTGCATAAGCTAACGACATATATATATATATATATATATATATATATATATATATATATATTATGAGGAATGTTCCCTTACCCACTGTGAGCAGTGCTTATGAATAATGTGGCATACTATTAATGAATAAAATATATATATATATATATACTATAACCTATCTAAAAAAAGGGTAAACCGTAGCACTGTCGCATCGGCTGTGGGCACATTAAAAGTGGCCACGGTAGATAGGGGAGTGTTTCTCATTATATTATTTCCGTCTCTACAAACTTAAAATATTTCTTGAATGTAATTTGACCTATAAAATAATAATACTACTCAAAATAGCATATAATGTATATAAATAGTATTAAATTAAAAAAAAAAAAAATGGGCCCCCAAAATTATGGGGCCCTAGGCGGGGGCCTTGTATGCCTAGAGCCAAGTCCGGCCCTGATAATAATCACTGACGCATGTGGGATAATCTTCCAATTGATTAAACGTACCTTTTGCTTTCTCGTAAACAATAGCTCATTTTAAAATACTAATTTCATCTATGTCATGACTGGACTTTACTAAGGATAGTTAAACCGGGAACTCGTGACTAGGGACAGGATTTAAGAAGCGGGGATAGAAAGGGGATACGATGAACAAGGATTTAATCGAAATAACGAAGAACTTCGTAGAATCTCATATGGCCCCTTAAGCCTTCGGAATTGAAACGCTCCGCCTCGAAACCAAGAGGTTGGGGGTTCGAGACACATTAAGGGGGGAAATGGGAAACCATTATTGATCCTCTTTAGAAAAAGAAAAAAGAAAAAAAAAAGAAAAAAAAAGCCTTCGGAATTGAAAGATGTCTGTTTGGTACTATTACATAGCTTGAATACTTGTCTTGAAACTATCAGAATTACAACAGCGGAAGTCTTATTGGAAATACATGTATGAAGACATGCATTTTCCAAGAGTCTTATTGAATACTAATTGAACTACGAACAACGAACTTGCACCGGCTCTCCATTCCATCTTGTTCAACCTGCACATTTAGAAATATATGCAGGACTGAGTATAGAGTACTCAGTGAACACATTGCCGAAAACATACAATATATTGTCAAGCCATGATGATAAGTCATAGGAGTTTTTATCTTGAAAGATCCTATGCTTAGGAAAAATAGTTCTCATACTTCTGAAAGTTGCCTGCAGGGCTAAGTTCTCTAGTAATCTACCATATCTGTTTCTGTTTCTATTGTATCAAAAGAGTGGCCCCTCTCTCAATACCTTGACCAGCCAACACTAAGATGGCTCACAGTCACTATGTGTACACTAATCCAGGTGAGATAGCTATCTCACGAGGACCGAATTCTGAGCTTCAATTGGCAAAGCCGATACATATAGGTATCATACCAAAAATTAAAATAATTTATGGCATGACAAGCTTTTGAAAATAACTCTCATACTTTTCATACGATCGAAACTTCTTTGAATAGAAAGCCCAAAAATCAGTGAGCATTTCATAGTTATAAAGCCCACACATCAGTAAGCATTTTCTTAGCTATAAAGCCCACTTGACTTTCGTATGAATCGAGTCGGTCTTTGAGGCGTCTCCTCTACTCTTCTCGATAATTCATGCCTATTCAAACGAAGTTGATAGTGTTTTAGAATTTAATCTCTTACGAGTCGAAATTAACGATTACTCGTATTCTACATAATAACACTTACGTTCTTAACCATAGCTTTTGGAAGTTATAGGCTAGAGGTTAATAGGATACTATAACCATAGCTTGTAATCAACGGTTCTACATCATCCAAGACGGGGCTAGAGCGAACAAGAGATCGTCCTAGATAATTATAATTGACGGATAGATTGATTAAGTTGATTGAGACCCATATCATTTCCATTGAAGTCTTCCCTAGAATATGTTCCTATCCATTCTCTCCCTTATTTGCTCATTTATTTTAATTTATTTCATTTTATTGAACTTTTATAGTTTTAGCTAATTTAAATCCTTGATTATTCAAAGTTTAAATAGATTAGAGCAACATAGTAATATTACTTATAGGTATTTCAAACTAGTCCTTGTGGAATACGACCTTTCTTGCCTTGCTTGTATTGTAATAGCCCCGTACACTTGCGGTATTTAAGCATTAAATATTTGGCATGTCAATAATCCGACGGGCTACACATGGAGATTGACTCTGAAATACATAAAAACATTGTATTGGGAAGAGTTCCAGGTAAATAAATAAAATAATTTGCATTCTACTTTTAACTATCATACTCTTTAAAATTGTTCTTAGATACAACATAATTTTGTATTCTACTTTTAACTATCATAATCTCTATAAAATTGATGTGTTGTCTTGATTCATGTTTTAAATCTACAAAAGTGGTTCATTTGGGATCCGAAGCATGAAAATCACATCCCTAACAAGTGGACTTCGAGGGCAGCAAGCCGTTATAGGGACTTCACACTTTATATGAAGAAGCCTACTACAAGTGCATTTGATTCTCGTTTTATAAGGCCACCATACATTTTAATTGTTGTATGGGAAGGATGGCTCGAGTATTGGGAACGAGAAGATGTTAAAGCAAAGTCTAAAACAACAAAAAGATGTAGGATGTCTGAACCGGAGTGAAGGAACATGTCGAATCACACATCGACTAGGCTCAAAGTCCATTGTACAGTATGCTCATGAATTGTTATGTTCTTATAACATATTTAATAATACTATTATTAATTTGGTCATCTTTCATATAAATTAGTTAACAAATATATGTTTAACCAAAGGCAAAGGAGAGAGGAATTCCTGCGAAAAATTGCATGTATGACGCCTATTGCAAAAGTCACATGAAGCCCTATGGGACTTTCATTGATGCGAAGTCAGAAAAAATTTATGTAAGATAAGTTCAATTACAATATTTAGTTCAATTACATCTTAAATATCTTTACTTTATATTTGTATCAATGATTTTTAATTTCTCAATTGTAGAAGAAGATCGTTGACTACATTGAGGAGGAGTGCCTTGAAGGTCGGGAGGAGGTCACACATAATGAGTCTTACCTCCATATTGTGAGACTCAATAAAAAAAATATGATGTGGAACAGGTGGCCTTGCTAAGATTATAGGGAGTGATCTCTTAAGTACTGGCACATCACATTTCCAATCAGAGACAGCTCGCGAGGATCGTATCTCACAAGTGGAGCAGCAGCTCGAGAAGGAGCGAGAGGAGAGTTTGAGGCTAGTTGAGAACACAAAGAAACCCCAAGAAACTCTTGAGTGATTCATATCACAGTCATGGAGCGATTCGGACCTTCCACCTCCCTCATGATATCTATTGAGCCTTAATTGAAACTGTTTAATACTATACTTACGTTATTTTTAGTAAATTTTATGACTTTATCGGTAACTACGATAATTATGCAATCATGTACTACTAATGAAGCTTATGGATACTTGAATTGGGGTTGTTTTTTCTTTTGGGAGGTATGTCTATGTATTTGCATGACTAGATGGATGTTATAAATTTTAATGCAAATTTGCAAAAAGAAAACAAAAGGAACTTGCCAATTTTCTTGTAAACTCCGACAGATTCCCGACGAAAATCTAAAATAATTTTTTAAAATGTCACGATGGAAAGGACGACGGAAAACAAACGACGGTATATTCCGTCGGCAATCTGTCGTCATACTTTCCGATGCCAAAGCTGTGCCGACGATAGTTAACGACAACTGGTCTGTTGGCTATATCCAACGACGGACTGAATATCCGTCTTCAACCCATTGTCGACACTCATTTTGACGATGGAAAATTTTCGTTGGGATTTGTCATTAATGACGAAAATACTATGTTACGATAGATTTTTCCGTCGTTAAAATGCCTAGTTTTTGTAGTGACGATGGATTTTTTTGTCGTGGCTAAAACTGCAACAAAGTTCATCACATCATCGTTTATGTAGCATCTGCAACAAATGACGATGGAAGTGTCACATCTGCAACAAAATTTGTCCTAGACTCCACAATTTCTTGTAGTGAGCTAATGCGGCAAATTTTTTTTCAAAACTTATTAAGAGTGTCAAAAAGACATGTACACTCCCAATAGGCCAATAACATCATGTGTGTTAATGTTAAAAAGTGACGCTACTAGTACCTTTTTCAAGTAAACTCTATTTTCATGTAGTTACTCGAAGTCAAGAACCATTTAACATATTATTAAACCCCAAGGTTCCCTCTCTAACTATAACAGTAACATTGAAATGTATTTTCAAACTTCTTTTTATGTCTCTAATAATTCACCTCTCTCACAAATAAAATTAACAGGTTGTCCCAAAGTCTCATGTCCAATATAAAATCAACAATACCTCATTGAACATAAACACTTATATATATATATATATATATATATATATATATATATATATATATATAGCGGAGAGATCACATACAAAAGACAGGTTCTGTAAGAAATGAGAAATGATCTTAACCATTGATTTGTGTGATCTACGGTGTAGATTAATTGGTGCATTATGATTTTATAGATAATGCATTAATGCATTGTGCATTATAATTATGTGCATCATGCATTATAATTATATGCATAAAATGCATCATTTTTTATTTTTTACGATAATCCTATTTTGTACAGGATCTCACCCCTATATATATATATAGATAATAAAACATTCTCAAAGCATTACAATACCACAGTCCACATAAAATAACAACACTTCATACATAATTGTCCTTTTTTGACTATAACGTTTACACAGTTACATATTCATGCACCCACTCGATCCTCCAATAGTATAACCAATGTCTCACCATTAGATAGTTCTACTATGTGTTCCTTTCCATTGTTATTATTAAATGCAAAATTTGTGGACACAAGAGTATTAGAAATATAAAGGAGTTCGGTGGGCTTAGTTGGCATTAATACGGGACGAACTCCTCAAGAAAGAGCCACTTTTTGTGATTTCACGAAGTGGTTTGTTGGTAAACCTAACGAGGTTATAGGTCCAAGCACCAGCAATCGCCCCAGCTGTTGGGCCCAATAGGTAGATCCATATACCTTCATAGTTTTTCGATACGAAAGCTGGACCCAAACTCCTTGCCGGATTCAATGAAGCTCCGGAGATAGGCCTGCGTTCTCAAAATAGGTCAAGAGTATGAGTCAATTACAAATCAAATGCATCTTTATAAATTCAATCAAATTATTGACTTTACTCTTGATCAAATAGTCGGGATTTTAGTCACTAGGGCTCTGATTTTAGCCGGTAAGTAGAAGTCATGTTAGAGGGATTTGAATTAATCCGTCTCTTTTCATCGACAAATACATTTCATTTTAATGTTAACTAATACCTATTGGTACAACGTTTGATATTAAATATATGTTAGGCAAAATACGCAATTTTAACATGATAAATTTATTTTTAGACTGATTTAACCCGAATTTTATATGTGTGAGAATTTTAGCCGTATGAATCAGATACGTGACATTTTTAACCATTTAATGAATTTCGACCCTATACATGTGGTTGACATCCACTGTCATAATCAGTACAAAATATATTTTACTTTCCAAAGCAACAAAAAGCCTTTAACAATCTTCTATTTCCTTAGAGCAATCGTTGTCGGCTAGATTCTTAACTTCAAATCAATTAATTAAATTGTAAAAAACAGTCACATATTTGATTTGTAAAGCTAAATTTTCACACATGTAGAGTTTATGCTATATTTTTCACAAGATAAATTTATCGGCATAAATTTGCGTATTTTGCCTATACATGCAATGCCCACTACTGAAAGAAAACTATTAAACATTAACACACATGTACGTACCCAGCAAACAAGACATTTATCGATATGGTAGCTCCAATGGCCAAGCCAGCAAGTTCTCCGATCTGCATCAACATAAGTCGAAAATTAAGTTATGTTTATTTCACCATAAATGTAATTAAGAAAATAAAAGCTTATAAAAGGCAATTCCCCTTGACAACAATACAATAACTATTATTGATTGGGAAATTACAGCTCTGTTGTCGGTGGCGACGCCGGAAATGACGAACATGAGAAAGAATGTGATGATAAATTCTAAGACCAAGGACTGCAGGCCGGTGTCGGACGGGAATGTTCCAACGAAGTGGTCGTGGGGCCCACTGAACATTAATCTTAGGCTTCCGGCGGCGAGTGTGGATCCAACTACTTGAGCAGCTACATATGCGGTACCTACATAGATTATGATAATATTATTCCCTCCTACCATGATAGATGTATCGTTAAATTAATAGTAATAGTTTTTTTTTTTCTTGAAATTCTGTCTAGTTTCTCCACGCTTCTTGATGATGGTTATCAAATAGATTTTTGAAGAATTTTTTCTTTTACGCGATACTATGACAGTTTTAGTATGCCGTAAAAGAAAAAATACTTCAAAAATCAATTTTAAAACTTGTCGTTAAAAAGCGTGGAAATACGTGACAGAATTGTCAAGAAAAAATTACTCAACTTAAGAAGATCAATGGGAGTAATTGTTTTCTCCATTATTAAAGTTGACCACTCTCTCCATTATAAGAATTCCAAATTGTATGAGTTTGTTTTTGGAAAAATATAGGAAAATAACCATTTTGATATTGTAAACCAAAATAATAGCCACTCATATAAAAAACACAAATACAAGTCGCTTTTTGTGTTAATTGTCTTATTTACCCTTAATAAATTTAATTTTTGTAAAAAAATTAAAATATTATTTTCTTTCTTTTTCGCCGCTACGCGCCCTTTCTCCTTTTTTTTTTTTTTTTTCCTTCTTCTTCTTCTTCTTCTTCCTCCTCCTTGCGCTTGCTTCTTTATTTTTATTTTTCCTTGTTCATTTCATTTCATTTCCTTTTCTTTCTTTTTTTTTTGGTTCTTCTTCTATTTTTACTTCTTTTTTTTTTATAATTTTATTTCATAATATACAAATATATGAGTCATAAAATAATGTATTTGTTAAAATTTATTTTAAAAAATAATAAATACAGGAATCATGTATTCGTGTATTGGCCAAATTTTATATCATAATACATGAATACACGAGTCATGTATTCGTGTATTCATGTATTGGTCAGATTTTATTTTATAAAATATGAATACATAGTCATGTATTCAAATACATGAATCATGTAATGTTAATCATGTATTGGTATGAATTTACTGCATAATACAAGAATAAACTAGTCTTGTATTCATGTATAAGTTGGTAAGAGTGGCTATTTTTTATGTTTTTTATATGAGTGACTAATATTTGTGTTTATTTTATTGAAATGGCTATTTTAAGGGTTGCCCCTTTGTTTTTTATAATTATAAAATTTTCATAAGTTTATAAGTTTGAGATTATTTAAATATTCATTTGACTCATTAATAAAATTCAAGATCCAAGTAATTATTTTAACCAAATTATATGGCTTATTAATTTAATATTGGATAGTTTGTTTATTTGAATTTTGATATTCTGAACTACCGATGCCGAAGGGCAGCATTTTGTATATTTATTAGGTCTATGAATTAATTAATTTGTTTTTACATGCTAAGTGTAGAATTCTAATATTTAACTTATATTTTAAGATTATAATTTCACAATTTTTCAAGTTCATGTTATATACATGTTATATAGTACATGTTAAATTGGGTACAATCGGATTGTGAATTGGTAGATATTAGTTGTTTCTTTAATAGGACATTCAAGAATTTCTCAAAATGTCCGTTATAGAATATACAACTCAAACGAATCTCATTAAACATGAGAGTGCCCTATTATGTTACGAGTGTCTTATAAAGACAATTTTATTGTAAATGGTATCATATATATTTCTGAACTCCTTTAAAATGTAATACAAATAATTAACACATTAAGACAAAAGTTAATTTTAGCCAAGAATATTGTTACAAAATGTAATTTCTTTAGTTACTTATATTTTCAAAATTCTTAATTTGAAATGAAATACAAATAATATATAGTTATCATATTAAATGAAAAGTTAATTATAAACCCAAAATATTGGTACAACAAAATATTTGAATCACTATTTATCTTTGGATTATTTTTTATGATATAGACTTTACTTAATTGGGTCATTATACGTTGATAATAATAAAGTATATCGTTGATAATGGAATAAAATATATTGCATACGTACCAAATGCAATTATTGAGATTCATATAGTATTTGGAATATGCAAAAAAGATAGATAGATAAAATTATTTAATTTATAAGCATGTTGACAATCAAAAAACATTATACTAAGAGTTAAATAAAGTATACATGGACTATATACAGTAATTGATTGAATAAAAAAAAGGTTAATGAATGCACATTGTACTACCCTTATAACTTATACTTTTTATGATTATTTAAACAAAAATAATAATAAAAAGAAAAAAAGAGTGTCATTTTAAAATATTTAAGTATTCTTTATTTTCCAACCTCATAAAACTCGTAATTATAATTTTTTGAAATTAATATTAATCTGAAAAAATATGATAAAAATTATAATTTATAAATAAGAATAACATAAGTTATCATAATGGTATGTATGTGCCGATGCACGTTACTTTTTCTAGTACGTTAAAAAAAAGGAGGGTTGGATTAGTGAGTGTGCATTAGCCTATGTAATTAAACGGATTTCATATAGAATAATAATCCACTTATAAGTGTTGTATTAGACCATTTCATACACAATGATATTAGCACATTCATCAGCCTAAGTCATGAAATGGAGTTTAACATAGAATATTACGTCACTTATAAGTGTTGTATTAGACCATTTCATACACAATATCAGCACATTCATCAGCCTAAGTCATAAAATGGAGTTTAACATAGAATAATAAGCCACTTATAAATGTTGTATTATTCTATTACATTCACAAGATTATTAGCACACTTATCAACAACATGCAGACCCATAACTAAGTGTCATCTTAGCTAAATTTATAAATAAGGAATTATTCTTCATAATTAGTTGGTATTTTTCATATTTTAAAGAAATTATTCTTCACGAGTTAAATATATGAGTTGGGTTTAATACATAAATTACTCTAATAACACACTTATAAGTGTAGTATTAGGATGCTGGTCGTATTTGATCTATTACGACAGATATTAATGTCGTTATATCTCATTAAGATGTGTTATCTCGTTGAATTTGTGATTCCACGCTCTTATTCACAATCACATAAGCTTGCTCCTTGTGAATTCATCTATACTCGTGAATCAAAGTCAGATATTTAGAGATCATAAATCGTGCTTGTGAGTTAGTTGTTATTCGAAAATTAAATAATAGAAATAGTTGTCTAATTAAAGAATAAAAGTCATGCGAAAGATAAAAAATATTCGGTCATTAATTTAATGCAATATTCCAGATATATATTAACCACTACTCTTTTAGAAAAGAATTCTGAACTTTTTCCACAAAATTTTAATTGAATTAACAAATCTCATAATTTCTTGAACTTCTCTAATTAAAACCTTAAAATACACGAGATGAATTCGTGATTTTTTGTAGGTTTAACTTGAATTTATTAATTGATTCATAGGTTTATAAAATCCTAATGTTGAATTTTTTTAGTTAAATTCTTATGCAAGCTTAATGAACGAATTCAGGTTTTGAATTCGTGAGTAAGATATTAATATTAAGACACTTGTAAGTATTTTATTAGAACAATTCAATAAATTTTAATACAACACTTACGGATGTCGTTTTATCTCAAAAAATAAGTGTCGTCTTTGCATTATGTAGTAAATTCTCAAGATGTAAACTAATTCCTATCATTTTTTATAAATAAATTTCTCTCATTTTTTTTTATGTCGTTTGCATTATGTCCTTTTTTTAGAAATAAATTTTAAATTACTCTTATTTTTTATGTTGAATTAATGATTTCACGAGTAAGGGTTTCGAGAAGTCATGAATTTAAATAATTAACTCATAATTCCACGAATTAACATATGAGTTCATGATATTCGTTAAATTATGTTGCACTCATGAATTTTTGAATTTAATTGATGAGTTATCATCATTTTAAAGCCTAGAGCGTGAGTAAAATTTTTGAATTAGAGCGAAATTAAATTTGTGAATTGGAGTGAAATTCATTAATGTGCTATTACTCTACTTACAAGTGGCGTAACAGAATATTTGACATCTGCGGATATTACGACACTTGAAACCGTCGTTATACTTATAAAAGCTATAGCTGAAAATTAATCTACGCCCTAATTCATGATCGATCACACGACCTTCATCTACGTTAATTTGTCAGAGCTCTTGAATTAAAGCTTAAGATTATGGAAAAGTGTTCATGTATTAGTTACGTTTTTTTTTTAATGGAAAAAAATACAATTTGGCGGTCTAAGAACACAACAGTGTGGGGAGGGGAAGAAGCCGGCTGTCCTTGCAGCACGGCATCGGGGAGGGAGCAAGCAAGTGTCGGGGAGGGAGAGAGAGCAAGGGCGGAGCTTGGTATCTTGAAGTGTCTAGGTAATCCTATATACTACCTCCATCCCACCATACTAGTCTCATTTGCTTTATTGACTTTTCGGTACGCTTTTCCACCGAAACATAGTACGAGTTTTAAAATATAATTTCGAAGTATTTTTTCGTTTACGGGATACATCAACACTCATAGTATCCCGTAAACAAAAAAATACTTCGAAAATATATTTTAAAACAAAAAAATACTTCGAAAATATATTTTAAAACTCGTACTAGGTTTCGGTGGAAAAACGTGCCGAAAAGTCAATAAAGTAAATGAGACTAGTATGGTGGGATGGAGGTAGTACATGTGAATTTAATCGGGCAAAACTACACATACATATATAGAGTAAAATACAAGAGGAAGATACAAACCTTGACAAGTTCATCAATAGACTATAGTGACCATTATAAGCATATTTTGTTGCCGGTGAATTTTAGTAATTAATTTAATGTTCATCATGTATAGTAGGCATATTCTGTTGCCTTCTCCTATCTGTAACACGTATACGACTTAGTGATGAGGATGCACCTGCCACATAGCTGAGTATGTGTTTGTGTGTGAGTCTAGGGAGAGAGAGTGAGCAAGCCCATTTCTTTTAGCCGGTAAATTTAATTTGTTTTCGCCAATAAAAAGGGGCTTGCTTCGCAGTTTTTGTTGGTGTTTGACTAAGGGCCCGTTTGGCTAAGCTTATTTCAAATGCTTATAAGCTCTAAGTGCTTATAAGAGGTTTAAGAGTTTATAAGATTTATGAGGGTAATAGTTTATAAGTTGTTGAAGTGTTTGGATAAAAGAGCTTATAAGCTTGAAGAGATAATAAAAAAAATAAAATCTAAAAATTAAAAAAAAAAAATTGAAATCATAATGTTGTAACATCAAATGGAAGTGTATATAATATAAATATAAAAATAAAATAGAATTATAGTGGTAAATAAGCAAATTTTTTAAAAAATAAATAAGTTGGGATGGAGGAGCTTATTTTTTGGAGTGTTTATAAGCACTTTTTGCTTATTTTTGCATCTTGCATCTTATAAGCTCTTAAGGAGCTTATTTTGCCAAACACATTTAGAGTGCTTATAAGCAGTCAAACAACTTATAAGCACTCAAACATCTTATAAACTAGTTTATAAGCTTAGCCAAACACCCTCTAAAACTATAAGCTGATCAAAACTTAAAAGAAAGGGGTCTGCGTCGCATTTTAATTGGTTCTTGGTTAAGGTTATAGCAAGTTCCGAACAACTTATAAGTTGTTGAAGTACTGCTATAAACTATAAAAATATGGTAGGCAAAATAAGCTTCTTAAAAACTTATAAGCTCAAAAAAAAAAAAAAAAAAAAAAAGTTATACGAACTTATAAGCTCCGTAAAAATATATTGAACCACTCCTACTTATTTTTGCAGTCTTATAAGTTTTTCAAATATCTTATAAGCTCTTGGTGGTTGGTGCTCACAACATCTTTCAAATAAGCTTAGCCAACCTTACAAGATAATTTTTTTATTTAGTTGTTTCTATAAATTTGTTAATAAAGCGACTTATTATACGCTTATTAATTATATACTAGTACTAGTTATATTCTCAGTTTGGACAAAAGGTAAGTGAGCAATCCACAAATTTTATACAGATCAACAAAATTTTCCTATGTATGAAATATTATTTGTATAATGGGAGGATGGACTTTAGCCTACGACCCTAAGATCCACCAAGATCCAAATTTTAGATATCCGTAAGCTTTAAGTATTCAAAGACCCGAAATTTTAAGGCAAATTAAAGGTTTTGACACTACAAAAAAAAAAAAAAAAAAAAAAAAAAAAAAAAAATCTCTAAACGGTGAAGGACTTAGTGACGGAACGTAACCCTTCTGCTCTTAGTGACAGAATTAGTGACGGAATAGTTCGGTAGCGAAATCGAACCATAGACCTCTCACTAACAAAAAACTTACTTCTTAAACTAGAAGAGACTTATGGTGTTTAAGCTTTGCCCCTTGAACTAAGCTCGTTTTAGCATCATTTCTAACTACATACCTAAAATAGTCAACGTTATACTTAATTGGCCTATTTCAGTTCTATAAAACACGGTATGAGTTGAGAGATCGCCATACCTGCTTCCATGAGAACCTCCTGGAGGCGGCGAAAGCGATGGTGACGGCGGGGTTGAAGTGGGCGCCGGAGATGTGGCCGACTGAGTAGATCATCACCATCACCACCAGCCCCCACACCATTGCTATCCCGGGCAGCGTCACCACATTCTCCCGGTCAACGTTCACAGCCACCGAGCCGCAGCCGGCGAATATCATGAAGTATGTCCCCACCATCTCCGCTATCATCTACGTCGATAACAAGAGCTTGAAATCCGAACGAGATGTCGTGTATGTTATACCAACGTGTTTCGAATGATACCTTTTGGACGAAGGGGACGGTGAGAGAGCAGGATCTTGAACAACCTTTGTCATCGTCGATGATGTCCACCGTAACCCCGTGGTTGTTATTCGCATCGGATGATGTCGTCTCAGCCATAGCTAGTACCTTAGAAACAAACTAACTGGATGAATGTGTGTGTAGGAGAAGAGAAGTTAGGAGGAGGACTCTAGAGAAACTCAAAGCTCCTATTTATGCATGAAAGTCAATGATTTGATTACGATGGATTTTCACTCCTTTTTTATTTTTCCCATTATTAACTCGTTAAATAGTGGATTTATTGTTTTTTTAGAAAAGAAAAATACTCTGATTAAAATTTGTGTTTCTTGTTTTGGGTTTGCTATATAACTACTACTTAAATTTCGAACTTGCTAGAATCACATTTTATTGTTTTAAGGGAACTTGCTGGAATCCAATGTTTTAAAGCTGGAGGTCAAACCGGCAAGGCCTTCAGTTCACGATTTTTCGATTAAAAAATGCAAATCAAGATTACAACCGATTTATGGTTCAACCGATTTAACCGTCGATTCAGTTCGATGTCTAAAGCACTGTTGGAATCGCATATCCTTAGGCATTTTCCAAAAAGTCTTTGACCTTTGACTATTTCTCTCTTTATATAATACTACTATTACAACTTGTAAACATCATTGAGTGTTAAATTTAAATAACGAAATGTCAATGCTTCGTTCAGTTTTTTGTCTAATAATGTGCTGTACATGTCTACTGAACCCTTATAAAATATTACGATTGGAAAGCTATATATACATGTTGCAATATCTATTCTCGTGTATATGTAGGTAGTATTTAATTTAAGAATTTGAAGAACTCAAAACATAAAACAATTCGATGAAGATCAAGATCAAAGAGTTGGTGCGTGATTAGAAGTGATGTTCAATCAAACTTGAGCTTCAACACCTGGGATAAGAATTAATTGATTATCACACAATTGGTGTAATTAATATGTAATCTCCTCCTCTTTGGTGCCTCTTCTACCCATGCGTTTGTGATAAAAAAAAAATAATAATAATAATAATAATAATAATAAATAAATAAAATAAATAAATATATATATATATATATATATATATATATATATATATATATATATATATATATATATATATAGGGTAGCATTCTGGTGGAAACTAACCTTAAGTTGAAACTTATAAACCGACCATATCCGTTGATCTTAAGGATCCAATGGATGAGATAAAAAAAAAAAAAAATTGTGTCATTAAGGACAAATTCGTCCAGAATTTTAATTAAAAAAAGGAAATAAAATATAATTCCATAATAATAGGAATTTTCCATAACCAACCTACACTACTCCACTTCTCTTGCAACAATGCAATTTCCGGCCAGATCTTAATGATAATCGTAAAACGGACAATCGGGTTTTATTCTACTCGAAAAGACGAAGAGATTCATGGGTGGATCGCTCGTTTTGGTGGAGAAACGAATGAGATATTCGTTGAAGAAGTCGGAACAGTATGGAAATCGCGACTTCAACGGCGATGTAAACTTCCAGACGCAATTCCGGCCTCATCGTCGATCGGATTTAGATGGGCGACCTACCATTGGAAACGTCTTGAAGTGTAGAACATGTTTCTGGGTAGTCCCATCCGATTTGAATGAGATTTGAGTTCAAAATTTGATAAATTTCATAACAGTCGAAAAATGCATCAAAATGACTAGAATATGCATTGATATTCAATTTGAGTTACAATGAGTTGTTTGTGATTACTCAACAATTGTTGCACATCCAAATAGTTTTGGAGCATATATTTAGGTCACGAGTTGTTGAATATTAATAGATCTTCTTTTCATTTACAAAATTTTATTTATGGATCAACATACGTTTTTTTGTTGCATAAAATATGTATTATTGTTGCATATATTTTCGAACTAATCCTATTAGGAAAAACTAAACCCTAACTTGTAGAGAAAAGTAAACCCTACCCTAACTTGTAGAGAAAAGTAAACCCTAATAGGGAAAGCTAAACCCTAACTTGTAGGGGAAGCTAAACCCTATCATATACGAAATATTAAACCCTAACTTGTTGGGAAAGTTAAACCCTAAAATGAAAAATCGAACCGAATATGCATCAAAGTTATATGCACAATAATCTACCAAAATATTTACGTATGCAGGCCTTGAAAATGAAAGGAAAATGCATCATAATTACAAGAATATGCAATTTATAACTTATTATATATACCAAATGAAATAATAGTAAAATGCATCAAAACGAATCGGAAATGCAACAAAATTAACATAATATGCATATTATTGACACTAAACACACTAGTATAAAAATAAAATGAAAATGCATCAGACTGAAATCTAAAATGCAACAAAATTGACATAATATGCACCATAATAATATACACGCATTATGGGTACTGAAGAGTAAGCGTGCGAGACTTTCTCTCACTAGAAATTCTCTCTCGGGTTTTCTAGTTCACGCCGATAATGGTTATCTCTCCAGTCACCTTTCTTCACTTTCCGGCGATTTTTTCCGGCCACAATCACCACATAAACTACATAATCTGGTTCACCTCGAAGAGGCGCACAAACTGGTGTAATTTCATCCGAATCTGACAACAAGGGGATTTAGGGTTCCGGCGCCGCCACCCCCTTTTCCGGCGAATCGGGCCGTGCGATTGCCCCCAAACTTGATGGGCGGGGTCGTACGGCTCCCTGCAAGGTTCGGTGCAAGTTTCACGGCAATCCGATGGTCGGATCTCCGGCGGCGGCGTTCTGGGTGTACGACGCTGCCCTCTGTTTTTCGGCGATTCTGGCCGGCCGCTGGCCGCCAATCTTTTTCTGCTATCACCCCACATCAAGGCGACCCTCTTCACCAAGTTTCAGCTTCATCCATCGTGTTTTGCTTCCGGGATTGTTTTTTTTAGTTTTTGCGGCGAGTCTGCAAATCTGGGGATACAGAGGCACCGACGGCGTTACTGTTCTATAAAATCATTAATATAAATAATACATAATTGATAAGGAGAAATAATTAATGCATGTCCCAATAAATTAGGAAGATTCAGTTTTTTATAATTAAAATTACACTTATAACCCTAAATAATACCAAAAATGCATTAAAAAAATCGAAAAATAATATTTAATTGTTTATTTGATTTGATCCATTAGATCTTCATCTTCAAGATCAACGGTTGTGGACGGTTTCTAAGTTCCAACTTAACATTAGTTTCTATATGATATATCCTCTATATATATATATATATATATATATATATATATATATATATATATATAGAGGATATATCATATAGAAACTAATGTTAAGTTGGAACTTAGAAACCGTCCACAACCGTTGATCTTGAAGATCTAACGGTTGTAAGATTTTCTGATTTACTATTTTTAAATTCCAATTAATGTTTTTTTATATTATTTTTGATAATTAATAAGGATATTTTAGACTTTTTCATATTATGGTAACTGATTTTCCTTAATAATTGGATTTGATTTCAATTTTTTCCTTAAATATTGGGATCTTAAATTAATACCAATTTATCTACGTATTCTTCTTTCTGCGTCTTCTTCTCCTCCTTCTTCTGCGTCTTCTTCATCTTCTCCTCCTCCTCCTCCTCCTCCTCCTTCTTCAGACACCGTCGTTCCTCTGCCGGATCTTAACGTCGACAATGGCCCCTCTACCGGATATTGACGACGCCGATGGGCCATAGTCCCTGCTACTGCGGTCTTCTTCTCGTTTCCCAACCTCCTTCAATTTATGAGGTAAATATAAGATTTCAAAATAAACAAAATCAATGTTTTTTTTTGTTGTCCCTTTCTTCTCTTCTTGTTCTTCTCGTGTAATCAACAAGGGATTGTGCACAATTTTAGCGGAGGGCGATTTGTATTGAGGTTACAAGAATCGATTGGTTTATATTGAGTGATTTTCTGGGGCAGTTTAGATTTTCAGATTTCGAGTTTTGGAGTATTAGTTCACGGCATCATCTTGAGAAGATTTTCAGATTTTGAGTTTTTGAGTTTAGATTTCCAGATTTCGAGTTTTCGGAGCAGATTTTGAATACAATTTGCTGTTTAGAGTGCAGTTGGTGGCGTGTAGATGCTTCAAGATTGTGCACTTGGTGTTCTTAAACCTTGTATTATATATGGAGTTTTCAGGTTTTCGTTTTTTTTTTTCTTTTTATTTGGTGGTGTTTGATGTTGTATTTTTTGTACATAAACGTGTGTACGATATAGCTTTTGTAAGCATATTTGATGCATTTGGTTCACAATTCGTTGCATTTATATTAATTTTTTATGCATTTTTATTATGTATAATAGGTGATAACGATTTTAATGGTGACTATCTGGAAGGCAAGTTTATAGTTTGAGGAGTGATGAGTGGAAAACTATCAATGGTTTCACGGGTCATTCGCTGATGAGTGATATTCTAATCGGATTGTAAGTTTTAGTTGTAATCTGGAATAGTTTCGGTTGATTATGTTTGGACCTTCTGTAATTTTTATACGTTATGTATGTTTATTGAATATAATGCATATTATGTCGATTTTGTTGCATTTATTAACCAATCTGATGCATTTTCGTTCATTTTCATACTTGGCTTCAGTTTGTCCTGTTAGGGTTTAGTATCTATACGAGTTAGAGTTTAATTTTCCCTATAAGTTAGGGTATAGATTGTCCAAATAGGGTTTAGTTTCCCCTATGTGTTAGGGTTTATCATTCACTACAAGTTAGGGTTTAACTTTTTTTTACTGGGTTAGGGTTTAGCTTCCCTATTGGGTTTAGTTCCAGGAATATGCAACAACATTATATATTTTGTGCAACAAAAATACGTTTGCAGACACATAAATTAAATTATGTAAATGAAAAAAAAAAATCTATTAATATGCAACAATTCGTGACCTAATATGCACCAAAACTTTTTTAATGTGCAACAACTGTTGAGTAATCACAAACAACTCATCGTAACTCGAATTGAATATCAATGCATATTCCAGTAATTTTGATGCATATTACAGATATTTTGATGCACGTTCTAGTCATTTTGATGGATTTTCGAGTGCTGTTATGCATGGTCGCCGCTTCTAAATTCCAATCGCAACCAAATCGGATGAAACCACCTAGAAACATGTTCTACTTTTCATGACGTTTCCAACGGTAGGTCGCCCATCTAAATCCGATCACCGGTGAGGCCGGAATCGACCAAAAATCGCATTAATACAAGATATATATTTCAGTTTTGTTAAATCCCTATATCTATGGAAGATTATTATTTTCTTTAATTAAATCGCAGGAGATAGGGTAGTGGATGTAGTTAGTTATGGTAAATTCCTAATATTATGGAATTATATTTATTTACCTTTTTAATTATTATTTTTTTGGACAGATTTGTCCCTCAATTATTTTTGGGCGATTTTTTTGTTTTTTTTTTCAATTAATCTCAGCCCTCCATCTCATCCTAATCAACGGATATGGTCGGTTTCTAAGTTTCAACTTAAGGTTAGTTTCCACCAGAGTGCTACCCTATATATATATATATATATATATATATATATATATATATATATATATATATATATATATTTTTTTTTTTCCGATAAAAGAAAAAATTGTGCATACACGCACTCATATGAAGACAAATGTATATATTGATAGAATTCCGTCCATCTAAAAGCTCGAACTTGTAGAGAAGGTGGAAATCTATTGACTCTCTGATACCTGTTGGAAATTTGGTCTTTTGATCAAATAATAATAATTTATATTTATTTTATTTATTAAATTAAATGATAGATTATTAATCTACTCCGGGAGGAGAATATCGTAATATATTTATATGCTCAAAACCAATTTCCGGTGAGTGAGATATAAGTATTTTGGAGGTTGGGGAAGTCGTATGGATACGTCTCTTGAACGAATATACGTGAGCATCTCGTCCAGGTGCGTCCGTAAGTGCCGTGTCTAGGTGCATTCGGTAGTAACCGCTAGGAGTTACATTCGTAACCTCCAAGGATATTAATGAGTTGGGAGTAACCCCCGGGAGTTACGCTCTTAACCGCCAACACAATGATGAGTCAGGAGTAACCGCTAGGAGTTATCCCGTAACCCCCAACGAGGCATTCATGAGCCAGGAGTTACTCACGTAACCTCCACCGACACATTATGACTCATTAATTTCTCGGTTGAGACATAGCCTATAAATAGACGTGTTTAGATGCATTCTAAGACACCGACACCAATAGAGCTGACAAAGTAGCGGCCCGGCCCATCGGGCTTTGTGGCTTTTCCATGTAGGCCCAGCCCGGCCCAAAAAATTTCGGGCTGCTACATTTCGAACCCAGCCCGGCCACCTAAGGGCTGCCGGGCGGGAGGGCCAAACCGGCCCAAAGAAGTTTTTCCTAAAAATTTATGTTTTAAAGTATTAAATAATCTATAAAATAAATTAATAAATTATGCAACAAGTTAAATAAAATAAAATAAGTAGTAACATGATACAATTATACCAAAAATCCAAAAATAAAATTATTAAGACAAAAAAAATCAACTAAATGTCTTCCAATTCATCATCTAAATTAAAACAAAAAAAAATAGTCGTTAATCTCTGTTTTGAATTACAAAGTAGCGTGATAGAAAAATAGTATAGAAAATAGGGTTTTAAAATTAAAATATGAGTGTAATTAATGTAAAATAATTAAATAAAATCAAAGGTATGGGCGGGCCATTTTAGCCCGAAAACCACGGGCTTTTTAGCCCCAAAGCCCGGTCGGCCCGGCGGGCCATATGGACGGGCCGTTGCGGCCCGACTTCTTATGGGCCTAAATTTTGCTGGCCCAGCCCAACCACAAACCCCGGCCTGACGGGTCGGCCCAGCGGGCCGGGCTTATTTTGCCAGCTATAGACACCAACACTAACACCGATCGAAAACGACATCGATACACATCGATATCATCTACGAGCAGTGGCGGAGCCACGTTGAGCTAATGGTGGGCTAAAGCCCACCCCACCTATTTTTTTTTTTTTTTTTTTTAAAATTTTTAGTTCTTAAATTTTCGATTTTCGTCGAAAATTTTCATCGTTAGCCCACGCTAAATGCAAGAAAAATGAGTAAATTTGATCTCGTTTGTATCACCCGTCAATTGAGCCCACCCCATTTCAAATTCCTGGCTCCGCCACTGTCTACGAGCATCTCGTTGCATTCATTTTCTTCGAGCTCAATTCCTCGTCTGAATCCAGTTCGCCGGAGCTTGATAGTTTGTGGTGCTACTACTATCAAGACGAAAACCGTTTTACCTTTTGGGAAGCTACGCCAGTTCTGAGAGCACTACCGGGGCGTAAAGCTTCTTAGGGTAAGAGTTATGCTCGACTCGGTTTTACCCTTTAATTATGCATTCAATTTAGTTTATTGTATTGTAATTTCTAACGAGTGTGTTATAGTTCAGATCTTGTAACTTTTATTTTATAAAGGTTATCGAACGTGTTTACCCGGTTCCATTGTTGTACGCTTATATCTTTTCCAACAATACCATGATTGAATTCCGTCTCATCTAAAAGCTCGAATTTGTAGAGAGGGTGGAAATCTATTGGCTTATATTATGATTTCAAATATATATAATTATTTTATTTATTTATTTATTTATTAATTAAGCAATAAATAAATAGATAAATGATATTCGTATATTGTAACGTGGAACGAACCACCTCGATCGTCAACTTTAGAAGCTAATATTGCAGTTTCAGTTTGAGAGCACAATAGTTGAGAAACAGATTCAAGTATTTAGATGTAAAAATCATAATAGTATTTTACTAAATTCTTATAATTGCCACGTTTATTTTTAAGCTTTAATAAAAGAAATTTAAAAATCGCGTTACGGAAGACTCAAACTCGGGACTTCAGTTTTTCGAACTTTTTGGAGACCAGAAGATTACTTAATTTTTGACGCTATAAAATTTCCATACATAGTGATATGAATTGTTAAGTTAGGCTGGGACGTTTACACGAGCGATGCACGAGATAACTTTATAATAAATAATGGTAAATTGTGTGTTCGCGTTAAATTTGTTCGTCATAATATACCGAAATTCTTTTTGAATAGGTAAAAATATTAGATGTACTAGTATCACCCCCGTGCGACGCACGGGATAGCTTGTATTGTGTAATTTTTTTCTTTCCTACAATATGTTTAATCATATTATTTTTTTAGAACGATACTTCCCTACTCATCATTGACGTACTTATTATGTCCATGGTTGACATGACGGTGATATAATATAATAAAAATTATAATAACTACATCCTAAAAAAACTAAACCATTTTACAACATTAAACCCTAACATAAAAAAATTATTGGCGTGACATTGTCATATTAGTAGTGGACACGTTAAGTGTGCTCATATTGGGTACGGTAATTTTAAAAAGAATCATAAAAATGACAATGTACGAACAAAACGTAAAATAAATAAACAAAAAGTAATATAAAAACTCATAAATGTATTTACTACGGTGTATACGATACTAACAACTAAATATATTCTGCCCAAGAGTATAAAGAGGGGATTTCGTCATTATTTTCTAATGGGGACAAAACATGATGTTGGTAACGATCCATTATAGTGAGCCCCGCCGTAGTTCAAGCCACAATAGAATTTTCGTCGCTAATTTCAACGATGGACAATAAACAATGGCTATTTATTTATTTATTTATTTTAAAATCGAAAGATATGCCACACTTACTATTTATTTTCCTGGGAAATGATATGGCTTACTCAAAATTATCTTTTGCATAAAATTTTACTATTGTATTGGGATTGTTATCTAGTTTAGTTATTTTAGAGTGATTACTAAATGAATGTTAGAAAAATGATATGTCGTACCCCAAACCGTAAGCACTTTAGTGGGTATCTATCGTTGTTTGCTCACTTTAGCATTATTTTGTTCGATTTTTATAATTGCCTAGCATTGTACTTCAACACAACATTAATATTCAAATCATAAAATTTACAAAATGTGTAAAATCGAGGCACAATTTGTATTTTTATTGATTTTTTAAAGTTAGAGGGCGAAAAACACAAATCGAGTCTCAATTTTTATATATTTTGTAAATTAATAATTTTAATATTAATTCTTTAGGTAATAGAATATAAAACAATATAACAAAATAATGTTAACTTGAAGAAACGACATCTGTGCCCACGAAGGTGCTCATGAACGTTACTCTAAAAATTATGTTCATAAAATATTTTTTTTAAAATTATCGGAAACATATTAAAATTTTAGAAAAGAGAAAAAAATATTCTCAACATCAAATATTCAATCCTTGTATTTTCTTGGACGATAAACAAAATTTCCGAAAATTTCTTCGGCATTGTTAAAACATTTGCAAACATAATCGAGAATTTTCCTCAACTTTCTCTATAGAATACACAGATTAATATAACAACTTAATATAAAGAAAAAATCCATAATTTATAATTGGGTAGAATGAACATACAGATGTGAGAAGCAAATTTGATCTCAAAAACCATGAAAAAACATATAGATATATAATATCTTTTAAAAATTACAGACTTATAAAATAATTGATTATTGCATTTTAGCATTTGTCACGACAGAATTTTGCTAAGGATAGCTAAGCCGGGAAACCGTGACTAGGGATGGGGATTAAGAAGTGGGAAAGAAAGGGGTAATGAAATAAACGTGGAACATGACTCGTAATAATACTAGAACATTGCATACGACGTCGAGTTTCGGCCCAAGGCCCAAAGAGAATACAAGAATATTTGTCTTAACCATTACACAGACTGAAATAGTGCATAGATAGCACTTGAATAATAACATAAGAGTGTACGCAGCGGAATGAGTACGTGAATACATGTATGAAGACATGCATTATTACCGAGAGTCCTATCTATTACATAAACAAGACAACAACATAGCTCCGCTCGTCACTTCACCTCACTTTGCTCAACCAGCACATTTAGAAATACATGCATGGCTGAGTACAGAGTACTCAGTGGGCACATTGCCGAAAACTATACAATATAATTGTACATGCCACCATAAGTGAAACATAGGGGTTTTGCTGTAAAGAACCTATGTTCACTAAAATCATTTCTAGTTCTGAAAAGTGTTTGCGCAGACTACGTTCTTTTAGTAATCTACCATATCTGAAACTGTGGTGTCGAGGAGGTGGCCACCTCGCACGACACCTGACCGGCCAACCCTGAAGATGACTCACGGTCCTGTGTACACTAGTCCAAGCAAGATATAAATCCCGACAAAGACCCGAATTCGATTAACATAAATTGGCGAAGCCAATACAGATAGGTGTCATACACAAAACAAAAGGTTTATGGCATGACAACATTTGAAAATAAGCATTTTCATCTAAACATTCTATAACTTTACTTGTATAAGAAAGCCCACCTTGATTAACATAAAAAGAGCTAGCCTTACTAATTCGTGTCGTTCGCCTTTCGGTCGACTTCCGCCTAAATAGAGATGAAATTATAAGAATTTCCATTCTTAAAGAGCTCCATAAATTCTATTAAGAATTTATATTCTATTCTTTTATTCTTATTACTCTCGTTTCGGCTAACGTTCCGTTAAATATGTCGTATGACTATTAATCGAAGTTAATAAATTATACGACTAAGGGTAGCCGTAAATTATTCTTATATACTTCAATTAATTATTTTAATTGAAGTACAATAATTAGATTAAACTTGGAAAAATGATTAACCAATATTTTATTAAAATCTTAAATTAAATAACATAAGACTTATCATATAAGTTCGATAATTTATCGATCTTCGAGCAATGATTCGAATTAATCGAACCAAATTAAATAAACTAGATCTTTAAATTTTAGTATCATATGTCTCTCATTTCGTAATTATTGGAATTAAATAAACAAATAAAACGCGAATCGGGCCGAACAATTAAATTGCCCGGGCCCAATTTCTGGCCCAAAACTCCAGCCCAGCCCACTGCCCCACCAGACCCGACCCTACCCTACCCGGACCCGACCCGACCCAACCCGCCCAGCCCAGCCCAGCCCAGCCCATTATCTCAATAAAGAAACCCCCTCTTCCTCAAGCTTGCACACATACATGCACAGTGTACACCCATGCATGCTGTTAGAAACGAGAGAAAATATCTATATTTGCAGAAAAAGGAAATCAAAGTTATCATTTCTGAAAGTGTACAGTGTCTTTTTATACAAGAAAGGAAAGAGAGTTGAGAAGAGAGGAGGCAGTCATGTGCACTGCATGTGACTTCAAGTAACTAACTAGTGCTGACATGTCAAGCTCTGATTGGCTATACTAATGCTGACATGGACTAATTAACTACTTGATTTATTTAATCTAATATACACCCAAGCTTCATCATCTTCTCAGTTCTCTTCCTTCCAGAGTGTTGAGCTCTTGCCTAGCCAGCTCCATTGCTCATACACAGCCTTTTACTGAGCAATTGAAATCGTGCAGCAGTCAATGGCTTGGTGAAGATGTCCGCCACCTGCTCTTCACTAGAGACATGTCCAACACTTAACACACCTGCTGTCACTTTTTCACGAATAAAATGCACATCGACCTCTACATGTTTCGTTCTGGCATGAAAGACAGGGTTAGAAGCTAACGCAATCGCACTAGTATTATCACACCATAACTGAGGAGGTGATCGAACTTTAATCCCAAGCTCAACACACAATGAATGAAGCCATAAGATGTCAGCAGTAGCATTTGCAGCAGATCGATACTCCGATTCAGCACTGCTTCTTGAGACAACATCTTGTTTTTTTGAGTTCCACACCACTAAATTTGAGCCAAAGAATATACAATGCCCACCTGTAGACCTCCTATCATCTGTACAGCCTGCCCAATCAGCGTCTGAAAACGCTTCAATGCAAGATGAAGAAGAAGAAGAGAACCTTAACCCAGCAGTGTGCGTGCCCTTAAGAAATCTCAACAACCGTTTGCAAGCAACCCAGTGTTCCTTGCACGGATTATGAAGAAACTGACTGAGCTTGTTAACACAAAATGCAATATCGGGCCTTGTGAGTGTCAAGTATTGAAGAGCACCTATAGTGCTCCTGTACAGAAGAGGATCATCAAAAACATCATCTTCAAATCTGGAGAGCTTAGTGTTAACAGCCATAGGAGTGTTGCAGGGATGACAAGAATCCATACCAGTTTTTTTAAGTAACTCAGCTAAGTACTTTTGTTGAGACAAAACAAAACCAGAATCAAGAGATTGAACCTCAACTCCCAGAAAATAGGAAGCCTTACCAAGATGTTTAAGTTTGAATCTACCTTTCAACAACTCAATAATCTGCAACACAACTTTAGCATCATCCCCAGTAACCAATATGTCATCAACATATACAAGAATCAACACCAAACCAGAATCTGTGCTTCTGAAAAACAGAGAATAATCAGATAAGCTCCTTTGAAATCCTAAGTCCAGAAGAGATGATCTCAATGTATCATACCAAGCTCTAGGAGCTTGCTTAAGACCATACAAGGACTTCTTTAACCTGCAGACATGATTTGGCAGAGACCGGTCCACAAATCCTTCAGGTTGAGTCATGAAGATGGTGTCCTCCAATACACCATTGAGGAAGGCATTATTCACATCTAGTTGTTCTACACACCACTGTCGAGTAGCAGCCAGAGCAAAAACAAACCTTATAGTTGTAGCTTTAACTACTGGACTGAAGGTTTCAAGAAAATCAACCCCTGCATATTGCTCAAACCCCCTAGCCACCAACCTAGCCTTAAGCTTATCCAGTGTACCATCTGCCAACGTTTTCACCTTAAAAATCCATTTGTTGGTTATAACTTTCATATCTTCATTATAGGGAACAAGATCCCAAGTCTGATTATCAGTCAAAGCTTGAAACTCAGCCTCCATAGCCTTAGTCCAGGCAGGAGAGTTCAAAGCATGACTGACAGAAACTGGAGCAACAGGTAAAGTAGACAAACTTGGATTCTCTGTCTGTGCAACAAAGAGTTTAGGTCTGAAAATACCATGCTTGGACCTGGTAATCATGTGATGATTGTTGATGGGAGGAGGAGAGGGAGATGGAGATGGAGATGGAGATGGAGATGAAGGTGGAGGAGAGGGTGAAACCTGAGATGAGTGTGGAGAACTAGGAGAAGGTGAGGGATGAACATTCTGAGATGAAGAAGCAGCAGAGAAAAGAGGTAGAGAGGGCAAGTAATGTGACACACAGGGTGAAGAAGAAGAGGAAATGGGAATGTTATTATCTGGAAACAGAGAGGAATATGGAAATTCAGTAGGGTTGAAGTGAACAGTATCACATATGTACAATCTACCAGAGCTATGCAAACATTTATAGCCCTTATGAGTATTGCTATAGCCAAGAAAAACACACTTAGAACTTCTGAACTGTAGCTTACTCTTATTGTAAGGCCTGAGGAAGGGAAAACATGCACAACCAAACACAGAAAGCAATTTATAATTTGGAGTAGTGTTATACAGAAGAGAGAATGGACATTTCCCAGCTGTGGAGGAAGAGGGAAGTCTATTGATGAGATAAACCGAAGTGTGGAAGGCCTCCCACCAAAAAGAAAGAGGCAGAGAGGCCTGAGCAAGAAGAGCTAGACCCATATCCACTATGTGTTGGTGTTTCCTTTCACCCTTCCCATTTTGAGAGTGAATATGAGGACAAGGATGCCTAAAATGAATACCCATAGTTTGAAGGAAAGGAAGAAGAGGCCTAAACTCACCACCCCAATCTGATTGTAAAGCTTTAATAGTAGTTGAGAACTGTGTTTGGACTAGAGCAATGAAATTTTTATCAGTTTGGCATGCCTCAGACTTAAGAGTTAAAGGATAAATCCAAGTATATCTAGTGTAATCATCAACAAAATGTATATAGTATTTGAAACCATGAGATGAAGAAGTATTTGTTGGACCCCATAGATCAGTATGAATTAACTCAAAGGGTTTGGAAGTTTTCAAAGATTGAGAAACATGAGGAAACTGATGCATCTTGCCAACCTTGCATGCTTCACAGAAATTAAGTTTGCTCAATGAGAAAGGAATTCCTAGAATAGAACAAACATTTGATAGCACTGTATGACTTGGATGCCCAAGCATTTGATGAAGTACATTTAAATCCAGATAAGAAGCTGAAACAAGTGCTATAGGATCTATTACAGATTTAGGATCTATTACAGATTTAGAGCATACTGCATTCAGATTGCAGGGTTTACAAGCAGAAAGCCTAGACACAGAAGAATAGCTATGATCAAAAGGAACATGATCTTGTGGAAAGGAAGAAACAGCAGAATAAGCAGCAGAAGACTTCAAGCCAGAACCAAGTGTTGCAGCCTTGAAAGATAACTTTGAAAGATCCAACTGGTAAAGACCATTAACTAGACTGCCCTTCAGTAGGATCTTGTGGGTTGATTTGTCCTTAACAACACAACAATCATGGTGAAACTCAATAAGTACATTGTTATCAAGGGTAAATTGTGAAATGCTAAGAAGATTTTTGGCTATAGAAGGCACAAACAGAATATTATTGAGCAGAAGAGAATGCTTAGATGCAGAAATGGAAGATGAACCAATAGAAGAGATAGGAAGACGATTACCATTTCCAACCATGACTGTTTCAGGACCATTGTACTCAGTGCTCAGAGACAGATTGCCAAGCTCGTTAGTTATGTGATTTGTGGCTCCACTATCCATATACCAGAGTGAATCACCACCAGTCTCCAGAGAATCAGTTATAGCAGCATAAGCTTGAGGAGAAGCAGAATCCCCAGCAGTGGTGTTGTTGCCTGTAAAATGCACATCAAATCTGCGAAAACATTTAAGGGCGACATGGCCAATCTTACCACACAACTGGCACAGAATAGATTTAGCCCCAACCTTGCTAAAACCACCACGATTACCGCCCGAACCACGGCCAAAAGTACCACGACCACCGCCATAGAAGGCAACATTAGCACTCGGATCCACAACAGCAAATTGACCAATCTGTTGAGCAATACGCAGCTCATAGGCTTGAAAAACAAGCTGCATTTCCTGAAGAGATGGAGCATCGGTGCGCTGCATAAAATTGACAACCAACGCCTCATACTCAGCACCAAAACCAGCTAGAATGTACATTTGCAAATCCTCATCAGTAACAATTTGACCGACGGCAGAGAGCTGATCTGCAAATCCACGCATCTTCAGAAAATATTCTTCAACAGACAGAACTCCTTTGCGAGTAGTTTGAAGAGCCATTCGAAGTTGCATAGTGCGAGCCTTCGACTGAGAGAAGAATAGACGCTCGAGAATGAGCCAAACATCACGCGCGTTGTTGCACCTAACCACATGCCCGAGCATAGAATCCCCAATCGAAGCAAGCAACCAGCTGAGAAGGAACTGGTCACGGCGAATCCACACAGAATAATCCGGATTCGGCCGCGGCGGAACACCAGATGGAGAAGGAAGGAACGGTGAGGGCGGCAGACCAGTAGCAGAGATGAACTCATCAAAACCATGAGCTCGAATGGTAGGCAGCACCTGAGCACGCCAAAACGCGTAGTTTGTACGGTCAAGCTTCATCATAATCGGGTGAAACTGAGGAAGCACAGCACCAGCTGAACCTCCAGTAGAACCAGACGAACCAGTAGAAGCAGCCATTAGCAGCGAGAAACAGAGGAAATGAAGAAGAAACACGGAAACAGACACCAACAAATCAACAAAAAACAATAGATCGTCGATAGAAACGACGATCGAAGCTAGATCAACACCAATCGGAGATAGATCAACACCGATCGGAGATAGATCGACGATAGAAACGACGATCGGAGAAAAATCCGGCGAAAAATAACCGCCGTGAATCGAGATCGGATCTCAGGCTCGTGATACCATGTTAGAAACGAGAGAAAATATCTATATTTGCAGAAAAAGGAAATCAAAGTTATCATTTCTGAAAGTGTACAGTGTCTTTTTATACAAGAAAGGAAAGAGAGTTGAGAAGAGAGGAGGCAGTCATGTGCACTGCATGTGACTTCAAGTAACTAACTAGTGCTGACATGTCAAGCTCTGATTGGCTATACTAATGCTGACATGGACTAATTAACTACTTGATTTATTTAATCTAATACATGCACAGTAGCTCCCCCAACTCTCATGCTCTCTCCTCCCTCTCTCTCGCTTGCTCTATCTTGCGAGCGAGCTCTCACTTGAGCTCTCTCTCTCTCACTCGCTTCAGCCGCACGCTCCAGCTCTCGCTCCCTCTCTTTCGTGAGCGAGTGAACTCGCTTCCGGCATTATCTCTCAAGCGGCTCGCTTCAGCTTTCAATTCTTGCTCAAGCTTCACGGTTTCTCGATCTCTCTCGCGAGCGTGCTCGCTTGAGTTTCTCTTGCAAGCGAGTGAACAAGCTTCAGTCCTCTCTCTTTCGCGAGCGACTCGCTGCCGACGACGAGCTTCGGCCTTCATATCTCAAGCTCATGCTTGAGCTTCGGCCTTCACCTCTCAAGCTCAAGCTTGATCTTTTCTTCTCGCTTGAGCTCGTCCTTTCTCACGAGCGTCGCTTGCAACTAGTTTCCGCGAGCTTCCTCTTATCTTTCTTCTTCTCACGCGCTTGAGCACAACAGCAGCTCAAGCTTTCTCTTTTCTTCCTTCTTCCACACTTGAGCACAACAACATCTCAAGCATTCTTCTTTCCCTTGCTTCTGCCGGCGATGCTCTCGCCGACGGCGAGAGCTCCGGCCGTCTCCTCCTGTTAGGATTCGTAACAAGAAAAACGACCACGAACAACAAATCACAGAAGTAGATAATTGATCCTGAACTTCAAGAACAGATACAGGATCACGTTCAAGATCACAGAACGAAACAGAAACAGAACACACCAGAATTTACGTGGTTCGGATGTATAATCCTACGTCCACGGAAGGGTCAATCCGAGATTGATTTCACTATGAGAAACACGAGAAGATTACACTTTACAACGAGAATCAATCGCCCTATCTAAGCTATAACCAAGCAAAGAATAGAAAACCCTAGATTATTCTCTCACCCGTAAACCCTACCAAAACCTCCTTGTTCCCACAGCTCACAACGTGCATGTATCGCTCAACACTCTCACGTCCGAACGACAGATCCCTACTGCCGCTCACTATCTCTCGTCTCTTCCGCTATTTCAATCGCTGCATGAATGTGATATATATACTGCTCTTACAAGCCCTAAACCTAGTTGGATAATAACTCCTCATGCATATCTCCAAGCCCATTAAGCTTATAAGATATTACAAAACCACCCCAACTAGAATTGACTATTTGCAGTCACACCCCATACAATCAACAATCTCCACCTTGATTGGAAATAGCTCAATCTCCTTGACCGATTTCCCCTCCGACCAGCCCCATCACAGGGCTACGATCCCTCCTCATTGAGAAAGCAAGTTCACCAACTTAAGACAATACCTAAACTTTGTTGTAGGTAGTGACTTAGTTAGCATATCCGCTGCGTTGTCCTCTGTCGACACCTTTACCATCTCCACAATGCCCTTGTTCACAATATCCCTTATGAAATGAAGCCTAACATCGATGTGTTTCGATCTCTCATGAAAAACCTGGTGTTTTGCAAGATGAAGTGCGCTTTGGCTGTCACACTTCACAGTAACAACTTTCTGAAAAATCCCAAACTCACCAATGATCCTCTTCAGCCACATTGCTTCCTTGACAGCCTCCGTCATCGCCATATATTCTGCCTCCGTAGTTGAAAGCGCAACCACAGATTGTAATGCCGACCTCCAGCTTATAGCTGAACCATACAAGCAAAATATGTATCCCGACTGAGATCTCCTTGTGTCTACATTCGCAGCATGATCTGAATCAACAAAACCTATCAATGGCTTCTTGATGGTTTCTGAATCATCACATCTCTGGTACAGCACACCTATCTTCGATGTCCCCTTCAGGTACTTCAAGATGTACTTCAACGCTTCCCAATGATATATTCCAGGATCTGCCATATATCTGCTCACCACGCTTATGGAGTGTGCTAGATCAGGCCTTGTACACGCCATTGTGTACATAATGCTTCCAACTGCATTAGCATATGGTATCTTCACCATATCCTTCTTCTCCTTTTCTGTCTTTGGCTTCTGATCTTCTGAGAGCTTGAAGTGCTGCGCAAGAGGAACCGACACTTCCCTTGCCTCATGCATGTTGAACTTCTTCAGGATCTTCTGCACATAATCGTGTTGGAACAACCACAGCCTTCCACCTTTCCTGTCTCTCAGAATATCAATCCCCAAAATCCGTTTGGCATTCCCCAAATCCTTCATGTCAAAACAAGACATCAAATCAAGCTTCAGCTGCTTGATTTCAACAATATCCTTGCTAGCAATCAACATATCGTCAATATTGTCATCGAACTCCCGGCTCTCTTCATGTATACACAACTATCATAGCTCGATCTGGAGTAACCAAGCCTCAACATCTGTTCATCGAACTTCATGTTCCACTGCCTCGAGCTTTGCTTTAAACCATAAAGAGATTTCTTGAGAAGACACACCTTGTCCTTGTTCTCCGGTAAAACAAAACCTTCGGGCTGATTCATGTAAATGGTTTCCTTCAAATCTCCATTCAAAAACGCTGTTTTGACGTCCAATTGGTGCAACTCCAAGTCTTCTTGAGCCACAATTGCTAACAAGATCCTTATAGAACAATGTTTTACCACAGGTGAGAACACTTCATTGAAGTCAATACCTTCCTTCTGTGTAAAACCTCGAGCAACCAGCCTTGCCTTGAACCTTACTCGTTCCTCCCCCAAAACCTCCACCTTCTTCTTGAAAATCCACTTACAACTCACGGTCTTCTGTGATTTTGGCCTATCCACAAGAATCCAGGTCTGATTTCTCTCCAAGGAATCAAGTTCTTCCTTCATAGCAAGTATCCACTGGTCTCTTTCATCACACTCTACTGCCTCAGTAAAGTTCCTTGGCTCTTGGTAGCTTATCTCTTCAGCAATGCTTAGAGCATAATACACCATATCAGCTTGAGCATACCTCAGAGGTGGATGTATGGTTCTCCGCTGCCTATCACGAGCCAAGTTGTAGTTTCTCAGATCCTCACCATGCTCCTGAAATGCATCTGGATCTGCTCCTGAAACTGTCTGTTCAGGATCATCTTCGGGAACATCCTCAAGCTCCACCTCGAATCCAGTAGTGTCTGCACCCTCGTTGCTCACCATCGAGGCTCCTGTGTGTTTTCATAGAACGACATCACCTTCTCATTGAAAACCATGTCTCTGCTGATCAACACCTTCTTGTTATTAGGCTCCATGCACCATAACTTGTAGCCTTTTACACCCTTGGGATAACCAAGCATTATGCACTTCAAGGCCCTTGACTCCAGCTTGTCTTGCCTAACATGTGCATAAGCTAAACACCCAAAACTCCTCAGATAAGAATAATCAACAGCCCTTCCGTTCCAAACTGCATCTGGAACTTTGAAATCATTTCCTGAAGCTGGACATTTGTTAATAAGATAACAAGCTGTGGACGCAACTTCTCCCCAGAATTTCCTTGACAAACCCGAGCTTGACAGCATGCATCTGACTCTGTCCAGGATAGTTCTGTTCATCCTCTCCACCACTCCATTTTGTTGTGGATTACCAGGTACAGTCCTATGCCTCTTGATCCCCTTATCTCTGCAATGCTCCTGAAATTGTTCCGAAAGAAATTCCAATCCATTGTCCGTCCTCAAGCACTTCAGTTTGACTCCTTTCTCCAGCTCCACTTCATTTCACCATTCCTTAAACTTTCCAAAAGCTTCATCCTTGGATTTCAGGATATAAATCCAAACCTTCCTTGAGAAGTCATCTATAAAAGAGATGAAATATCTGCCACCTCCCATAGTCTCCGTTCTCGAAGGCCCCTAAAGATCTGAGTGAACATACTCCAATGGTGCTGATGATGTGTGCTTCCCTTCTCCATACGGCTGCTTCTTACTCTTACCCATGATGCATGGTTCACATGAGTCAATCTTGAACTTAGTGGGGTTCTTGAGCAAATTCTGCTTCAGTAGCTCATTCAGACCCTTTTCACTAACATGGCCTAGCCTCGCATGCCATAGATCTGACTCATCTTTCACGTTGGCCTCCACTTCACCAGTGACTGTTTCAGCCATGGGATAGTATAAACTTTTGTTTCTAACTCCTCTCATAACAGTCTTTGAGCCCTTCATAACATCGATGTAACCTCCAGCAGACTTAAAACAGTATCCCTTAGATTCCAATGTTCCAAGAGAAACCAAATTCCTTTTGAGCTGAGGAATATACCTTACTTCCGTGAGAATCTTGAAGGAGCCATCATGTACTTTAAGTTTGACGCTGCCAATCCCTCTGACACTACAAACTTGATCATTCCCCAAAAGTACAGACCCCGAATTCTCATACTTCAGGTCAAGGAACCAACTCTCATTCGGACACATATGGAAGAGCACCCCGAATCCAAAATCCACTCATTTTGAATACGAGAATTCACCATATTCAACATCTCCGCAGATTCACAATGCTCAGCGGCATCTGCTTGATCTTGTTTCTGATCTTTTTGATTCTGCTCCTTCTTCCATAAGTTGCAGTTCCTCTGGATGTGCCCCGGCTTCTTGCAATGGAAACACAACCTTGTTTCCTTGGCGTCTCCATCTTTTCCCTTTGAATGGCCAGACTTCTTCGCGTTTTGAGAGAACTTCTTCGACTTCCCAGACTTCGTGAACTTCTACTTCACATTCAAACCTTCTCCCACAGGCTCTGTCTTTCCGTCGTTCAGTTTCTGCAACTCCTTTGCCCTCAAAGTAGACTCCACTTCCACCAAGGTGATGGTACCATCCCTACCATACAACATAGCATCTTTCAAGTGATCATAAGACTTGGGCAAAGAGTTCAACAGGATAATTGCCTTATCCTCGTCATCAACCTTGACATCTACATTCTCTAGATCATCAAGAACCTTGTTGAAGTCGTCTAACTGATCCAAGATACTCTTCTCATCTGTAATCTTGTAGGAATACAATCTCTGCTTCATATATAGTCGACTTGCGAAAGTCTTCGTCATGTAGAGACTCTCCAACTTCGTCCATATACCAGCTGCAGTCTTCTCCTTTGAAACTTCTCTCAAAACCTTGTCCGCCAAACACAAGATCATAGCGCTATGCGCTTTCTCCTTGATCTCGCTATCTTCTCTGGTGATGCTGCCTTCTTTATCTCTTCTTCAGATTTGAGTGCATCTGCCAATCCCTGCTGGACGAGCAATGCCTTCATCTTGATCCTCCAAAGGCCGAAGTCGTTCTTGCCATCGAACTTCTCCACATCGAACTTTGTAGAACCCATTCGTGATCTCCTCTTCCCACAGACGGCGCCACTTGTTAGGATTCGTAACAAGAAAAACGACCACGAACAACAAATCACAGAAGTAGATAATTGATCCTGAACTTCAAGAACAGATACAGGATCACGTTCAAGATCACAGAACGAAAACAGAAACAGAACACACCAGAATTTACGTGGTTCGGATGTAAAATCCTACGTCCACGGGAGGGTCAATCCGAGATTGATTTCACTATGAGAAACACGAGAAGATTACACTTTACAACGAGAATCAATCGCCCTATCTAAGCTATAACCAAGCAAAGAATAGAAAACTCTAGATTATTCTCTCACCCGTAAACCCTACCAAAACCTCCTTGTTCCCACAGCTCACAACGTGCGTGTATCGCTCAACAATCTCATGTCCCAACGACAGATCCCTACTGCCGCTCACTATCTCTCGTCTCTTCCGCTATTTCAATCGCTGCATGTATGTGATATATATACTGCTCTTACCAGCCCTAAACCTAGTTGGATAATAACTCCTCATGCATATCTCCAAGCCCATTAAGCTTATAAGATATTACAAAACCACCCCAACTAGAATTGACTATTTGCAGTCACACCCCATACAATCAACACCTCATTTTCTCTTCTTTGCCGACGAGCACCGTCGTTACGTCGGCATCGTCCAGCTGCTGCCGTAGTAACTCCAACGTCGCTGCCGCTGCTGTAGGAGACTCCTTCTTCTTCTCTTTCTCTTCCCGCGCGACCTCTCTTTCTTTCTATTCTCCCATCCTTTCCACCTCTCTAACACCCACTCTCTTTACTTTCAGATTTCGCGACAATGGCTACTGCCGTCGCAGGAATGTCGCCGCTGCAGACCGTCGTCTCGGGCCGCCTCTGCTGCCCGGTCAGACCTCAGCTCTAGTCCCCCGACCTCGACGGAGGTTCGATTCGGTCCTCCATATTTTATCTTATTAAAACGTGCGTGGTTTCTTTTCTTTAACGTACTATTTCTTATGCAATTCGTATGGATTTTCAGTTTTTATAAATAAAATAAATTTATCATGTATGGGTCGTTTATCCTCTATTCGATTCGATTCCGAGGATGTCCGGATATCTATACTCATGCTACGTTTTATCATATGAATATTTGCATGTATACTTAAACTTTTACATAGATTTCATGGAATCAAACTTGGTGATTTGTACTAAAATTCATGCTTGAAGAGATGAAGTTTTAAGGATAATACAAGGATATTAACTTACTAGTTACTACGGAAAGGGGTTTTCGACGTAGCCGGACGGGAGGGATGAATGGAAATGGAGCTCGATGCTTCTTGTCTCCTTGTTGATGGTCTTCCTCTCCGCAAGCTTCGTTTACCGAGTATTTGCTTATTCTCTCGTAGAAAAGGAGATGAAGGGATAGTAGTTGTGTCGTGAAGGGAAGTAAAGAGGAAGTAATGTTTTACTGCCACCCCTTTCCAATCAAGAGTAATTTCTTTTGACTATTGGGGAAAGTAAAAAAGATGTGGTTGGGGTGGTCGTGGTTTATGGTTGGAGGGTAATTAATTGAACCTTCATTAATTACTAGCCAAACCATATACGTATGTTTTCCTTTTGCCTTAGCCAAATCAAGTGTGCATTCATGCGCACCATCAATTCCTCTACGTAGAATTGCAATTGGGCTCGGCCCAATTGCATGAAATGGCTCACCCCAATATCTTGATTTCCAAAATGACTTATCGATACGATATTTATTCTAGTTCGAAATAAATTCTAAGTTATTACTATAACATTCGTAATTAACTAATAAATCGAATATTATTATATCGAGAACGTATCATAATACGAGCATTTACTCGTAACTATTTATAAATAGTTAGTTTTTATACTAACGAAAATGCGGACCATTACATCATTAAATAGACTATACATATAGATAATGATTGTTTCCTTAATATGAAAATATATTAATATGTGGGATAAATGAAAAATAAAAATAGCGTGTCATAAAGTCTAGTTTTCGTAACGTGTGTGTATTAATTTTATGATTAAAAATAATTATTTTCATTTATGATTAACTATCTATAATATATCAAAATTGATATGAAATTACTGCATAATTAATTTTGTCATAAATTGAAAGTTAATCTAAAAGTTACTATTTATAAATTATCGGAGTTACTAAAAACGGCAAGTCGGTGCTAATATATAGGTGATGCTCGAAAATAATAACATTAAAACTCCAAGCACAACATTCAGTTGGCTTGTGTGATGCATTATTGTTGATATTTTGTAGATACTACCATACCTATGTTTGGCTTGTGCGATGCATTATTGCGCAAGTATTTAGTTTGCATTTTATAAAATTGAAGAATGTATCTTGTAGGCTTGTATCTCGACTATACTAATGTGCATTGAGAATTGATAAATAAATTACAAAGTTCAAAAACATTGAGATCCCTATTGAAATCAAATGAGTATATCAAATATTTGATTGTGCGGTGAAATGTATTTCTTGGAACATCTCTAAATTTACATATGCAATTGGCACTTATTTCCTTGTATGTTTTGCTTCATACTCATTGCAATTGTATTTAAATTCTGAAAGGTGTTAAAGGGAGTTTTATAATTCTAGAATGATGACATAAAACCATCTCGGAACAGGTGTCTCATAATAACCGCAACAGCTTGGTGTTAAAATGAAATTATTTATATCAAACTTGTCTAAATACCGTAAAAAGCTATGCAAGTGTTGTTATCAATCATACCATCTTGCCTACTGACAGAAGTAGTGCCTTGACCAGTTAACTGCATATGGAACATTATTTTATACCATTATTTAAATTGAATATGATGTACTAAGAAATCAAAATATTTTATCCTAAGAACTTTCAATTTGTTTGGAAAAAAAAAAAAAAGTCCCAGTTTACAATTCGTAGTTCAGCTAGTGTGTTTTTTTTGTCACTAAACAAAATTATAAGATATGGACCCTGCATAGGCTGCACTGCTATAATCATCAAAACTATTTCAACTATTCTTGTAACATAGTTTTATTCACTAACAACTAATCATGCATTGCTTCCATTTTTACAATTAAAATAGAAATTTCTATGTTAGAAAAAGTCCTTATATCAGTGGGATGTCCCGAAAAAGAAAAGGTTCATTTGTCAGTGAAACAAAGTATGTTGGGAATTGTTAAGGATTCACGTGTTCGGGGGAACCTCTTTGGGACACTTAATATCATTAAGTGTTATATTTTGATTCGATCCCAAAACCCTCTGTGTTAATCCTATTCCCAAGCGACCCTATTTGATTTAAATAATAGGTAGGGCTGACAATTTTTGACACGACACGATAATCCGACACGAACACGCACGAAATTAATGGGTTTGTGTCAAGGTTTATTGGGTTTGTGTCACTAACAGGTCGACACAATAAGGACCTGAAAATTTCGTTTCGGGTTCGAGTTGGGTTCGTGTCGGGTTCAGGTAACCTGTTAATATAAATATATAATTAATTTATTATTTTTAACTAATAAATTACTCCTAATCCGGGTTACTTCACAATCTTTCCACTTACCCATCTCCCTTATTTTATAACTTGATTTTGTGTCGGGTTCGGGTTGGTTCGTGTCAGTATTGTGTTCGTGTCGAGTTCGAGTCATGTTCAGGTTTGGCTAATTCAAGTCGTGTTAGTGTTCAGGTTTAGAAAATCTTTGACGGGTCGTGTTCATGTTTGGGCTTAACAGGTTCGTGTCACTATCAGGTCGACACGATAACAACCTGACACGCACGAATCGCCAGCCCTAATAATAGATTAGAATTTTTCAAGCTTACAATGTTAGGAAAACTTATTTCCTTTTAGTACCTTTAGGACTAGTTTACAGGTTTCCAGCGAAGCAAGAAGGCCACTCGCTTGAGTGTGTTTTGAAGCTGCAGTGAGGCCACCTGATAAAGCTGAAGCGAGTGCTCTCGATAGAGCTAAAGCGAATCCACCCGATAAAGCTGAAGCGGGTGCTCTCGAAAAGTGAAGCGACTACGATGAAAAGCTTGAAAGCGACAATTCAACTACCATCCTTGCTCAAACTCGAGTTTGAACTCAGTCAAGTGAAGATCAGCCACAGTTAATGCAGATCTCCACGTGGCGAGTAATGATTGGACTCGAAAGTTGACTCGGAAGACCTACAAGCAGCCGCTAAAGTACTGCTCTAAGCCAGTTACTGTTACGCTTGGCTTTTAGCCATTTTGGGAAAGAAGACAAAGCCGCCCCTCTGAAAAGCTGCCGGTCAAACCAAGTACTGTTGAGTGTGGAGAGACAAATCCACCAATTTTCAAACGGCTTCTACTCGTCTCTACCACTATAAATAGAGGATTGCAGAAACAAGAACACTTGAACACTTCCACAAATTCCCAGCGCTCAAATTTTCAAGTACTCACGAGTTCAAAGCCATCTTTCTCACGAGTTCTTGAAGAAGTGTTCCAAGCTTCAGTTACATCGAAGCTTGTCTCTGCAACCTTCCTACACTCTAGATTCTAGGCTCTCATACATATCTAAAGCTTAGAAGAAGAATCCTAGCCCTTACACTTCATTGTAAAGGATTCTTCATATAAAGAGTGTGTTCAACAAACCCTACCCCAAAACCCTTGTCTTTTCAAGTGTGTTGTTGTTAGTTGTTGGTTGTAAGGTTGTTTGTAAGATCCAAGGTCTCGCTTTCATCGATTGCGAAAACCTCGATCGAAAAGTTGTTGTTGTGTGTTGTAGGGATCCAAGCTTGCACCTTCATCGATTGTGCGAAGCTCGATCTTTACTTTAGGATTTTCGGAGAACCCGTAATCTCTGAAGTTTCTTGAGTGAAGAGAAACTGTTCCGGTGTTGGAGCAAAGTGGACGTAGGAGCTTTATCTCCAAACCACTATAAATCTCCGTGTGCAGTATCTCTCTATCCCTTACTCTTTCATTTTCAGTTTACTCGCTTTGATTATCATATTTGCATTTGCACGTAAACATACTTAACACGAGATTTTAAATACTTGAGAAAGATTTAGCTCACCAAATTCCGCATTCAAGCAAGTTAGTATCTCTAGAGATCAAGCTCTCTCTTTGGTCTCTAGAAATTTTTACTGTAGATCTAGCTTCGGCTTTGGTCTTAAGTTTAAAGCGACTCATTTTGCTCACCCTAAACAAGTTTGAAAAGGAAGTTGAAAAACTTCTTCTTACACACGTATTCAACCCCCCCACCCCGACGTGTGTACGTACTTGTAAACCGGGACCAACAAAGTAGTATATTTGTATTATTTTTTTTGTCTTTAAAAAAAAAAGTATTTACAAGAAATTTAAAGGCTAACAATTAATCATGCATTGTATTCTAGGGCTAAGTTTTGGGGCTAAAAGTCTCGAGACTTTTACAAGCCATAGTTATAGTCTCCTATCAACCTCTAGTCTATAACTCCTAAAAGCTCCTGGGATCAATTGCCATCAGAATTACCCTTTTAGTTTATCGAGCAATTATGCCTTGCGATCAGTTTCCAACATCGAATCTCATGTCTCGATACTCAATTCAATGTGTAAAGCATGCATCAATGGTGATCAAGCATCAAAGCATCCAAACAAAATAAGATCACAAGGAGATAAATCAAATCAATCATGCATTAATAGGAAATAAGATCAATCCATTACAAATCCAACTATTCTTCTCCCTATAATAAAGGAATTTAGCCAATCAAATACATGATGAGCACAAATTCCAAATCCAAGATGAACATGAAACTAGGACAAATGGGTTTAGAATCAAATCCAAGCTCTTATCTTCTATTTTTGCTCCTTAGACTCTCTCCTAGCTCCAACGATTCTCCAAGATCCAAGTGAAGCCCCAAAAATGGAATGATGATGATGGGTGAAGAAAATGGTGTAGAGATTAGTGTGTGAAAAAATGTGTTGGTGTGTGAAATAATGAGACTTATCTAATAATGAGGTTTGAAATGGGTATTTATATGTTATAGGAGAGAGAGACAAAGTAGCAATTAAAATTGGGGGTGAAAATAAGAGAAAATGGGGTTAAAAATGAAATTAGGAAGAAATTCGGAGGCAAAAGCGTAGAAAACACGAAAATGGGCCCAGAGCGGTCGAGACGAGCGACTGCTCGCGGCAGGCCAAGCTGTAGGCAGCGGCACGCGGTCAGACCCCCTCCTTGAAGCGCTCGCTCCGGTGAGCTTGCCGGGCACTCGGCGTTGCCTCTCGTGCGCGCGGCCGCTCTCCGGGCTCTCGGTCGTGTGCGTCTTCACCGTTTCGCTCCGTTCTCCCTCGTTCGGACTCCGATTTGACCGCCGTTTTCGCCTATGGACTCCTAAGACTCTCTGGCCTCTTCAATATTATCAAGGTTAAAAATCTTGAATATGACTCCATAATTCCCCGAATACCTAAAAAGTTGTCAAACGAGAACAATTACACTTAATAAAAGATTTAAGTGCTCAAGTTAGCTTAAAGCATGAAAAACACTGGTGAAAGTCATCAAAATACACCCAAAAGGAGTGGAAAATCCATATTTGTCAATTAACATGTGAAAATATTAACCAACTCCACCATTAAAAAACTGTTATATTAAGTATTGAATGTAAATAATTATTTAAGGTAAAGAACTTAATTACAACAAAATTAAACCACAACCAACATATTGCAATAATTCAAAAAGTTTAGGAATATAATATTATTATTTCTTTTTAATCGATTAAACCCTGAGGTAAATATATAAAAAAATAAAAATAAAAATAATTGAGAATCAATCCTCAACCGTACGAATATCATTATTCCATTCTAATTCGGGAGTTTTTGTGTGAACTTACCATATACACAAATCAATTTTATGCTAAATGTTTCTAAATTTCAATAAGTAAAAGTAATTAATAAATAACAGTGAAATTAGATTAACTAAATAAATTGCAGTATTGCTGGAGAAGCCCTTTTCTTCGTCTCTTCGTCTTACACCATAACTCAAAATCCCACTTCTTCATATTGTGGCTTCGATGAGTAGAAATGAAAAAATGCAAGAAATTTAAGAGAGAATATTCAAATGGGGGCGTTGTATAGAAAATGTAACGGACGACTATGTTTAATTACTTGAGAGATGACACCCATTCGGAATGGACGTATCGCTTAGACTTTTGGAAAGAACGGTTGTTAAAGAGACGGTTGAAAATATAGCCACTAGTTCGGTGAGAATTTCATAGGTGAAAAAAATACAAAAATATTCCTAATTATAGAAGTGAAAATACAAAAATACCCACCACATTTTATTTTTATATAGTACATAGATTCATAGTCACGGCTGATGTTCCCCATTGTGAAGTGCAATTTAATTAGAATACACTTTTGTAAATGATAATTCTTTTGAAAATGAAGTTACATTGGGTTCGAATATGAATCGCTTCGATGCAAAATATTTACAGTTTTTTATTAGTTTATTTGTTATTTTAATTAATTGTTAGGACTTTTATATACAGTTTATGTTCTTTTCCGGTTTAGTTAGTCTATATATGTATAATTTTTGTATGTATCTTTTGGAGTTAAATTTTGATATTGAAATTGCATGTTTTCACTTCTTATGTTCGACCGGCATTCAATAGAGCACGTGTTGTCTGAATCTCTCATCAGCACTATGAATATTAACAAGACAATATAATGGCATGTGTTGTTTGAATCTCTCATTAGTCATTAGTACTACTCCTACCGTTTTTTTTCAGACGTCCTGTTTTTTTTCGACACGATATTTAAGAAATATAATAAAAAAGTTAATATGTGGTGTGAGTAAAAGATAAATGTAATGTTAAAGATAAAAGTGATGTTTGTTGGGCCTTAAAAGGAAACGGGACGTCTGAAGAAAAATAAAAAAAAAAATCCCAAAATAGAATACAGGACGTCTAAAAAAAACGGAGGGAGTACTATTTTTTTTTTTTTGTTTTTATATTCTTCGATTTTTTTGGAAACTTATAATTGAAAGTTCATACTTATTGTAAGGATAAATGAATAACTCTAGCCTCTAGCCTTGTCTATGTCACCAACCGATTCAACCCTCCCCGCCTATAATTCTTGGCTTCAGTGGCGGAGCCACGCTTGTGGCGGGGGTCCAGTAACCCCACTGGAATTTTTAGAAAAATGAGGGGTATTTTAGTAATTTCATAATTTTATTATTAAAATTTTATAAATATCCTAATAATTATCTAATTCTCCCCCAGTTCTCCTCCAATTCGAACACTTCTGCTACCCCAATCTCACAATCTCAATCACGTCATGTCGCCATCTCCATCTCGTGTAGTTGTAGGACGCCGATTATAATGCCCCTCAAAATCTTCGCTCTCTCTCTATTTTTGTCTCTCTCACCATCTGCGTTTCTCGACAAATTTCAGAGGACCGCCGCCACCGTCACCTCTAATTCGCCGGAACCCGGAAGCCACCGGCGCGCCGCCAGGTACAGTTTATCATGTGACCCCCTGCCAAGGAAGTCTGGCTCCGCCCCTGCTTGGCTCCGCCACTTGTTACTTCTTTTTTTTTTCCTTCCATGCTTTGATTTCAACATTATTTTCTTGCAGAACTGTCTTTGCTAGAACATTATCTACCAGTACTTAATTGATGCACCAACTTTTCATGGGTTATTTGGTAAAATTTTCCAAGAAATTAAAACATTTTCATACTAGAATTCAAGTTCAAGAAGAAGAGATTTATTTTTTTTAAAAAAGGAAAAAGAAAAAAAAATGGAAGAATAAACTCATTTCTCTCCATTGTTCCCCCTAGCTACATAGAATACAGATTGTCCAAATCCCACTTCACTCAAACTGAAACCGCATGAGAAGTTTCACAGATTTGTATTTGTTACCCTTCTTATCATAGAGGGGAACTGCCCGAATCCCCGGCCTCAGCTCCGACACGGGCAAGCACGTCTGCCCGCCAAAATCACCTTTCTCGGATGTATTATCTTGATCTCTTACTTCAATCCTCAACAGAGCAAGCTCTGGTACTCTCAGTGGAAACACGAACTCCTCGTTCCAAAACGGAATCCAGTTGTCTTTCCTTGTCCGCGTCTTCACTTCTGCAGCATCCGGTGCCACACCAATTATATGCACCTGCAGCCGCATGCCCAATCAAACCCAAAGCACTAGGACAAACTTGCTACATTGTAGTCATGAGGTTAAAACTTAGCAACAAAACATGTATATACTCCCTTCGTCCCACTATTTGTGTCATGTTTTCCATTTTGCATATCCAGTTATAAATATTATGCTAAGCTAAACTCTTAAAAAATGTTGATCCTACTAGTTTTCCACAATGTACAACGTGACGAAAAGCAGCAGGTTATAAATAATGGGCCAGATGAAAGTATATAGCTAGCATTCATGTAAGTTGCCATTTGTGCTTCTTGCTAACCTTGGTATAGAAATCGGGCGGTGAGTATGCGTCGAAGTGCGTGTGGCTGAAATCGAACCTCCATCCATCTCCCATATACACAGTTACCTAACAAATTCATGGGACCATAGTTATCATCTAATATTGCACATAAAGTGTGTGATCAATTATTTTGATCACACATGGTAGTAGCTCACCCTTAATGTCTTCTTCACAGGCAATGGTAGTTTGGGGTCGAAAACCTCGTCGTTTGGACCTCTCTTCATTAGCAAATCGGGCTTCTTGACATAACCGCAGCCTCCATTGGATCTGAACAATCCATTCATAATCTGAAGTGATTTCCCATGGCCCTGTTTCACATATTTGTTCAAGATTACTTTAAACAAAATTAAAGAAATGCTAACATTTGAAATGTTAGATCACAAAGTAAATGAACCTGCATATTGAAAGCAACCATCTGAGCTCCATGCATCCACCCTATCATTGGCTTATAGTTCGACGAGGTTACTCTCATTCCTTTAGGATATATCCGAAGGATATTCTTCTGAGTGAATCTACAAGTGCAGATTCACTAACAAGTTAGAGAATTGCATGATGTAGATATGATTAAGAAATTTGCACAATGTAACATAAAGAGCACCTTATAAGATCTGTTGCATATAACTCTGCAGCTTTTTCCAGCCTTTGTTCGCTCAAACTAAGTCGACTAACTTTGTTACTTCCATTTCTTAACGTGTGCCTCAACCCCTTCTTCGCGTTCCCTGCATGAATGGCTATGATACGCTTGTATTCCGGTGCAGCCATAGTCCTCGACTTCTGCAGGACCTCTTCAATTTCTTCGTCTTCCTCATCACTCTGATTTTTTTTCAAAGAGAAATTAAAATTTACGAATGGGAGATAGCATTGTATCACCATATATAACAGCTAGAAACAACTCGATTAGCCATTTTCACCTTGTCATCATCCTCCGATGAATCTTTTTCCTGCACAGCCGAAGTTTCCCCGTCCTTATTGTTGTTACTAGAAAGGTATTCTTTTGGTGGCTTGGTGGAGACTACGATTTTGTGCTTTAAGTCATTAGGCGAAGGAAATTCACTCATGCCGTCAAACTTAGGGATATAGAGCATATCTCCGAAAACATGTGTAATCATCTAAGAATAATTACAAACAAAATCATTAACCTCACAAACATGTTGGCATATACCTAAGTACGTATGTTTCAAGAAGCGTGATGAGCCCATATCACACACTTACCCCTGCAACTTTAGCCTGAAGATCAGGAGTAAGGTGATCCTCTAGAGTAATGATGACAGGGTAGGGAGATTTTACGAAGGCGTGCTTCCTGATCGACTCCAAGCAATTCATCAGTGACACCGGAGGAGTTAGTGTCCTGCATGTTTCTAAAACATTTATACTTCCAAATTCCTAGCTAGAGATCAATACCCTGTATTTCTTGAAAATGTAGAATGAATTCATGTCGAGCTCTATCTTTGCTTACCTTCCATGAAGGACATGGATGCTATCTTTGGTGGAATTAGGCCATAAATCGAGCTCTATGCCCCGAACGCCGTTTTCGAGAGCTTCGATGATCGGGATTTCGCTACACTCACTGTTGAGTTGATTTCCAACCAAGTAGGAGTTGTGGCCTGTATATATGAAATAGTGTTGCATTGGAGCACTCATGTCATGGTGCACCTGGATTTTAATTTGCAAATAGTTAAGGTGTGTCTAATATTTATACGTACTTTGCAATTTTATAGTATTATTTAGTGAACCTTAACATGCATGGAGATGCAAATGGCTAGCATTAGTATTTTTTTTTTCACAATTCGCATATGATGACTTCGATTTTTTTAAAAAGTGGGACAATTGAAATGGGACGAAGGAAATATCAAACTTCAATAACTTCAAAATTGATACCATTTCTAACATGATAGGGATGTTGACTAGTCCAAAGTAGTAGATTTACTAAAAAGGAACAACTTAAATAAAGATTATAGAACGAAAATTTCAAGCTTCACGACTTTGAACCGAATAACTCGATAGCCTTTGAGAAACAAAATGGTTTATTTCTTGTATCTTAGTAGTTTTTCCGCCTCATTCTAGTTGACTACGTTAACTAGAATTTTATTTTACCGTTCGATTTTTCTTTTAATTCGATTTGTATGCACTTTTTTTTACCTACTATTTTCTATAAATTCAGTATCGTACAATTTAGTTAAATTTTACATTATTGACTTAAGTTCACCCCCCATCCAATCAGGATTCATAATTATTCTTAATTTAATTTCAATTTTACTAATTAAAATATGGAGTATTAGGGTATAATTTTTTTTAATTCCAATTTTTATTCATACATATTAATTATGATTATGTGTGTATTTTATTTAATTTTAATTTTCTAGAAAAATATTACAACCGTAAAAAAAAGTAATTAATTTGTCACATATTGGCACATTAAAATTAGAACATACATTATCATTAGATATCAGTTTTTGGAAACAAAATTAGGGTTCTCTTACTGTATGTAATTTATTCCCACTGCTTTTTTTGACATGGTCTGTTTTATTACTCTATCGGTCTCACTTCACTAGTAATGCTTCCTATTTTGGGTCGTTCCTTTCACTAGTCTTGTTTCCTAAATTGGAAATAATTAACCCTTATTTTTCAATATGGACCTCTTACTTTTCTCTTTTAAAACTTGCACATAAAAGCTCGTGCCGAAAAAAACACTAATTGGGACGGAGGGAGTATTTTATATCACTCATATAATACACAAACGAGTCACATTAGGAAAACGGAGGGAGTATATAGAATCTCCAACTACTTTAGTACTCCCTCTATCTCCACTATATTAGCAATGTTTTGAAATGACTCAATAGCCGGTGTAAAAGAAAATGTGTGGCTATAATCAATTTTAAGGAAGGAAAATTAACTATAGTCATGTATTCGTTGCTAATTTAGAAAATGTGACTATTAAATATGATGCACAAAAATGAAAAGTGCATTCAATATAATGGACAAAGGTACTAGATGATAAATATCCAACTGCTTTAGGAGGTGATAAGAAAGTAGTAGTACTATATAAATTAATTAGTGCATTATCTCCTAAGGTGGCGTTGTGTAGATTAGTTCTAGACTTCTCTCTCTTTAATCCTTTTGACTATCAAGCCCCACTATTTAAAATAGCCATTTTGATATAGTAAACACAAATAATAGTCACTCATATAAAAAATACAAAAACTAGCCACTCTTACCAAATTACCCTTATACATGAATACAATACTTGTTTATTCTTGTATTATGCAATAAATTTACACCAATACATGATTAACATTACATGACTCATGTATTCGAATACATGAGTCATGTATTCATGTAGTATGAAATAAAATCTAAACAATACATGAATACACGAATACATGACTCGTGTATTCATGTATTATGAAATAAAATATGTCCAATACATGAATATATAAACTTATGATCACCAATACATGAATATGAATACATGACTCGTGTATTCTTGTATTATAAAATAAAATTTGACCAATACATGAATACACAAATACATGACTCATATATTCATGTATTTTGAAATAAAATCTAACTAATACATGAATACACAAATACATGACTCTTGTATTTATATATTTTAAAGCAAACGTTAAATAATATATTATTATCCGACTTATATATATTAGTATATTTTGAAATAAAATTATATAAGAAGAGGGAAAAAGAAAAAAAAGAAGAAGAAGAAAATAAAGAGAAAAAACGAAATGAAAAAAAAAAAAAAAAAAGAACAAGAAAAAATTGGGAAAAGGTAAAACAAGAAGAAAAAGGGTAAAAGAAAAAAAGAAAAAAAGAAAAAACAAAAGGAGCGAACGATTAAATTAGGAAAGAAGAAAAGGAAAAGTAAAGGGAAAAGGAAAAAAAAGAAAAAGAAAAAAGATGAAGAGCAGCGATACCAGGCGAGAATGAAGAAGAAAAAGAAAGAATAGGGAGAATTTAAGTAAAACAATTAAGGATAAATAGGACAATTAACATAAAAAGTGGTTAATATTTGTATTTTTTATATGAGTGGCTATTATTTGTGTTTACAATATAAATTAGTGTAATTAAGTAGTCATTTACTCATTTTGATATGCTCTGAGTAAAAACCGTCGTTTCTTTTTATGGAGGAAATATACATCCCCTATGAGCATATCCAATTCCCTGCGTACTAACTACTACTACTAAACACTGGTACTAACCAATACTAACGAAAACATTTAAAATATTTCTCGAATATATGAGTATTATAAAAAACAACATCAAAGTGAGTGTCAATAGCTGCATTATGTTAAATCCATGTAAAATGTTTGACTTTAGGCTTGTACTAAAACTCTCTCTCTCCCTCACTTACATTTTTCATTTTTTTCTCGTTTAATTTATCAAGAAGTTGACCAAATGATGCAACAAGATGCAACCGTTTTAATAAGACATAAACATTCATAAGGGGGAAGAAAATCAAACCTGGTAATTAATGGGGCCGTTGAGATCATCTCGGAGAAGGTAATCGAAGAAGTCATCGATGCCGAGGCCGAGGCCGGCCGGTGTCGTGGCGGCGGAGGGATACCTCCGCCGCGATGGCCTCCGCGTGGGCGGCAGTGCAGCCTTCCTCACCTTGGTACTCCACCAAGAACTTCCGCAGCTGCACCGCCGTCATGTGGCCCCCGCCACCGCTGTATTGGATAAACGCCGCCCTGACCTCCGGCGGGGCCTGCGGCTCGGTGATCTTGAACTTCCGGTTGAACCATCCGAGCACCCGGTAGTTGTGACTCCCCATTACTTTCTCTCTCCTCTCTCTCTCTCCCCCTATATGTATTTAAATATGATTTCATACATTCGGCAACTATATACTATGTAACGCGTCGAACGAACTCTTTTGAATGGTTCTTTCTTGGAAGCCTTGTCGTTGGTGAGAGAGTTAGTTTATTGGATGGATCTGAAAAAAAAATGGTTGTTTCTAAGGATTCTGAGGGTTTTCTTGTTATCTTTTCTTTTGTTGGGAAGACTTTTTAGTTAATGGATCTGAAGGGGAAAAATATAATTGCGTGCGAAGAGTATTAATTTTATATAGTACTGTAGTACGTATTTTTATAGAAATTAGTCGCTAGGAAACACAAGTGGGAATCAAATTAATGCGATCCGTGTTGCTCACCTTTGTGTGTCAATTGAAACGGCACGGGTTGTTTGGTAAGTGAAGTCAGATTATCTTAAGCGGCAGCGGTAAAATAAGAGTATTAGCATTACAGACAACGAGATTGATGGTGGTTACACGAAAACGAAAAGTATGTTGATTAGGAGGTTGCTGAAAATTGGTGCATTAAAAGTCTCCTAATTAAGAAATTGTTGTTAAGTACTCCTTCCGTTTACTCCTATTTGACCACATTTATTGGGACGTTTATTTTCATTTTGACCCTTTATATTTTAAGTCCAATATCTCACATTAACCCCTACATTTATTCCCTAATATTCCACTTATTTTCACATTTATATCATTAACACTCCATTTATCTCTACCTTTACGTCATAAACTTGAAATTCTTAAACACCGTGCCGAAAAGAAATGTGTCAAATGAAGATAAACGGCGGGAGTACTACCTATGTCCCTTGTTATTAATCTCATTTGTCATTTGTTTTTCTCACTTGTTAGTCTCATTTTCTAAAATGACAAAAAATGTTAGGCTACAATTAACTATCTCTCCTTAAAATTGATTATAGTTGTTGGATATTATTGGCATTTGATCAATAATATGGAGTGGATATTTAACTTGATTGTGAGATTAAATGTCGTAGTATTAATCTTCTCGATGAGTAGATAATGCGATATAATTATATGCTCAAATCCAATATATATATATGATGAGTGAGATATATTATATCATAGGGTTGTTGTCCCACATTGGAGAATTAACATTCTCTAATCTTGTTTAAAAGTAACTAAACAAGTGAGCTAATTAAGAAGCGGGTTAAGTGAATAAAGACAGGCCCTCACTTGTTTGGGCCTTGCCTTGGGTCTCATTAACTTTCGTTTTGGGCCAAGGAAGCAAAACGTTATTGGGTTGAGTAGGCAGGCCAAGGTATGATCTAGTGTGGTAACAACTTCCGCGTCTGGCGTGTAACGGAATGATCTAGCTTTTGTAATCACCTCTGTGACAGGCGTTGTAACGGCCATTGAGTCTACCATTTCGGTGTAACATCCCACGAATCTCAAGTGTAACAACCCACCAATTTAGGAGAGACGTTTACCATCTCCTTTTCCACCTAATGGGCATTGACGTCCAAGACTCCACTAAAAACCCTAAAGTTTGATATGCCTATATATAGGAGCATGAGAGAGCATTCATTCATAGGTTTTGAAGTCATAGACACATTCTACTCTCAAAATTTGCATCTCTCTTTTGCATCCTTTTCCATTCACGAGTTCAGTCCTCGCCTCGCTCTAGTTTGCCGGAGCTCCGAGGTCTTGTGGTGCTACTACCGAGAAGATGAAGCCGTTTTATCTTTGGGGAAGATACGCCAAAATCGAGAGCACTACGAGGGCTTATCTCGTCTTGCGGAAAGAGGATATTTCCTCGACTCGGCTATTTCATTTCTTTGTGTTTTATTTTCGTTGTATTCAGTTCTTTATTTCCGATTTGAGTTGTAATTCGTCCTAATACTGTTTTGAATAGTCATTTTCGCCCCTGGCAAGTTATCTCTTTGTATCCAGCATTGTACCTGCCACAGTGGTTAGCACAATGTAGGATACAAACCCTATTTCATCCAACAATCGCAAGACGAGATATACACTTTCCAATTTAAGGAGATGATGACTGCTTCCGCATCCACTGAATCCAGCACATGCGCAACCACTATGGCTTCGACAATGTCCAATCCGTTGCTGTCCAGCCACCCTACGGCGTCAGGAACAATGGCGAGCACAATGCTTACCTCTGGAGGTTCCTCTACTTCCTGGGTGTTCAATAACCATTTGGGGTTGACTGGTGGATCAGCATTTAGCGGCGCCGTGGGTTCCACTTTCAGTGGTAACGTTGGATCCTTGAACGGATCTGGTGTTAGGCACATGGGGGTCAACAACAGTTCCCATTTGGGAGCGAACTCAGCGCAATAGGTGATGCCGTTCGCCGAGAAGCCACCGAAGTTCGGAGGAGCCGACTTCAAGAGATGGTAGTAGAAAATGTTGTTCTATTTGACAACATTGAGATTTGCAAACTTCCTAAAGGAAGAAGAGCCCTCTAAGCCAAGTGGGCAAAAGGCAAGCTTTGTCGTTCGCGTTGCATACGACAATTGGCAAAACGGAGACTACCTGTAATGCCCCGATATTAAGGAACAATAATATCCTAAACCGGGGGTTACGTTAGCGAAATAGAAGAATAATAAAGAATAACCTAATTGATTTAGTGGCATGTATTGTTCGATTATACAGTAGTCAAACTAGAATATTATAACCAATATTTGATGAATACAACAATATATAGTAATCTGTGAATCAAGAATACAAATTACCATATTTAAACATAAGTTCCAATAGTCATTAATAACTTTAAGGAAACCGAATATTCGAGAGTACGGGTAGGATACTAATTTGTGGAAAACAACCACATACTTGAGTTTGAAAAAAAACGTAAATTATTCAAAGGAAGTGTTGCAGCGGATAAACACAGATAGTTTAGATGTATGAAGACATATAAACTCGACTTGAACAAAGCTGTACAATTATTTATTAAAAACAAGTCACTCAGCACACCTCCATCCCATCACCAAGCTTAACCTGCACATTTTAGAAATAATATACATGGCTGAGTACAAAGTACTCAGTGACACATGCCGAAACAGTTGAAAGTGATCCATAGAGCTATATATTGAACTTGCCACAATAAGCATATCACGAGTAATACTTGAAATGACTCGATTATGCTAAAATGTTTTGTTAAACTTTAATGTAAATATGTCTGCAGCCGAAACAGTTGAAAGTGATCCATAGAGCTATATATTGAACTTGCCACAATAAGCATATCACGAGTAATACTTGAAATGACTCGATTATGCTAAAATGTTTTGTTAAACTTTAACGTAAATATGTCTGCAGACAGTTTATATCACAAGTATGAACCAAAACTACAATTTACATAGAAGTGTCGAGAAGGTGGCCCCCTTCTCAAACACAATGATCGGTCGACACTCTAGACGACTCACGATCTTAAGTGTACACGTAATTCTACCTTGCGTAGAACCGAATTAGTCAGAACAATGTAGTTGGTATCACACAAAAATCATAACCAAGGCAAGATAATTTAATTATAAAATATATTTCATATAGCATTTGATCAATCATTCTGTTTGATAGAAAGCCCACCTGTCTCTGCTTTATTTAACTAATTCGGCTTCTTCTTGTCGCTTCTCTTGATCACTTTTCGCTCGTACCTTCATTGGTTTAACGATATGAAGGTTCGTATAAGTACATATAAACGAGAAAGAAAGTAGAAGATAAAATGACAAATCTTATTTAGCTACTTCCTATTAGAACTCTAATGAAAGAATATTAATTCCTTTTCTTAATGTCTCGTTATTATAAAACATATGGCTAATATTGTAGTTAATAAGATAATTTCTTTTATTATTGCAACCCAATGAACAAAAAGGAGAAAGAATTCATTTGCATATTCTTTTTCTACCCTTTTCTATTGTGTATATGCACAATAACTAATGGTCACTTAAGGGAAAATCATAACATAATTATGTTTTAAGAACTAAAATAAGTGTTCCATAATGTAACTGTTTTGACAGCATAGCCATGTTCACTTATAACGAACATAAGTTGCTCGTGTGATGTCCAAAAGAAATGATTCAAGAAGATCTGGAAACCTTAAACAATTCACAACAACTTCACTCAAATGCAAAATTTCTATCTGAGCAAGGGAAAGTGTCAAAAACAGGGGTTTAAGTAAGGACAGTGTTGCTGTCCTGTTTCAGATTTACTTTACGACATCTCAACTTCGTACGGTCGCCTAGAGCGCATAAAAATTCAGATTGGAGTGTTAAAGGTATCAATAGAAACCTAAGAAAGTATAATATAACTTCCATTTATTTACCAATCCCAGATAAACAATAGAAGAGGCTCGAAAACGTTAATGAAAAACGAAGGCAGAAAGGGTTTGTCAACATTCTCAGTTTTGACAGGTAGAATTTGATAAATCATAGTAAATTCATAGAAACTCCGATGTGGGTGTAAAAGGTACTGATTGAAAGATGAGATAACATTATAAAACCTTCATTTAGAAAACGTTCCAAGAAAACCAAGAAAAGACACTCGAAAACGTCGATGAAAAAGGATGAAAAAGAAAGACAGAAACTGCTCGCTAAAAATTTAGGCTGGACATATATAATTCAAAAATTCATAGTAAATTCATACGAACTCCGATTTGAACGAACGAAATATGTATAGGAAGCTACTGAAACGTAATTTAACATGGAAGAAGAATCGAAGCCAGTTTATGAACGAAAGACTCTGAATATGGCTCGCAAGTAGGTTGAATTTCCAGATTCTTATAAGAGTAACTTCCTTAATTTCAAGAACATAGACTAAATGAGTTACTTACACAATCAAATGATACCTAGAGGTCGGATTCCTTTGAAGAACAACATCAAACAAGTAGATTATCCCCAATTCCTACAACTCTCATCATTCTCTCTAGAACTCATAAGATTCAATTTTGCTTGAACTTAAAAGAATTAGGGCAGAGTTTACCTTGTTCAGTGCAACAACGTAATCACCTAGGTCGGAAACATCTTGGAAGGATTTCAGCGAAGGGGATGAAGAGAGAATCAGACAGAGAAGGTTTGTGTTGTGTGTTCTGTGTTCTGCGTTTCTACGTATGAAAGAAGGCGCAGAAATAATATTTAGATATTATTTAGCAATTTTAATTTCTTTTTTCAATTAATTAAATTCCTTTTATTAATGTCTCTTTTATTTACTTAATTATTTTTCCTTGTTCTTATTTCTCCTTCTTTTCTGAACAAAAATTCTCACTTCTTCCTTTTTCTTTCTTTCTTTCTTTTATTTCTTAAATGAATTTATTAATTATTCTACACATATATATATATATATTTCTATTATTCCCGTCGTTCGATGAGGCCAAACGAAAAGAAAGAAAATACGTATTTTTCTTAATTCTATTCTACTAATTTCCGTATTTCTCATCCCTTGCATAAATCATATTTTCTTCTATAAGATTTATCTATGCTAAATATCATTAATTACTACTAATATAGATATCTAGACTAATAAAAATATGGGGTGTTACATCATTTCCCCCTTTAAAGAAATTTCGTCCCGAAATTTGTTTACCTTGTTAAAAAGTTTCGGGTATTTCTCTTTCATCTTTGCTTCGAGTTCCCATGTTGCTTCTTCTTGTCCATGGTGTCTCCATAGAACTTTGACTAGGGTAATCGACTTAGTTCGTAGTTGTTGGATTTTTGTATCTAATATCGCTTCGGGTCTTTCTTCGTAGCTTAGGTCAGGCTCTAGATTGACTTCTTCTTGATGAAGGACATGCTTTGGATCAAAAACGTACTTCCGCACTGAAAGATGTGAAATACGTTATGAGTGTTGCCTGCGCTCGATGGCAATGCCAACTTGTGAGCAACTGCACCTATTCTGTCAAGAATTTCAAAAGGTCCTATAAATCTTGGTATAAGCTTTCCTTCTACTCCGAATCGATGGACTCCTCGTGTCGGTGAAACCTTCAAGAAAACTTTATCTCCTATCTCAAATTGTAATTCAGACCTTCTTGAGTCGGCATAAGACTTCTGGCGATCATGTGCTTCCTTGATTCGTTGTCTAATCTGCCGAACTATTTCTATCATTTCTTCTACAGTCTCAGGTCCTAATATCTTCCTTTCACCTACTTCATCCCAGTAAAGTTGTGATCGACACTTTATGCCGTAGAGGTCTTCATATGGTGCTCTACCAATTGTCGCTTGATAACTATTGTTATACGCAAATTCAATAAGCGGTAAAACTTGTTCCTAATGGTCACCTCAATCTAATACAACGGTTCGAATCATGTCTTCTAGAATCTGGATGGTTCTCTCGGATTGTCCATCTGTCCGTGGATGAAAAGCTGTACTAAAATTTAATTTAGTACCCAATTCCTCTTGCAAACTTCTCCAAAAATGATAGGTGAATTTAGAAACTCTATCTGATGTAATTGTTATTGGTACTTCATGTAAGCGTATGATCTCACGGACATACAACTGAGATAACTTTTCAGATCCATAGGTAAATGGAATTGGTTGAAGTGGGCACACTTTATCAGTCTATCTACAATTACCCATATTGTAGTATTCCCTCTTTTAGACTTAGGTAATCCCATTACGAAGTCCATGGCAATATGGTCCCACTTCCATTCAGGAATATCCAAAGGTTGTAGCTTCCTGTAAGGTCGTTGATGTAAGGCCTTCACTTGTTGACATGCTAAACATTGTTCTACAAATGAAGCTACATCTCGTTTCATTCCTTCCCACCAAAATTTTACTTTCAGATCTTGGTACATTTTGGTGCTTCCTGGGTGAGCAGTATAAGGAGTATCATGAGCTTCACTCATGATCTCGTTCCTTAAATCTTCGTCATTTGGTACACAAATTCACTTCTCGTATAAAATGGCATTATCCGCAGCTTCTTTGTAATTTTTTGCTTTCTCTTTTCGAATCTCCAGTCGAAGTTTTTCTAACTTCTCATCCTCTCTTTGGACAGTAATAACTTTAGATCTTAAATCAAGAGTTACTACCAGTGCCGCAATCATTTTTACTGTTGTACATGGTGGTACAACCACTTCTATATATTCAACTTCTCGAAATCCCTTATTAGCTCATTCTCCTCCGTAAGAAGAAATCCTAATTCTGGTCCTCCCTTTCTACTTAAGGCATCTGCGACAACATTAGCTTTGCCTGGATGATAGTGAATCTTGCAATCATAGTCTTTTACTAGTTCGAGCCATCTCCTCTGCCTCATATTCAATTCTTTCTGCTCGAAGAAGTACTTAAGGCTTTTATGATCTGTGAAAATTTCACACCTGGCTCCATAGAGATGGTGTCTCCAAATTTTCAATGAGTATACTACTGCCGCTAATTCCAAATCGTGATTTGGGTAATTCAGTTCATTTGGTTTAAGCTGCCGGGAGGCATAAGCAATGACCTTCCCTTCTTGCATTAGTACACAACCTAAGCCATTCTTTGATGCATTGGTGTAGATGATATAGTCCTTCCCGGCTTCTGGAACTGCTAACACTGGAGCAGTGGTTAGCCTCTTCTTAAGCTCCTGGAAATTCTCTTCACATTCATCTGTCCTTTTGAACTTGGAATCCTTCTTAAGTAATCGAGTCATAGGTTTTGCTATCTTAGAGAATCCTTCAATGAATCTCCGGTAATAGCCTGCTAAACCTAAGAAACTCCGAATCTCGTGAGGTGTAGTTGGTGATCTCCATTCTTTCACGGCTTGTACTTTTGTTGGATCAACCTTGATTCCTTCAGACGAAACAATATGCCCCAAGAAATTCACTTTATCAAGCCAAAACTCGCATTTGCTGAATTTGGCATATAGTTTCTCTCCTCTAAGTCTTTCCAAGTCTATTCTAAGATGTTCTTCATGCTCTTGTTCATTTTTGGAGTAGATGAGAATATCATCTATGAATACTAGAACGAACTTATCCAAATACTCGTGAAAAACTCTGTTCAAGAGATCCATGAACACTGCTGGTGCATTGGTTAATCCGAATGGCATTACTAAAAATTCGTAATGACCATATCTTGTTCGGAATGCAGTCTTTGTTATATCTTGGTGACGAATCTTCAGCTGATGGTAACCTGATCTCAAATCTATCTTTGAGAAAATACCAGTTCCCTTGAGTTGATCAAATAAATCGTCAATCCTTACCAATGGATATTTGTTTTTCAATGTCAATATGTTCAACTCCCGGTAATCGATACACATCCTCAAGCTCCCGTCTTTCTTTTTGACAAATAAGATAGGTGCTCCCCATGGAGAAACACTTGTTCTTATAAATTCTAGATCGAGCAATTCTTGCAGCTGGATCTTTAGTTCTTGTAACTCCTTTGGGCCCATTCTGTATGGCGCCTTACATATCGGAGTTGATCCTGGTTCGAGATCAATGGTGAACTCCAATGGTCTATTCGGGGGTAGTCCTGGTAAAACTTCGGGGAAAACATCCTTGTATTCCCGAACTACAACTACTTCATTGATGTCCTTTCCTTGCTCGGCTTCTGAATTTAGATAGACAACGTATGCTTTTGCACCTTCATTCCTTAATAGCTTCTCCACTTGCATTGCTGAAATGATTGTGGTCTTGTTCATCTCCTCCTTCCCAATGCCATAAAAACTAGTTGGTTTCGTTCCCGATAGATGGAAAACGATTTGTCAATCTTTACAGCGTATTGTAGCAAAGTTTTCTATAAGCCAATCCATTCCTAAGATGATATCTACGTCCCACATAAACATTATGTTCAAAGTTTTAGCTTTCATCTTAAGAGATCCTAATTCAAAGTTTAGGTTAGAACAAACATGAGTGACTGTGGTGGCTTTTCCTACTGGCGTTGTTACTCTTAATGCTTGAGTAGCTTTTCCTACTTCTAGTTCAAGATTATCTACGCAAGAGTTTGATATGAATGAATGCGACGCGCCGGTATCAAACAGAATGATAACAGGTATGCCTCTTAGTTGTCCTTTACTTGCCAGATTACCTTGGCCTTTATCGTAATTTTTCTGTTTGAGGGACAAGAGTCGCTGGTGTTGTTGTTGGTTTTGCTGAGGAGGTTGTCTAATCCTTTGCTGTTGTGGTTGGCAATGACAGGGATGATTTTGGGGAAGTCCCTCCATAGCTCTCAACTGTGTGGACTGGTTATGAACAGTTCTTCTATTACTCGCCCCGAATTGTTTATTTGGGCATTGAGGAGAGTAGTGGTCTGTCTGTCCACATGTGTAGCAACTGTTGCTACCAACTCTGCATATTCCAGTGTGCCTCATGTTGCACTTGGCACAAGAAGGAATCCCTTGTAGATTATTCGGTGCCCTCATTTTCTCTTGTCCTCTGTACTGTTGTTTACCTTTTTCCTGATTTGATTGTTGTTGAGCGTGTCCGTGTCCTTGTCCTTGACCTTGCCATGGCTTCTTGTTTGAGTGACTTGCATTGTTCGAAAAGTCCTTTCTTTTCTGATTCAGACCATGGCTTGAAAATGGTCGGTTCCCGGTTGTTGCAACTTGATTTTAGAACTGAGGTGGTGCTGAGGTTTAAACTGATTTATCAGGTTGCATGGCTAACTCCATATCTAGTGCACGGTTCAAGGCTTCACGATAAGATAAACCGTGTTGACTTGCCATCACTATCCTTATGTCTTGTCTTAATCCAGAACGAAAGAGTTCATACATCTTTTCATCCGTACCAACCTTCTCATAAGCGAAACGGGCTAGGTCACAAAATTCACGGTCATATTCAGAAATTGACTTCTTTCCTTGCTTCAGATTGGAAAATTCTGACTCCTGCTTTCGATAACTCTGGGGAATGTACTTCTCATATAGAGCTTCCTTGAATTGCTCCCATGTCAATTCATCTAGCTGAGCTTAGGTATATGTTTTCTGTCTCGCCTCCCACCAATAATCAGCAGAACCCTGTAGCTGATATGACATACAAAGAAGACGCTCTTCATCATTACAACGAAGAAACTTAAAAACTCGTTCTAAGGCACGAATCCATTCTTCAGCATCAGATGGATTCCCTCTTCCATTAAAAGTTGGAGGATTTTGACGAAGAAAAAGTTCTTCAATCCTTCTCCCTGGCGGTGGAGGTGGCGTAGGATCTCTTTCTTCATCCTCCTCACTGTCGTCACTCTGATGTTCTTTCCTTCTAGGTGGCTTACTAAACAAAATGATAAAAATATTTAGTATCCTTAATTATTTTTCTTCATCTATACTACAATAGATACTACACTTAATCCCAATTCTAATAACAATCGATCAATAATAATGAATTTTTCTTCAAGTTGTCATGTTCTTCACAAAATATTCGTTCTTAGCATGCTAGCTCATGCTCATCATTATCTCACAATTCACAATAAATAAATAAATATGACAACCATGAAACATACTCCATAAAATATATTGACACTAGTCATCCATCATATATTGATTTGGAAAATTGCCTCCTTTGAGGACTTCTACAAAAGAGGGGTGAGGTATATTTACAAACCCCTATGGGTTAGGTGTGACGTTCACCTAAACACCAAGCTACGGTGCTGCATGTACTTCGCTACCGGCCTATGTCAAAAGTTTGTGTGCAACTATGCACTACAGAGTATGTACATCTACGTCATTCTAAGCATGATATATACTATGGCATCATATAATAGTGAGTACTATTGTCATCATCATACATACATATATAAGCATAAATAATAATAACAGTGTATCATCGTCACTAAGTAGTTAGTAGAGAGATCTAGTTGTCAGCTGGAGCCGGGTTGTCCTCATCCGGGTCTTCCTCCTCATCATCAGCCACAGCGCCATCATCGGCGTCTCCTCCAGCATTGGCAATCACGTCAGAATCTGCATCAGACGCAGTCACTAGGTCTTCACCGTGATGTGCAAATCCATTAGTAGTAGTAGAGTAATCTGGGAGAGCTCGAGGTGAAGCAGGAGGGAGATGAATGGGTAGGTTTTGGGCAAAGCCCGGTGGATCAAACTCGGGTATGTGAGGAATTATCTGAGCCATAGGAGAAGAAGGCTCAGAATAGTAGACAGCAGGGTCAAGCTCAGGCTCAGGTCATCCTGAGGCACTAGCACTGGCTGAACAACAAGTGGAGGTGGAGGTCCAGGAGGCGGCGCATCATAAATAAGATAACGGGTACCAATCTATGTGATGAAGCTCCCACACCTAGTATACTCATCTCCCCAGTAGTTGTCACCACTATGCATTGGAATAATCGAATTTACCCAGCTACGCCACTCCTCTGGCAGAAGTGGGATCAACTGCAGAATCACTGCCCTAGCTGTTACTCCATGCGCATTTGCTGCCCTCCATAGTCGCTCATAATGAGCTAAGAACTCCATAAGAGTGTCCTTTGAGCTTATCGTATACATGTAGAACTCGATCACTTCGGGGGCTAAGGGACCATCCATTCCTACGAAGGTTATTTAAGTTAGAAACGTTGAGATGAGATGAATCTCGATATGATAAGCAAACAAACATACTCATCATATGTTTGCAAGTAGTATAGCGATGTTACTCTCAAGTAACAAGATTATGCGATGCTCATGCCACTTCCCAAGTAACGAGGTGGTACATACTCGCATTACTCCTCGAGTAAGAAGGGTGGTACGTGTTCGTGTTACTTCCCAAGCAACAATGGTGGTACATGCTCGTTTTACTTCCCACGGAACAACGGAGGTACATGCTCGTTTTACTTCCCAAGGAACAACGGTGGTACATGTTCGCAATTGTGGTATCATATCCCGACTATCGCACGTAGTTCACAATAGCCAACATCTTGAATACAAAAACAATCACAAGGTATTCACATTAGAATCCTTATAACCCCAAACAATTCACATATCCACATAATATCATTTTACATAGATAATCAATCTGGAAAAGTAAACTTACCGGTTAAGCTGGATGAGATGAGGATGATGATACGATCCTTGACGACCGAATTGAAGACGCACACGGAAGGAATAACACTACGAACGAACGAAATTGAAAAACAAGATAGATATTCCAATATACCTAAGATCTAATCCTATAAATGATATAAGTCAGTTTTAAAAACAGCCTATACCCCAAATAGCGATCGTCTTAGTCACACGGGAACGATGATTGACACACAACGAGTGATGATTGACTCGCTGATTCGCCGGATAATTAATTCGTCTTGGAATAATCAAGTAGAATTAGAGTTCGAGGAACTCTCAAGAGAGAATAAAAACTCACAATAATATTAATGATAAGATGTCTAATTTTCGTCCACAAAGACCCCCTTATATAGGGAGGCAAATAAAACCATCTAAACCTAATCAAACTAGGAAATAACTGACCTAAAGTCAAAGGTATGGCCCAACCCATTAACCAACATGATATAAACCCAAAAACAAGTCTTTTAAGCCCAAAAACGTGGCCTGAACAAAAACACACGAAAATTAAAATAAATTCTTCAATCTTCAGCCCGATCGCACTTAATAAAATTAACAACTCGCGGGTTGTCCGGTTCGCCTTCTCCAATGGGCTTCTTCATCAATTCTTGAGCCCAAACTTCTTGGATCAATCCTTGCAAGCCTTCCTTGAACTTCTTAGCTCGAGTTCTCGTTACCGGCCCTTCGGGAACATGAACAGGATCTTGACTCAACGAACCTTGGACTCCATCATTCCCCTCCTCTTGAAGAGGATTTGTCCTCAAATCCAAGTCGTCACCTGGACTCAAATCAGCCACATTGAATGTAGCACTAACATTATACTCACCAGGTAAGTCCAATTTGTAGGCGTTATCATTGATGTACTCCAACACTTGAAAAGGTCCGTCGCCTCGAGGTAACAACTTCGAACGCCTTTGCAACGGAAACCTTTCCTTGCGCATATGCAGCCATACCCAATCTTCGGGCTCAAACACAACTTGACGGCGCCCCTTGTTGGCTTGTTTGGCATACTGCTCTGTTCGTCTTTCAATATTCAGCCTTGCCTTCTCATGAATCTGTTTCACAAAATCAGCCTTTTTCTGGCCATCAAGGTTAGTATGCTCATGTTGAGGCAATGGAGATAAATCTAAAGGAGTTAAAGGATTAAAACCATAGACAATCTCAAAAGGCGAAAACTTAGTAGCAGAATGAACAGAACGATTATATGCAAACTCAACATGTGGCAAACATTCTTTCCAAGACTTAATATTCTTCTTGATTATAGCCCTAAGCAAGGTAGATAAAGTCATATTGACTACTTCAGTTTGACCGTCAGTTTGTGGGTGACAAATAGTAGAAAACAACAGTTTAGTACCTAACTTACCCCACAAAGTCTTCCAAAAGTAACTCAAAAACTTCGCATCCCTATCCGAAACAATAGTCCTAGGCATTCCATGCAATCTAACAATCTCTCGAAAGAACAAATCAGCAACATGTGATGCATTATCAGATTTATGACATGAAATGAAATGCGCCATCTTAGAAAATCTATCCACCACCACAAAAACAGAATCACTACCACGCTTACTCCTACGCAGTCCTAACACAAAATCCATAGAAATATCAATCCAAGGAGCAGTAGGAATAGGCAATGGCGTATACAAACCATGAGAACTCACTCTAGACTTAGCTTGTTTACAAGTGACACATCTACCACAAATTCGCTCAACATCACGCTTCATATGAGGCCAAAAGAAGTGTTCATGCAAAACAGCTAAAGTCTTAGCAACGCCAAAATGTCCCATCAAACCCCCACCATGAGATTCAAACAACAACAATTCACGAAGAGAACACTTAGGAACACATAACCTATTTTTCTTAAACAAATAGTCATCATGCTTAAAGTACTCTTCAAAACCACATTTCTCACATGCTCGATAAATCTCACCAAAATCAGCATCATCCACATATAAACTCTTCAAACACTCGAAACCAAGCAACTTAGCATCTAAAGTAGAGATCAAGGCATACCTCCGTGAAAGTGCATCAGCCACTACATTCTCTTTACCTTGCTTGTACTTGATGACGTAAGGAAATGTGTCTATGAACTCCATCCACCTAGCAAGCCTCTTGTTCAACTTGTGCTGCCCCTTCAAGTGCTTCAAGGACTCATGATCGGTGTGAATGACGAATTCGTTGGTCCACAAGTAGTGCTGCCACGTTTTCAAGGCTCTCACCAATGCATACAGCTCCTTATCGTATGTTGGATAGCTCAACGTTGCTCCGTTTAACTTCTCGCTGAAGTACGCCACCGATTGTCCTTCTTGCATCGAAACTGCACCAATTCCAACACCAGAAGCAACACATTCAATCTCAAAAGATTTAGAAAAGTTAGGAAGAGATAATACCGGGGCGTGTGTCAGTTTGTACTTCAAAAGCTGAAATGCCTTCTCTTGATCTTCTCCCCAATAAAACTCCACATTCTTCTTGATGATGGCCGTCAATGGTGTTGCAACACTACTGAAATGAGGCATGAATCTCCTATAAAAGCTAGCAAGTCCGTGGAAACTTCTAACTTCTCCAATGCTCTTTGGACTCGGCCACTCTTGAATAGCTCGTATTTTCTCATCGTCAACCTGTACACCCTGTGCACTAACAACAAATCCAAGAAACACAAGCTTCTCCGTACAAAAGATGCACTTCTTTAGGTTAGCAAACAGCCTCTCCTTCCTAAGTACATCTAAAACAGACCTCAAATGATCAACATGCTCATCATGACTCTTGTTATACACTAAGATATCATCAAAATAGACAACTACAAATCTGCCAATAAAAGCTCGTAAAGCATGGTTCATAAGACGCATAAATGTACTAGGTGCATTAGTTAAACCAAAAGGCATAACCAACCACTCATACAAACCAAGTTTAGTTTTAAAAGCAGTTTTCCATTCATCCCCTTCCTTAATCCTAATCTGATGGTATCCACTACGCAAATCAATTTTCGAAAACACACAAGAGCCATGCAATTCATCAAGAATATCATCTAAACGAGGAATAGGATGTCGATACTTTACCGTGATGTTGTTGATGGCTCGACAGTCGCAACACATCCTCATCGTTGAGTCCTTCTTGGGTACGAGTAACACCGGAACTGCACAAGGACTCAAACTCTCCCTCACATGCCCATTTGCCAACAACTCTCCAATCTGCCTCTCCAACTCCTTCGTCTCCTCCGGATTGGTGCGATAGGCTGGCCTATTTGGAAGTGTTGCTCCAGGCACAAAATCGATTTGATGTTCTATCCCCCTAATTGGTGGTAAGCCAGCTGGTGTATCCTCGAGAAAGACATCATCAAATTCCCGCAAAACAGAAGAGATAGAAGGGGGTAGAGAATCGAGATCGTTAGTAGATAAAAAGTTCCCCTTGTACAGAAGTACGATCAAGGACCTCTCCTCCTGCACCGCCAACTTCAGATCACTCGCCTTTGCAAAACACGATTTTTGTACTACACCCTTCTCCTTATTCTCCACCTTCTGCTCCTCCAACTTCAGCCTCTCAGCCTCCTTTTGCAGCAACACTTGATCCCCATACACTTGTTTGGGAGTAAGAGAAACAAGCGACACCTTCTTCTGCTTGTACTCGAACGAATATTTGTTGGTGAAGCCATCATGTATCACCCTTCTATCGAACTGCCACGGATGTCCCAACAGTATATGGCTCGCTTGCATCGGCACCACATCACATAATATCTCATCCTCATATTTTCCGATGCAAAACGGAACCTTCACCTGCTTCGTTACTTTGACGACGCCAGTTTCATTGAGCCACTGCAGCCGGTACGGTTTGGGATGCTGTATCATAGGTAGCCCTAATTTTCGAACCATGGCCACTCTAGCAACGTTGGTCCAGCTCCCTCCGTCAATAATCACGCTACACAGCTGATCCTTCACCTGACATCTAGTGTGAAATATATTTTCGCGCTGCACTAATTCGTCCACATGATTCTGGACGCTTAATGCTCTTCTGGCCACATAAATGCGTCCTACAGGCGGCTCAATATCCTCTCCTTCGTCCTCAGACTCCTCCAAACCAGGCATCTCCGGATCAACTTCATCATCAGTCACAACTTCTCCATCATCTCTCGTGATCATCACTCTCTGATTTTGACAGTCACTCATGATATGTCCGAATCCTTGACACTTGAAGCACTTACGATCACGATTACGAACCTCAGGCACTGCTGGTTTGCCTTGGTTGTTAGAGCTCGTCAAATCTGACCGCGCCTTCACGAATGGTTTCCTCTCATCTTTCGGCGACTCCTCTTTCTTCCATTGATTCCCTCTCGAAAAGGAACCACTAGCAGTAGGCTGAGATTGTTTCCAATTGGACTGGTTCTGCTTATTGTAACTATTGTTGCCCCTCCTCTTGAGCTGATTCTCTATCTTTACAGCCATGTGCACCATGTCCTCTATCTCGACATAACGTTGCAACTCCACTCCATTCTGAATCTCCCAATTCAGACCAGCCAAGAATCTTGCCATCGTCGCCTCACTGTCCTCCAAAACATTAGCTCGAATCATGGCTACTTCCATCTCCTTGTAATATTCATCCACACTCTTAGATCTCTGTCTCAAGCTTTGGAGCTTGTTGTGCAGTTCTCTATAGTAGTGAGCTGGTATAAATCGCTTCCTCATGATTCCCTTCATCTCGTTCCAAGTCTGAACTGGAGGGTTCCCCATTCCTTCTCCTACCCTTCTCCAATTGATCCCACCAAACTAGAGCGTAATCGGAGAACTCTATCGCTGCCAACTTGACCTTCTTCAGCTCTGAGTAATTGTGACAGTCGAACATGAGGTCGATCTTCCTCTCCCACTCAATATACGCATCTGGATCATTCCTTCCTTGGAAGGAAGGAATATTCAGCTTGATGTTGCCCAGATTATTGTCAGGCCTGTTCCTTGGTTCCTCCCATTCCTCTTCCCCTTCGTAATCAAACTCCTCCTCAAACGGCCCATAGTCTCGATGGTTATGACGACCTCCTCTGCCACCTCGTCCTCCTCTTCCACCTCGATGATGCTGAATATGTTTGGAAACTGACTCCACTTCACCAATTCTATCATAAACTCCTGCCAGCTTGGATTCCATAATCTTCCCCAACTCCGACTTCAATGCTTCAAACACGAACTTCATCTTGGGGTCCAACATCTCTTGTTCATCTGCCATACCTACAAATTTTATTTTATTTTTTTCAAAAAGAAACAAACGAAAGTTAGTAAAACAGAATCCTCACCACCTCACAATCACTCGTGTATCCCTCAATACAGTTCACACTCAGCACTCGTGTATCGCTCAATAACAATGGCTTTTAGCCTCTAATAATCTCACCTCTCTTGCCTTTTCCACTCAATTCTCTCGTAAGAGGCTCAAATTCCCTTAATCTACCACAGAAATCACTATTAACACAAATCAAGAGTACTGAAAGTAGGAAGACGAGATGACGGAACTAAGAAAACCCTAAATCCGAAGACACGAAAAATTTATCGAAAACTTCGGTGGGCGATTTGACCCTTTAAACGGTCGATTTTGGTAAAAATAACAAACCGATTACGACTAAGCAGTAACCTTCGTATAGATCTTTTCAAGACGTTTCTGAAAAGGTATTATGGAGCAAAATCGGAGTTCGTATGTGGATTCTACGGCCGTTTTAGTGCTGGCCGACGAAAAAGGGCATTTTTTTTTTGACACGGAAACGACTCGAACGAAGGAACAGAACGACGACGAAGACTCAAACGAAACGATAGACACGAACAAAATGCAACACGAAGATACGAATATCAATACGAAAGAACGATAAAACTTGGATGACGTAAACTCTGGCTCTGGTGCCAAATGATACGATCCTTGACGACCGAATTGAAGACGCACGTGGAAGGAATAGCACTACGAACGAACGAAATTGAAAAACAAGATGGATATTCCAATATACCTAAGATCTAATCCTATAAATGATATAAGTCAGTTCTAAGAACAACCTATACCCCAAATAGTGATCGTCTTAGTCACACGGGAACGATGATTGACACACAACGAGGGATGATTGACTCGTTGATTCGCCGGATAATGAATTCGTCTTGGAATAATCAAGAGGAATTCGAGTTCGAGGAACTCTCAAGAGAGAATAAAAACTCACAATAATATTAATGATAAGATGTCTAATTTTCGTCCACAAAGACCCCCTTATATAGGGAGGCAAAAAAAACCATCTAAACCTAATCAAACTAGAAAATAACTGACCTAAAGTCAAAGGTATGAACCAACCCATTAACCAACATGATAAAAACCCAAAAACAAGTCTTTTAAGGCCCAAAAACGTGGCCTGAATAAAAACACACGAAAATTAAAATAAATTCTTCAATCTTTAGCCCGATCGCACTTAATAACATTAACAACTCGCGGGCTATCTGGTCTGCCTTCTCCAATGGGCTTCTTCATCAATTTTTGAGCCCAAACTTCTTGGATCAATCCTTGCAAGCCTTCCTTGAACTTCTTAGCTCGAGCTCTCGTCACCGGCCCTTCGGGAACACAGACAGGATCTTAACTCAACGAACATTGGACTCCATCAGATGAGGTGCTGAGCTTTGTTGTTAAGACTCGACTATTCTAAGAATTTAAATTTTAATTCCGAATAGAAAAGAGGTTCAAGTTTAGAAAAGAAACAAAGATTTGATACCACTCTGTAATGCCTCGATATTAGGGAACAATAATATCCTAAACATGGGTTACACTGGCGAAATAGAAGAATAATAAATAATAACCTAATTGATTTAGTGGCATGTATTGTTTGATTATACCATAGTCAAACTAGAATATTATAACCAATATTTAATGAATACAACAATATATAGTAATCTGTGAATCAAGAATACAAATTACCATATTTAAACATAAGTTCCAATAGTCATTAATAACTTTAAGGAAACCGAATATTCGAGAGTACGGGTAGGATACTAATTTGTGGAAAACAACCACATACTTGAGTTTGAAAAAAAACGTAAATTATTCAAAGGAAGTGTTGCAGCGGATAAACACAGATAGTTTAGATGTATGAAGACATATAAACTCGACTTGAACAAAGCTGTACAATTATTTATTAACAACAAGTCACTCAGCACACCTCCATCCCATCACCAAGCTTAACCTGCACATTTTAGAAATAATATACAGGGCTGAGTACAAAGTACTCAGTGACACATGCCGAATCAGTTGAAAGTGCTCCATAGAGCTATATATTGAACTTGCCACAATAAGCATATCACGAGTAATACTTGAAATGACTCGATCATGCTAAAATGTTTTGTTAAACTTTAACGTAAATATGTCTGCAGACAGTTTATATCACAAGTATGAACCAAAACTACAATTTACATAGAAGTGTCGAGAAGGTGGCCCCCTTCTCGAACACAATGATCGGTCGACACTCTAGACGACTCACGATCTTAAGTGTACACGTAATTCTATCTTGCGTAGAACCGAATTCGTCAGAATAATGTAGTTGGTATCACACAAAAATCATAACAAAGGCAAGACAATTTAATTATAAAATATATTTCATATAACATTTGATCAATCATTTTGTTTGATAGAAAGCCCACCTGTCTCTGCTTTATTTAACTAATTCGTCTTCTTCTTGTCGCTTCTCTTGATCACTTTTCGCTCGTACCTTCATTGGTTTAACGATACGAAGGTTCGTATGAGTACATATAAACGAGAAAGAAAGTAGAAGATAAAATGATCTTATTTAGCTATTTCCTATTAGAACTATAATGAAAGAATATTAATTCCTTTTCTTAATATCTCGTTATTATATAACATATGGATAATGTAGTTAATAAGATAATTTATTTTATTACTGCAACCCAATGAACAAAAAGGAGAAAGAATTCATTTGAATTTTCTTTTCCTACCCTTTTCTATTGTGTATATACCAAATAACTAATGGTCAGTTAAGGAAAAATCATAACATAATTATGTTTTAAGAACTAAAATAAGTGTTCCATAATGTGACTGTTTTTAACAGCATAGCCATGTTAACTTAGAACGAACATAAGTTGCTCGTGTGATGTCCAAAAGAAGTGATTCAAGAAGATTTGGAAACCTTAAACAATTCACAACAGCTTCACTCAAATGAAACATTTCTATTTGAGCAAGGGAAAGTGTCAAAAACAGGGGTTGAAGTAAGGACAGAGTTGCTGTCCTGTTTCAGAATTACTTTACGACATCTCAACTTCGTACGATCGCCTAGAGCGCATAAAAATTCGGATTGGAGTGTTAAAGGAATCAATGAAATCTAAGAAAGTATAATAGAACTTCCATTTAGACACCAATCCCAGATAAACAATAGAAGAGGCTCGAAAACATTGATGAAAAACGAAGGCATAAAGGGTTTGTCAACATTCTCAGTTTTGACAGGTAGATTTTGATAAATCATAGTAAATTCATAGAAACTCCGATGTGGGTGTAAAAGGTACTGATTGAAAGCTGAGATAACATTATAAAACCTTCATTTAGAAAATGTTCCAAGAAAACCAAGAAAAGACGCTTGAAAACGTCGATGAAAAAGAAAGACAGAAACTGCTCGCTAAAAATATTAGGCTGGCCATATATAATTCGAAAATTCATAGTAAATTCATACGAACTCCGATTTGAATGAACGAAATATTTATAGAAAGCTACTGAAACGTAATTTAACATGGAAGAAGAATCGAAGCCAGATTATGAACGAAAGACTCTGAATATGGCTCGCCATTAGGCTGAATTTCCAGATTCTTATAAGAGTAACTTCCTTAAGTTCAAGAACATAGACTAAATGAGTTACTTACACAATCAAATGATACCTAGAGGTTGGATTCCATTGAAGAACAACATCAAACAAGTAGATTATCCCCAATTCCTACAACCTATCTCATCATTCTCTCTAGAACTCATAAGATTCAATTTTGCTTGAACTTAAAAGAATTAGGGCAGATTTTACCTTGTTCACTGCAACAACGGAATCACCTAGGTCGGAAACATCTTGGAAGGATTTCAGCGAAGGGGAAGTGAGAATCAAATAGAGAAGGTTTGTGTTGTGTGTTCTGTCATCTGCGTTTCTACGTATGAAAGAAGGCGCAGAAATAATATTTAGATATTATTTGCAATTTTAATTTCTTTTTACAATTAATTAAATTCTTTTTATTAATGTCTCTTTTATTTACTTATTTATTTTTCCTTAAGGTTGCGTTCTCTTTGATGCGAAAGAAAATGAGAGAAAAGAGAAAATTACCTTATAAATTTCACCCATTTTTCTCACCTTTTCTCACCATTTCTATTTCCCCCCTTCATTTACACTACAATGGAGAGAAAATATTATCTCTCCAATTTGGTGTTGTAAATATTATCTCCAATTTAAGGTGTAAAATCTCACCTTATTGATAAGAGGTGAGAAAATGTGAGAAAAGGGGTGGAATTTATAGGGTAATTTTCTCTTTTCTCTCATTTTCTTTCGCATCAAAGAGAACGCAACATAATTTTATTTCTCCTTGTTTGCTGAACGAAAATTCTCACTTCTTTTTTTTTTTTTTCTTTCTTTCTTCTTTTATTTCTTCTTTTATTCCCGTCGTTCGATGAGGCCAAACGAAAAGAAAGAAAATAAGTATTTTTCTTAATTCCATTTTACTAATTTTCGTATTTATCATCCCTTGCATAAATCATATTTTCTTCTATAAGATTTATCTATGCTAAATATCATTAATTACTACTAATATAGATATTCTGGCTAATAAAAATACGGGGTGTTACATCATTTCCCCCTTTAAAGAAATTTCCCCACGACCGATCATGGAACAAGTGCAAGAGTTCCAACTCATTGTGCACGATGTCCATACCGAGGGGATGTCCTTACCGGACGCGTTCACTGTTGCAACCGTGATCGAAAAATTGCCCCCAAGTTGGAAGGACTTCAAGAGCTACCTTAAGCACAAACAAAAGGAGATGACTCTTGAAGACCTCATTGTGAAATTGCGCATCGAATCGGACGTGTGAAAGCAAGACCCAAAGCCTAGGGTCCTGATCGATGCAAGGGAAAAATAAATGGGGCGAGGCGGTCCCTCCGACAAAAGACCTCGTCCATGTGCCAGAGACAATGGCAAAGACAATGTGTCTGTCAAGAAGTTCAATGGTGACTGCTTCAATTGTGGCAAGCATGGTCATGCGGCGAAGGACTGCCGATACCGGAGAACAAGAAGAAGAGCAAGGTCGCCAACGTCGCCGAGAAGGACTTCAGCGAGTGGGACAGAGATGACCTAGCTGCAATGGTAACTGAAGAGGTTAGCGCAGAGGTTACCTCATAGGTAAACACAGTCGAGAATACTGGAGGGTGGTACATCGACAAGGGCGCTACTGCCCACGTGTGTGCTGATAGAGCAAGTTCGTTACCTATCAAGTCGTTGAGGGGAGGAAGCTCAACATGGGGAACAAAGCTTCGTCCGATGTGGTCGGAGTTGGAGAGGTGGAGCTCAAGCTCACATCTGGCCTCTCACTTACGTTGAAGAATGTCCTTCATGTTCCCGACATACACAAGAACTTGGTGTCAGGCTGTGTACTACTTTAGACTAGTGTTTGAGTCTGATAAGTTTACTTTGTTGAAGTTCGAAAAGTTTCTTGGTAAGGGTTACCTTACCAGGGGACTTTTTAAACTTAATGTATCGGTCGTGCGCGATGTTACCAAGTGTTTTGCTATTAATGAAAAAGCAAGTACTTCCTCTTACTTGATTGAGTGCTCTGATTTATGGCATTGTACATTGGGTTATGTGAACCACAATGCTATAAAAAGATTAGTAAATATGAATTTACTAAAGGTTAATGATGTTAAGACCACAAACATATGTGAAATTTGTGTTGAGGCAAAAATGACAAAGTTACCGTTTCCTTCGGTAGAGCGAAGCACGAAACCCCTTGAGTTAATTCACACGGATGTGTGTGATCTAAAGTTTGTGCAAACTAGAGGTGGTAAGAAGTACTTTATCACTTTCATCGATGATTGCACAAAGGATTGTTACCTTTATCTTTTTTAAGAGGTAAAGATGAGGCTATTGAAGCTTTTAAGAACTTTAAGAATGAAGCCGAAAATCAACTAAGCTGTCGAATTAAGATGGTTGAAAGTGATAGAGGTGGAGAATATGTAGCTCCGTTTGAGGAATTGTGCAACGAAAGTGGTATAATTCATCAAACGACAGCTCCGTACTCACCTCAATCGAATGGCGTCACAGAACGTAAGAATCGAATGATTAAAGGCATGATGAATGCTTTGTTGATCAGTTCAGGGTTATCACAATGCATGTGGGGGGAAGTTGTTTTGACAACTAACTATATACTAAACAAAGTCCCTCTCAAAGGTAAGGACATTGCACCTTACGAGTTGTGGAAAGCTAGAAGATCATCGTACAAATATTTCAAAGTGTGGGGGTGTTTGGCGAAGGTTGTGGTGCCTCTACCTAAACAAGTTACAATTGGTCCTAAAACGGTTGATTGTATCTTTATAGGTTACGCACTTAATAGTAGCGCCTACCGGTTTGTTATCCACAAGTCCGATGTACCGGACATGACTGTGGGTACCACAATTGAGTCAAGGAATGCAATATTCTTTGAAAATGTTTATACTTTGTAAAGAGAAAGATGTAGTTGGCACCAATTCTAGTGAAAGAATAGAAGGTGAAACCAATAGTTCTAAATCCACGAGTGAGGAACCAAAATCGCGCAAGCGACGAAGGTCTAACTCCGAAAATGTAGAACTGAGACGTGGTAGTAGAGCAAGGACTCAAATGTCCTTTGGCCCAGAATATGTAGTGTTTGTGTTGGACGATGAGCCAACCACAATGAAGGTTGCATTGGCATGATCGGGTGGACCACTTTGGAGAGAAACAATTCAAAGTGAAATTGACTTCATCAAGCAAAACCACACATGGGTGTTGGTTGATTTGCCAGAAGGTTGTAAGCCCTTAGGATGCAAGTGGATCCTTAAAAGAAAATACAAAGCAAATGGTTCATTTGACCATTACACCCGGTTAGTGGTCAAATGCTTTAAGAAAAAAGAAGGGTACGATTTCTTCGATACCTATTCACTAGTTAAGAGGATTACATCCATTCGTGTGCTTCTAGCCATTTCTGCTTTGTATGATCTTGAGATACACCAAATGGACGTTAAGACTGCGTTCTTAATTGGTGATTTTGAAGATGAAATCTATATGGAGCAACCAGAAGGGTTTGTAGAACCCGGACAAGAGAAAAAGGTTTGTAAGCTGTAAGTTGGTTAAGTCTCTATACGGATTGAAACAAGCGTGATAAACACGGATTTTATACGTGTTTAGAGAGCTTATGGTTATGTTCTAATGCTATTATTATGAACAAGTTCGATACTTTCAATAGATATTTCTCATATTTTAGGATATTGCATTTGATCTTGGCCTCGTTGAGTTTTATAGGCAAAAAGGAGAAAAAGTGAATAAAGATCTATAGTTTGGGCCATGGGCCTTGATTTTGCCATGGCCCAAAGTGCAGCCCAACAACAATAAGATATGCAACGCGGCAACACAACTACAACATGCATGAGTTTGCATGGGCAGCAACTACATCCGCCATGCAACGCGGCAGCACCCTTCATGCCGCGTCTCTCCTCACTCCATTGGAGACGCGGCAGCATCAATGCCACCATCACCCCGCGCCCAGGGGGCTCATTCCCGCGTCGAGCCGACGCGGCAGCGTCGCCAGCCACCCTCTCTGCGCCTTCTCCTCACGCTGCCCGTCCACGCGGCCGCGCCTCCCCTGCCTCCAGCCGCGTTGCTGCCTTCTTCGTGGCAGACGCGGCGGCTTCGTCACCTCCACCTTGCCGCGTACAGGAGGCCGATCTCCGCGCCTCTTCCACGCATTTCACCATGCCGCCGCGCTCCCTCATACTGCTACCTGATAACCACATATTTAGCATGCTTTAGAGTGCGTCTCGATGTGTGTTTTGGTTCGGATTTGTGCTTAAATGAATAGGAAATGATAGGTTTTTACAATTTATCCATTTTCTATATGCTTTGCATTTTCTCTCGGTTTCCGTGCTGATTTCAGGTGTTGCGGCAATTTTCTGGGCAAGTTTGACTTATTCTATGTCGAAGAGAATCGAAAGAGGAAGCCGTAGCACTTTGCGGATTAATTTTCCGATGCCGGACGAGAGAGAACGAGCCAAAACCGTGAGAGCGCGCAAACTGTGAAATGTGGGCGGAAAATGCACGGGTCAAACGAAAATGGACTAGTCAACCCTTCATTTAACTTTCCAGAAATTACAGTTTTTACCCCACCTTCTCAACTTAAGTTTCTAGTATTTGCAATTTAGCCCCATTGCTTGGGAAAACTATAAATAGCTAGTTATTTTCCTTATTTGTCATTTTTTTATGACTTGTAATTCACTCTTGCACTTCTACTTTAGAACCCTAGCTATTTCCCTCTTTCCTCTTTAGTATTTTCAAATTATGTTGAAGATTATGCTTAGAGTTTGAAGAGATTGTTGAAGATTTCTTCTCTACTTTTCATTCCTTGTCATTTACATTATGTTTTTGCTTATTGTTCATGGTTTGATGCTTAGATCCATGCTAGGCTAGATCCATTTGGGTTTCAAATGATGGATGGTGTGAATTAGGCTAGGATTTTATGGTTTTTGATGTGGATCTACCTTTCCTTTGAGTTGCCCTTGGATTTGATTGAATTTAATTGCATGAATGATTGACATCCATGAGTGCATACAAGGTGTTTGATGGAATGCCTAGGAAGCTTCCATTCATAGCACTTGGCATGAATCCTTGCTCATACTATCTAGTATTGATTTGCATTGCTCCTAGAAAGAATTATGTGAATTGATGTTAGATTAGTAGGCATTGTGCTTTTAGGAGTTGGTAATATGTTTAGAATGGTAAGCATGTTATACAATCCACTAGTTATCAAGTCTTAGGAGGATGAGATAGCTTGATTTATGTAATAATGCCACTCAAAGGAATTAAAATGGTTTGATACATCACTTGCCTAGTCCTTAGCCTAATCACACCGAAAATCATTTGAATCCTTGCTTGCTTTTCATTGAATTCCCTTTACTTGTTCTTTACATTACTTGTCTTTACTTTTGCTTGTTATTTCACTTACTCATTACTTGTCTAGTTATAAAACCCCAAACTCATGACTATGTGCTTAGATAGTATGATAGAGACAAGACGAACTACTTGATTGTCTATCGATACATTCACTCCTTGTGGTTCGACCCGGACTACTAGCTAGTTCGGTTATTGTATTATTGATAGGCTAGAAATAGCCGAGTCAATTTTTGGCGCCGTTGCCGGGGAGTGAATAGATTGATGATCAATAGATTGTGTAGTCTCTTGTTGCTAATTTGAGCTTGTTTTTTTTTAGATAGGATGGTATTGTGCTTGTTGATTCAAGCATTTTATTGGACTATTTTTGATTTCTTTATTGGTGTGCTTGATAGGTTCACACTTCATAGATCCAAGGTTAAACATGTGGAATCTTTCGTTTTGGATTTTGAGAAGAGAGAAAGAACTTCCAAGGAGCAAGATGTGGAAATGAATCGGGAAGTGGAAGTTCTTAGGAAGCAATTGGAGGTTATGGAAGCAAGATTGGACGAGCAAAAGAGGAGAACTCAAGAGGTTCGATTACCTCCTATAATTGAGATATTCCAACCTCCAAAAGAAATTTATCAAGGAAGAGAATGGGGCACGATAGATGCACCTAACTTTGAGCTCAAGCCGGGTTTGATTCGTTTGGTTCAAGCAAATCAATTTGGAGGAGAAGTCACCGAGGACCCAAATGATCATCTATACTCATTCCTTGAAATTTGTGATACCCTCAAGCTCGAAGGAGTGCCAAATGACACAATCCGGATGAGACTCTTCGGATTTTCACTTCGTGACCGGGCTAAAGAGTGGTTCAAAGGTCTCAATGGGAAGTCAATCAAATCTTGGGAAGACCTATGCAAAGCCTTTCTCTCAAGATACTTTCCACCTTCCAAGGTACAACGCCTAATCTCGGAGATTTATCAATTTGCCCAACATGAGGATGAGACGATATTCGATGCTTGGGAGAGATTCCGTGAGCTCTTGAGGAAATGCCCTCCACATGGCCTAGATGAGAGTCGACAAATCTTCTTCTTCTATGGTGGTTTGAGTTCACAAACGAGAACTATTGTAGATGCCACCTCCGGAGGTTGTTTGCTTAATCGTAATGTGAAAGAAGCTATGAGGATTCTTGAAGAGATGGTCTCTAACTCTTTTCAATGGCCTATGGAAAGGGTGCATTCAAGGAAAGATACCTCCATGATGGATGATAAATATGAAGACCTTGCTTCCCAAATTACCAACCTCAAGAAGGAGCATGAAGAGATTAAAAAGGCATTGATGGAAACACGAGCTTGGCAAAGACCAAAGAATGGAAGAATTCGTGGCCAAGAAGAGGTGATTCACATCAACCAACAACCTCTCTCGGTTTCTCAACAATTTGTAGAAGATGATCCACTCCAATCTTGGAGTTATGAGGCTCCATTGATGTCTCCACTTTCCATGCCTATTCATGAGCCTCAAGAGGAAATAAAGCCCTATTTGCCATATTCAATGAAGGATGAAGGTATCTCTCTTACTCGTTTTCCCCAAACTTTTATGAAGAATGATGATGTGAGTGAGTTGAATGATGGTATCATGAATGATGGATATGAGAATCATGCTAAGTTTGGGGGTGAGAAGAGAGATGATCTTGTAGAGAGTACCCCTCACGAGGAAGTTGTAGAGATGAGATTTGATAGGTTGGAAATGTTGAAGAAGTTGGATATCAATGCTTCTTTGGTTGAGTTTGTGAGAACTATGCCAAATAATGAGAAGTTCTTGGAGGATGTGGACAAGAGAAAGATGAGGATGAATGAAGTGAAGTTTCCATTGAAGATTGGAGATCCATTCCATGACAAATATGTAGGAGTGGAACTTGAGGAGAAAGTTAATGAGCCATTTCGAGGAGGAGGCTTCACAAAATTTGATGGAGTAAAGTTCAAAGAAAAGATTGTCGATCCATTCCATGAAAATTGTAGAAGAGTTCAATGTCTAGGCAAGAAGGCCTCGTTTGATGTGCCATGAGTCGTCCATTGAGGTATCGTCGAGCTAGCGACGTTAAACAAGCGCTCGTTGGGAGGCACCCCAACACGTATCCTTTATTTTCTCGTTTTCTTTAAGTTTAGTTGTTTTAGTCGAATAAGAGTGAGAGTGGGTTAAAATGTTGTGGAAAGGAATTTCTAAGTGTTGGATGCTTTCTTATGCCTTAGAAAAATTTTGAGTTTTTTTCAAGTTGGCAATTTCATGCCTTAGAAAAATTTGGGAATTTTCAAGTTCTTGTATTCCAACACTTAGAAAAATTTTGAGGGTCTAAGTTCTACTTTTGCGCAGTCCGACGGTAAAATCGAGAAAAAATAGCAAAACTTGTCGGAATTCGATTCCGTCGATTGCATTGGATTCGTAAGACCCGAGAGTAGGGGGTAGGACATTGTCCCGGGCCGAAAGGGCCCGGGAGGGCCCGACAAGAAATGGAGGTCAGCAAGAATGGCGGCCTAAATGGCGGCCTAGGCTTCACCCGCCATTTCACCCGCCAGCCACCTAGTCGTCACCCGCCATTTTTTGGCAAATTTCAGTGTAAAAATGGCGGTCAACGGCCCTCCTTCGGCGTTGACCGCCAAAGCTCCTCCTCCCCTATGCGCAATCTCGCCGTTTCGCCTCGTTCTCCCTCATACGAACTCCGAATTGCATTCCGTTTTTTGGTATGGATTCCTCTTTCAACCCTCTACAAGATAGAATTGTTTTGAGTAATTTTTGTTTGTTTGTTTTTTTTGGTGTAAATAAGTTGTCAAATTAGGGCTGGAACATGAGGAGGAAGGTATCTCAAATCATCCCCTTACATGGGCTTATTGTTCACCCCTTGAGCTATGCTTTGATATGTGATTACTAATTTGTGAATTGAGATTGAATGTTGCTAGGGGGTGACAAAGAGATGCAATGCATGAAGAAAGGGAGGTCATTCAACTTAATCGAGCGCGTACCGGAATGGGTAGCATTGAATGTGATATCCATCCAAAGCTTGGACCTTTGTGAGTGTAGTTTAAATTCCTTATTATTCTTCCCTCCAAACTCATTTTAGATTTTGTTTCTAAAATAAGTTTGGGGGAGGGGGTAAGATAAGGACTTTAAACTACGTTTCTTTCTTCGGTTTTTCATTAAGTTGTGTGCTTAGTGATTTATAAGCTTGTATTTGCTTGATAAAGTTGATTGTGCTTGATTTGGATGCTTGAAAGTGATGAATGTATTTGAGTGTGTTTGGTATGTCATGAGGGTGAATAAGTTGGAATGTGATTCAAGTGATTCATACGTGTGTAAATGTATGCTAACTTGACTTGAAAATTTTGCAAAATTTTTCAAGTTTCATTTTAGAAGCATCACTTGAGTTGTAGTGCTTTTTGTTCACATGGTTAGATATTGTGGTTATCGCTCCTTTGCTTTCAAGAGAGATGTCGATGATGATTTGAGCGGAAAATGCATCATATTTTTGGGATTTCTCATGTGTGGATTGAGTATGAAATGATTGCATAACATGATTAACTAGGAATGATTGATCTTAGGCACATGAACTCTAAACAAAAGCTTGTGAGATTTGAGCCAAAACGTTGCATCAATAACGTTCTTTTTCTTTCTTGTGAGTTTGCCATGTATTGCATTGTTATCTTCTAGAACTTGCCTTCAATCTCGATCGAGGTTGCTATATGTGCTACTAGAACTTAGAAATGATTTTAGGCCCTCACTTGTTAGCCTCATTATTCCCTAAACACTAACCAAATGAAACGTTAACTTTGTGGTCCCCCTTGAGCCTTTGAAGCCTTTATTCTTGAACCGGATGAAAGGGGGTGAAGGTTGGTTAAGGGAATCTTTTGCGAGGTTGTGAAGTAGTGAGGAAATGAGGTTCGAGTAGTTTGATTGAAGAAGTCGTTTTAAGATGAATATACTCCTATGAGCTCTAGTAAAAAGAAAAAAAAAATGAAAGAGATGAGAATGGAATTCTCATAGAAAAAAAAAATGAAAAAAAATGATGAGAAAAAAAAAAGAGAGAGAAAGAAGTTGAAAAGAAAAAAAAAAAAAAAAAAAAAAGAGTTTGAATAAAGTTAGTTGTGAATGAGAGCATAAGGGAGTTATTCATGAATATTTAGAAGCTTCAATCAAACTTGGGTATTAAAGAGTGTTAAGAGGTGAAATGGTGAAGGTAGAAGGTGGAGAAATTCACACTTAGAGTGGAAATGAGAGGGTGAAAGTACTTAGGAGATATCTTAGTCACTTAGCCTAAAAATCCCTACCTAAACCAATGTCCCCACATTACAAGCCTAAATAAAAGACCTAATTGATCTTAGTTCGAGTGCACAACCAAGCGATGGAGATCTTGAGGTTTAGGGCAAGCTTATGGTAAGAGCAATGCGTGCATGAGTTCGATGAGTGCAAATTTCATACCATACACTTGAGAGAAAGAGTGATACACTTACACTTTGGTAGGTTTGGAGTTTCATTGTGTTTGGGTGATTGATTTCTTAGTTGAGAGTGTTGTGTGGTTGTGGATTGTTTGATGCACCTTGGGAGTTCCATGTTTGAAAATATTTTATTGAGTGAGCTTTGAGGCATCGATGATCTTGATTTGCATACCCATATGTGCTTATGTTCTTTGATTGTTCGTTCCATTGTCGGGACGAGCAATGGCTTAAGTTTGGGGGAGTTTGATAACCACATATTTAGCATGCTTTAGAGTGCGTCTCGATGCGTGTGTTGTTTCGGATTTGTGCTTAAATGAATAGGAAATGATAGGTTTTTACAATTTATCCATTTTCTATATGCTTTGCATTTTCTCTCGGTTTCCGTGCTGATTTCAGGTGTTGCGGCAATTTTCTGGGCAAGTTTGACTTATTCTATGTCGAAGAGGATCGAAAGAGGAAGCCGTAGCACTTTGCGGATTAATTTTCCGATGCCGGACGAGAGAGAACGAGCCAAAACCGTGAGAGCGCGCAAACTGTGAAATGTGGGCGGAAAATGCACGGGTCAAACGAAAATGGACTAGTCAACCCTTCATTTAACTTTCCAGAAATTACAGTTTTTACCCCACCTTCTCAACTTAAGTTTCTAGTATTTGCAATTTAGCCCCATTGCTTGGGAAAACTATAAATAGCTAGTTATTTTCCTTATTTGTCATTTTTTTATGACTTGTAATTCACTCTTGCACTTCTACTTTAGAACCCTAGCTATTTCCCTCTTTCCTCTTTAGTATTTTCAAATTATGTTGAAGATTATGCTTAGAGTTTGAAGATTGTTGAAGATTTCTTCTCTACTTTTCATTCCTTGTCATTTACATTATGTTTTTGCTTATTGTTCATGGTTTGATGCTTAGATCCATGCTAGGCTAGATCCATTTGGGTGTCAAATGATGGATGGTGTGAATTAGGCTAGGATTTTATGGTTTTTGATGTGGATCTACCTTTCCTTTGAGTTGCCCTTGGATTTGATTGAATTTAATTGCATGAATGATTGACATCCATGAGTGCATACAAGGTGTTTGATGGAATGCCTAGGAAGCTTCCATTCATAGCACTTGGCATGAATCCTTGCTCATACTATCTAGTATTGATTTGCATTGCTCCTAGAAAGAATTATGTGAATTGATGTTAGATTAGTAGGCATTGTGCTTTTAGGAGTTGGTAATATGTTTAGAATGGTAAGCATGTTATACAATCCACTAGTTATCAAGTCTTAGGAGGATGAGATAGCTTGATTTATGTAATAATGCCACTCAAAGGAATTAAAATGGTTTGATACATCACTTGCCTAGTCCTTAGCCTAATCACACCGAAAATCATTTGAATCCTTGCTTGCTTTTCATTGAATTCCCTTTACTTGTTCTTTACATTACTTGTCTTTACTTTTGCTTGTTATTTCACTTACTCATTACTTGCCTAGTTATAAAACCCCAAACTCATGACTATGTGCTTAGATAGTATGATAGAGACAAGACGAACTACTTGATTGTCTATCGATACATTCACTCCTTGTGGTTCGACCAGGACTACTAGCTAGTTCGGTTATTGTATTATTGATAGGCTAGAAATAGCCGAGTCACTACCGCGTTTCCTTCACAAGGAAAAGTCGTGAACAGCGCGGCAGTTATGGATTTGTTTTTAAATCAAATCGTAACACCTTAAGAGAGAAGATAGAGGGAGAAAAGGATAAAAAGGGCGACGAAGCAAGGGAAAAGGGGGATCGGATATTTTTCAGAATCGAGAGCTACGCTAGTATCAACCTTGGGAGAAGAAGATCGGGTGATTCAAGTCGGCGATATTCGGAGCCCTAGTTCTCCATACGATTTTTCGTTTGTTTACGATTATGTTTCCTTCGAATCTTGAGATGATTGTCCTCATTATGTTTGGCTAAATTCTCTATTATTCTAGAGTTAGGGAGTACATGAACACCTCGGATTCATTATAGTCTTATCTACCGATCACGACCTTCTATTACTTCTTGTGTTCTTGTGTGAATTGTTTGCTTGTTTGATTTGCTACCAAGTGAGCATGATTTATTGTGTTGATTCAATATGCGAAAGATGAGAATTAACGCTCGAATAGGGAATATCGGACACACACTTCAATAAAGTCGAGAGATCTTGAGAATTGTGTGAGAGCTTATAACCTTTTGAACCTTTAGGAGTTTCATGTGTTAGTTATCAGTTGGACACAACGATTCTTGCATGAAATCTACGGTTTAGGCGCTACGAAAGTAGGTTTAAGCTTATTGTGTGGTTGTTCTAGTAATAGTCGAGTCCTCTATGTGATTGATTGATTTTGATTTAATTGAATTCGTTCGTTCATCGAAACCGAAGCTCTAGAATAATCCTTCTCACATTTGATTCTCTTGTATCTTGTCGTTTATGTTTATTATTTCGCTTTTAATTAGCTTAGAAACCAAAATCCAACGATTTATTCGTCTAAATAGAGGATAGGAAATTAGATTAGTACTCATTAGGTTAATCAGTCCTCGTGGAATACGACCTTGCTTCCCTATCTATAATTACACCCGTACACTTGCGGTAGTAAAAATATTAGTGAACAAGTTTTTGGCGCCGTTGCCGGGGACTGATTTTCTTTCTAGTGATATTAGTTAGATTTCTTTGATACTAATTTAGACATTTTATTTTATTTTTTGTATTTTATTTGCACTTTTGGTTCTTTGGAGTTGTCTACTTTCTTTCTTTTTGTTGGTGTATAGGTGGTGAATGTGCACAAGGTCTTCAGGCATCACTCTAGAGCCTGTAGATCCGGAGATAGAAGCTACCTATCGTCGGAACAACGCAAAGAGAAACAAGAGAAAAATGGCAACTCAGGAGGAGTTCAATCAACTCAAGGAGCAGTTAAGGATTCTGAGGGAGGCTCAGGAACGAGCAAACATTCAACAAGCTCCTATTCGGGACCAGTTTCAGAATGTGATAGCTCATGGAGGAATTCCCGGTCCAGCCATCGAGGCTAACAACTTCGAGTTGAAGACGGGTCTGATATCAATGTTCCAACAGAATCAGTATGGAGGAGGTCCGTTGGAGGACCCGAATGCCCATCTCAGTCAGTTTTTGGACTCTGCGCCACAGTTAAGATCAATGGAGCACCTAAGGATGCTATCAAAATTCGCCTCTTTCCTTTCTCTTTGAGAGATAAGGCGAAATAGTGGTTCCAATCCATAGAGTTGGGAAGAGACGTTACTTGGGAGGATTTGGCTCACAAGTTCTTATTCAAGTTCCAACCTCCGGGCCTCATGTTCAAATTGAAGATGGAGATCACCCACTTTCAACAATACGAAGGAGAGAGTCTCTGCGAAGCTTGGGAGAGGTTCAAGGAAACAATCAGAAAGTGTCCAAACCATGGCTTCGACTTGGGTACCCGCATTATGATCTTCTACAATGCTTGTAATGGGGAATTACGAAGACTCATGGATGCGGCTGCTGGAGGAGCATTGTTATGCAAAGGGGGAGATGAGGCCATTGATATAATTGAGAACATGGCATCCACAAGCTACCAGTGGCCAACAGAGAGGAACAATCTGAGGAAAGTAGCTATGGCTGAGAACAAGGATCCTCTTATTGCGCTCACAAATCAGATTGCAACTTTGTCTAGCAAGTTCGAGACCATGATGCAAACCCGAAGCAATCCAACAGTTGAAGAGATTCAATTCGAGGAGGCAAATTGGGTCAACAATGAAGGCTTCCATCAAAACCAAGGAGGTTATCAAGGAGGCCGTTCGAATCAAGGTGCATACCAAGGCTATCAAGCAATCCCTTCTCATCCGAATCTCTCATATGGAAATCCGAACAACGCTCTTCAACCACCACCCGGATTTTCAACATCCAATGGAGTGATCAATGAGCAAAAGAAGCCGAATTTGGAGGACATACTCATGAGGTTCATGTCGAGTTCGGATACAAGGATGTCCGCGGTGGAGACACAAGTAAAGATGATCGAAAAGCAAGTGAGCCAGATTGCAAACTCTTTGAGCAATCAGCACAATCCGGGACAGTTTCCAAGCAACACGGTGGTTAACCCCAAGGAGCAATGCAAAGCCATCACATTGAGGAGTGGCACTACATATGAGGGACCTAAGATGCCAGATCACGAGCCCGAAATTGTAAAGATCCCGGAGGAAAAAGAAGAGCTCACACCGGCCATGAAGGAGAAGAAGGAAGGAAAAATGCCCAAACCCCTACCACCACCTTTGCATGTTCCTATGCCTTTTCCTCAAAGGCATCAAAAGAAGATGGGGGATGAGCAATTTTCCAGATTTTTGGACATCTTTCGGAAGGTCCAAATCAACATTCCGTTGGTAGAAGCTCTACAACAAATGCCCAAGTATGCCAAGTTCCTCAAAGATGTGATTTCAAAGAAGAAGAAGTGGGGAGACTTTGAGACAGTGAACTTGAATGAAGAGTGTAGTGCTATCTTACAACGGAAGTTGCCCGTCAAGTCCAAAGATCCGGGTAGTTTCACAATTGCTTGTGAGATTGGGGGGATGAAATTCAGAAGAGCGCTATGTGATTTGGGTGCAAGTGTCAATCTCATGCCTCTTTCAGTTTTTAGGAAGCTAAAAATTGGAGAGGTGAAGCCTACCACCATAGCTCTTCAAATGGCGGATCGTTCGGTGGCATATCCTCAAGGAATAGTTGAAGATGTCCTTATCAAGGTTAATGATTTCATCTTTCCCGCTGATTTTATTGTTCTCGATATGGAGGAAGACCGAAATATGCCCTTGATTCTTGGGAGACCATTTTTGGCTACGAGCCAAGCACTCATTGATGTTGCAAGAGGAGAGCTTACCTTGAGGGTAAATGATGAGAGTTGCACTTTCTCCATCTACAAGCCGTCGAAGTATTCTGAGGAAGAAGAAGTCAAATCGGTAGAAAAGTACAAAGTGCTTGATGTGTGTGATTCTTACACCGTAAAAAGTTCTATGGAGTCGCCCAAAACTCCTACCGAGGCTTGCATTTCTACTTCTTTCTCTTCTTCAAAATTCTCTTTTTATTTATGCTCTAATTATTTTGATGAGTGTACTTTAGAAAGTGTGCAGAAAATTTCAGATCAAGAGGCACACCTTTTCGAGAAAGGGAATGAAGAGAATGGAGCTACCACGAAACATTTGCATGGCCACTTGAAGAATTATAAGAAGAAAAAGAGAAGGGCATGTGAAATTTCGGGTTAATACGAAATACTCTTCCACCTCTTCTTCTTTCAAACTTATTATTTTTGTTAGTAAAAACAATAAGTTTGGGGGGATGGCGAAGTGTGGAAAAGTATTTCGATTTTTATTGCTTTCTAAGTAGTTAATTTGAGTCTTGTTTAGTGTCTAAGTATAAAGTAGTAGAGTCATTTGTGTGTTTTTGGTTTAATTGATGATAAGCATGGATATTGTTTGTGACGATGAGGCCGATGATGATTTCTTGAAATTGACACTTGGGATTACTTCTTGAGTTGATTAGCATGATTGATTAATTTTGATTATTTGGCCTCTAAGAAGCTTGGATCAAATATATGCCCTAGTTGTGAGTTTTGAGCCTTGACTATCACATGATTATAGTCTTATCTTCTTTCTTGAGTGTGATTGTCCAAGCATGCATACTTGTCTCTAGAACTTGCTTTTCTATCTTCCTTGAGGTTGCATTAGTGTGCTCAATAATTTAGAGATGATCTAAGGCCATCTTTCTTAGCCACATTTCTTTCCTTTTCTCTTGTCCAAATGATTCATAAATCCTAGTTTAACCCCCTTGAGCCTTGAGACTTTTTTCTTTGATAAACTATGGGATGGGGATACTATGTAGGATTTTGTTGGTTTGTATTGAGAAAATTTGAAAGAATAAGAGAGAGAGTGGAATTGAAAGAATCCCTTTGCTCACATAAGCTCTAGTTTGTTTATTTCTTATATATTAAAAAAAAAAGATAAAAAAAAGAAAAAGAAAAATGAAGGTTGTGGAATAAAGAGCATAAGTGAGTAGAGAGGGAGAACTAAGATGGTTGAGTGATGGGGATGGTTTAGAATGGATGAATGGTTGGGAATTGTAGCTTTATTAGCTAATGGTTTGAGTGTATGTGGAGAATAAGACTCATTATTTTGGGATTTGTACTCACTTAGCCAAATACTTCCTACCTACCAAAGAGCCTACATTACAACCTTAATCAAAGTCCTTTTTTATATTTATTATAAGCACACATTGAGCAATGGAGAGGTTGAGATGAATTGCAAGCCTATGGTAGATATTGTGCATGTTTTGAATTGAGTGAAAAATTTACCCATATATATACACTTGAGAGTTGAGAGCTCACTCACATATACTCCTATGCCGTGAGGGTCCAAGTCTCGAAGAAGCTAGATTATTGAGATATGATCATGATGTGCTAATCGATAATTGTGGTGATTTGTTTGTGATGATTTTGGTTTTATAAAATTTTTCTGAAGCCAAGATTCATTGTCACTTTGCTAATCCGTGTTTATTGTTGATTTGTCTCTTTGCTTCGTTTTTGTGTTTGAGGACAAACATTCACTCAAGTTTGGGGGGTTGATAAACACGGATTTTATACGTGTTTAGAGAGCTTATGGTTATGTTCTAATGCTATTATTATGAACAAGTTCGATACTTTCAATAGATATTTCTCATATTTTAGGATATTGAATTTGATCTTGGCCTCGTTGAGTTTTATAGGCGAAAAGGAGAAAAAGTGAATAAAGATCTATAGTTTGGGCCATGGGCCTTGATTTTGCCATGGCACAAAGTGCAGCCCAACAACAATAAGATATGCAACGCGGCAACACAACTACAACATGCATGAGTTTGCATGGGCAGCACCTACATCCGCCATGCAACGCGGCAACACCCTTCATGCCGCGTCTCTCCTCACTCCATTGGAGACGCGGCAGCGTCAATGCCGCCATCACCCCGCGCCCAGGGGGCTCATTCCCGCGTCGAGCCGACTCGGCAGCGTCACCAGCCACCCTCTCCGCGCCTTCTCCTCACGCTGCCCGTCCACGCGGCCGCGCCTCCCCTGCCTCCAGCCGCGCTGCTGCCTTCTTCGTGGCAGACGCGGCGGCGTCGTCACCTCCACCTTGCCGCGTACAGGAGGCCGATCTCCGCGCCTCTTCCACGCATTTCACCACGCCGCCGCGCTCCCTCATACTGCTACCGCGTTTCCTTCACAAGGAAAAGTCATGAACAGCTCGGCAGTTATGGATTTGTTTTTAAATCAAATCGTAATAGCTCAAGAGAGAAGATAGGGGGAGAAAAGGATTAAAAGGGCGACGAAGCAAGGGAAAAGGGGGATCGGATATTTTTCAGAATCGAGAGCTACGCTAGTATCAACCTTGGGAGAAGAAGATCGGGAGATTCAATTCGGCGATATTCGGAGCCCTAGTTCTCCCTACTGTTTTCGTTTATTTACGATTATGTTTCCTTCGAATCTTGAGATGATTGTCCTCATTATGTTTGGCTAAATTCTCTATTATTCTAGAGTTAGGGAGTACATGAACACCTCGGATTCATTATAGTTTTATCTACCGATCACGACCTTCTATTACTTCTTGTGTGAATTGTTTGCTTGTTTGATTTGCTACCAAGTGAGCATGATTTATTGTGTTGATTCAATATGCGAAAGATGAGAATTAACGCTCGAATAGGGAACATCGGACACACACTTCAATAAAGTCGAGAGATCTTGAGAATTGTGTGAGAGCTTATAACCTTTTGAACCTTTAGGAGTTTCATGTGTTAGTTATCAGTTGGACACAACGATTCTTGCATGAAATCTACGGTTTAGGCGCTACGAAAGTAGGTTTAAGATTATTGTGTGGTTGTTCTAGTAATAGTCGAGTCCTCTATGTGATTGATTGATTTTGATTTAATTGAATTCGTTCGTTCATCGAAACCGAAGCTCTTGAATAATCCATCTCACATTTGATTCTCTTGTACCTTGTCGTTTATGTTTATTATTTCACTTTTAATTAGCTTAGAAACCAAAATCCAACGATTTATTCGTCTAAATAGAGGATAGGAAATTAGATTAGTACTCATTAGGTTAATCAGTCCTCGTGGAATACGACCTTGCTTCCCTATCTATAATTACACCCGTACTCTTGCGGTAGTAAAAATATTAGTGAACAAAGCGTCGCTACAATGGCACTTGAAGTGTGATAATGTGATGTTATCAAATGGCTTTCGTATAAACGAAAGTGATAAGTGTATCTACATCAATAACACTAATAATGGGTATGTTATAGTGTGTCTATACTTAGATGACATGTTAACCATGGGATGCAATACCCAAGTGATTAACGAGACGAAGAGCATGTTAAAGCAAAATTTTGACATGAAAGACATGGGATTAGCGGATGTTATCCTTGGAATGAAGATTCTAAGAAGATCCGATGAGATAGTATTGTCAAAATCTCACTATGTTGAGAAAGTACTCAAGAAGTTCAATACTTTTGAGAGTGTGCCCGCTAAAACCCCGATAGAACTTTCTGCTCACTTAAGTAAAAATCGAGGTGAGCCTATTGCTCAAGAAGACTATGCACGGGTGATTGGGTGCTTAATGTATCTTAAAAATTGCCTAGACCCGACATAGCACGCATGTGCCATGAACAAATTGAGTCGGTCTACGAGCAATCCAAGCAAGGCACATTGGACAGCTCTGATCCGGGTTTTGAGGTACTTAAAGTATACTCAACAGCATGGGCTACATTATTCGAAATACCCCCCAGTACTTGAAGTGTACTGTAATGCGAATTGGATATTCGACAATAAAGATTCACTTTCAACAAGTGGATATGTGTTTACCATTGGGGGTGGTGCTGTCTCGTGGATGTCCACGAAATAAACGTGTACAGTCCGGTCCACCATGGGATCCAAGTTTATAGCTTTGGATAAAGCTGGGGAAGAAGCTGAGTGGCTAAGAGACTTCCTAGATGACATTCCATGTTGGTCTAAACCACTGCCGCCAGTGATGATTCACTGTGATATAATCAAACTGCTATTGGTAGAGCAAAGAGTAGTTTGTACAATTGTAAGTCTCGACATATTCGTCGACGACATAATACTGTGAGACACTTGATCACATCGGGGATTATCTCAATTAACTATGTAAAGTCACTTGATAATCTAGCGGATCCGCTAACCAAAGGGTTGAACCATGATCAGATGTGTAAATTGCTAGAAGAAATGAGTTTGAAATCCACAAATTATGAATGATCATAGTGGTAACCCGACCATGATGACCGGAGATCCCGAGAACTTGATTCAATGGGAAAGCTAAGCTATGAGAATTCGTGTAAAACACTCATCGTCAATGTTCCTTCTACAGTGCAGTCGAGTGTTGTTAGCTTGCCAAGTGGCGAGGTTAAGTTTTTGACTTTTAATGATTCCTAAAGACCTCGAGGAGGTTGAGTATGGCAAGATACTCGGTAAAGAATCACTTATGTAAGTGTGAAGTGTGGCCGCTTCAAGAGATACACTTATGAAACCAAAGGGGTATCCAAGGTCGAAAATGATACAAAACATGAGAACAGATGAGGGTGAGGTGTTCTAGTGTTAATATCATTGTCTCGGTGCACGCCATGGAGGAATAGTTCAAAGCATTGCACTACTAGTCCGCTTGTGTACCCGATGATGTTAACTATGGAAGGTTCAAAGCCACAAACTACCTATCCTAATACTTTAATACCTCATGAGGATTGAGCTTTTGCATTGCATGCATTTGCACAATGACTATCTCACTCATGTGGGGTATTGTTGGATATTATTGGCATTTGATCAATAATATGGAGTGGATATTTAACTCGATTGTGAGATGAAATGTCATAGTATTAATCTTCTCGAAGAGTAGATTAATACGCTATAATTATATGCTCAAATCCAATATATATATGGTGAGTGAGATATATTATATCAAAGGGTTGGTGGAGTGACTTCATTATATTATGAAGTGTTGTAGTCCCACATTGGAGAATTAACATTCTCTAATCTTGTTTAAAAGTAACTAAACAAGTGGGCTAATTAATAAGTGAGTTAAGTAAATAAAGACAGGCCCTCGCGTGTTTGGGCCTTGCCTTGGGTCTCATTAACTTTCGTTTTGGGCCAAGGAAGCAAAACGTTATTGGGCCGAGTAGGCAGCCCGAGGTATGATCCACTGTGGTAACAGCTTTTGCGTCTAGCATGTAACAGAATGATCCAGCTGTTGTAATCGCCTCCGTGACAGGCGCTGTAACGGCCATTGAGTCTACTATTTCGGTGTAACATCTTACGAATCTCAGGTGTAACAACCCTCCAATTTAGGAGAGACGTTTGTGGTCGTCTCCTACTCCACCTAATGGGCCTTGACGGCCAAGACTCCACTAAAAACCCTAGAGTTTGATATGCATATATATAGGAGCATGAAAGAGCATTCATTCATAGGCTTTCATACATTTTTGAAGTCATAGACGCATTCTACTCTCAAAATATGCATCTCTCTTTTGCATCATTTTCCATTCACGAGTTCAGTCCTCGCCTCACTCTAGTTCGCCGGAGCTCCGAGGTCTTGTGGTGCTACTACCGAGGAGACGAAACCGTTTTATCTTTGGGGACGATACGCCAAAATCGAGAGCACTACCGGGGCGTATCTCGTCTTGCGGAAAGAGGATCTTTCCTCGACTCAGTTATTTCATTCCTTTGTGTTTTATTTTGTTGTATTCAGTTCGTTATTTCCGATTTGAGTTGTAATTCGTCCTAATTCTGTTTTGAATAGTACTTTTCGCCCCTGGCAAATTATCTCTTTGTATTCAGCATTGTACCTGCCACAGTGGTTAGCACATCGTAGGATACAAACCCTATTTTATCCAACAATAACTACATACCCCCCCCCCCCCCCCCCCCCCCAATTCCATAGGTCATGTGTCAAACCAAATAAAACTAATGATACGGTGATGTGGCAACCGTCGGTTGGTAAGGAAGAGAAATCGGGGGGGGGGGGGGGGGAGGGGAACCAATGAGGGCGTACCACATTGCGGTTTCGACCTCTACCTCCAAAAGATAGGCAACCGCCTTACCAAACGGCGGTTGACACATCATCGCTCACCTCAGCAACTGTATGTTGCTATTTGACGTGGAGGCGCCACGTTGCGTGCCACGTCACAATCGACCTCCTTTAGAGGTTGCTGATGTTAATGCTCCAATCAAAGAAAAAATGAGATAAAAAAATAAAATACTCAATATAACTTTGTAAACATTAAGGTTGCGTTTGGTAGGGGTGATAAGCCCATGATAGTGATTACTAACTGGGCTTATCACCCGTTTGGTACGGGAGATACGGAAACTTGGGGGCCCGTGATTAATTTTGGGCCCGGGCTTGCGGCACTGTTCCGCTTTAGTGGAATAAACCCACCAATTTGGCCCGTTTCATAAGAAGGGTTTGAACAGTAACCCTGAGATGAAAGGGAAAATACCAAAATGCCCTCACTCCCTCATCAAAATCAAATTGAATCCGACGCGAACCTCTCCCTCTCCCTCTCCCCCTCTCTCTACCATCCTCCAATGCCGAACGCGAACGGCGACGACGGTGACTCCGGCGGATCCCGAGGCTGCGACGGCGGTGCCTCCGGCGACGGCTCCCGCGGCTGCGCGGGCTCCCGCGAAGGCGACGGCTCTTGCCACAGAGCAAATTTTTTAATCGCCGCCGCGAAGGAAGCTGAAAACCTCAAATTAATGGCGGCGGCGACCGGCGGCGGAGCCTCGCTGCGCATTCCTCGGCTGGCGCGGCTTCTCATTATCCAACGACGCGATTCTTCTTCAGCATCTTCAACCGAGATGGATTCTTGAAGGCGCCTCAATTTAAGGCCGACAAGCAATTATTATATTCTTGCTTGGTGATGGATTCTTGAAGGTGACTCCATAGAGAAGATGCAGAGGAGCCTTGGCCAACGGGGAGAGAAGCTGCCCAGTAACGAGTTGTCATTGCCGCGAAATCGCTTGATTATCGAATTGAAATGGAAAAATATGAAAGAGTGGAAATTGATCGGAGATGGGAAGAAGGTTGGGGTGGATAATGGGGCAGCTGATCTGATGATGACGAGAGTAATTGCCCAATCCTTCGCCTTCCGGGGCGGTGGAAGAAGGCGGATTCCTCGAAATCCTCCGCCCTCGCGGTTCGATTCCGGTTCGATTCCGGCGTCATTGCCGGCAACTGCGACTCCATGGAGTGAATTGAGATGAGGAGAGAATCGAAGGAGGAGACGTTCTCCCTTCGAGGGTAGTTTGGTCATTTGCCATGTAAAGTCTATGTATTACTCCTTCCTACCAAACAACAAATTTTCTTCACATTGAATATGAAACTTCCCAACCAAACTACATATTACTTATGAAACTCATGTTCGAAACCTAAGTTTGAATCACGGGCCGACTATCCCACCCGGCCTACCAAACGAGCCCTAAAGATACCCAGCAAATTTAAAAAACTAAAATTCTACCCACTAATTTATAAATGGGACAATAATTCCCTTACGTACATTTCTCTCTCCTCCAACCCCCAATATTCCATGTTATAAATTAAACTCCTCTCTCTCTCCCTCTCCATACTTCATTTGTCCACCATTAACTGACATTCTTTCTATATTGAAACGTACAACATTTACCGAACCTTTCAGTTTTGGGGCATATGTCCCACAATCACTTTAACATTTTATTACTCTATATTTTAACACTTTAATACCATTAAAAAAACCAGTGGACCACAATTATTTTACTTTTAACACTATAATTTATTAATATATCATTTAAATACAGAAAGAAATTGAACCAAGGATTTAAGTTCACTAAATCATGAATAGAGGGAATTTTTTTTTATTGGCGATTTCATTTTGTTCGAGCAACGAACAACTTATTGAATTTTTCATATTCCTATGTATCATTCTATTAGTCCCCTTTTCTTTTTTCGTATATCTTATTTATTAGCCTTAGTTTTTTAAATGACAAATAATATTTGACTGCAATTAACCTTCTCTTTAAAATTGATTACATGATTATATTCGCATATTTCTCTATTCCTTAATTATTGTACCGAAACCAAGACTAATATTCTCTCCGTCCCTTGGTTTGTTTTATGTTAGCACGAGATTTTATGTTAGCACGAGATTTTATACGCAATATTAAAATTAAAAACTTTGGGGTCCATATTAAAATGTAAAGGTATATTCTTTCCATTTTAGAAATAGACCAATTAAAATATGACATTCGGATTAGAATATGAAGCCAAGTGAAATGAGACGGGTGTAGTATATACTCCCTTGTCCCGCAACTTGTAGTAACTACTCGCTCCGTTTTTTCTGAAATGGTCATGTGTCCATTTTGGGTCGTTTTATTCGACATGACCAGTTTCCTATTTTGGGCCAACAAACCGATATGCACACCCATTAATCTCTTAACACACTACCTTTATACATTAAACCTCCATTTTAATTATATGGACCACCACTATTTTATAATAAATCTCAATTTTCTTATTACGCGTGCCCAGAAGAAAGTGACCATTTTAGAAGAAACGGGAAACGGATGAAGTAGTTGACAGTATCGGTAAGTTTGTTAACTGCAGCTAAAGTCTTCTCCCCCAATCCCAAGTTCAACAAAACAACGCATTCGTCAAATTTCTCATCCCTCACTCGATCGTGGAGTGTTAAGATGACCAGAAGATTAGTCCCCGTCGTGATTTTGTGGGTTGTCGTAGTATTTGGGACCCTTGCTCTCATTCTGGTAAAATTTCCTAATTTCTTTTTGATTTTTCTTCACTTTTCTTCCTGCACCTCTTGTTCATCAAAATTTCTCCCATCATCTCTGAGTTTCAGAACCGGTTAAGCGATCCAGGGGCTTCATCGGAGCAAAATTCCGCCCTAGATAAGAAGCTTGGTAATGAGGTTTGAGACTCTTTTACTGAAAAAGCAATAGTTTGGAACTAATCATGACAAATTTCTGTCCGTTTCGGTAATTTTTGAACGATTTGCTTCGATTATTGTAGGTGGGATTCTCGGACGATGCCAATCAATTTACGCATAAAGTTTACTTTGACATTGAAATTGATGGAAAGCACATAGGTATATAATCAACATTTTTTTTTTTTCTTATACAGTATGATTCATTTGTGGTTACTGAAGTATTAGCCGACAATCGTGATAATTTATTGTTTTTTTCTTAATCGTGACCAGTTTAAACAATCTAGCATTCTGCATTTCTGATTTCTGTTCACATATACTACTATGTTGGATGCAAGCAATCGACTTTAGAAGAATATTACTTCGATATACTAATGTTAGTGTACGATGGTATTTGATGCGTGGCATAAATATTTCTAGAGGCAAGGATGTGTAATTTATTAAAGCTGTCAATATTATATCTTTTCATTTTGGAACACTGTTTTCACCCCCTCCGGCAGCATCAAGTATTAATTCCACATCTATAGTGGTACATGTTATCTATGGTGGATATATCGAGTAGGATATAAAATTCTTGACTTGGTTTTCCACCGTGCTGACATGCTATTGGAAGTTCGTTAAGTAATTTATGTATGTATGAACTATTTTGGTGGGATTCAGTGTACGACTTATGGGGATATCAGTGAGTTCATTAGAACCCCCAGCAAAATAAACAATTAAAGAAGTGCTGTATAGTGCTTCTGATATATACCATGTTGCTCACGTTGAACTTGTTATCCAAATCAGGGAATTGAGACAGATGGGATCCTAATCGGCACATGTGCCTAGTATCATTTGGAATAATTTACCTCAAATTAGTTACGTGTGGTTGAGCAAGCTCGAGATGCATGAATCTGTTTAGGCTCTCATTTGCCTCTTCTGATTCCTTTTCTAAATCTTGGCTGCTGAAAAAAACTACTACAGTTGTCGCTAGATGACCAATATCATCTCCTCCTTGCACCTATTATTTTCTTTTGTATGAATTTATGTTAGAGAAGAAGGTCATGAAGTGATATCACCATGAGTCGTATCCGATTATCTGTTCTAATTACAGTAAGAGGGGGTACATTTTTAGCAATGAATCTGCTAAGCAAGGTCAGTGGAAATAAATGACTATGGGATTTGATGAATGGGGGAGAATAGTTAGTGAAAATGGAGCAATCAGTGCTTATATTAATCTTGGACACTGCATGCCAGACACCTTTGATGAGAACGATTCCCTTCACATTCTGATTTCCTAGTTATATTGCCCCAATTAAGTACTCACTTAAATAACCATTGCAGCCATTATTAAAACTGCGACTTAGGGACTTCTGAGACTGTTTTTTCTGTGGTATAAAGACACAAAAATGGTTAGCAATATTTGAATATCTTAGCACACATCCTTGGATACAGTGCCCAGGACTACTCTTGGAGTTCTGCATTGCTAATTGGTATAGATTAGTCATGATTATATGCATGCAAAGATTATAGTAAAATAGCCCAAAGTTTTGTCATGCGTGTCTTGAACAATTAGTAATAACCTCTGAAGCACGGGGACGTCCGGGAGGGCGCCGTCCCCGTTCCGGGGACGTCCCGGAGACGGGGACGGCCGGAGACGGCGAAAATACGTCCCTGGGAACGTTTTTCTGCAATGGGTCGTATTTTTTCTTTTTTCTTTTTATATTTTATTGCTAAATACGTTTTAATGGGAAAAAATATTAAAAACCTAAAAACTTAAATCGCAAATCGCGACTCACCTGCCTTCGCTCTGCCCGCAATCGCGAATCGCGACCTTCACTCACCTGCCTTCGCTGCGCCGCCGTCGTGGTGCCTCCGTCGCCGCGCCGCCTTCGCTGCGCCGCCGTCGCCGCACCGCCGTCGCTTGCTGAGTTGCTGGTAGGTTTAATTTCGTATGGGTTTAGGGCTGGTGGGTTTAATTTGTGGGCGGTGGGTGTGGATTGTAGAATAAATGCAGTGGGCAGCATTAATTCACTGCATTTATTAGTTTCTGGCAACAGAATGGTTTAGGGCTGGTGGGTTTATTTTTTATTTTGTCAACAGAATGGTTTAATTAGTGTGGGCAGAATGTTTATTATGAATTTCTTAATATTTGCATATTTTATTCATAAATTATGGATATTTAATATATATTAAATAAAAAACACAAAACGTATTTTTAACGTATCGTACTTTCATTTTTTCAAAAATAACGTATTTTCGTCCCCGTATCGTATCGTTCCCGTATTTCGTCCCCGTCCCCGTGCTTCTTAGGTAATAACAGTATTGGCGGCGTTTTCAGGTCGCGTTGTGATGGGACTCTATGGAAAAACTGTGCCAAGAACAGCAGGTAGGATTTCAAGCGCACCCAATTATAAATTTCCTCTACTTATTTTGTTTTCACAAGTGGATTTGTGCCTAACTCTTTTCATTTTCTGCCTGCAGAAAATTTTCGGGCTCTTTGCACTGGTAGACAAAATACAGATTTTCTCCCTTTTAGTGCTTTGTTTCTGTTTTACAGATACTGATGTTCAGTAAGTTCTTTTGATGTCTTCTGCAAGATATGGATTTTGCATGAAATGTTATGACGCAGTTTCTGTAGATTTTATTGATGCAGATTAAAAATCAAAATACTATATAGCCTGTGTTTAAGAATAGTTTTCTGTAAAACATGACATGATCTCAAAACCTTGTTAATATCTCGAGCAGCATCATGCTGATTAGTCGACTCTCTAGCTGGACTTGACAATTTCAAGGTTTGGACAATTAATTTCTCTGAGATTCAAGTTATTATCTTATTGTTTTGCCAGACAAGAAGCTGAAGCAGAATGGAATATTCTTAATTTTGTATAATAAGTCATTGCAAGTTTGCAACCATGCTCAGTGTTTGCTTTCCCTTTGAAGAGTTTTCACTAATTGTTTCTTAAGATATATAGTTTCACGTCAACTTGAAGTAGTTTCTTTTTCTTGAACAAAGTGCACTCTTGAGTTTTTACACGGAAAACAATGTTGATGCTGTTTTTTCTAATATCCTTCAAAATGATGGACCTTTCCGTACATATGTCCTTACATTTGGTCAATTATGTCTTCACAAGTGAAAACTCAATAGCATCGGATAGTATTTTTCCATTTTTGTTGGTACAGTTTTCCTTGATCATGTATTTTGTATACTCTTACTCAGGTACAATATGCAGAGGGAACCTACATCTCCATATTGTTACTTGAACCTAGTCTCTAATGAAAGGCCAAATAACTTAGATATTCTAATTCATAAAACTTACTTCTCAGGAGAGAAAGGAACTGGAACGAGTGGGAAACCGCTTCACTTCAAAGGCAGCACATTCCACAGGATCATACCTAGCTTTATGATCCAGGGAGGTGATTTCACACGAGGTGATGGGCGAGGAGGGGAATCTATATACGGTGATAAATTTGCTGATGAGAACTTCAACTTAAAGCACACAGGTCCTGGTGAGTATCTCTCCTTTTGAATCCATTGGCTTTAAGCAATCATCAACTACTCAACTAATCATTATAACCGTGGCTTGAAAAATTGTCTTTTCTCACTTTTGAAACTTGTAACCACTCTCCTTCCCCAGGAGTTCTCTCAATGGCAAATTCTGGAGCAGATACTAATGGATCTCAATTTTTCATCACAACGGTGAAAACAAGCTGGTAAGTGAAGACAATAATGTAGGCTTCTTTAAAGAACCATTGAGTAAACTAATCAAAGTGGAGGGTGATCACAAGAGTTTCGGTAGAGCCAAACGGTATTTTTAATTTTTATTTTCACAAACGACTTTTGATAGTTTCTTGCGGTGGTTTGAAGGTTGGATGGGCGCCATGTTGTGTTCGGACAAGTGGTTTCGGGTATGGATGTGGTGAAGAAGATCGAAGTGCAAGGAAGTGAGGGTGGCATGCCTAAAACAACAGTAGTTGTTTCAGACAGTGGTGAACTGCCTCTCTAGTAGTGCCTTTTGCTCTCTCCATTTGTATCCTTACTTTTCTTGGCTTGTTATATTGCCAGTTTGTAGCTGTCAAAAGAAACACACACATACAAACACACACCCTCACAACATGTGTCTGTTACACGTTACTACTTGATCTAAGTGTCTAGATTTGTCGATTTTGTTGTGCGAACCTATCCGGCCTTCGAAACATCTGCTTTACACATATTCTGAACTTCTCTGCTATAGATTTTTTGAGTAAATGGAGCAAGAATTTAGCACACAAGATTCGGGTACAAATACATTTCCGTATTGTGTTTTAATAAAGTTATTTTAGTTTTGAATATGGATTCAACTTCGGTCTAAATTCTACAAACCGTGACAGACGTCAATATTTTAAAAACTGAACCGAAAGTTCAAAGTTGAACTGGCAAAATCACTAGTTCTCGATTTTTTCGGTTTAACCAATTGGAACTATGCAAAACCTGACAGAACACGTGTCGAACTAGAATCACGACCAGTTCCGTTTCAATCGATACAACCAGCCGGTTCGATCAGGTCCCCACTCAAGCGATCACAAATTTATTTACTTTTTTTCTTAGTTTGCGTTCTTTTTGAAGATCGGTGATGATTTAACTCACTGATAAAAGAAGTCGGAGAATTGATTTGGAACACATACACCGAAATCCATGCCATACATCTCAAAATAGGAAACCAAAAATAAAGCCAAAACTACTACACTCTGAACTTGACCCGCGATGCGAGGTATTGGTTAAATTACCGGTTCTCGTCGGAGTTTCTGGCGGCGTCGCCATCGGCGTGGCGCTGGTGGCAGACGGTGGTGAAATTGGAGGAGAGATCGGAGTACATGGAGACGACCTTGGATATGTTACCGTTGATCTCCTGGATGAGAGTGACGTTCTTCACGAGATTGTCGTGAACTTTGGACTGGTGATTCTCGTTGACCTGCTGGATGAGGGCGCGGTTGCGGTCGAGCACCGACTGCACCTGCCGGAAATTCTGGGAGAAGGCGGCCCACACCGCCGGATCGCCGTCGGCTTGCTCGGCGGCGGAGGAGGTGGAGTTGGGGGAGGGGCGGCGGTCGTTGTCCATGCTCGACTCAGCGGCGGAGGAGGTGTAAGCCGGTGATTTCATTCATGAAAAAAATGGGGGGAGGATGTGGGTTTTTAGCTGTTTCAGAATTCAGAGTGGGGCGGTTTTTGTTTATCTTCTTCGCTGGGTTGAACTCATTAAGCACGTGACTTTGCCTTTCTCCAGCCACGCGACTTTGGCGCGTGGATTTCACTCCAGAAGAGATATCATTCAGATATTTGGTACTACTAGGAATGCTCCGTACTCACCGTGGACAATCTTAATATGTCTACGAATGATATGACATTAGGGTTGTAAACGAGCCGAGCTGAGTATTAGTATGTTCAAGCTCGGCACGTTTAAGTTCTCTTGAGCTTGAGCTCGGTTCGAGCTTTAAATTTGAGCTTGAACTCGGCTAGAGTTCGGCTCAACATATATTCGATAACTAGTTCAGCTCGAATTCGAGTTCAAATCTGGTTCGTGAAGACCTCAAATATTAGTATTTTAATTCGAGCTTGATTTTGAGCTCTTGTAAAGCCTCAATTTTAATTCAATTGGGCTCGACTATAGGTCCGATTAGGAGTTCGCGAACTTGATTATAAGCTCGCGAACATGCTCGTTTATATACGAGTCAAACATGTTCGCGAGTATATCAAGTTGAGTACATATGTGCTCGAGCTCGGCTCAATAATTTTATCGAGCTTAGAAATGGACTCGAGTTCGGCTCGTTTGTTAACGAATTCAATTTCGGATGAGCTTTTTTCAAGTCGGTCGCCGAGTAACTTCCGAGTAGCTTGGCTCGTTTACAACCGTACATGACATACTATTAATGAATGAAAAAGTTTAGATATATACATTAACCTATCATAAAATAAACCCTAAAATTATCACCCACAATAGACACATTAAGAGTATAAACGACAGGCAGGGAAGCGTTATGTTGATAGTACTAGTATTTTTTTATAAAAATCCAAATATAGAGGAATAATACTTTTTTCAATAGAGAATCATGACGGACTATTTTCAACCATTTTTTTCTTTAATAAATGTGAAAGTAGAATACTATTAATACGTTTGGCAAAAAATACTACTTTGTTCATCAATTTTTAAATAAAAGTTTCGGACATGAAATTTAACGTGTATTTATATTGATGATGTGTTAATAAATTAATGTGTTTAAGTATTATAGTAAAATAATTGTGAGTTCATATAATATTTTTAATTGTATAAAGTGCTAAAATGTTAAAATATTAAAGTATTCAAATAATAAGTGTATTATAGAACATACGTTATAAAATAGAAAATATTCAAAAAACAGTAAACATCTCAGTATGCTATTAATGTCAAGTAATCGTAGACGGAGAGAGTATGAAAAAATGAAACATAGCAGTACTATACTTTAATACTACATTCATTCCATTATATTATGTGCACTTTCAATTTTCTTGCATATCACTTATTAGCTACATTTCCTAAAATAGTAAAAATATATGGCTATAATTAATTTTCTCTCATTAAAATTGATTATAACCACATATCCCTTTTACATCGACTATTGTGTCATTCATTTCAATACATTGCTAATATAGTGGCATGAAAGTAGTACTCCCTCCGTCCCACTCTATTAGTTTTATTTGCTTTCGGCACATGAACCAAGTGAGTGGAGAGTGAGGTGAAGAATATGCGGTTGTAATTAATTCTGATGAGAGAGAGTGAATTGTGGTCAAATATTTATTAATACCATTTTAAAAAATAGAACTAATAAGTGGGACAAACAAAAATGGCAAATGAGATTAATAGAGTGGGACGGAAGGAGTATTATTAAAACAGGTAAAAGCAAGTGAGCGCACGCGCTGCAGAGAGCATTAGGGAGTGCATATGACTATAAGACAGCAAAATATCTCAAGATATTTTAGATAGAATTATTGAAAAGTGCAAATACCTTTATGCTTTTAGGCCACGCAGGCAAGCGCAAAACGGCGTCGTTTTACTGATTGACAAATTACAATAGCAAAATGTTAGTTAGTAATATGAAATTAATTGATGATTTTGAATAGGGTAATGTCAAAATTTACTCAAATAATAGATTAGTAGTAAAATTTATACGGACCTATGCAGGGTTTCATATATGAGGCGCAAAATTCTAACCCTGTGAAAAGGCATCCTTGTGTATAATGTAATCAGGGAAAATTATCATAATTATATTTTGTTCATTACAATTAAGACGACACTTTTTTTTTCGGACACGAGATTAAGGATGAAGTGTTTTAGAATTTAAGTGTATGGGCTTCATATTTTATTTAATCTCCTAAACATATTGATATTTGATCTTAAATAAAAGAAGGTATCGCAACAATTAATTTGATATAAAAATTGTAAACATCAAAGAACAAACACTATCCAAAAGAACTACAGTAAATCCTAAATTTAAAAAAAATTAGTACTCACTCCGTCCATGATTTAGTGACACCCTACTTTGGACACAATTTTTTTTGCATTTTGATGGTATAGTAATAAATTAATATGTTAAAGTGTTAAAATGGAATAATTATGGACTCATTTGAATTTTTTAATATTATTAAAATGTTAAAGTAATAAAAAGTAAATGGATAAAATATTAAAGTGTTAAAGTGATTGTGGGGTCTACGTCCTAAAACGGAAAGTGTCAGTAAATGGTGAACGTCCCGATATAATAATAGTGTCAGTAAATGGTGGACAGAGAGAGTAATAAAAATAACTAAACCCTAAAATTTGAAAATATATATATATATTATTATTATTATTTTTTTTGAAAGAAAAAAATAGTAAATTAATAACATGAAACTGAGACATCAAATATAGGGCCTCTTGAGAAGAATGTGTTATTCCCAATTTCAAATAACCTTTAACCATATCATCTACACTTTTGTATATTGCGTTGGAATAGGTTATTCCTCCCATTGATTGAGCATTGTTCTTCACTTCTAGCTAGACTCGCACATATTCACTGCGCAAGTGAATTTTGTACTCAAAGCACTCGATATTCGTAGTTAAACGAGTGTTGGCCAATAGCCACAACGTACCAAATACAAGCACTCTACATCACACGTACCAAGCTTGGCCACACACACGCACACTAGCAATCTTGTCTCTTGTCTAATTTCATTCTCACAATCTGTAAATACAAATTTATGATTCAAGAGCTCGGTAAAGAGCATGTTAGTTAACTACGACGTCCTTATCTCATCCAGAAACGCCTCAAGTTCTTCAAGTTTTGCACCAAAAAGACCTACATATTAGAAAGACGGAATTACAACTAGTCTTGCACAAAATTCAGCATATACAAACTCTGAAGCTTGCATTACGTTTACCTTTGCCAGAATAATCTTTTGCTTTCAGATTTTCTGCTCTATTGTATTCAGTTTCCTCTATCCTTTTCCTTTTTAGATTCCCCAATTTTGTTCGGAATTCAGATGCCACTGTTGCCAGCTCTGCAGAAAATAGAGCATACTGTGTAATATTTGATATCAACGGAGAAGCTATAAAACCGGCAGAAACAGGCAGATTAGTTGGTTTACACTTCCTAATTGATCGTGGCTATGTAAAAACATAAAAGGATCTAGTTAAATTCATGCTGAAGCCACTTCAGGAACTGAATAATGCTTTAGTAAATGAACTTAGCAAATTTGTGACTTCAATATTTCACCTGTGTTTAGCAAAATCGAGGTAAGACTATCAATGCACACAGAGTGAACCAGAAAATCATGGTGCACTTGTTCACAGGGGGAGCTTGATCAAATAACAACCCATACTCTCCTCTCTCTGAAGTTGACAAAGATAATTACTGAAACTATCATATGTTAATATGGTAGTGCACTCACGGCCATAGAGTACAAGATGCGCCAGAAAAAGGGTAATCACATCAAAATGTAAATCATCCAGAAGACCAGAACTGGTAAGGCAGGTGTCAGACAATAATATTATTGTGGGTGTCTAACAAATATATCCAAAACTATTACGCCTTCTCTATTTCTACTTAAAAGTATTATCTTCGATCATTAATTATCTGTACTACACCTAACTACGCAAAATCAACCATCGACCAACCCATATCAACCCCCTTTGTCCTCGTCTATCAGCAAACTTGGCAGACGAGTAACAATAGCCACTGAACTCTGCTTGCACCACTCACAATTTCACATGCACCATCACCCACCAGCATTGCTTCAAACTGAACTCCAGATGATAAAAAATCCAGCACCCAAGTTATAGAACACACTACCAACTTGAGTCACTTCTAAACCAAAATTCCTCAACGCATAACTTCACCTTCTCTTCTCCTAATTTAGGCTAAGAGCAACAAAGTCTAGGTTATATTCATCTTCCCTTCTTATTTTACTCTATCCAGCACGCCTGATTCAGTTTTTGGTGATGAAAAAGTTGATCAGTGGATAGACTTGTATAGTTTGAATATGATGAAGGTCAAAGAGGATGAACTCGTGAAAATTCTAGTTAAATTTCCAAAGTAAACAGTATTTTCCATTTTACATGTCATTTCTCTTTTCATATAATTCCAAATCCCGGCCCTAGTCAGCCTCCTGCTTCTTGCCACAGGAGATATTCACCATAGATCGACTTAAATAGTTTGATAGTTCAGGTATAACAGCCAAAGATGACACTTTCAAGTTAGAAGAATTTAAAGTACGATAAATTTCGATAGATTTGTATATTAACCCTTATGCTATCAACAGTTTGGACATGTCCTAGAAAGCAGCAGAATGATTATAAAGGTCTTCATTATTTGCACGACCTGAGAAAGATTGAACATAAAAATCCAGAAGTGCTACTACTACCAGATTTAGAAGAGTCCTTTCTAGAACAAGGAAATTATTGGGATGCTACATAAATTCCCTGTACAGATTGAATAAGTATTAGTAAATGGTGCATTGTTAAATTGGAGGATTGTATCATTTATAATACAGATGTATGGCTCTCATTGTCCAAACATTAGGGGTATGACACAGCCACAAGAATTTGATGAAAAATCATTACTTTCGTGAATTGCTCAGCGAGCAAACCACCATTAGCTATTCCATTCCTAGTCTCCATCAGCCAGAAATAATGGTTGTCTTGAATTGTATATTATTCTGGACACATTATGTGGTATCAAAACCTTGATTATCTGTCAATAGTTTGGTAGGATACTGCCTATTCGCGAAACATGGCAAAATCTGATAAACATATTAAAGTCCAAGATTTGACCCATTAGCACTTCCATAGACCCAAATCTCTCCATTCTAAATCTGGATCACGGCTGATTTATGTTGCTTAACTAATTACATAATGAAAAGGAGCAGACTTTTCATAAAGATTATATAACTTTTGTTGCAAAAGCTCATAATATTGTTAACAAAAAACTATTTTCTTGTAACACTATGGGCACCTATAATATGTTCTTAACCATTGCTTACTTCCATAGTTTCGTGAGGTAGTTGCACCAGATAGGACACAACCAGATACTGTGATTTGTTGATTGCCTCAACAATTTAAGATTTAAGAATTCATGTATAATATTTTTTTACTTATTCCCAACCAGGCAAGTGGCGAGGGTTAGAAGCATGCAAAACCCCCACCCATACCGGTCAAAAATAAACATACTGCCATAAGTTTTGCATATTTAACTAACTAAATTTCCTCGAATTGATTAAATAACCACTACGAAGGTACCTTGAATTTCCCAACATACATTAAAAACAGTTAGTGTTTCACTTGTAATTAAAATTATCATACCTTGAAACTTACGGGTAGCATCATGTTCCTTGTATAACTGCAGCGCTTCATCAATAGACCCAGCAGGCAGATTGCATGACAGAGATTGCTTCTCTAGTACATGGAGTTCTCGTGCAAGCTCAGCAGATTCTTTTCCAATCTGTGTCACAAATTTAAAGTATTATTCAACAGTTAGCCACGACCAAATATTTTAAGCATGATCAAGGAATACTATTCATCTGAAGGGTATCAGTTACCGAACAAAGTCGGTCACGCAAGGATTTCAACTCTGCATCCAGCTCTGTGTCACTTAGAGCATTAAGGTCCGCTGTATCATCTTGATGTGGTTCATTCTGCAACAAAATATCCACTGAGAACTTTGTGTACAGTTTTTGGAAAATGAAGACCACTAAATGTAGTTTGAGATTCAATTCTTGCTTAGAGATAAGTACCAAATTCATGATATTTTTATTTTCATTGGTTAACATTCATATTAAATGACAAGAATAAAAATGCCAGCAATGAAATAGATAATTAGCTCAGCTATACTACAGTATTTATTAGTACATGATATTGGGACATAGGCTACATAGCAGTTAGAATCTTATTTCCCTTGGTTTGTCATTTCACTATCAGTTGCCCAGTTAAATAAGTCATAGGTCAATGCAAAGCATAATTCAACATTAGCAATTGGAGCTTCAGATAAAAACCACCAATTCATTCCCCCTAAAAAAAGGATATTGAACCAAAATTAATATTAGTAGCAGATATGTGGCAGACTTGGAAGAATGGTATTTTGCAAAATTAATATATCATAAACCGACTTCCAGTGCATGAAAATGTTCAATTTCTTCTTAAAATACACCAGCATCATAGGGACTCAAACATGGAAGAAATGTTAATCAACATAGGAAATAAGTTAAGTTCTTGGCTCTGAATATTTCTGCACCAGTAAGATCAGATAGATATTTGTAGTCTTCTACTATTAAATTCCATGCCCGAGCTGGACTATATGCACAACATAACTTTCTCTTCTCTAAAACCATAAATATTTCAAGGTCATCTCATCAAAAGCAAGTTGTTTGGCACAGACATATCAAGAAATGAGGCCAGGATTAATTCTTCGCCTGGATGTTCATTTGCTATAGGGAAATATGTTTTGCAAAATCATGGCTGTGAGGTGGCAAAAGTTCATAGTAACCTATAGAAAAAGAAGCAACATAATTCCGGATCTATAAAATCTGAAATTCATATGACATGTGAACTTGTAACCCCAATATAGAAAATTTTAAAATACAAAAAAATGAAAAGATTAAGCATATCATTGAAATTCTTTAACAATTTTTAGTTAGAAAAGAAATTATATTCATGGTTGAGAGAACCTATAAACATACAACTCAGTTAGGAATGCATTTTTTAAACTCATTACATCTTTTTCATCATTCCAGTTCAACAGCAAACTAAAGTAAATACAGCTATGAGCAAGATAATAATTTCATAGTAGTCCTTTTCAAATCTGTGCAGTAAAAATGAAAAGAAACAACAAAAGCATAGCATTTCCATTGGAAGAAAGACTAAAATTGGCGTGTATAAATTTTTCATGACTGCGAGAGATTGATTAAAAGCATACTTATTTGAACAGGGATAACGATTTTGATGCAACAACCAACACACCGAACTTTACGAAATGGCAAGAAAATAAGTTTATGTAAGTAAACACAAAAAGGGGGCAATTTAAATTATATATTTTCAGAAAACATACAGCTTGGGGAAGCAGAAATCCCTCAGGCACGCTAAAACAAAACCGGAGGCAGTACTCTTCCCACTTCTGCATTCGCTGATCGATAGTCAATTGAACCAAATCCCTAACGCGCGACACGCCCTAAATGTAGCAAAAATCCCCACCAACATTAGGGCACGAATTTCGCCAAACCCTTAAAAAAATACAAAAATTGACCGATGGTGACCTTGCTCAGTTCAGCGGATCTATTGGTGCCCTCCGTTTTCAGCCGAGCAGAAGCTTCTCTGCAAGGGATTGAAGAGAGAGAGAGTTAAGCGCAGCAGGTAGAAGTTATGAAAGTGAATAAGAGAGGCGAAAGGTCTCACTGGAGAAAGAATTTGAAGGCCTCGTCAAGCACATCGTCGACGACGTTGAGAACATCATTGATGAAGAGTTGGGGACTTAGATTTAATGATTCAAATATGGCTTCGCCATGGCTGCCTTCCATTTCCGTTTCAGTTCGAGAGAGAGAGAGAGAGAGTTTTTCAAATTCAGAAATGAAACTTAGCAACTTATTTTCCCGCCAGGAAGTAGGGATCGAGTAAAGTGTTGACGTGGCAGTAGCAAGAATCTAGGTAAATAGATTTTCTTTTTCAGAATACAATAATGCTATTTGGCCATAATGTGGCCGGCCACACAACAATATTTTTCATATTTTTTGTAATTTTAAAAATTGTAAATGATAACAATAATTTATTAATTTCATATTTTAAATTTTTTCCCCAAAAATTACATATTTTTTTCATTTTTTAGGTAAAAAAAGGTAAAAAATACTTTAAATAGTAAAAATTATCAAATAATTAAAGGATTAATTTTAAAAAATACGTAAAAAATACGGAGTATCACTTTTTGAGTATTTTATAATCTAAAAAAGTTTGGCATAAATATATAAATTATTTGATATTATAAAAAATAAAACAAGTTAAATTATGGCCGGCCACATTATGGCCGAATAGCATCACTCTTCAGAATAAAAATAACTATATACTCCCTCCGTCTTTAAATAAGTGTCCCGAGCCGCCAAAAATTTTGTCCTTAAATAAGTGTCCTATCACATTTTTCCAAACAAAAATTACACAAAAGTACCAAAACTACCCTTCTTGAAAATCTAAAAGTGGGAGAAAGACAAAAATAAATAAATAAATAATCAAGGATTTTAAGGGCATAAGTGTCATTTTAGCATTCTCCTTTGTTTTTTCAAATTGACGGCTCGAGACACTTATTTAAAGACGGAGGGAGTACTCACTTGTCATCAATGGCTGGAAGGAAACTTACCACTGTCATTGGTATCACAATTGCCCTTTAAATGTGGTCTATTTTATAGTATGCCCTTTGGTAGGTAAGTTACGGTCGGGCAAGTGCGATGCTGAAGACGTCTTTAGCAATTTTTGTACAGACGTCCAACCAGAGTGAGCCACGTGTATAATGTTTATTCTCCTTTATTTAATTTGTGTGTTGACTCTGTACTACAGCCAGTCGAGTATTGTGGCTCGGCTTATAGACTCTCTTTTCACACATCACATCGTTACTTCTCTCATTTGATAATTTACTCCCTTTGGGTTTTTTTTGTTTTTGTTTTTGTTTTTGTTTTTGTTTTTTTTTGTTGTTTTGTTTATTTTACATTTTTGTTATTGAATTACTTAGATTTGAATGTTTTATTTTACAAATAAATACTCACTTTGGCCCACTCACAAAGGGATAATTTTTTTCGGGCACCGGAATTAAGACGATAGTAAAATGGTGGATAAAGTAGTATGAATGAGTTTTAATGAGTTAAAATTTTGCTATTTAAGGTAATATCCCTATATGAGTGGGACGGACGGAAATAGAACTTATCCCTTTATGAATGAGACGGAGGGATTACTTCATAAGCGAAATTGATATTTAAAACATATGCGGCTTATTATATTTAAAATATTTGAATAAGTTACGTATATTTTTTTTGAGCCGGTTAATGTTATAATTTGACATTCCTTATCTTGAAGGGTAGATTTATGTATATTCACTAATAATACAATCACTAATTTTTCAAAATATAGTTGCTCAAGAAATGCTAACCTCTTTAACGTTTTTTAAAGTGATAAATAACGAACGTTTTGACATTTAAACCGTGTACAATCATTCGAAAAATAATAACTCTTCTTAATAAGGTTTATACATATTATAAACAGTAAATGTAACCTCTCATAATTTAAATGAATGATACTATCAATCACTATTAAAAATGAGCACGTTTCAATTTGTAAAGATGAATGAGGAATATTGTCCTCTTTAACTTTGTCCAATTCAATGGTATCTTTTTTTTAATGAATTTTCAATACACGATATTTATATAAATAACTTATTAACATGTATATTTTTTTACTTCAAAATGGAGTTCAAAGTACTTACCAAATTTTATGTACGAAACTACTCCCAAATGAAATACAATTACATATCGAATTTTGACAGACAGGATACTACATTCCTTTACTTTTTCTATTTGTTAAAATAATAATGGTTGCTTGGAAATTTTAATGTGTTTCTTTTATACTCTCTTCGTCCCATTTAATTAGCCTCATATGAATATTTAATTGGACTAATTAAGTGAGAATGAGGGAGTATGTTATTTAGAAAAATAATATAAAGTTGAATTTTAACGGGATAAAATAATACAATAAGAAAAATGTTATTCTTATTTTCTTATTTTATCTAAAAATTTTGAAATATTGGAATCCGTCGAATCAAGGTTACGAGAATCATTGCATTTTAAGTTAGTTATAATGGTTGCATCGAATACTCATTAAATCACTTAGTAACCTCCAAATTCACGATCCAATATATTCCCTCTGCATGTCCCACTAATATAGGGATAAGTTTTATTTTAGTTTGTCCCATTTATATATGGATATTACGTAAAATGACAAAATATTACCGTTAAAACCCATTCACACTATTTTATCCACATCTTAATTCTTGTAGCAATAAAATGTTATCCTTGTATCAATGAGACGGAGAGAGTAAGAAATAAAGCAACCATGCATGATCATAACTTGAAAGCCACAGTTAGAACGATTGAAAAATCGAAGAAAGCAAGATATTCGATCAATTAACCAGAGCTCATTTAGGCTTTATGAGTCAATAGATAGTCAAACGACTTCAAATTTGAATCTGATCTTCATAAATAATCTTAATCCATCATAAAATATTAATTGGTTTAGCTACGTACGAGAATAATTACATTATTAGTAAGTTTACAATCAAATCTAGCTTCATTAACTTATTGGTTTTTATATAAATTTGGTAGTCTACAATACATTTTTCTATTTTTCAACACAATATTCATGTTCATTATTTCCTCCGTCCCAATCAACTTGGCTAATGAAATGAGACAGAAGGAATTAAATATATGCCATCATTGTAAATATATATATGATCAATAAAAAATAAATGATGATCGCATATGAATCATTAATTCAATTTGCAGATTCTTTATTCAATTACCGTAACAGTAAAGAATTTTATTAGACTTATAAGAAAATTGTTATCATCACATTTTATTAATTTATAGTCACATAATATAATTAGTATAATTGTTTTTAGTTTATTGAATTGAACTTTAATTAAGATCGAGACTTTAATGAGTATTATATATTTTTGGATGATTAGTAACGATATTAATTTAATATTAAAATTTTGTATAAATTGAAGAAAAAACTAAAAAATTATGATAATTTAAGATTATAACCCAAATTTTATTGAGATGTATGTAGATGTCTTTAAGTGTTTGCTATCAGCCTATCACATTTAAATCTCGGTTTTTTCTTAAAATGAAATGACCAAAAAAACTTGGAACATCCTAATACAAATATGTCAAAAAAACTTTATACGCATCAAGTATATTTTTAAATATTAAGAGAACCGAGCAAATATTTTTAATATAATAAGCCGCATTATTTAAAATATCAATTTCGTGTACAAAGTACTCCTCCGTCTCATTTATAAAGGGATAAGTTCTATATTTGTCCGTCCCACTTATATAGAGATATTACCTTAAATAGCAAAAATTTAACCCACTAAAACTCATTCAGACTATTTTATCCACCATTATCACTTGTGTCTTAATTCCTATGCCGGAAAAATGTTATCACTTTGTGGGTGGGACGAAGTGAGTATTTATTTGTAAAATAAAACATTCAACTAATCTAACTATCTAAGTAATTCAATAACAAAAATGCAAAATAAACATAAAATAAAATATTAAAAAGGAAAAAAAAAAAAAAAAAGAAAAGAAAAGAAAAAGTAAAGGGAGTAAATTATCAAATGAGAGAAGTAATGATGTGTTGTGTGAAAAGAGAGTCTATGAGCCGAGCCACAATTCTCGGCTGGCTGGAGTAAAGAGTCAACACACAAATTAAATAAAGGAGAATAGACATTATACACGTGGCTCACTCTGGTTGGACGTCTACACAAAAATTGCTAAAGACGTATTTAGCATCGCCCTGATGACCGGTCCGGGGCGATACTATACTCGATTTTTAAAGAGTTATAGCACAAGTATATTGAAAGTGGAATTTTTAATTTATTTTAATGCTATTAAAAATACATGAATGTGAATGTGTGAGGGGATACATTAGCCAGCGACGAAGAAAATTTACTAGAAGTAATAAGTTCAATTAAAATTTGATACATTAACAACTTTTGGGTGGGCTTCACACTTCAAATACCCGCCCAAAAAAAAACCGGGCTTTTTTAGCCCGCCCAGAGGGCCCGCGGGCTGCACGGACTTGGGCCTAAAAAGCCCGGCGGGTACCGGGCCGAAGCCCGCCCGTAAATAAAATTTATTTAATAATATTATAGTATTATTAAAAATTAAAATTACACCTAAACTAAACCTAATAATCTAATATAGAAAATAAAAAAAAAATAACCCTAAGAAACTACACGCAGCGCCGCAGGCAGCAAACAGAAACAGAAACACACCCACGCCTTCGCTTTCTTCTACCACCACTGCACCACTCACGCCCACCGCCCACGCCACGCCGATTTCGGCCACTCACCGCCACGCCCACGCCGCCGGCCCACCGCCCACGCCGTTGTAAGGTATTTTGATTTTTCTCATTTCAGTCATTTCCTTCAAGTTCAAGTTCAACTTTGTGTTGTGTGTGTGCAATGGAGGGGAGGGGCTCGATGGGCTTGGGAGGGGCAGTGGTGGTGGTGGCACCGTGGCAGGCTGCCGTCGGGGGGAGGGGAGGGAGGAGGCTACCGTAGGGGGAGGGGGAAGAGGGGAGGGGAGGCTGGTGGTGGGGGAGGGGGGGCAGGCTGCCGGGAGGGAAAAGAGGCGAGGGCGGGCTGGTGGTGGCACCGTGGCAGGCTGCCGTCAGGGCGAGGGAAGGGGGAGGCTGCCGTGGGGGGGAGGCTTCAAATTCTAATTATCTTTTTTTTTTTTTTTTTTTCGTCTTTGACTATGTTTTACAGATTTACATGAGAATGGATAGGAATTTTGAGCTTCTTGATGAGGAGGAGGATGAAGTACAACTATTGGAGACTCCGATTAGTATGTCTAATACAATTCCTACTCCAGGTACTCGTCCTTCTCCCGATTGTGAAAGCACAATAGAAAAATCTGCTAAGAGTACGAAGAGTAGGATGGGTGATGATGGAAATAATGAAATAGGAAGTTCAAAAAGAATGAAATCGGATGTATGGCATTATTTTGACCCGCCGGGAATAGTGGATGGGGTTGAAAATGTAAATGTAAGAATTGTCACAAATTCCTTACTTGCAAAGCTTCATCGGGCACTACACATCTACGACGCCATGTTGATAATTGTTTGAAAGCTCCTAAATTTCAAGATGTAGGTGTTTTGCTTGATATGCAATCTAAATTGATGAAAAAATGGAATTTTGATGCTATTAGCTATAGAGAGAAGCTGGCTAGAGCCATTATCAAACATGATCTTCCATTTTGTTATGCTGAGTATGATGGGATTAATGAGTTGAACATGTGTTTGAATCCTGAATTCAAATCTATAAGTAGAAATACTACGAAAAGTGATTGCATGAAAGTGTTTAGTAGTGAAAAGGACAAGTTGAAGGGGTTGTTAGCTGCTCATCAAGGAAGAATATGTTTGACGTCTGATGTATGGACTGCTGTAACCAATGTAGGCTATATGAGTGTGACTGCTCATTTTATTGATGTGAATTGGGTGTTAAATAGCAAATTGCTTTCCTTTGTAGAGTTAGATACTTCTCATTCGGGTCTTGAATTGTCTGGAAAATTGCTTGATGTGCTCAAGGATTGGGGTATAAGTTCTAAGTTATTCTCAATCACTTTGGACAATGCAACGCCCAATGATAGCATGGTCAAATTTTTGAAAAGTAGACTGAATTTGCAGAATGGTTTACTATGTGAAGGTGAATTTTTTCATGTTAGGTGCTCGGCACATATCTTGAACTTGATTGTTCAAGAAGGTCTTATAGTGGTAGATAATGCATTGAAAATGATTAGAAATAGTGTGAAGTATGTGAAGGCATCCGATGGGAGGAAGAGAGATTTTAAAAAATGTGTTGAGAAGGTGCACTTAAGTGAAGTAAGTGGGGGTTTCTTAAGGTTAGACGTGTCAACTAGATGGAATTCAACGTATCTAATGCTTGAAAGTGCTATTAAGTATCATCGTGCATTTACTAGTTTGAGCTTCAACGATACAAACTACAAGTATGCCCGATGAATGAAGAGTGGGAAAGAGCAACAAAGATACGTGCATTCTTGGAACCATTTTATACCATGACTAACCTTATATCCGGGTCATTATACCCCACCTCAAACTTGTATTTCACGCAAGTTGCACTCATTGAAATGAAGTTGAATGAGCTGTCCGTTTCCGAAGATGAGGTGATAAAAGATATGACGTCGAGGATGAAGGTGAAATTTGATAAATATTGGAATGAGTATTGTGCCACACTTGCCTTTGGGAGTATTCTTGACCCAAAATCAAAGTTGAAATTCTTGAATTTCGTCTATAAGATACTATACTCCAATGATTTTGAAGAGAATGTGAAGAAGGTAAGAGATTCTTTGTACAAACTCTTTCGTGAATATGATCGAGTTGACATTGCATCAACGGCGTCGGCGACCCAATCGGAACTTCATCAACACACAAGTGACACATCCTATATGGAGGTAACCATGCAATTATATCATATATTTATGTTGTATATACTTGTATTGATTCTTTATTAATATATTTATTTTTTTGTTATTTATGTCTTGTACTAGTTGTATGAGCAACATTTGATGGAAGAGGTTGCAAATGGTGGTAAGAGTGAGCTTGATATGTATCTAGATGAAGGTTTCCAACCTAAGTCAACGGTGGGCGACGGTGTTTTGGAATATTGGAAATTGAATGCTCATCGATTCCCTCGACTTGCAAGAATGGCTAGTGATATATTAAGCATTCCAATTACTACAGTTGCTTCGGAATCTACATTTAGCATTGGTGGTAGAATTCTACACAAGTATAGGAGTTGCTTGCTTCCAGACACGGTACAAGCTCTAATTTGTACTCGTAATTGGTTACACGGTTTCAATGAAACCAAACAAGGTAATGACATATTTATCAAGTTTTTATTTGTTACTTAGTTACTTACTTGCTTTTCTTATTTTTTTTTGTATTTCAAATTTAGGTTCTCAAGAAGATGAATAAGTCGTTGAGGAAGTGTCATTGTCCCAAAAAGACTCAAATATTTGAAAATTTATCAAGTTTTTATTTGTTATGTGTGGGAGTTTTAAGACTTGTTTATTCTTGGAATGTTGGATTTAAGTTTTACTTTGTTGCGACTTTTTTTGGATTCTATTATCGTATTTGGGAATTTATTGACACTTATTATTTATGAATATTATCATATGTTTGAGTTTATTGTACTTGTACTAAAATTAGGGAAAAAATAAACCTTAAAAAAAAAATTGAAACCGGGCCGGGCTTGGCCCGCCCGCCCGACAATTTTTCATGGGCGGGTATTAGCTGTAATTTTTGGGCCCGAAGGCAATCCAGGCCGGCCCGGCCCGACCCGCAAAATTGAAATAGCCTGGCGGGCTCGGGTCGGGCGGCCCGGGCCCATGAAATTGACACCTCTAGTCAAATCCAAATTCTAGTCAAATCCAAATTTGATCAAGCACTCCTTGATACGAGCATAAACTATCTAAATTCAAATCAAGTTCATCAAAGCTCCTTGATATGAGCATAAACTTTCTAAATGCAAATCCAAAGCTCCTTGATAAGAGCATAAACTATCCAAATCTAAATTCTAATCGAAGAACTCCTTGAAACGAGTATAAACTTTCCAACAAATCTCAAGATCAAGAACACTTGAATATGAGTATAAACTATTCACAAATTGAAAGTCAAGAACTCTTGATATGAGTATAAACTATCTAAATGTTTCGAGACTCGTCCATTTCTACGACAAGTCGTTCATGAACAAGTCTCGAGGGGGCAATTTGTAGGCATCGAAAATTTGATAAAAAAAATAAAAGAAATATTTCTATAATTATATATATTTATTTAATTTGGATTATTATGAAATCTAAATTAAATAATGTACTTAATTAAATGAAGATATTGAAGATAAATATCAATTTCTTTGCCAGCGAGTTAAATCTTTTATTGATATATATCAATAATTGATAACCAATAGAACTGTGACACCTCATCATGGAGGCTCAATATAGAGCCCAAAAGCCCGTCAAGCCTGCTACTCCTACACCTATAAATAGGGGTCAAAGGAGAGCTCATAAATCACACCTGAAAATAAGTTAGAGAGTTCAAGAGAAGAATACAAATTCTCTACGAATTATCTACAATATTGAAGGTGTTCTTCGTGGAAATCATCGTGTTCTTCGCCGAAATTTTCTCAAGTCTGCATTAGATCCGGACGTCCTCAAAATCTCCGCGTTCTTCGCCAAAGTCATCCATAATCAGCCTTGTTGGTCCCGGTTTGTTAGAGGAAAACACGTAGAGGGGGGGGGGGGGGGGGGTTGAATACATGTTTTGAAGTTTTTCAACTTCTTTTCCTCAAACTCAGAGTTTTAAGTAAAGTGCTCGCTTGAAAACTAAGACCTAGCCAAAAAAGGCTGGATCTACAGTATAAGCTAGTCTTTTGACCTAAGCAACTGCTTGATCAAGAGTGAGACTTTACTCAAGATGCGGAAATTCGGTGAGCTATTCTTTCCTAAGTATTTGAAAATACAGTTTTAGGTTTGTTAAGTATGCTTGTGCAATGATAAACCAAAACAGTAAACAAATAAGAGAGTTTAGGGTTAGAGATACGACACAGCGATTTAGAGTGGTTCGGTGATAAAACACCTACGTCCACTTGTTGCACTAGGCAACTAGTTCTCTTCACTCAAGAACTTTGAAGATTACGGGTTCTTCAAAAACCTATGTCAAGATCGAGCTTCACTTGCTTGGATCTGACGACGACTGGGTGATTACGGGTTCACCACACAAAACCTAAACTGAACTTGAAGCTTCACTCGCTTCAGACCGACGACAGGGAGATTACGGGTTCTCCTTACAACCTAGCTTCGACCGAGCTTCACACAATCGAGGACTGTGTAAGCCTGGATCTAGACTCTATGATCGAGGCTTCTACTATCGAGGAAAGTAGAGCCTTGGATCGAATACAACCTCTCGACAAACACAAAACCTGACGACAGAACTTAGGGTTAGGGTTTTTGGTTTCTCGATAGACACACTAATGAAGAGCTCTTTACAGTGATGCAAAGATGGCTAGAGCTCTTCTCTAAGCTTGGATAGGAAATGGGCTTAGAACTCTAAGTGTGAAGGTTGTGAAGACGAGTTTCGATGGAACTGAAACTCGGAGAACACTTGGAAACAAAGACTCGAAAGTATGCTGAAAGCTGGGAGTATTTGTTTGCAGTAGGCACTGAATGCTCAAGTAGTATTCTACTTCTCTTCGTCTTCATCCTTCACTATTTATAGGCGGAGGGTTGGCCGAGATCCGTTGCTTGGTAGGTGGCTTTGTCCCTCCTCCTCTCGACAGGCACTTGCTCAGGCTTTTGCTTTTCCAGGCGCGCCAGTTTGTCCCTTTGCCAAAAATGGCTAAGTTCCAAACATAACAGTAACTGGAGATAGCCAGTACTGTTGCGGCGCCCTTGTCGGCCTGGCAATCAACTCCGCTTTTCCTCTTTTCATTCGACACGTGGAGGTCTTGTAATAAATGCGGCGATCTTCAGTTGACTTGGGTTTGAACTCGACGTTCAAATTGGAGCGGGAATTGCCCTGTCACTTTTTGTTAGGTAGGAGCCCGCTTCGCTTTAGAATCGGAGCGTTCGCTTCAAGTGAGTCGCTTCAAGATCATACTGTAGCGGGTACTTAGGAAAATAAATTCCCGGGTAACTGCTTTAGTAATTGTTGACTCGCGTTGACTCGCTTCGACTCTTTTAGTGTAGCGCTCGCTTCGCTTCGCTTTAGTGGACTCGCTTCGAATCTACTATAGCGCTCGCTTTGCTTCACTGTATTTCGTCACGCTTCGCTTCGGCTCGCTAGGCTTACTTCGCTTGAAAAACACACTCAATCGAGTGGCCTTCACTTGAAATTCCTGCAGTCTATAACCTAAGCATCTAGAGCAAAATAAGAGTCATCCTAACAATATAGGCTTAGAAAATTTCTAACCTATTCTACATCAAATTGGGTCGCCTGGGAATAGGATACTTAGGGGTTTTGGGATCAAATCAAAACATACAATTTTCAAGTGTCCCACTAGAGTTCCCCCATAACATGTTATTTCCTTAACAATTCCCAACAATTTCCCCCTTTTTGATGATGCCAAAACCCAACTTTAAAACTAGATTTTCTAACCTAGCTAACCGTGGAAAGTACTTCAAGTGACTGCTTCCTTTGCAGATTTGCTCAATTCATTTTTATTTTTTTTTAAGTTCCTTTCCCTTTTTTTTTCGGTTAAGCAGTTGAGTTTTGTAGCATAAAGAGAGATCATTCACAAAGCTTGTAAATGACACAGTTTGACAGAAATTAAATTTAGGATAAATGAACAAGCAGTTCACAACATAAATGGAATTTTAAGGATCTTCTGCAGGCTTCTGCTGCTCCTCCTTCTCTTCTTCCAAGTAGTAGGCAGAAAGAACCTTCTCTTCCATAGTCTTTATGTTATACTGGTTTGGTCTGAAGATGCTCTCCAATCTCAATGCTTCATCAACCTCTTCATCAATAATCCTCCTGCTTGGAACGCTTGAGTTTGGCAAAAACGGCATGGGAAAATCTGTCACTGCGGGCACTTTGATAATGATGGGTTTAGGATCAGCTTCCTCAGCCTGTGTGAAGATTTTCTGCCGCAGCTCTTCATTGTAATAGCACAGGAAGTTATTGAGAGCATCCAGTCTTGAGCACTCATCTTGATAAGGCACTACTTGCCAGAAGTAGTAGGCCTTGATGAACCTTTCTCTGCAGATGAGCCACATCTCAAGAAGATCGCTGGAGATGAAATCATCAATTTCTCGAGCGTCTTGATGATTTCCTCTTCGCACAACCAGCTCCTCCTCTGTTCTGCTGGTCAGTTCTTTCATGATCGCGTGGAATTTAGCACTTGCTTCAGAGTTGAACTGAGGCAGCTTTGCATTGACAAGCTTGCGGATTAGCTCACATTCATCATTGGTGTAGCGCTTGGAGTCTGCCATTTCTTTGATTGTAACCCTGCAAGTGTCAATCATTGCTTGAGCTTGGCAGGCTTCAGATTCCTCCAGCGTGAAGGGAATGTAAGAACTCCGAGAGATGGCAGATTGGATGAGCCTCACTTAATTCCAGTGGGACTCAATCCGGCCTTCTATGACTTTAACTCTTTTAAGTCTAAGTCCCTTCTCCTTCTCGGCATGTCTCTTCTTTTCTTCTTCACTTCTCTTTTTCCTCTCATAGCGACTGGTTTTTGCAGCGACCGTCTGATGCATCCTTTGGCGCTTAGCCGCGGGATCCTCTTCTCTCGATTCAGGTGCAGTCCGCTTCAATAGAGCTTTTGGTGCTGGAGGCGGTGGCATCTGCTTCTTCTTTTCTGTAGCGACAGAGGGAATGATCGCTTGGCTGGCTGAAGCGGTGCCAACGTGATGGATTTGTATACTAGAAAGCAGACCTTTTAGCTTGTATGCATGTGTTGTCCATAGCCACTAACAATCTTCTATCTAATTAAGTATGAATTGTTATCTATGCATCAAACATCTGTCCATTATCTCAAAGTTGTAGGCTTTATGGTGTGTTGTAGATCACAGAAGACCATAGTTGCCGGTTCCTCACGAGATATAAAAGGGTATCACAGTTAAGACAATTCTGGATATAACTGTCGGTTTAGGCTGTAGTATAGGCTGCATAAGTAGCTTGTCTTGGCTACTTGTCTATACTAGTACGTGCGTGTACTGATAGGATCACGGTGAGGTGTATTCTTCTATTCTGACCGAATGTAGAAAGAATCAAGACCTCGGTGACTTAAGATGAACATTAACTCTAGTTGAGTCCTAAGGGTGTATAGTTGTAGTCTGCTTCTTTGATTTACCATGGATGAGAGTTCAGAGTATCTGCAATATGCTTCGTATCTTGGGAAGCAACTACAACTAGTACGACTCTTAGTGCAACTGCAACAGATACCATATCCTGGTAGAACAGGTTGATCACATCCCCTGAGGAATTCATTAAGGATTATCATACCAAACCCTGCAGGTGGATTAATTTCCGGTATGATGAATAAGGAATGAATGGTACTACTCAGGAATAAAGAAGATGAATAACACGAGCAGTCAGAAGCTCTAAGTTAATCAACGGATGTGGGATATCTTAAATATGGGGGTCGCTAAGTCTAATACTAGCCCTAACTCAACAGGGGTAAAACAGGTAATTCAGTACTATTACTCTAGTGGAATGTTTTAGTACTTATGGACTAAATTGTACTCTGGGCTGAGTATGGAGAATTTAGCCATTGGGAGGCCTCGGTTTTACCAGCTAGTAGATCCCTGATCTGGCCTAAAAAGCTCAATAGGCCACAGTATAAGGAATAAGTGGGCCACCACACAGTTGGGCCCAGTATGGGGCGCCAACTATGCTAATGGACGCCTAGTCCATGTGTTGCAGGCCTAGCCTGCAACTTAAGCCCAAGTCTCACTTGGTCTCCTCTATATATACCCCCTCAAGGTCTTGTTCAGACCTAAGAATCAGAATATACGAGTGCACTTAAATATTCTGAACAAGAAAGGGAGGCTAGGGTTAGAGAGAGAGAGAGACGCGCGGCCGGGCAGTAGCAGTTCGGTGGGGATCCCATTTTCCGTGGCTGATTCCGAAGTTCGTTGTCCATCCAGCGTCAGAATCGAGCAGGGATACAGATCAGAAGATCTATTCGCGAGTTCTCTACTTCTTCAGGTAATCGATCTATAACCCCCTATGATTCTGCACTTAAGTCATAGGAGCATGATAGGTTTATATCGATAGTTAGATATCCGGAATAGATCCTCGGGTGAACCGATCTTCACCGATCATATATGGTTCCTTCTGTTGGTATTAGAGCCAAGGATCAGATTTTCGGCTCTATCTGAGTAATTATCGATTGTTATGCATGTTAGATCGATTAGGATGTCGCTTTTCGTGGTGTTTGTCTTTTTTCGGGGCCGTTTTTGGCAATCTATGTAATTTTTGATCGCAAGATAATAAGGTGCGATCTAGAATAGGATTAGATAGATATTTCTTTTGTTTTTCGTTTGTACCTGCTGCATCAAGACGAAGAACACGAAGAACGAGGAGACGAACACCAAAGGACGACTGCCGCACGCGGCGGCGCGTGAGTTACACGCGCCAGCGCACGCGCGCGTGCAGTCGCCAACGGCGGCGTTTCTTCGCACTCCGACAATCGGAAACACTCCAGCATGATTGCTGGAGTTCGATCGAGGCCGGAGAGAGGCGGAGAAGCCGTGAGGGGCGGCGGAGAAGCACGGTAGCGCGAGGGAGAGCCGCGGCGGAACCCTAGTTAGGGCTCGACGCCGCGGCAGTCTCTGCAGCCAGCATGGTCGCCGGAGACGACGGCCACGGAGTCCGGTGACAGACTCCACGTGGTCGCCGTCGTTGATGGTGGCAGCGGGCGGCGCCGGAGCGAGCAGCAGCGGCGGCTGAACCCGCGAGGGTTTCTGCCGCGGAAAACACGGTTGAAGGCGACGGCAAGGGCGGCGGAGGCAGCGTCCAGGACGGCGGAGCACACCGGCGACATCAACACCAGCAGCAGGAGCCGCGGCGGACGTCGCCGGCGGCAGAATCGGCGGCAGCAGGCGCGAGGGTTTCGCGGCGGAACCCTAGAGAGGGTTCTACGCCGCGAACGTCGCCGGAGAGGGCTGCCGGCCGTGTCACCAGCAGGGAACGACGGCCAGCAGCAGCAGCGGCGCCAGGGAGGCGGAGGCGGCCGGCGGCAGGCCTCACGCCGTCGGCTACGGCGCGGGCAGCCTTGCGCACCCGTGCCCTAGCCCGCGAGCGGGCCTAGGGTTTCCAGCCCGGCCCGTTCGTGTTACGGGCTGCCTCCTGCGTTCGGGCTCGGGCCCAGTCACGAACTCGGGCCGCTTTAGGTCCGGTTTTGGGTTTGTGGGCCCATGAGAGTGAAACGAGCGCGGTTTGGGCTTATTCGAGAGAATTGGGCCATGTGGTGTGGGCCCAATCTCGGTTAGAAAAGCCCAATGGCAACGGAAATTAGATAATAAATTATTTTAAATAATTTATTTATTTTCGGGGAGAAACGGGTGATCAAGACGGAGGACTTATTCAAGACCGAAGCTTGTTTCGGAGTTAATTTCTATTTTGTAATAGATTAGACGGGTCGTCACACCACGAAAAGCGAGTTTTATTTTTGTTTTTATCTCGTTTTTCTTAAGCATGCTATGGATGCAATTTAAATTATTATAGCATGTCTTGCCTGTCAAGGTGAATTAAATTGTTCATAGTCGTGCATGTTTTAGGATTGTCAATATAAGCATGTCTTAATTTTCTGCGAGCATGGTTTATTTGTTGCGTTTAGAAAATTATGCTTAGGATTATGTGACAACGTGATCGAGCATGTCGACAACCTTTTGAAAGAAAAATACTAATCAGATAAAAACATTTTTGGTATAGAAAATGTTAAGACCTCCACAACTGACCTTAAGGTGAAGTTTGGTGCGAGTGTGTAAACGTCCACACGAACGTGGCTTGCACATCGTATCAAACGAGTTCGCCAGATTTAGGGTTTCTTAACAAAAATGTTCTAACCAAAATGAGAAGTGGGAGCTTTTCTGAGTAAACGTCCACACTAACGTGGCTTGCTCGGAATAGTAACTACGGTTTTCTCTGGAGTTGGTTTTTGAACAAAGATAGCTTAAGGAAAATAGTGCTTTTTCCGAGTTAGGCTAAGATTGTGGTTAAAAGCTTAGATATTAGTTAGAATACAACTCCCCAACGGAGTCCCTTTTCTAATCTAATATGGTCTAGTAAGGTTCAACTATTAGCTCTATTTGCCATAAGGATAGGTTGGCAAGATAAGTAGAGTTAAAGATCCGAGTATCTGGTCGAACAGTGGGAGCATAAACGTCCACACGAACGTGGCTTTCGATCCGCATTGTTTGGGCTGTTGAAGGTTTCGAAATTATTAGTTTATCAAAAGGTTACAATAATTTTCGTTACGAATTGATGCATGATCTATTCTTACTTGTGTCTACGTGTTTATTGCTTTTTCAGATATGACTTTAGGCCCGTTGATAAATGTTCTCACTTCGAGTCCTCTCACGGATTCCAACTACATGGAGTGGAGGAAGAATCTCGATGCTGTCCTTGCTGCAGGCGAGTATACTGATATGCTCGCGACTCCAGCTTCTCCTATCCTTACAGATTCGGCATCACAAGAAGAGAGAGAGGTTCATGACATTTGGCACAAGAAAAATGACGAGGCTATGAAAATAGTCTTGTCGTCTGTGTCAGATGGGATGCAGTATATGATTAAGCATATGGTGATTGCATACAGCATGATAGAGACTCTGGAGTCCTTCTTGGTTGATGAAGTGGTGCCGAAGGCCGAACCAGTTGCAGAGTTTATTCAAGCTGTGAATAAAGCAACAGGAGTTACTCTGACATCGGAAGACGTTAGAAAGATGATTCGGAATGCAAGGGGAGCTGCGAAGGTGCCTCTCGGTGTTGTAAGGAAACCGAAGTTCAAGGGCAAGTGCTTCATTTGTGGCGAGAAAGGACACTGGAAGGCTGACTGCCCTCTAAAGAAGAAGAATTCTGGTACGTCATTCACATATGTAACTGAAACATGCTTAGCTGCAAGTTCTACCCAGACTTGGGTAGTAGATACGGGAGCAACTGACCATGTATGTTACTCCTTGCAGGGGTTTCTGCAGACAAGGGAGCTGAGTGATGACGAGATTACCATCTCCATGGGCGATGCATCGAGAGTTGCAGCTGTCGCAGTTGGAGATATTCATTTATCGTTTGATAGTACTATTTTGGTTTTGAGAGACGTTTTATATGTGCCTGCTTTTAGGCGAAACTTGATTTCTGTTTTGAAACTATTTATTTACGGATATTCAGTTGTTTTTGATAGAGGCGTTTCTATCATGAAAGACAATGAAGTTATAGTTTCTGGCACATTGTCCCGGTCTCTCTATACCACTACTTGTCCTATGAATGGTTCTTCTTCTTTTAATGCTTCCTCATCATTGAATACTAAAAAGAGGAAAAATCCATCTCAAATGAACCAAACTCTATTATGGCACTTACGATTGGGTCACATCAACCAAAAGAGGATTCAAAGGTTGATAAAAGAAGGTGTTTTGGATTTCCAAATAGAACCTTTATCGACGTGTGAATCGTGTTTGGAAGGAAAGATGGTGACCAGACCTTTCAAGTCCATAGGATATCGAGCTCAAGAGCTCTTAGAGTTGGTTCATTCTGACTTGTGTGGACCGATGTCCGTTCAAGCTCGAGGAGGTTACGAGTATTTCGTCACGTTTATCGATGACTACTCGAGATACGGTTTCATCTACCTACTCCACAAGAAATCCGAATGCTTTGATAAATTCAAGGAATTCAAAGCGGAAGTGGAGAAGAGAACGGGTAGAAGTATCAAGTCACTTCGCTCTGATAGAGGTGGCGAGTACCTCGGAACTGAGTTTCGAACTTTCTTGTCAGAAAATGGGATTTCATCCCAGTTAACTACGCCCGGTACTCCCCAACAGAACGGTGTAGCTGAGAGACAGAATCGTACTCTCTTAGATACAGTGAGATCGATGATGAGCTATGCATCCTTGCCAATTTCGTTCTGGGGATATGCCTTGGAAACAGCAGGTTATCTCCTCAATCTAGTACCTACAAAGTCGACAGTTAAAACTCCTTCCGAATTATGGACAGGGCGTAAGCCCAGCTTGGGTCATATTCGGGTTTGGGGATGTCCAGCACACGTGCTGACTAAGGAGACCGACAAATTGAGGTCTAAGACTGAGGTTAGGCTGTTTGTAGGATATCCAAAGGGAACGAAAGGAGGTTAATTTTATAGTCCCCAGGATCAGAAGGTCATTGTGAGCACTAATGCCCGATTCCTAGAAGAGGACTTTATTAGTAACCATCGGTCAAGGAGTGAAATAATGCTCGATGAGTTGCGAGCATCAGCAGTAGCCAGTATTCCAGAACAGCCGAGAGTACAAGAGGTTATACCACTAACTGCACCCTTATCCGATACTGTATCTCCACCATCGCTTCGTCGCAGTGGGAGGGTTGTTCGTCAACCAGATCATTTCATGTTCGTGGGAGAATCCACTGAACTACTCTCGGGTATCGAACATGATGAGATCGACCCCTGGACTTACAAGGAAGCGATGGAGGACGAGGATGCAGATTCCTGGAGAGTTTCTATGGATTCGGAGATAGAATCCATATTTAACATGGACGTGTACGACCTTGCGGAGCTGCCGGATGGGGTAAAACCCATCGGTTGCAAGTGGGTGTACAAGAGAAAGAGAGGACCTGACGGGAAGGTTTTAGCCTTCAAAGCTAGATTGGTGGCGAAAGGATTCACTCAGAAAGAGGGAATCGACTATGATGAGACATTTTCGCCGGTTGCCATGCTTAAGTCCGTCAGAATACTCTTGTCCATGACGGCACATTTAGACCTAGAGGAGGTTTGGCAAATGGACGTCAAGACTGCGTTCTTGAACGGGTACCTTGAAAAAGGTAGGGACATTTATATGCGCCAACCAGAAGGTTATGTGAGAGATGGCCAGGAGCATCTCGTATGAAAGCTTAAGAAGTCCTTATACGGACTTAAGCAAGCGTCCAGGTCCTGGAACATTCGTTTTGATGGAGTGATAGAATCCTTTGGATTTGTCCAGTGCATAAACGAAAGCTGTGTTTACAGGCTCAGTTCGGACGGAAGCGTGGTATTCTTAGTACTATACGTAGATGACATACTTCTCATTGGCAACAATGTGAACGTGTTATCAGGCGTAAAGGATTGGTTGTCTGAACAGTTTCAGATGAAAGACATGGGAGAAGCAGGTTACATCCTAGGGATCAAGGTGATCAGAGATCGCCGTAAGAGGATGTTAGGCTTAAGCCAAGCTTCATATATAGATACTGTGATCGCCCGTTTCAGCATGCAAAATGCCAAGAAGGGTTTTCTTCCCTTCAGACATGGGATACCTCTATCTAAGGACATGTGTCCGAAGACACAAGAGGAGATAGAGGGCATGAAGACTATACCGTATGCTTCCGCGGTTGGGAGTCTCATGTATGCAATGTTGTGTACTAGACCAGATATCTGCTATGCGGTTGGCATGGTGGCAAGATATCAGTCTAACCCTGGTCAGGGACATTGGAAGGCTGTTAAGCACATATTGAAGTATCTCAAGAGGACAAGAGATCATGTGCTTGTTTATCAGTCCAATGAGATGATCCCGATAGGGTATACGGACTCAGACTTCCAGGCTGATCGAGATGAGAGGAAATCTACCTCAGGCTATGTGTTTACCTAGGGAGGTGGAGCTGTCACTTGGAAGAGTGTGAAGCAGAAGTGCATCGCAGACTCGACCATGGAGGCCGAATATGTGGCTGCTTGTGAGGCTGCTAAAGAGGCTGTGTGGCTCCTGAACTTCCTTAATGAGCTAGAACTAGTTCCCAGTTTGCCCAGAGGTATCACATTATATTTTGATAATGCTGGAGCAGTTGCAAACTGCAAGGAACCTAGGGCTCACAAGGCGAGCAAACACATAGAGAGAAAGTACCATCTCGTACGAGCAATCGTAGAAAGAGGAGAAGTAGAAGTGAAGAAAATCCCTTCAGCGGAGAATCTGGCGGATCCGTTCACAAAGAGCATACCAGTCAAGGTGTTCGACAAGCATTTCGAAGGGATGGGACTGGGGCGCCTCCCACACTAGTAAACTTTGAGTATAAGTGGGAGAAGATGTGTAATAGATGCTAGATTGTAGACACTTTGCCTATTTGTCACATGATATACTAAAAGTTTGCTTTAGTATAAGTGGGAGATTGATGGATTTGTATACTAGAAAGCAGGCCTTTTAGCTTGTATGCATGTGTTGTCCATAGCCACTAACAATCTTCTATCTGATTAAGTATGAATTGTTATCTATGCATCAGACATCTGTCCATTATCTCAAAGTTGTAGGCTTTATGGTGTGTTGTAGATCACAGAAGACCATAGTTGCCGGTTCCTCACGAGATATAAAAGGGTATCACAGTTAAGACAGTTCTGGATATAACTATCGGTTTAGGCTGTAGTATAGGCTGCATAAGTAGCTTGTCTTGGCTACTTGTCTATACTAGTACGTGCGTGTACTGATAGGATCACGGTGAGGTGTATTCTTCTATTCTGACCGAATGTAGAAAGAATCAAGACCTTGGTGACTTAAGATGAACCTTAACTCTAGTTGAGTCCTAAGGGTGTATAGTTGTAGTCTGCTTCTTTGATTTACCATGGGTGAGAGTTCAGAGTATCTGTAACTCAATATGCTCTGTATCTTGGGAAGCAACTGCAACTAGTACGACTCTTAGTGCAACTGCAACAGAGCACCATATCCTGGTAGAACAGGTTGATCACATCCCCTGAGGAATTCATTAAGGATTATCATACCAAACCCTGTAGGTGGATTAATTTCCGGTATGATGAATAAGGAATGAATGGTACTACTCAGGAATAAAGAAGATGAATAACACGAGCAGTCAGAAGCTCTAAGTTAATCAACGGATGTAGGATATCTTAAATATGGGGGTCGCTAAGTCTAATACTAGCCCTGAACTCAACAGGGGTAAAACAGGTAATTCAGTACTATTACTCTAGTGGAATGTTTTAGTACTTATGGACTAAATTGTACTCTGGGTTGAGTATGGAGAATTTAGCCATTGGGAGGCCTCGGTTTTACCAGCTAGTAGATCCCTGATCTGGCCTAAAAAGCTCAATAGGCCACAGTATAAGGAATAAGTGGGCCACCACACAGTTGGGCCCAGTATGGGGCGCCAACTATGCTAATGGACGCCTAGTCCATGTGTTGCAGGCCTAGACTGCAACTTAAGCCCAAGTCTCACTTGGTCTCCTCTATATATACCCCCTCAAGGTCTTGTTCAGACCTAAGAATCAGAATATACGAGTGCACTTAAATATTCTGAACAAGAAAGGGAGGCTAGGGTTAGAGAGAGAGAGACGCGCGGCCGGGCAGTAGCAGTTCGGTGGGGATCCCGTTTTCCGTGGCTGATTTCGAAGTTCGTTGTCCATCCAACGTCATAATCGAGCAGGGATACAGACCAGAAGATCTATTCGCGAGTTCTCTACTTCTTCAGGTAATCGATATATAACCCCCTATGATTCCGCACTTAATTCATAGGAGCATGATAGGTTTATATCGATAGTTAGATATCCGGAATAGATCCTCGGGTGAACCGATCTTCACCGATCAGATATGGTTCCTTCACAACGGTGGCTGAAGCGAGGGTAGCCGTTGTAGCGGGCGCATGAATGGATGAACCTGTAGCGCCTGCTTGGGATTTCTTTCTCAGATCAAACTCTAGCTGTAGAGAGACGGCGAGAACTTCGTCTGCTGCAATATGTTCCTCTGTTTGTTTCTTGGTATGTGCAGTAGAAACAGGATGAGCAACGAGTAAAGAGGCTAGCAGCTTTCCAGCCAGCGGCTTGCGAGGCTCCTCGAAGCTTGCCTTTTCCTTTCCCTTCTTACGAGCAAGCTCTGCCCGTACCTCTTCATCCATCACTTCCTCTCCTCCAAATCCTCCTTCTACTCCAACTACCATCATTTTTATCCACTTCCTCCTTCAGTAATCTTTCCCCCTAGTTCTTCTTTTTCTGCAATCTTTTCCCCCTTTTTGGCATCATCAAGACTGCCGGGGGTGGTGGTGATCATCTTTCCGCTGATGGATTGATGAATGGCGACAAATTTATCGTAGACGGAATGAAGCATCTGCTCTGCTCGCTTCGCGAAAACATGCTCTTGAGATAGCACGATTTCTGCCGTCTTTGCTGAAATCTCCTCGAGCAAGAACTTGCACTGCTCCTCTCTCTCTCCTTCACAGATGCCATTAAGCTCTCAAGCGGCTCGACTTCCTTGAAGCGAGCATCCAGCTCCGCTTCAATCTCTGCGCGAATTTTCCTGCGCTCCTCCTGCAGGACAAATCCGAAATGGTTCTGGGCCGCTTCAAGTTCAGCCCGTGCAACCTACAATCTACTCAAGTCTTCAAATATTTATTTGTACACATCTATTGTATTTATTTTATTAAATAAATAAATTTTGTGTTTACACACCCATAATTAAGATAAATTCTTACTCATCGTGAATTTTTTTTGGGCCAAAATAGATTTATCAATGACTTAGTTTTAGGCCCAAATATAGTTAAATATTTTTTCAATATAATCAATCCGGTCCACTTGAAAATTGAAGTTGATAATTTTAATTGAAATTGTTGGTCCTGGTTTGTAAGAGGAAAAACACGTAGAGGGGGGGTGAGGGGTGAATACGTGTTTTGAAGTTTTTCAACTTCTTTTCCTCGAACTCAGAGTACTAAGTAAAGTGCTCGTTTGAACGACTAAGACCTAGCTAAAAGCTAGATCTACAGTATTCACAGCTCTCTTGACCTAAGTTTAAAGCTTGACCAAGAGTGAGACTTTACTCTATATGCGGAAATTCGGTGAGCTAAATCTTTCCTAAGTATTTGAAATCTCATATTATGTTTGTTTAGATGCTTGTGCAATGAATAATCAAACAGTAAGTAGAGAGATTAGGGTTAGAGATACGACACAGAGATTTATAGTGGTTCGGAGATGAAACTCCTACGTCCACTTTGTTGCACTAGGCAACTCGTTCTCTTCACTCAAGAACTTGAAGATTACGGGCTCTTCAAAAGCCTGTGTCAAGATCGAGCTTCACTCGCTTGGATCTGACGAATACTGGGTGATTACGGGTTCACCACACAAGATTTAGAACTGGACTGGAAGCTTCACTCGCTTCAGTCCAACGACAGGGAGATTACGGGTTCTCCTTGCTACCTAGCTTCGATCGAGCTTCACTTAATGAAAGTGTAAGCTTGGATCTAGACTCTATGATCGAGGCTTCTACAATCGAGGAAAGTAGAGCCTTGGATCGAACACAACCTAACGACGAACACACAAAACCTAAAACTTTAGGGTTGGGGTTTTTTGTTTCGACAGAGACACACTATTAAAGAGTTCTTTACAATAAATGCAAAGATGGCTAGAACTCTTCTTCTAAGCTGGGATTTTGAATGGGCTTAGAATTCTCGGTGTGAAGGTTGCGAAGACGAGTTCCAATGAACTGGAACTCGGAGAACACTTGGAAACAAAGACTCGATGAATTGCTCAAAGGCTGGGAGTGTTTGTTTGCAGTAGGCGCTCAATGCTCAAGTAGTGTTCTACTTCTCTTCGTCTTCATCCTTCACTATTTATAGGCGGAGGGTTGGCCAAGATCCGTTGCTTGGTAGGTGGCCTTGTCCCTCCTCCTCTCGACAGTACTTTGCGCAGGTAGTTGCTTTTCAGGTGCGCAGTTTGTCTCTTTGCCGAAAATGGCTAAGTTACAAACTTAACAGTAACTGGAGCGAGCCAGTACTGTAGCGGCGCCCTGTCGGCCTGGCAGTCAACTCCGTTGCTCCTCTCCGCATTCGACACGTGGAGATCTCGCAATTAATGCGACGATCTTTTGGCACTTGGCCGCAGGGTCCTCTTCCCTGGTCTCAGGTGCAGTCCGCTTCAAGGGTTGCTTCGGTGCTGGAGGTGGTGGGGGAGGCATCTGCTTCTCTTGATGGGGCTCAATGACTTGGCTTGCAGAAGCAACGCCAACATTCGTTGAAGCAGGAGCAGCAGCAGCTGTAGCAGGCGCACCTGAAGCGCCTGCTTGGGAGCTTCCAGCTAGATCCTTTCTTGTAAGATCAAACTCTTGCTCTAAGGCACGAGCAAGTGCCTCATCCACCGCGATCTGTCACTCTCTTTGTTCCTTTGTTTGTGTAGCAGCGACGGGATGAACAACTAGTGAGGAAGCAAGCAGCTTCCCGGCCATTGGCTTGCGTGGCTCTTCAAGGACCTTGTCCTTGCCCTTTTTTCTGGCTAGCTCGGCCTGAGCTTCATCATCCAATTGTTCCTCCTCTCCAACTCCACTTCCGACTCCGCTTCCGACTCCAATTCCCCCTAGGATCAAGCTCCCGGCTTTGATCATCTGCATCCCTTCTCCACTCGTCCCTCCTACTTCCCTCACTTGTACAATTGATTTTTCAATATTTTCCCCCTTTTTGGCATCATGAAGACTGCCGGGGGCCGTAGCAAACACCTTTCCGCTGATGGATTGGTGGATTTCAGTCAATTTGTTGAAGGCAGCATGGAGCATCCTCTCTGCTCGCTCCGCGAAAACCTGCTCTTTGGAGAGCACGATTTCTAATGTCTTGATAGAGATTTCCTCAAGCAGGTACTGACACTGCTTCTCCCTCTCCTTCACAGAGACCATCAAGCTTTCCAAAGGTTCCACTTCTTTGAAGCGAGCGGCCAGCTCCGCTTCAATTTCAGCTGTGATCCTCCTTCGCTCCTTCTGTAGCACGAGCCCGAAATGGTTTTGAGATGCTTCAAGTTCAGCTTTAGCAGTGGCAAGGTACCGCTCTCGTTGGTTCAAAGAAACGTGGAGTTGAGCAACTACAGCCATTCTAACGGCATAGTCTCCCGCTAGCTTCTTAACTTTGTCAAGTAAAATGCTCAACTCTGCTTGCTTCAAGTCCATGGCTTGAGCACTCCTTCGCCGGCTCTCAAGTTCGCCCTTCTCTTCTTCACGCTCGAGCTTAAGGATTTTCATTTCCTTTTCGAGCGTGTCAAGAGCTTTCTTGACTCTGGTCAACTCGCTTCCGAGTTTGACTACTTCCTCCTCTTTCTTCTCTACTTTCTTCCTCTCGTTCTCCAACTTTTTCTTTTCTTCACCCACTGCCACCAACTTTGCATTCACTTCCTTAAGTCTGCTCCTCTCAGCCTCAAGTGACTGCTTGAGCTCTTGAGCGTTTTTCTCCAACTCCTCCACTTGCTTCGTCCTCTCCTCCAGCAAACTTTCCTTTTCCTCCACAAGCTTTGCCTTCTCCTCCACTTTCTCCTCCAATTCACCATTCTTCTTGTCAAAATCTTCACGTAGATTCTTGACCTCCAACACCTTTCTTTCCAACTCCTCAGTCTTCTGCATGAGAACGCTTTGAAGACTGGAAATCTCCGCATCCTTCACCTCCACCTCAGCTTCGTGCTCTTTCATCAGTCGGAAGTTCATGCTTGGATGGCACGCGCTCTGCGATGGACGCATCTGGGTATTCTCGCTTAACTCTGGCGTCGAGCATCTCCCAATAGTTGGCCTCGTTGATGAACACGTGAAAGCCATCAACTCCGATGAAATTGAGCACTTCCACCTCTTTCGCTTCCATCACCTCCTCTTTTAAAGCTTTTCGGAGATTAAAGATCTTGTAGTATTCCGTTCCTCTGTATGCAATATACGTGAGGAAGTCGACGGCTTTGGTGAAGAAGTCATCAGACATCTCCACGGAGGGGTATCGTCTCTGGATTATCCCTGCAGCTTGCTCCCGGTCCTTGATGTACCGTTCCAGAGCTTTCTCTTCTGCAGTTGGAGATGGTGGTGTTGGTGGGATTAAGACGATGTTGGTGTTGGCTGTTTGGGCGGTTTCAGCAGTTTCAGCTGATGAGGATGGAGAGTTGAGGGTGGAAGCTTGAGTGGCTTTGGGTTGGGTGGTTTGTGGTTGGGCGGTTTCTGGTTGAAGGGTTTGGGTTTGTTGAGTGACTGGAACGTTGAAGAGTTTATAGGCATCAACTAGATCTGTGCCTAGGAAAGGTAGATCAGGAATTTGAAAAGATGATGTTGATTCCTGTGGAGAGCTTGGAGTTTGGGTGGTGGTCGCTTTGTGTTGAGTGATGGGATGGGCGGTAGTTGAGGTTTGAGGTTCCGGTGGTGGCTGGTTTTGGGTTTGAGTTTGAGCTGGGGGAGTTTGGGGTGTTTGGTCTTTGGGTGGTGATGGCTGGGGTGGTTGTTCCTTTTCTGGTGAGGGCTGGGGTTGAAATTCTTCTGTTTCATTTTCCTTCTCGAGCGGCTGCACCTCAGCCTCGCTCTCTTCAATTATGGCGACTACACGCCTCACTTTCTGTGGTCGCTTTGACCGTGCTTTCTTCGGAGCAGCTCGCTTCGCTGGTAAAGGAGCTTGCTTTCCCTCTTCCTCCTTGCTACGAGTTTCAGCGACTGGAGCGGGTGGGGGGACTGTCACATTGATGATTCCCTGGCCGATCGGAAGCTTCTCCGACTTCCATGAATCGAAGTAGATGGTGTTCTTTTTGTATTCGGCCGTGCCGGTCCACCTTCTGTTCTCGAACAGGTTCTCCAGGGCATAGGAAATTCTGGAGAAGAATTTGAGTTTTCCCTTGCGAAGGATTTTGTCGTCACTCCCATTCTCGAACTTGAAATCCTTCGCGACTTCATGAATCTGGTTGATGAACCAGCGGTGCCAGTTGAAACTCGTCCCTGTCAAGCTGTTGACAATGACCGAGGTGGCGAAGATTTTGGTGTCGGAGAGTTGGCTTAGCGAACCGACACCACACAGCACAGATTTTGTGTATAATTCGCAGATGTAGTTGAACGGAACCAGCAAGTCCGATCTGATGTTGCAGTGCTTTGGATCATCAAACACCTCACCTTTCCTCTTGGCAAAACGAGCATACTCGACGTTGACGGACAGTTCGAGTTCTGGCAAGGAATCCGGTCCTCTCTTCGGCAAGTCGAATACACCGGCAATTCTGCTCAACTCGACCTCCACAATCTTCCCTTCCTGTGGATCGGCGAAAGTTGATGTTTCTTCTCCCTCCTTCAGATTTAGTAAAATCTCGGCGATGACTTTGGCCAGAATCTGTTGTGGCTTTGCCGTCACAAACTTCCATAGGCCGGCCGTGGTCACGGCCATGCGGAAGAATCCGTTCTCCTCCACCACGATCTCATCAAGATGTGGTTCGACGTTGATGTTGTCATCAATGGAGGTCAGGAATTGCTTCATTGTTTGTGACTTATCTTTCTTTCCCATGGTTGATTTTGTAGAGAGAGATTTGAGAAAGATTTAAGATTTTGGGGGGGTTTGAGACTCGTGAGTTGCAAAGACGCAGATCTTGCACGAGAATGGCAATTTTAGAGAGTTGTGAAAATTTCTGCAGATCTCCGTCATTGCGTATATATAGAACTAGGGTTCGGCTGACGTGGCAGGGGCAAGACAGTAATATCCTCGAAAATCCTGTGCGTAGGCGGCGGACCCTCGGTGATGGATCTGATGTGTTCGGCGTCATCACAGTAAAAGTGAGCCGCCATCTTGACTTGGCACTCCACGTGGCCGTCTATAATTCATCTCTCCAATCGGCAACGATCCAACGGCTAAGATTCTGGAACTGTTCGGATTCGACGGCGGGATCGAGGGCGATTTTCCCGCTTCTCTTTGAATTGAAACACACGCGCCCGTCTTTTCTCTGACTACGCGCCACTGCATTAAATGCTAAAGTAAAAAGTGAAATTTTGCACTCGAGTGCAGACAGCTCATATGCTTCGCTTCGTACCCGCTCGCTTCGAGTGTAACCGCTTGGCTTCTACTCGCTTGCGAAGTACTCGCTTGGCGTGACTGCTCCGCACTCGCTTGCGATGATTTGCTTGAGTGACGTGGCACTCGCTTCGTCATCTGTAGTGACTGGAATAAGAAATGAAATTTCTTTGTTTAATTTAAAATGTTTCTGACCTACATACTTCGAGGATAAACAAGAATGTTTTCCTCTTTGTATTTGTGTCAGATTCATTTCATATTTTCCACATAGTAAATGAAGGTTTCTAGCACGCTTCACATTACTTAGTGTACTTGAATTGAAACACTTACCAGTCAATCTCACTTCGTAGGAGATTGATACCACTTATTGAAGTCACTTGTTGAAGTCTCTTGACACCACTTGTTGGTTTCTTCTTCAAGCTTGGTCTTCATGGCATTCATTTCTTCCATCTTCCTCTACGAATTAGAGACTCCTCCATCGATGGAATGGGGAGGGGGGGGAATGAATAACGTACACAAGCTTACTACAACCCAGAGGGGAGTTTCACTTAAGTGTACTTATTCACGATGAATGGGAGATGAGTACAAGTCCTTATCTCAGGGCGGAATAGGACATGATGACAATGAGAATGCTCTAACAAGACAATCTCGTATTTTACGCAAAGACATGTCACCAGTCATGCAACCTTTTCAAGTAAAAGGTAACTCTTCAAGCTTCCTCCTATGATCTACAAATTGAATTTGCAATCGACTCGCTTGACCCAAGCTAGGGTTAATTGAAGCGATGCAAAATTCAAAGTGGGGGAGGAATGGATAGACATTCGACAGCTCAACTCAATGAAGAGTGAGTAAGGAATGAACGTTTATCCACGATGAAGGAGATGAGAAGGCTTGCTCCTCTTCGGCGGAAAGGTGGGAAGAGGACGCAAGGTCTAGGTGCCAGCCCTACCTAAGCTTTCACCATTTTTACGTGGGAAGGCCCGATACAAGACCCCACAACCGTTACTAGAAACGGCACTTGCGAGTGTTTATACCCACTCGCTAGGACTCCTAGGCTAGGTAGCAGCTTTCCTTGCTCGCTTTGGAAGTAGCCTGCTCCGAGAGCAAACAATAGTTCCCCCTTAACCAATGGCTTAACAATTCCTGTAAGCGGGTAGGGAACGTCTTCCAACACTCCACCTTTCTCCACCTTATTTCTCCTTCTTCAAGCGAGTGGAATTATGAAGTGACTCGCTTGAGTTGGTGAAGATCCGAAGTGAGTGACGCTTAAGGACAAGCGACCACTCCTTCGTGCATCCTGGATCTAGCACTCTTCACCAGGGTCTAATAACCCTAATTCCATGCATAGCTGATTGAAACGAGACTCAGCTAGAGGCTTGGTGAGGATATCAGCTCGCTGGAGATCAGTATGGATTTTCTCAAGCTTGATATCTTTCTTCTCGACATGATCACGAATGAAGTGATGTCGGATTTCCACGTGCTTGCATCTGGTGTGAAGCACTGGATTCTGCGATATGCATATGGCGCTGTTGTTGTCGCAGAAGATTGGAATTTCATTCGCTTCAACTCTGTAGTCCTTCAACTGCTGACGAAGCCAATGAATTTGAGAATAGCAGCTTCCAGCGGCCATATATTCAGCTTCAGTCGTTGAGGTAGCTACACTGGTTTGCTTCTTCGAGAACCATGAGATCAGCTTGCTTCCCAAGAACTGACAAGTGCCCGACGTTGATTTCCTATCAACACGGCATCCTCCATAGTCAGCATCTGAATATCCAGTGAGCTCCAGATTATCTTCAGCTGGATACCATAGCCCCATATTGACCGTGCCTTTGAGATAGCGAAGGATTCGCTTGGCAGCTTCAAGATGGTTGTGCTTGGGATTGCTTTGGAAGCGAGCACATACTCCAACTGCGAAGGCAATATCCGGCCTGCTTGCAGTGAGATATAGAAGGGATCCGATCAAAGCTCGATAGTCTGTAGCATCCACAGACTTCCCATCTAGGTCTGGCTCCATCTTCCAGTTGGTGTTCATAGGGATCTTCACAGCTTTAGCATGCTGAACACCGAACTTGGCAAGCATATCTCGAGTGTATTTGGCTTGATTGATGAAGATTCCATCATTCTGTTGCTTCACTTGAAGACCTAGGAAGCAGCTCATCAACCCAATCATGGACATTTCATATTTGGTCTTCATTAGCTCTCCAAACTTCTCGCTAAGCGACTGGTTTGGTGATCCAAATATGATGTCGTCTACATAGATCTGGACCCATAGCATATCTTCTCCATGATTGATGGTGAAGAGAGTCCGATCTATCTTCCCTTTGTGGAAACCATTATCCACTAGGAATTGAAATAGGGTATCGTACCATGCCCTAGGCGCCTACTTCAATCCAGACAGGGCCTTCTTCAATCGATACACCTTATCTCCCTGCTCGAAAGCCGGTGGCTGCTCCACTTACACTTCTTCTTTCAGTTCGCCATTGAGAAACGCGCTCTTGACATCCATCTGATAGACTTTGAACTTCTTAGCCGCTGCATAGGCAAGAAATAATCTGATCGCTTCAAGCCGTGCCACTGGAGCGAAGGTCTCATCGAAATCGATTCCTTCCTCTTGGCAGTAGCCCTTAGCGACTAGTTGCGCCTTGTTTCTCACAACGTTGTGGTCCTCGTCCGTCTTGTTCTTGAACACCCACTTGGTGCCAATAACATGCTGGAATTTGGGACGATCCACGAGGTACCATACTTCGTTCCTGGTGAATTGATTCAGCTCTTCTTGCATGGCAATCACCCAATTAGAATCAGCTAGGGCTTCCTCCACGCTTGATGGCTCAATGTTTGAGAGAAAGCAACTGAACATGGCACTTTCTCCAAACACTTGACTTCTGGTCACTACGCCCTTGGATGGATCTCCAATGATTTGACTTGGTGAGTGATCCTTGAGCCACGCACGCTTGGATCCACCAGCTTCATCTTCGTCTTCTTCCTGGTCGCTTGCTTCTCCATCTGAAGCGACTGGATTGGGTGCTTGGCCTGCACTCGCTTCAGGAGTCTTAGGGGCAGCTTCAACCTTTCCTTGGACAATCTGCTCGCTTGATTCCTTGATTTCCTCATCTTCAAGCATGTCCCAAGTTAATGAATTGACGGGTTCCTCGCTTGACTTTTCTTCATTCACTTGAACCTGTTCCTGTGGAAGACTCAAAGAAGATTCATCAAACACGACACGGGGTGATTCCTCCACAATTAGGGTTTTACAATTGAATACCCTGTAAGCTTTGCTTGATGTAGAATATCCTAAGAATATTCCTTCATCAGCTTTGCTTTCAAAAGCTTTAATTGCGACTTCCCATTATCATGGATGAATACCCTACAACCAAAGATATGGAAATAAGAGATGTTAGAAATTCTCCTGTCCATATTTCATATGGGGTTTTGTCGTGTCGTTTATTGAGGAGTGTCCGATTCTGAGTGTAGCATGCTGTATTGGCAGCTTCAGCCCAATACTTCATTGGTAGCTTTGAATCAGCAATCATAGTGTGGACAGCTTCCTTGATGATGCGATTTCTTCTTTCAGCAACTCCATTCTGCTGAGGTGTGCGTGCTGAGGACGTTTGGTGTGCTATACCATGCTCCATGCAGTATGCTTCAATGGTTGAGTTTAGAAACTCAGTGCCTTTGTCGGAGCGGATGGTGGCAATCGCTTGATTCTTCTCCACGGCAAGTCGCTTGAGCAGTTGTGGTAGCTTGGCCAGTGTCTCCTTCTTGCTAAAGAGAAATACGACCCAAGTGTAGTGAGAGTAGTCGTCAACTACAACTAGAGTGTATTTTCTTCCATTTACACTAACTGGAGTGACTGGACCAAACAGATCCATATGAAGTAGCTCGAGCACTCGCTTTGATGAAGCTTCTTCAAGACTGGCGAAGTGCTTCTTCGTCTGCTTTCCTCGTTGGCATGGTGAGCATGGATGATCTTTGACAAAGACTTCATTTGGTATGCCTTGCACCAAGCCTTTTCGAGCTATGCGATTGATTGTCTTGAAGTTGAGATGGTTCAAGCGTCGGTGCCATAGCCATCCCAAATCTGTAGCACTCCTTGCGACTAAGCACGTATCCTCCTTGCAGCTTTCCCATTGTGCTATGTAGACGTTCCTTTGTCTAATTCCAGTGAGCACAATCTGGGAAGTGAGCTTGTTCTTCACAATGCACTTGTTCGAGATAAACTCCACCTTGTATCCCTTATCACAGAATTGTGAGATGGATAACAAGTTGTGCTTTAGTCCTTCCACATAGGAAATTTCTTCGATCTTGATCTTTCCGATCTTCAGCGCGCCGTATCCTTTAGTGCTTCCTCGAGAGTTGTCACCAAAGGTTACGCGTGGACCCTTCTTCTCAACATAATCTTGAAGTAGAGCTCTCATGCCAGTCATATGTCTTGAACATCCACTGTCCAAGTACCAGATTTGATGACCTTCATTTGGCATGGGGTCCATGGCGCTCACCTGCATTTAGACAAGTTTTGGTACCCAAATCATTTTGGGTCCTTGCAGGTTAGTCCCTTTTGGTACCCACACTTGCTTCACTTTCTTTTGAAAGTTAGCTTGTGTCTTGGGCTTCTCGGCCTTCTTAAATTGTGATCTCTGCTTAGAGGCAACTTCACAGGTGCAGCAGTGTGTGCAGGAGGGGTAGCGGCTCGCTTGAGACATACCTATGCTCTTACCCTTTTGCTTGTATCCTGAAGTGACTCGCTTCGGATTAGCTACAGGCTTAGAGACTGACTTAGGGTTTCCAGTCTTTTGAAGTAGCTCGCTTGGTTTCCTCGAAGCGGTCAAACTAGGGTTTTGACCCCGACTCGCTTGAGTAACCTTGGAAGTTTGAAGCGACCTCCTTGGTGCTTCGAATTCTTCCCCCTCAACATGAGTACAGTTGGACTATCTCCAATCCGGCTCACGTGACACATAGACATTACTCCTTTTCTTGAAAGGGAGATCCTTTGTCTGTGGTGTCTTGGTCTGAGACTTAGAAGCTTCAACAGGTTTCCCTTTACCCTTGGATTGGTAAGTTTTAGCATTGTGAGTGCTAGGGACTGTTGAACTTTGCTTGCCCTTAGTATCTGTCCTTGAAGATATAGACATCTTCATTGGCTTCTTCTCAGGGTTCTCAGCCACTTTGCCTTTGTCCTTGTTAGTGGTCACTTTGGAGGCAGTGGGCACATCCAAAGGAACTGATGGTGTAGTGTTTGAAGCACCAACAAAGACAGTAGGCTTGGAAGGTCCACCCTCATATCCAAGTCCTCCCTTCCTACCAAAGGGTAGAAGTGAACTCTCTAGTGCCTGCCTTGCATACGAGGCTTGTTTAAATTGGCCACTAGATTGGATTGGGTTTCATACCTTCCCTCCAAGCTTTGATGTCTAGCAAAGAGATCCTCGAACTTACTAGTCATAGCCCTTAAGTTAAGTTTGACTTGGTCAAGCTCATTGGTTAGCTTTCGGTTCTCCTTCTCGCTTTGAGACAAAGCTTGTTTCAACATATTGTGGTCACTTGACATTTTGAGGTGTTTGTCAAGCAACTCACTCCATGTCGAGGAATTAGCTTCCTCTTGGTGAGTGTGTGCGAGTGTAATTGAACTTGATGAGGGATAGATAAATACCTCTCCAGTCTCCTCGTCGGTGAGCGCCATGAGTCCAAGATCCTCTCCCTTACTGGAGTTGGGATCAGTGAATGCATCCGAGTCGCTTGAGACATCTTCTGTTGAAGCGACTGGCTGCTCACTTGCTACAAGTGCTCGCCTTGGAGCATCTCTCTTGGCCTTTAGTTCCTCTCGCTCCTTTGCACTCAACTTTGGGCAGTCAGATTTGTAATGGCCCATCTTGTGGCAGTGGTAGCATTCCACATCCATCATGTCCCTTGAGATTGGTTTGGTCGTCTCTTCTCTCTTTCCTTTGCCTTCACGAGCATCAGTGCTCCTTCCCTTGTACTGCTTGTAGAATCTCTTGTACTTGCCCACACGCGAGTTCATCTTGTTGAAGTTCTTGGATAAGAACGCAACATGCTCTTCCAACTCTTCTCTTGACATCTTAGCGAGTGTCTGGTCGCTTGGTCCTTCAACAGCTTTGAAGGCGACCCCTTTCGATGTTGCAGGAGCTTCGTCTTCCTCATCAAGACTCATTCTGTTCAGATCAAACTCGTGAGCCTTGAGCTCAGAGAACAGAATCTCTGGCGTGAGCTTTGACAAGTCCTTGGTAGCTAGGTACAGCTCCTTCATGGTTTGCCACTTTTGGGTGAGAGCTCGAACGATCTTGAGGTTCACCTCCTTGTCTGTGAGTTCCTTCCCAAGTGAGTTGAGAGTAGCAATGATGTTGGTAACTCTCAGCTCGAAGGCGTCGATGGACTCTCCTGGCTTCATTATCAGACTTTCAAACTCCCGCATTTGTACGACGAGCTTGTTTTCTTTGATTTTGTCCGTTCCTTGAGAAATGAGGGCTAGGGTTTCCCACATTTCTTTCGCCGTCGCACACTTCCTGATCCTAGGCAAATAGGCATCCGACACAGTACTCTGCATCGTGTGACGTGCGATTTTGTCAAGGTTGGCGATCTTGAAGTCGTTAGCATTGTAGTCTTCCTTTTCCTTTTCAACATACTCTTGTCTAATATGAGCTTCGCGGCCTTCGGCGGCTGGAACGTTAACGGAGGTGGCTTTCTTGATCTCGATTGGTCCATCCTCTATTACTTCCCACATACGGTCGTGGATAGAACAAAGAAAGCTCTCGACTCGAAAGCTCCATGTCTCGTATCCTTCGATAGAGAACTGTGGAAGATTCAATGCACTGTATGTAGACATAGCAAACTATTAGCAGTAATGCAGTATGCATGGGTGAGGGTTTTATGCACTTAGGAAAACTGGATCCGGTTCAGTGAGACAACTGAAGTGAGTGGGGACTCACTTCGGATATGCAAAGCAGAGGCTCGAAAGAACCGCTGCTCTGATACGACTTGTTGGTCCCGGTTTGTAAGAGGAAAAACACGTATGAGAGGGGGGGGGGGGTGAATACGTGTTTTGAAGTTTTTCAACTTCATTTCCTCGAACTCAGAGTACTAAGTAAAGTACTTGTTTAAACGACTAAGACCTAGCTGAAAGCTAGATCTACAGTATTCGCAGCTCTCTTGACCTAAGCTTAAAGCTTGACCAAGAGTGAGACTTTACTCTATATGCGGAAATTCGGTGAGCTAAATCTTTCCTAAGTATTTGAAATCTCAGATTATGTTTGTTTAGATGCTTGTGCAATGAATAATCAAACAGTAAGTAGAGAGATTAGGGTTAGAGATACGACACAGAGATTTATAGTGGTTCGGAGATGAAACTCCTACGTCCACTTTGTTGCACTAGGCAACTCGTTCTCTTCACTCAAGAACTTGAAGATTACGGGCTCTTCAAAAGCCTGTGTCAAGATCGAGCTTCACTCGCTTGGATCTGACGAAGACTGGGTGATTACGGGTTCACCACATAAGACCTAGAACTGGACTGGAAGCTTCACTCGCTTCAGTCCAACGACAGGGAGATTACGGGTTCTCCTTACTACCTAGCTTCGATCGAGCTTCATTTAATGAAAGTGTAAGCTTGGATCTAGACTCTATGATCGAGGCTTCTACAATCGAGGAAAGTAGAGCCTTGGATCGAACACAACCTAACGACGAACACACAAAACCTAAAACTTTAGGGTTGGGGTTTTTTGTTTCGACAGAGACACACTATTGAAGAGTTCTTTACAATAAATGCAAAGATGGCTAGAACTCTTCTTCTAAGCTGGGATTTTGAATGGGCTTAGAATTCTCGGTGTGAAGGTTGCGAAGACGAGTTCCGATGAACTGGAACTCAGAGAACACTTGGAAACAAAGACTCGATGAATTGCTCAAAGGCTGGGAGTGTTTGCTTGTAGTAGGCGCTCAATGCTCAAGTAGTGTTCTACTTCTCTTCGTCTTCATCCTTCACTATTTATAGGCGGAGGGTTGGCCGAGATCCGTTGCTTGGTAGGTGGCCTTGTCCCTCCTCCTCTCGACAGTACTTTGCACAGGCAGTTGCTTTTCAGGTGCGCAGTTTGTCTCTTTGCCGAAAATGGCTAAGTTACAAAGTTAACAGTAACTGGAGCGAGTCAGTACTGTAGCGGCGCCCTGTCGGCCTGGCAGTCAACTCCGTTGCTCCTCTCCGCATTCGACACGTGGAGATCTCGCAATTAATGCGACGATCTTCAGTTGACTGGAGTTCAAAATAAGAGCGGGAATTGTGTTGTCGCTTTCTGGTAGGTAGTGGCTTGCTTCGCTTTAGACGTTGTAGCGTCGGCTTCAAATCGTGTCGCTTCAAGGTCATATTGTAGTGAGTACTTGGGAAGTGAGTTCTCCAAGTGACTGCTTTAGTAAGTGTTGACCCACGTTGACTTGCTTTGGCTTTTCACTGTAGCGCTCGCTTCGCTTCGCTTTGGCAGACTCGCTTCGAATCCACTGTAGCGCTCGCTTAGCTTCGCTATTCTTCGGCACGCTTCACTTCCGCTGGGTAGACTCGCTTCGATTGAAAACACTCTCAAGCGAGTGGCCTTCACTTGAATTTTCTGCAGTCTAAAAACCTAAGTGACTAAAACAAAAACAAAGCCATCCTAACAGTATAGGCTTAGAAAATTTTTTAACCTATTTCCTACATCAAATTGGGTCGCTTGGGAATAGGATACTTGGGGTTTTGGGATCAAATCAAAACAAGTATTTCACTCACTTCAAAGTGTCCCATATGAGTTCCCCTTAACATGTAATCCTTAACAATTCCCAACAGAAATTAATGAAAGTTTTAAATATTTAATATAATTCCCTATAATCAAACATTTAACCTTTCTGGTGCTATATATATATATATATATATATATATATTTTAATTACTGAGATTGTGTTATTTTTTTTTAGTTATTTCTTTGTTTCTCCTTGTTTGTTTTATATTTATGGGTTTTTGAAAAATTAGTCATTTTTACTTTGAATTGTTTTTTTAGTCTACATTAAATAGTTTGGTTTAATAGCTAGTATTAATGTATGTTAATGAGTGATTAGGACATGACAACTTCCATTAATTATAGGTTCACCATTAATTATTATGTAACAAGCTAGATTACTATTGTATTTGAGCTATTATATGTTAACCTACTTATCTATCACTAAGCTATGTTTAATTATTTCAGATCGTTTGATCTTTCGGAAGTCTGTTGGATACGGGTCGACCCCGAAGTTGACAACTTGTCAACTCTAGTCACAATTACAGACTCATGACAACAACATTAGAAGATGAGAATATTTATAAGTTGAAAAAACAACAATGAGTCGAGTCATGTATACACGATGCCATAGTACGAAAATGTGAGCCTGAAACACGATTAATCCAGCACAAGACTAAGGGGGGTGTATTCAATTGTGATTTTGTTGGATTTTTGTAGACTTTAAAAAGTATATGGATTTTGAAAATCTATAGAGTCCATATAGAATTTAGTAGACTTTTTTATTGATTCAAATGGATTTCCATAGACTTTATAGGATTCTAAAATACACTTCTATAAACACAAATCGATTCATGTCAGTAGTGGACTAGTGGTGCCAACAATTAACAGCAGTAGATTAACAACAGCAGGGACATCCAAGGTCAACGATTGAAAAGAAACCAAAATAAAAAAACAATAAAAATAAGCACAAGTAGCAAGAACGCCTCCCTATTCAAGGATTTTAGCATACTCCACTCAAGATTCCATTTTGGAACCATTTTTTACGATATCTCTAAGGGGTACCACTAGGGCGAAAACCTGTTTTTTCGGCCTATCGGGAAGTGTTACATTTCGCACCTCCGCGGTCCCATAACAATAGTTCTAGGAATAACATTATGTGTGGCAAAAGAATGAAACGTATTGTGATGATAACGAATGAGATATGGACCTTTTTGCAAGCTACCCTTCCCGTTCAGCCCAGATTCCCTCGCACTCTCACCGTTTTGTCCATAACTTACTCGTTTGAGATAGGAACAACCCGATTTTGAACCCCCGCGAAGGAAACAAATTTTGAAAAATAAATCTAAACTACGAAACCCAAGAACGAACAATCAATTAAAACAAAGAACTAAGAACTAAATTTAAGAATCAAGAACACAATTAATTGAATGAAAGGGAAAATTATAAATAACTTACGAATTAAACGCGGGAACTAAGATTTCATTGACCCGTGTAGAACATAAATCTGAACGAGTTACGGATAACGTTATAGATAATGTACTACTTTGACGCTGCGGAAGCATGCACAATAAAATAGCCATGAAAACAATAAATCAACACCAACCAATGATAACCCAGTTCGGTTAAATCAACCTACATCTGGGGGGACACGCCCAAGAGCCAATTCACTATCAAGAGTTTCAAAGATACAAGTATTCGAATACTAGCCACCGCTACGTATTCACTCCTCACCCGTCTACACTCTACTCAAGTGAACTTGAGGTTAAATCCTCAGCCTAACCAAGCCTAATCTAGACTTACTCTTGAGAGATCTACCCACAATATATATAAGAGGAAAACAAGAAAAAACATAGTCTGGGACAAACTATGTTATATGTACCACATGATGTCCCAGCTGATGTTACAGAGACGCAAGATGACTCTCGGCACTACATTGTGCGAGGATAACAATATAAGCTCTCTCCTCTCTCTTCTTTGCCCCTTATTAATGTGTATGAACCTCCTTATATAGCCACCAAGTCGTGGATCTTCTCTTGTAGCCCAAGTAACACGTTTCCTTGTAGATAAGGATTCATGTATATCTTCTTTCCTTGTAGATATCCTTTCCTTGTAGAAGAAGAATCCTTATGCAAATATATAATTAAGGGAAAATAAATCCCTTAATAAAATCAAATCTTTAATCATAAGGAAATAAATAATATATCCCAATGCATATATAATTGCCAAAATCATATGCAACCACACGTTGCAGTAACAATCTCCCCCTTTGGCATTTATGTATGCAAACCACACTCAATAAACCAAGTATCACTGGAACACCACCCAGTACATCAGAATGCTCCCCCTGAATCAAATACTTCTCCACCAGATATCCATCGAGCCAAAAATACGGGATCAGATCAATAATTATCCCAGAATATGCACAAAAACTGAGAATCAAACCCATGCTCCAAAACGATCAATGCAATAAAAATCATCCGGCTAAGAAAACAGAGACAACAGGAGGTACATCATCGAGCACATATCCATTAAAGCACATAAACAAGCAAAAATTTTGCTCCCCCTGAAGTGAATCCTCGAGAGTTAGTAGCATCAACAAACTCCCCCTTGCTATGAACTTCTTCTCCTTGTGTGCGGTAAACAAATGGAACACCGTCACTGCAAAGATAAGAACGCCTTGGGAACGCCATGGGAACAAGAACCATCAGAGCACATCTGGATCAACATAGGTGGCAGGACCTAACACCAATAACTTTGGTGACCTGCTCTGATACCAATTTGATAGGGACTAATATCAGCCATATTCCATAAATAAATCAAATTAATGGGGAATCGCACCTTCCTTAGCCTTAGAATATAGTCTCTAGAAAAGATAGGATACTAGACGCCACGATAAATACAGAAATCTTACTGAAAAGGAATGGAATGATGGGCTCTGGGTGAGACAAGCCTTCTCATCATTATTAAGGGAAATTGATATTCATTCCGATAGGGATCAATAGAAGCTGTTCTGCGTAACAACATATTATCAAAGAAATTTCATGAGCATCAGACGCTCAACACAATTAAGCGTCATATTCTACGCAGAAGCAGTGAGGTTTTTACCCTTCCCAGAAGCTATGTGGAATTTGTAAGCATCTGGAATGGTGCGAGGATCTGATTAGATCCCATAAGCGTTTAGCAGAGCTCGAGGTTCTGCGCAGCATACGGTCCGCGTGACTCTATGTACTGTAGAGTGAGGACCACTGCATTCATGACGGAGGATACTTCACCTCCGTCGAAATTCCTTTTCTGTCCCTCCTTTATACGGACGCTCATTTCTCACCCTCTTCATACCTATAAATACTAAGTGAAACGCACACTTCATACATCATCACTCTCTACGAACAACACGCTCCTTGGCTTACTGTTCTATTCAACTTCACACTCTCTCTCACGAGCTTCTCTAAGCTCAAGCGGTCAAGGTGTTCAAAGCCTTCTTCCGGGGAGCCCCAGTTCCTTTTCACCTCCATCCATTCTTCTCGACGTCGGGAAGAATCTCTCTCTTATACCTCGTCCCAGGTCTAAGGTAAAACCCTCATTGCCAAAAGGGAATGAGGCTCGACAGATCTCCGTTCTCCTTGTTTCTCTCCTTTTTCCCATTCCATTTCTTCATTATCTGCTTATATGAGTGCAAAACTCCATGAATCTTGCTAGTTTATGGCTAAATATGCCTTTTACGCCCTACTCATAGCTCAACTATTATTCGTCATCACTACGCGAATCATGCTCTGTATAAAATACTCATTTATGGCTCTATACGCGCATGAATCTCTTGCTCTTTACTGCTTTAACGCTTTACCCATAAATGCTCTTTGCAAAACATGATGAAAAATACCTTAAATTGTTGTGGATCTCCAACCCGGATCTATCAACTGGCGCCGTCTGTGGGAATTCTTGAGTTGAGATGTCGATTTCCCCTGTTTTTATGCAAAATTCCAGCTCGTTGTTATAATGTTGTTTGCGATTTCCCTTTATTATGTCCTTATGTGGAGAATATGAGGAAATCTGATGTTACATTGATTGGGAACGCCCTGTTTGTGGTCTAACTAGCGGAAACCCAGATGGGTATACTGTTGTTTGATATTTGCTAAGCTCTCCACGGTTATGAGCTGTTGAATGTGATGTGATTCTAGGATTATGTTCCCTTTGAAATGGAAATTGTGATAAACACTTTGATTGAAAGGAAACTTGTGTTTGAGAGGCTGATTTTCTCTCCTTGAATGTGAATTAAGAGTTGATATCTGTAAGTACTGTTAAAACCCATGGGTTCAGAGGGCTAATCCTCTGTTTATCTTTGAAGCTCTAACTGATTCTGATGATATGTGCATAAATTTGTCCTGTCATTTATTCTGTCGTGATGATCACCTAGAATGGTGGCTATCTAATAGAAGGAATATGTATTGAATGCGAGATTTATATTATTCCTGGAAAATTTTAGTATGTATACCATGAATTTGTTTTAGCTACATTGCTCATAACAAACCAATCCAGTAATTAGAAACGATCTCAAGGCCTTATCTCTTTCATGACATGAATTGTGATGGCTAATCTGTTGTTGTTTTGCCAAAATTCTAAGGTTGTGAAGGATCCGGAGGAAAGCCGGGTCAAAAACTGCAGCAATCTCAAAACGCATTTGATTCACCTTGTGTACTTGGTGAGCATACGATTCTGTCTATTATCTGCCAAATATGAAATCCATCTATGAGTTGTAAAGGATTGGTGATTACAGAGGAAGCATCACTACTAAAGCTAGTCGAATGCCCCTGAATCGCCATGACTTGAAAACCCACGAAATAATAAAAACATTAAAAAATGGAGAGCCGAAAGATGATGAGGTTACCCCATTCACTTTGATGAAGGGAGTCCGCATCTGAAAGCAGAACCTCCTCCCAGAAGCCCTGTCTAACAGGCAACTCCCTCGTAAGCCCCGTGTAACGGGCAGAACCTTCTCTCAGAAGCCCTGTCTAACAGGCAACTCTCTCATAAGCCCCGTATAACGGGCAGAACCCCCAGAAGCCCTACACAGTAGGCAACACCCTCGTAAGCCCCGTATAACGGGCATAACTTTCTCTCAAAAAGCCCTGTTTAACAGGCAGCATCATCATAAGCCCCATATAATGGGCAGAACACTTCATAAGCCCTATTTAATAGGCAACCCTCTCACAAAGCCCTATCTAATAGGCACCTCTTTCGTAAGCCCCATTCAATGGGCAGAACCTTCTACAAAGCCCTATCCAATAGGCAACACTTTCGTAAGCCCCATGCAATGGGCAGAACCTTTCCTAAGCCCTACTCAGTAGGCAGCATCCTCACAAGCTGCATATAATGGACAAAACTCCTTATAAGCCCCATTAAATGGGCAGTGCACCCCTAAGTCTTGTTTTAAAGGCGACATTTTTATGTATCACTCCCATAAGCTTTACCCATCGCATTCCGGTGGGTAAAATCTCACCTAAATCCCGCCTCACAAGTGGTATTCTCGAAAAACTCTATTTGATAGACAATACCTTTATATACCTCTAAGGAGGATATTACTTTCATAAGCCCAATCTGATAAGTAGCGCTTCTGTAAGCTTTATAAAATAGACCAAGCTCTCGTAAGCTCGGTTCAATAAGTAATGCTCTCATAAATCCCGCATAAAGGATATCACTCTCATAGTCCTTGGCTAACAGGGAATATCCTATAAGAAAGTCCTATAAAATAGGCGCTAAATATAAGAAGGGCCTATATGGCCGAGGCATCTCGTATTAAGCTTAATAAAATAAGATGCCGCACAAATTCTTAATAACCTCTCCTCCTGATCAGATCCCTTCCAGAAGCTTCATAAAGAAAGCCTTAGGAAAACAAACGCTCTAATAAAGTGGGTTTCATAAAGACAGATGTCACCGACCTTAGCCTCATTCCGGCAAAAGCCACCCTTGAAAAGCCTTATATTACATGAACAACGCTTATAGCTATTATAAATGGTTGGCAATTATAAAAATGATCTGTTAAATCAACATCACTCTCCAACTAAAATCTCACATGATCAGATGCCTCATGTCGAGAGGGGGGAATTATATCAAAACCCCTTGCCATAATCAGTTTCTTATCATTAAATCATCATTTACCTTCCTCCCACATTGGCATAAGCCACCTTTTCAGATGAAGAGGCTATGTTTGCTAAAATCACTGTAAACAATGTTCAAATGCAACAAATCTTTGAATAACAAATTACATATATCTTAAGTCTCTTTCAAAGAGCACCTGAAATCAATTCTCTAAACATCATCCAATCTTTGCAGAATTTTGTAAGAATGGACACTACTCCAGATGCTTCTTCAAAGGAAGCCGGTCAAGCTACTGGAAAGCCAGAAAATCCCTTGGTTGGCAACAAAGGAAAAGGCACTACTATGCTGACAGAAGCTAGTGTCAACATGGAAGCTCAGTTCTCTCCAGCCATGCTCCTCCAAATGAGAGCACTCGTAGAGGGCGTAGTCGAGGGAGCTGTTGAGAAAAGACTTCATACTTTGGGAGTAAGCCCCCAAAACACAGATCCTGTGGGCAAAACCCAGGAGGGAGGAGGAAGTAAGAACACTCCTGCAATGCACAAGCAGAAGCCTATGCATCAAGGCCTAACCCAAGAGCTAGTCTCAAAGCTGCTCCCGATAGTGGCTGAGGAAGAAGAAGGGTTCTTCACTGATTGGGAATCCCCATATGAAGGAGGACCTGAAGAACTAGAGGAAAATCTCAATGAGAATACTGATAATGCATGGGCCAAGAAGTATGCCCAGCAGCAAGAGCAGATGAAACTCTTGGCAAAAGAAGTCAAAAAGCTGAAGGAACAAAAGCAGGCCACGGAAAGGGCCTCAAAAGAAATGGAGACAAGTGAGAAAGAGGTTCGCAACCCAAATGAAGAAGGAAATCCGAAACCTTTCTCAAACAATGGGAATGGGAGAGACAAATCAGAACTCTTTCCCTTATATATTGACGAGAACAGCCCGTTCTCAGTAGACATCCAAACTGATCCTGTTCCAAGCAATTTCAAAACAATCTCCTGCGAGTATCAGGGAAAGGGAGATCCCGAAGAACACTTGATGAAGTTCGAAAGCCTATGTCTCCTTCATCAATATTCAGAGGGGGTTAAGTGCAGGGTAATCCTCACAACCCTGTCAGGAACTGCTCAACACTGGTTCAAACAGTTACCAAAAGCCTCCATACACTCCTTCATGGATCTGAGAGAAGTTTTTCTACAGCAATTCGTCAGTGCCAAAAGGACCACTTGAAATTCCTTGCATCTGACAACCATAAAACAGTGTGCCAACGAAAGTCTAAGAGACAACATGACACGTTTCAATGAGGCCGTCCTGGAAATCCCGGGAGTAGAGCCAAAATTAAAGGTGCATGCCTATGTAGACGGTCTGAAGCCAGGGCAGTTCTTTGCTTCCCTCATCAAGAAAGAAGCTACTTCTTTTGAAGAGTTACTGACGAGAGTCCAAAAGTACATCCATATGGAAGAAGCTCTGAGCAGCAAGAGGGCCGAGTTGGCCTCTCAAAAAGAACAGAAGCCGGAGGAAAGAAAAAGACCGGCTCCAGATGCCAAGAAAACTGACAAGAATGAACGATTCCTGAGATCTTTCACCCCACTAATCAAGCAGCCAGTGGACTTGCTCGAAGTAGTCTTGAAAAAACCAGGGGTCCAGATCCCTGCTGGACATAGACAACCACCCAGAAATTCACCTTCTGAAAGGTTCTGTAAATTCCACAATGACTTTGGCCATATGGCCAACGACTGCTAAAATTTGAGAATTGCTATTGAAAAGCTAATCCAGGAGGGAGAACTCCTGGAGTATGTTAAAAGGGAGACAGAACAAAACAAGAGGCGCAAGGAAGCTCCTGAGAAAGCGCCCGACACTAATCAGAAAACAGAGCCTAAGGGCGTTATTAACATGATATACGGAGGACCTACCATGGGAGACTCCAACAGAAGCCGAAAGGCATCTGCTAGGGAATTGCACATGCACGAAAGACATGGGATCTGGAAGGTCGAGCAGGGCCTATCCCCACCGGAAATTTCATTCGGACCGGAAGATAATCAAAAGGTGGTTCATCCTCATGATGACGCGCTGGTCATCACTGTGGAAGTAGAAAGGTATCAAGTCCAAAGGGTCTTTGTGGACACAGGGGCTGCAGTCAATGTCATATTTGAAAGATGTTTTAACCAAATGAGCCTCCAGAAGCCTTTGAATGGGGTAACCACGGCTCTTCACGGTTTCTCAGGAGACCCTGTAATGTCACTGGGATCGATTGACTTAATGCTTACTCTGGGCGAAGGACTTACACGGGTATCAAAGCCGGTCACCTTTTTGGTGGTACGGCAGCCATCTTCCTACAACATCATTCTAGGAAGAACTGCCTTAAATCCATTCCAGGCAGTGGTTTCCACTTATTATCTGATGATGAAATTCCCCGTAGGAAATCAGGTGGGGAAAGTATCGGGAGATCAAGAGGTCTCGCGAAAATGCTATGTCCAATCGGTGCGAGCGGGAGAGGCCAGGAAAAGGCCGATGGCAGAACCCACCACCGAAAGGGATGAGATGAAACTCGAACGGAAAAGGCTTAAAACCCCAACCCCAGCAGAAGAAGGCCAGAACCTTTCCGTTTCAATGGAACACTTGCTGATCACCAGCAACAACCCTCCTGGAGAGCTAATGATATCCCAGGACCCAGCCAAACAACTGCTTCAACAGACAAACAAAAGCAAAGGACCTGAAGCTGAAGCAACAGGCATATGCCATGCCCCAATTGTGAAAAGGCAGTGGGAAGCTTTGATAACCCAGGCAAGGGCGAAAGTCAAAAGTGCAATGGAAGTGCTGGACCAAGAAAATGTTGAGGAGACAATAAGCAAAGAAAAGGTATCACCCTAGAAATATGCAGGGAAAACTGGGAATTACTCTCAAGAAGAAAGTACGATGGGCTATGACCCCCTATTCGTTTTGAAAAACTCTTATTCCATGATTAGCTGATGTATGAAACATTGGATCATACCTCTTTACCTTTAAAGTAGTTATATTTCGTAGGTGTTTAGCCCTCAAATGAGGTGTAATTCCTTCAGTCCCTTACACCTCACTTGGGGGGGGGGGGGGGGAGTAGGGGATACCCATATCCCATTATCTTAAAATGCCTTCATTATCTTAAAACGCTATTTTACACCAAGATATTACGCAACTATTTTGTCCCATCATCCTAAAAATACTGGGAATATCTCTATCTCACCATCTTAGAATGCTTCAGCAGGTAGAAACAGGGTAAAAAGTAAAGCCCCTATAATATAAGAATAAGAGAGATAACATTCTAAGTTGATTAAGAAATAACAGAAACATGTTATAAACAGGGCCTCGAAGAAGCATCTGGCCTAAATCTAAAGTAACGATTGTTTGTACCCCAGCAGCACGATTTCAGGGTCATAAATAGCGCCCTACCGCAAACATCAAAAAGAATAGATTGTTTTAAAACATGTTATCAAAAGCAGTTGGTCTGAAGAGTAGGATCTGGAGTGAAGGTCAGATCCTCGGAGCTAGACGAGTGAGAGGCTGAAGCTTCGCCCCAAAAACAGAGGAAATTTCAGTTGAAGGCAAAATCCAATTATCCTTAGGATGGCCTAACGGAACATTAAAAGCATCATTCGCTCCTGACCCACCTTCCTCGCTTGAGGAGATACCCGCGGTAGAAGTAGCTCCTTGAGAAAAGGAAGGACCCACAAGCTTCTCCCTTGCTAGCTCCTGGAAAAAAGGAAAAGAAAGAGAGTCGATAAACAGGTAATAATAAACCCGTGATGGGCAGACAAAGCTCTAGCAAAGAAAAGAAGGGCACCTCATCAAAAGCTTTTTTCATACGTTGCATGAAAGTGGTATCAATAGGAAAAAGGGGAAAAGGGGGAGCCTCCCAAGTAGGAAGGTCCTCAGAAGGATCAATCGGTTGGCGAAGCGCCTCCGAAGCCTTTCTTAACACTGGCATGAACCAAGGTTCCCCAGTAGGAATGAAGCAGTTCCTCTTGAGGGCCTCAGGCTTTGTTTCGAACAAATGTATTATGGGCACCAGATTGATAGAGTTAGCACGCTCCAGGATGCCCAGCTGGTTACAGCATTCGAAAACAACATCGCCAGCCCAGCTGGTGAGAGGGTCTATCATTCTGGCCCAAAAATAAGGAGAATTGATAAACGCTTCGGGCAATTGCTTCACCAAAGAGTCTATGAAAGCTTGGCCTTGTATCCCCCTGGAAATGCCTTCGTTAGAGCCCTTCTTCATCCCTTCCATGAGAGAAGCAGTCCGGGAATGTTCCAACTCTTGTTCATAAGTAAGAGTTAGTTGTTCCGCTTGCATAGCAAAGTCTGCCTTCATTTCCAATGCTCGTCCTAATGAAGCCTCCAGAGCCCTATCTAATTCCCTTACTCGCTCTGATAATGAAGCCAGGCGTAGCTCAAGAGTAGAGCAATACTTCTCCTTAGCACGAAGACGGTCTTGAAGATCGCGAGCCTCGACTTGGGCACGGTCCCTACTTTGTTCAACCTCAAATAGAAATTCCTTTTCTGTCCCTCCTTCATACGGACGCTCATTTCTCACCCTCTTCATACCTATAAATACTAAGTGAAACGCACACTTCATACATCATCACTCTCTACGAACAACACGCTCCTTGGCGTACTGTTCTATTCAACTTCACACTCTCTCTCACGAGCTTCTCTAAGCTCAAGCGGTCAAGGTGTTCAAAGCCTTCTTCCGGGGAGCCCCAGTTCCTTTTCACCTCCATCCATTCTTCTCGACGCCGGGAAGAATCTCTCTCTTATACCTCGTCCCAGGTCTAAGGTAAAACCCTAATTGCCAAAAGGGAATGAGGCTCGACAGATCTCCGTTCTCCTTGTTTCTCTCCTTTTTCCCGTTCCATTTCTTCATTATCTGCTTATATGAGTGCAAAACTCCATGAATCTTGCTAGTTTATGGCTAAATATGCCTTTTACGCCCTACTCATAGCTCAACTATTATTTCATCACTACGCGAATCATGCTCTGTATAAAATACTCATTTATGGCTCTATACGCGCATGAATCTCTTGCTCTTTACTGCTTTAACGCTTTACCCATAAATGCTCTTTGCAAAACATGATGAAAAATACCTTAAATTGTTGTGGATCTCCAACCCGGATCTATCACAATTGAGATTTCGTTGACCCGTGTAGAACATAAATCTGAACGTGTTACGGATAACGTTACAGATAATGTACTACTTTGACGCTGCGGAAGCATGCACAATAAAATAGCCATGAAAACAATAAATCAACACCAACAAATGATAACCCAGTTCGGTTAAATCAACCTACATCTGGGGGGACATGCCCAAGAGCCAATTCACTATCAAGAGCTTCAGAGATACAAGTATTCGAATACTAGCCACCGCTACGTATTCACTCCTCACCCGTCTACACTCTACTCAAGTGAACTTGAGGTTAAATCCTCAACCTAACCAAGCCTAATCTAGACTTACTCTTGAGAGATCTAACCACAATATATATAAGAGGAAAACAAGAAAAAACATAGTCTGGGACAAACTATGTTATATGTACCACATGATGTCCCAGCTGATGTTACAGAGACGCGAGATGACTCTCGGCACTACATTGTGCGAGGATTACAATATAAGCTTTCTCCTCTCTCTTCTCTGCCCCTTATTAATGTGTATGAACCTCCTTATATAGCCACCAAGTCGTGGATCTTCTCTTGTAGCCCAAGTAACACGTTTCCTTGTAGATAAGGATTCATGTATATCTTCTTTCCTTGTAGATATCCTTTTCTTGTAGAAGAAGAATCCTTATGCAAATAAAATCCTTATGCAAATATATAATTAAGGGAAAATAAATCCCTTAATAAAATCAAATCTTTAATCATAAGGAAATAAATAATATATCCCAATGCATATATAATTGCCAAAATCATATGCAACCACACGTTGCAGTAACAGGAACGAAGAACTAGAATTAACGAACGCAACTTGAATAACTTGAAGACTTGATCCAAAATATATCCAAATCAAATAAATCTAAAAACTAAGGTTTATGAAACTGAAAACTAGAGTAAAAGTGTGTCTAATCTCGTGCCCTAAAGGCTACATATAGCTTCCAAGCGGGAGCTCGCATTAGTTGACTTCGAGCGGGCGCTCGCACCAACCCAGCAGGAGCTCGAAATTCCCTTCATAAATTCTTCACAATTCTGACTTAGCCAGTGCTTGTTGGCTTCTCCGCGAAACTTCACTCCTTTTTGCTCCTTTTTAAGCTCGTTTCTTCACTCTTCTTCATCTTTCAACTTCCTCGACTCCTAATAATCAAATCACTAATAACACCCAAATCATAGCGACACACAAACGAAACAAGACAAAAACGCCACAAAAACGAACTACAATTAACGACTAAAACCTAACAAAATGACACAAAACAGTATCTTCGAACAATGTGAAAGCTAATACAGAAATAGGCGTGATCACCTCTAATATGAAATTACTCTCCTGCATTTTGTCTTGCTCATTGTTAATTATTTATTTCAGCCGTATATTTCATTAACAGTTAACTCTCTTGCATTTTGTATTTATTATTTATATCTCCTTCTTCCTTCGTAGAAAGTTAGTAATCGCAATAAACAAAACATGCAAAATTTGAAGATGACTCATTCATGTGGAACGAAATCTATTGCCCAATATTGCTATGAAGAGGTATGCAAGCTTGCATTCTTATTTTGCGTAAATAACGTCAAAAAATATCTCCAATTTATTTGTTCTTGTATTTATTGTTCATGTATTTAGCGTAACTTGGAGACTGGGGAGGAACCTACACGTACAATGGCATGGAGAATGAGCCGATTCAGCAGTGAGAAGATAGATTGGATAGATGAAGCTTCAAAAAAAGTTTATGTGAGTATCATATAATTTACATATTCTTTATCAATAAACCGATTAATGTTGATATTTCATTGTTAGTGATGATCCATTAGTTGCTGCGTGTATTGTAATGTTAGATAAAAGTTTACAGCACATACTTTTTAAATCTCATTTGGAATATGTGTGACCACGTATTTTATGCAATTATCCATTGAATGTTCATTAAAAAATAAACGTGATCACACTTGATATGAGATAATTCTCCTTGAAAGCTAATTGAGAAGTATATGCACATGATTTGAGTTCACTGTACCTTGAACATCTAATTATTCTATTTCATTTTATCTTATGCTTTAGTTCATTAATTATTATTTTTTCTCGCTTAGGTGCATTGGAAACAATTTGTTTTGTATATTGTATATGCTAATATCATTTATATTTAGGAGGAACTACTTAGGTTGCAAACCGAACCGATCGAGAATGGCGACAGTCCTATGACCGAAGATGAAGCCTTTGTGAAGGTTCTTGGTGAAGAAAAGTCGAGTCGGTTGCGTGGTTGTGGAGATGGGCTCAAGCCGCCTTCGAAAATAGGAGAAAGAATAAACTATCATTTGCAAAGAGAAAATGGAAGAATTAAGAAAGAAAAATGAAGAGTTGAGCTCTAGGTTGGAATCTTTAGAAACTCAAGTGAGCAGTGAGCACCCACAAAGTTAATCTACAGGCTCAACTTCAATCTCTATTGCAAGCCCAGCTCCTAGCTATTCTTCAAAGTTTATATTCAAATGGTCAACTCCCAAATTCTGATTAATAGAGGTAAGATAATATTTATATATTTATTTAAACTTTTATGCTACCATTACTTAACTTTAAATTATCTTTTCACTATGCAGGTTTTGGTTGCGTTTAAGCTAGAAGAATTAATGATAGTTTAATTATTTAGTATGATTCTGTTTTTCGTCATTTTAGTTTAGTTTAATAGATTTCATTTTGTACGTTGTGACGTTCCTATGAATATTGTATGGTTTAGTGGTTATTAGTTTAATGAGACTGACGGATATTTATTTGGTTAACATTATTTTATATTAAGTTATATTTTTTCCATTCACAATTGATATTGTGCTTTATATAATGACAAAAATGCGTAATTTTAGTGACAATAATTGATTTATAATACATTAATTAAAACCAAAATAAATTTAATTTTTCCCCTTGAACATTAACATTTTAGTGATATAAAAAAAAAACTATTGTGATAATATTTTATGTCACTAAGATTTTATTTTAGTGACAAAAATTATTCAAGTTTAGTGATAAAATATGTTCGTGACAAAATGTTTTCGCTCTTGTGACAACAATTCTTTTCCTATAGTGACGATTATCAAGAGTAACTATAACAAATGAGAATAGTGACATTAAAAAAAATATTACAGTGACAATACATGCATGTGATTGTAAATGAATTTTAAGTGACGACTACAATATGTGACTATAACTATAGATATAGTGACAATAATGATATGTGACTAAAGTTCTTAGATTTTGTGACAAACAAACATTGTCACAATAAATTTGAACAACAATGATGAACATTATGTTTCACAATAAAAATGAAATCTAGTGACATTAGTATTACGTCACAGAAACACTATTTTTACCGTCAACTTCACTTGGCACTATAAAAAATAATATAGTGACAATATTTTTAACGTTGTAGCTAAAATGGTTTGTGACGGTATTTATAACCAGTATTCTAAAAAACGCGGCTGCCTAGGCGCTAGTCGGCGCCGGGCCGTCCCGATTTTGGGCTAGTCGGCCTGGTCTAGGCGGCTGCAAACTAGGCGCCCAAGTCGGGCTAGGCAGCTGCCTAGGCGTCCAAGTCGGGTTAGGCAGGCTGGGTGGGCTAGGCGGGCTGGGAAAAAAATTATGGTGCATTAAAAATTTACAATTACATTTTAAAATTAAAAATCAACTCTCCTTCCTCCATCTTGTGTATTACAAATAATAAGAATGACGAAATTGAAGATTAGATTATATGTAAAAGACTAATTTATCGATTTTATGTTTAAATTTGTGGTAAAGTTTTGACTATTAATTTTAATTGAATGACTATTGATTTATGAATTTTGATCCATATTAATTTGTAATTGTATATTTGCATTGTTGAGATAAAATTAGATAATATGTAATTTGAATAATGAAAATTTTAATATTTTTATTTGAGAATATTAGGAAATAATAATAAATAAATATAAAATACAAATCCGCCTAGGCGCTAGTCGGCCCTCCGCCGCCCGACTAGCGCCTAGCGTTTTTTAGAACATTGTTTATAACAACTACAAAATTCGTCACAAACTAGTTTTAGTGACGAATATCGTTGCCACTAGAAGCAGTTTTTGTTGTAGTGCAACCCGTGCGTTGCACGGATGTGTGTCGCATGAGATCCTCTATCTCCATTTGTATGTACCAATTGTGTATCAAATGTCATTTCTTTTATTGATTTTATGCATTCTCTTTTAATAATTCTAGCTTATTATGATGTGTGATAATTTTACAATTATTCTTTTAGGTTAGGGTCACCCATCCATTTTAGAGTTTTTAATTATTTTATAGCATTTCATTTTAATTTTATCAGGTAAATAGGGTTGATAAATTCAAATTTTAGGGTATATAATTTTTTAAAATTCTAATTTTTTTATCATATTTTGCTATAATATTTACATTTTTACTTTTATTTAAAATATCATAAAACTATTAATATTATGATAACTCATTTTCCCTCCAAAGCTAACATCTAATTATCTGCTATAAACTATAATCTAATACTCTGTTGAACTAAAACTGAAAGTCAGGTTCCAATACTAAAAACCGATGGTTATTGTACATGATCCCTTTAGTCAAAGCATAGTGAGTTGTGAGATTATATTACAATTTATAGCTCAATATCTACTCATGTTTTTGAACATTACATCAAATTTTACATCTATATATATATATATACAACTCATATACATGAGAAATTTGACACCACACTCGATAATGAGATTATATTACAATTTATAGTTCAATATCTACTCATGTATATCTACCCATACAAAGGCGGGAATCCTACACCACCCAAAAGTGGGAAAGCTCCTCCACATACCACTTTGGTAGTGGGAATCGAATCCAGGACCTCCTGAAGAGGAAAGTGCTAAGTGTCTCCCCCCTTGCCACCGGGCCTAGGGGTCGTTGGCCAATGCATTCATATTTCGGTTAAAAAACTTTTTTTTTTAAATTTGTTGGGATTTCTCTCTAATTTTATAATGACATGGATTTAATATACGTCAGTCTGTGAATTTTAATTTTGATTTCTTATTATTTTTTTAATAAAAGGTTTGTTCTTCTCTAATAAATTGTACGTATTTGGCAATAAGTAACAATTAATAATTGTCTACTTAATACTCCTTTCATCCCATTCTAATTATTTCTATTTTATTATTGGGATATTTCTCATTTTAATTGTCTACTTACTCAAAATATGAAATTTATACTCTCACAACTAATGAAATATAAACCCTCTATCTCTTACTATATTAGTTACTGTGCCGCTTTTGTAGTAGACAATTAAATAGGACAGAGAGAGTATTAACCAAGTTGATGTACATACAAGCACAATTAAAATTTTCTGGCAATGTAATTGAATCATCTTAAGAATAGAGTATTGTATCTTTGAAGGTGTTTGTGTAAGTTTATTAATTTTAAAGAGTTTTAAGCTACAAGAGCTTATAAGATGTATGGTGGTAGTGGTGTTAAAGTTTACTATAAGGTTGCGTTCTCTTTGGTGCGAAAGAAAAGAAGGAAAAGAGAAAATTACACTATAAATTTCACCCCTTTTCTCTCCATTGGAGAAAATATTTACAACACCAAATTGGAGAGATAATATTTTCTCTCCATTGTAGTGCAAATGAAGGGGAAAAAATAGAAAATGTGAGAAAAATGGTGGTGTTTATAGTGTAATTTTCTTTTTTCTCTCTTTTTCTTTCGCATCAAAGAGAACGCAACCTAAGTTGTTGAAGTATTTAAATAAAATAACTTATAAGTTCAAACAATTTTTTTTTATAAATACAATAATTTTTATTAAATATCAAATTAAAATTTAAAAATCTATAATTTGTAACCAAACAAAAGTGTATATACTGTAAACATTAAGTTGGTATCCAAGAGTCTTGCTACGATCCTCTTGCGCGATGGAGCATCTTTTCGCACCTTTGGACGAATACTCTGCTAGGGTTGAGAAAGAACTGTGATTCCCCAAAAGATGAATGATTGAGAAAGCGAGGTGGTTCTCACAGGGTCAAAGATTTCTGCACTGTCAAAAGCCACACTGCAAATTGCAATCCGAACAACCGAGCCTCTGAAAGAAGCCCCTCAAACCAAACATGGATTCGAGATAAGATAGACTTGCTATGCAACAATTTTGATTCGATAACTGCTTCAGAAGAAACTCTTCCCACAACCAAAAAGGTCTCAAGCGAAGATCCTTCCATCTGTTAAGCAAGCATATAGTGGTGGTCATAAAGATTGTAAGACAAGAGTCACAGAACCAAACTATAAGTGCTTGTTTGGTAGCCGTGTTATCTCATGTTAAAGGTATGTTAAGATATGTATTTGAGTTAATCTTACTGTTTGGTAGATCGAATAACTTATCTATCCGGCCCGGTATAATAAGGAGGCCCGGTGATAAAACACTATTCCTCCCTTATATCTAATATGACCTTCTACCCATGTTTATACACTATTCATCCCTTATAAAGGCATTTCTCTCTTTTTATAAGGGATGAATACTGTATAATCTTTTCTACCAAACAAGTGATAACTACTCACGTTATAAATTTAATCTTGATGTTATCTTGACTCACTATTCATGTATCAATATTTTTACCTATCTCCCTTTATCGCATCTTATCTACCAAACAAGCACTTAGAATTCTCTTTCTCGCATAGCAAAAACTCAAAAGATCATGTGAGAAGGTATTCGAAATGCTACATAGATTGACATCTACGAAAGACTCTTAAAAGCATGAGATAAGTGAGCTTATGCAACTTAAAATAGCAAATCGAAAGTTGATATGCAAACTTATACCACATTTTCGAGAACAGAAATTGAACTTAGGCTCTCATAAATGCACCCAATGATAGAAATGGTTGCCGATTTAGATTAGATATTCATTTGACTGCAGTAGTAATGTTCTGAAGAGTCCAGTTTCACAGACTGTATTAACACAATGTGCAGGCAAAGTAATGTCCAAGAGAAAAAAGAGGCAGAAGAGATTGCATACCAGTGCTCTATTAACTGCTCGTAAGCAATCATTGGTTTTTAGCATTAAGAGTATAACACGGGCTAGTCTCCCAAGAAGCTCAGTAATTTGCGGAAAGTATTGGGAAGCATACATCTGGGAATCAATAAAGGAAAAGGAGGGAGGAGTTATCTGTCAGGAGCAGAAATCATTAGTCATACGCAGAGAATTTCATAATACTGTATTTACAGATCATCCTGCCTATATATTTTAAGTTTTCAACATTAAGAATAGTAGATAGGCAAGGGACAAGAAGATTTTCTATGATAATTATAGTTTGTTTCGCAAAATATGTTCAAGCTGAAGAACGTATCCTTGATGATTTTCTTTAGAGAGGCCTGTTATCATTAGAAGACACTAAAGTATGTGGTTAACCTGGAGCTCTGAAGATCACCATCAGTGCCCTGGACAACCAGATGATCCACAGCTGGATCGATGACTTTATTCCAAGGCCTCATAGTAAGAATGACAGCAAACAGCACATAGAGATCTTCACCAGCACCCAATTTGATGCTGTGTTCTTTAATTGCATTTGCATCGGAAAATACCAAACCCTGTAAACCATAACAAAGAATAATACCATTTAAAATAAGATTTCGCAACTAGAATCTTTAGTTGGAAGACATGAGTTTTGAAGAACATCATGCACCTTCCAAAGTGAAGCATAATTTATTCGCATTGAGTCATCAAGTTCCTTGTGGTCCAGCAGTACCAACTGTGGTTTTCTCTTTCCTGAGCACGAAATGCAATGAAATGTTCAGTGAAGCAATCCAAATGCAAACTGAATGTAATTGATATGCAAAAAAGAAGAGACCCTAATGGGATTCGGTAATACACTCAGATGATTCACTAAGACCAGCAGCCACATTTACACATAGAAGAAGGAAATAAGTTAAATATAAACGCCACCCTGGAAAATGCCTCACCAAAAATAATTCTACTTCCAGAAGGCAAAGGACGAACTAGCACATTGGCAGCATGTAGGTCACACCGTCACAGTGCACAAAACCATGTTTAAACATCATTTCAGCAAAAGAAGCCTATTTACATATGTGAATACTCCCTATACAAACAGACAATTGCAAATCAAGACTGTAATACTATCTTCGTCCCGCCTATTTACATCTCTTTTATAAGACCCATTTGAATACAAAGAAGCCTAAATAATGCAAGACGGAAGAAGTACCGTATAAAACACTGATGAGTAGTGTTATCCTCATTTCGCCTTATCCATTCCAGCAATATAATTTTGATACGGTTTGAAACTTCTCTGAAAATCTAAGTCTCGTTTCTTCAAAGTTCGGAACATTTCCAGTTCCATAGCCCCGAACTCGAAGGTTCGATCATCAAAATTCAGTTCTATCGGGCAACCAACGTCGAACAGCTCTTCCCCTAACACCCCCTTGCCAAGATCCCATGCAAGTTCTTGGCTTCTCAAGAAAACATGGGTTGAAAATGTGTTGTTCTCACATTCAGGTTTAGAGATTTCCGTTTCTATCGGGCTTTGTCGGAACGCGGATGGATTATGGCAAGAGAAATCCAGTTTTTTGGTCTGATAGCTCATATCTTCGGTATCATCTGCTAGAGAAACAAAATCTTCCTGAGATTTGGCAGCAGAACCGGAAATGTGTTCTCGAACATCCTCCACGACCTTATCACATACAGCTTTAAATTGAGAATGAGCTGAAAAGGCTGGCGATTCTTCAGGGTAAGGATCTCTTTCTGCTTTAAGTTCATCGACACAGAGCTCGTTGAGTGTTTTCAAAAACTGAGTAGGAAGAATTGGACCTATAACCGAATCAGATGGCTGGACTTTGGTAGACCATTTATTGCTTCGAAACGATGGCTTTCTAAAAGTAAGGGCTTGGAGCTGTTCAGGAATATCCAAGAACTCTAATGGCTCATTTTGATTCTTGGAATCCTTAACAAAATCGGAGTAGGTCGAGAAAGCCAGATTCAATATGGCTGGGGGCAAATCTGCATATATACTTCTTAATGCAATCTCGTGTATGCTCGTAGGCCACGTGATATCCTTTAATACAGCATAAGATGTTGACAATGATTTGGTTCCTGAAAGCCCGAAGTCCTTCAGCCTACAGCAAACTTCCTGATGGAAACTCAACTTGGTGTACTTTTTCTGGGCAGTTCCATCACTCTCTTTTATCTTCCTTCTTCTTTCGACAATGATTTTCGCTAGCTCGTCCTTCAAGTATGCATTGAGGATCTCCAGTTTCAGGTGCTGAAATCTCTTAACACATTGATATTCTGAAGCGTTTTGATCGTACAAATGACTATCCTCCAACTGAATGCTCTTCCTCTTGTGACCCGATGTTGAAACCTTATCGGATCTCCATGATGCAACATAGTTTTGTGCTTCTAGCTTCCCGAACGAGGTTAGTCTGATTAGTGTAAACCCACCAAAGCTGCCAAAGGAAGACAACAGTGAAGAAAGGTCTGGTTTGAGAATGCCAAACCCTAAAAGCAACTCCTTTTTTTGTCTCCAGTCGGTCCAAACAGGAAGGGACGATTTCCAGAACTCCTCTCTTACAAGGCAGCTACCACATGCACACTCACAACCGGATAAAGAAAGCTCTGAAGGGAATCCCCATGAATAATATGAGTTGCAGAATTTCGAAATTCCAGAATTAGCTGATCCATTTCCCCTATCATTAGGACCGTAACAAAAAAGACAGAAATTGTTGTCCCAAAACGATCCCAATACGACACAGTAGCCTGATTCTGAAGCCTCCTTGTACCTTGCATCTTCTGCATTTGCTCTCAACTCTGACAATCTAAAGACAGTTATATATCGTGGGTTTCGCACAGTATGTGCCCACTTCAAGACAGGTACCGATGGTTTTCGTACATCACAGAGAAGAAGCATGTATCTAGTTGACACGATAAAGTGGAAGCCATCAGAGCCTGCCCTTGAGAGTGAGAAAAACATATCATTTTTTCTCAAAGCTAATGTTTCGAGCTTCAACAAACAAGTGACATGGGACTCAGTAGAACTTAAATCAACCAAGAGTATCTCATCACGATGACAGACAATAAATATCCTAGGATGCCAACTAAAATCACATCGAAACCACTGATGATCTTCAGAGCGACTCTCCCCCTTCAATCCCAACTTATCGCCCAACGGAACTTGCAGCTTCTTAGTAACGAAACTACTAAGTCCGCTAACAAAACACACTGAATTAGCCTTCTTCCTGGAAGAGCAATTAACATCAAACAGTACCAGGTCACCACTCCCCAACAAAACTAAGCACTCTTCACACAAATGTGGACTCCAACATGCACTTTCGACCGACCTTCCCATCAGCATCTTAGCACCGGCAGAACCCACATAATCTACAGAAACAGAATGTTCATTTTGCTTATCTACAGCATTGATTCTGACCCTATACCAATCAACCGAATACTTCGTACAAACCATAACAAACCCAACAGTAGTTGCTCCTTTACGCTTCGTAACACCATTTGCACCTCTAGATATGCCATCTCCCCTCTCAATCTCATTGATACAAAAATCATCAACAGGGTTCACCAACAAGCATGTGATACGCTGGCAACTCACATTACCTTCTTCAACTACATGGAAGAACTTTTCCCTAATCGAACGAACCTCTAAAACACCATCTTTAACTGAAAGTAAAGAGAACCCCAAACGATCAGAATTCTCCCCTGCTGGAAAAAACGAAATCACTAGATTCCTGCTAGGAATCTGAAGCAACTGAAGAGAGTTGAAGCCATGATACTCGGAAGACAAATTCGGAAAATGGGACCCAAGGAAAGAAGAAATCGAAGCGGCGGAGGAAGGTATAGAGCTGTGATCTAGGAGAAACCTGGACAGCGTGAGCGGTGGATACACCGGCGGAAGACGGGGAGAGAGGGAGGGAGATTGAAGGAGAGTGGTGGAGATGCAAGGGCTTGGGGTGAACGTTAGAGGGCCAAACGGCGCTTTGGGATCCTTGTTTGAGATGAACAATGGCGCGGAGAAGGTGGAGCCCACGGGCCAAAGGGATTTCCACTCCGCCATGAACTCCATTTTTCTCTGTTTATACCAACACCGGTATCATAAACCCCTAGAGGGAGAAAGTACAGAAAGCGTAAGAACAACAATTATACCAGAAATTGACATTCCTTCAACAAAATAATGCTGTAAAAGGCTCCCAACCATTGATTTCTTATTGCAAGCTAAGGAATCGAAGCAAAAAAGAAAAATAGCCTTCTGAGATGCCGATAATCTGCTACATTGGTCCACGTCCACCCGGGCTTTCTCCGATTTGATAAAGGGATTTCCCGACCTCACTGCTGTGAGCCTAGTAAGAAGGGCATTCGCGGGCAGCTTTCGAGAAGGAATAAGCGGTCTTAGGCCTTCAGTTTACCCGTATAGTTTTGAAATTCAGAAGATTCAGCAGCTTGGATGGTGAAGATGAATCTGCTTCTTCTTCTACACAGTCGCTGCACCTTCTTTCGATGAGCGTGGAAGGGAAGAAGATGAAAGCGGCAGATTTTTACACGATTGGGGAATTTCTGTTAGGGATTTTATTTTAATTTAGGGTTTATATATACGAGTACGTGGAAGAAGAAGAAGGCGGCGAGGGCGGGGAAAGTTTAAATCTTAATTTATACTCCCTCCGTCCCACTAGGATAGGGACCTTTTTTTTTCGGCACGGGAATTAAGACGAGAATGATGATAGTGGGATAAAGTGAAAGGTAGTGGGTTAAAGTGATGTGTCAGAATTTTATTAGGCTAGAATTTTCCATTTTGGGAAAGGTCCCTATATCAGTGGGACATCCCGAAAAGGAAAAGGTCCCTATATCAGTGGGACGGAGGGAGTAGTACTTCCTCTGGCCCACGATTTCTTGTGCGTTTCTTTTCGGCACGGTTTTTATGGCGAGAGTGTTTAGTGTTTTAAATATGTTGTTTAGGGATGTTATTTTGTTTATTTGTTTTGCATTATAAATTAATTTCGAATAAATATTAAAAATAATGCAATATTTTTTTTATGTTATTTAATTAAATGTATTTCCGATTTTTGCACAGTAATTTTTTATTTTTTTTTTATTTTTTTTTATTGGTACACAGCTGCCATTTCATTCCATTCCATTCATCCATTCCAACCAACTGCACTCCATTCAACAAAATAACAGAGAAAATGAACTCCAAATGTGCAAATGAACATCAAAAAATAAGAACACATTCTGCCATTTCATTCCAGCCAACTGCAATCCATTGAACAAAATTTAAACAATTGTTTTTCAATTAGGCACATGGGTATAATCTCCCAATAAAAAAATGAAAGAAAGTTTGAAGGGGGGAAATGGAAATGGCGCCCATTTCAAATTTGATCAAGGCTGCCTAATGCAAGTTGTGCAGCATATCCCCCTCTTTCATCCTTATTTTTGGTTCTTCATCTGCCAAAAAACAAAAAAAAAAGAACAGAGGAGAGGAGAGGAGAGGAGAGAAGAGAAGAGTCAGATTTCAGCAGAGAGGAGAAGAAGAAGAAGAAGAAGAAGAAGAAGAAGAAGAGAACACAGAAGATGAAGAATGGTGAAGAGGGCCAAAAACCTGACAAATGAAGAGCAGAATTTGGTTGTGCAGTTCCTCCTTCAAGCTACAAAGAATGGGAAGCCAAAACGAGGTAGGATGCTTGAAGCCCAACAACAATTCCACATCCATCGTAACACTGTTTCTAGGCTCTGGAAAAATGCAAGAGAACAGCAAATACAAGGGTTAGCAATACAGTTAAAATCACAGAAAAGGGGAGAAAGAGAGACCATAACCTGAAGCCCAACTATGCAGTACTTAGGGCAATGGATGTAAGTGAGAGATCATGTTATAGATTCGATGGTGGAGAAGATGGGAGTGAGCAAATCTACATTACAGAGATGGGGGAAGGCAGGGCTTTTTAAGATATTTGCAAGCTACATTAAACCTTCCTTAACAGCAGATAACAAATTCCTCAGGTTGAGGTTCAGTTTGGAAATGCTCCAATTGGACAGAGTACTCAACACATTGAAGTACTCATCTATGCACAATATAGTGCATATTGATGAGAAGTGGTTCTTCATCACCAAAGGAAAAAACAGGTACATGGAGGGACTGACCTCAGTTTTGTGCAAAATACATCATTGGTCATCAAACAGCAGCTATACTTACCTTTTACATCTCATATTACAGGTATTACCTTGCACTAGGGGAAGATGAACCATATAGAGCATGCAAATCAAAGAGGTTTATTGGCAAAATCATGTTCTTGTGTGCAGTGAGTAGGCCAATACTAAGAGATGATGGCACAGTCCTATTTGATGGCAAAATAGGATGCTTCCCATTCACCACTCAACATAAAGCACTCAAAAACAGCAAGCACAGAAAAAAAGGGCACACCCTATACCAAAGCAGTTGACTCCATCACAAGAGAAGTGATGAAAACATGTCTTTTGAATGAGGTACTAGCAATCCACTGTCCTACATGTTTTTAAATGCAACACTTATGCTCATAACATAATCATAGCACTAGTATGTTACTCATAGAATATATTTTTGATGACATATGAAACTAGGTTGTCCCTGCAATAAGAAACAAGTGTCCAGCAACTGCAGATAAGAACATCTTCATCCAACAAGATAATGCAAAGCCTCATATAATTGATTCAGATCCAGATTTCAGATTAGCTGCAAGCACAGATGGATTCAACATCAGATTAGTTCAACAGCCACCAAATTCCCCAGACACAAACATAAATGACTTGGGATTCTTCAATGCTATTCAATCACTGCAGCATAGGAAAGTATGTAGAACAGTGGATGATCTAGTGATGGCAGTGCAAAGTGCATTTCATGATTTACCACCAATGACATTGAACAAAGTATTTCTCACACTGCAAGGCTGCCTAACAGAGATCATGAAGGTCAGAGGCCACAACAATTACAAGATACCACACATGGGAAATGACAGGTTGATTAGAGAAGGGATATTGCTAATTAGTCTAACAATTCCAATGGAATTAGCAAGGCAAAGCATAGATTATCTAGTAGAGAATGGACAGATCAGGGGAATTGAGCATTTGATTCAAAGATTGGGAATGCAGCAGCTGACAGGGATTGAATCACAGTTGGCAATGGTTGCAATTAGTTAGGTTTCATCACATGTAACAAACACTTTTTTGCAGAGGCATATAGACTAATCATAGCTTTTGTATATGTTAGCATTTGGGATTTCAAAAGACTAGTGTACTTAACATCTTTTGAAATGGAAAATGCTTCTTTTGTTCTACCACTGTCCCATTTTCAAATTTATCAAAAACTTTGCCAATAAGAATCAAAACATGCAGCATAGATCAGAGATCACATAACATATCAACTATACATACACTCATATGACAGAAACCCCATCAAGAATCAAACCAGTCAAACAAATTCAATGGAACAGTGGCACATCAACTACAGATCAGAGGGGGATAGTGGAACATAGATTACTCAAACCAAATACTGCCCATAGCAATAAACCACCGCAACATATTCCATCAATAACCATTAACACATTGCACATAAACCATCAGATTAGTTCAACCTCCTCCTGACCCGAATCCCCTTTACAGACTTCATCTGTAAAGGGGATTCAGGTCGAAGGAACCAGGAAGGGCGGCCGGCCGGAATGGAGGAGAGAAGAAAAGATTATTCAGCTGCTTTCCGATCAGCTTCTCCATCACAGAAAGCCCACTCTTCTGTGGTGGGATGGAATGGGAAGTAGATTGGAAATCCATCCCTATAGTAATACACATGCCTTTTGGACAAGAGATCACTGTCCGTGAGGCCTTCCTCCTCAACAGCGGACGGCGGCGGCGACGGCGGAGGCTGCTCAGAAAGTTAGGGGGACTCTTCGACGCTTGGGGCGGCTGAAAACGGCAACCGCCGCGCCGGCCTCTCCTTCGTTTGGTGAGGGGTTGCCCAACGGAAGGGGGGGCGTACACTCCCGTCCTCGCGAGGCGGCGACGGCGTAAGTTCCTGAAATCGAGGGACATACACATATTCCTCGCGAGGAGGCGGCGGCCCGGTCCAAGTTGGACGGCTGCGCACTGTCGGTGGTGAGCGGAGGGTGCCGTATCGCCCGGGTGAAATGGGCGTTTTAATTCGAGGAGGAGGTGGAGGAGGGCTTGGGATCAGTTCGGAGGTGGAAGCCCAAACGGCGCCTAACACGGCGGCGAGGCACCTCGCAGCCTGTGAGCCCCCCGCCGCGGGGATTCACGGCGGCGGGTCGGTTGCGGGTTGATATCCATTCCGACGTGGCGGATGGGGGTGGATCCATGGCGACGGCGGGGCTGGGAATTTAGGGTTTTCGATAGAAACGAGAGCAAGAACAGCAAACAAGAGGAAGAGAGAGAGTTGTTGTGAGAAGATAATGAGTTGGGTGGGAATTAATTTGGTGGGTGAGAGATAATTTGTTGTTGGATAATAGAAGGGATTTTTAATTTTTGTGGAAATTTTTTTTTATTGTTTTTTCTGATTTTTTTTTTAATAAATTATTTGTGAATTATTTTTTATTTATTAGGGTTTTGTTAATTGTAGTAAGGGATCACTAATTGTGCACTTAAACTGTTAATTATTTCCCAAAAAGGAAACGCACAAGAAATCGTGGGACGGCCCAAAATGGAAAACGCACAAGAAATCGTGAACCAGAGGAAGTAATTTATACGAGTATGTAGTACTCCCTATGTCCCGTGGCATTAGTCTCACTTTCATTTTTTGTCTGTCTCATTTATTAGTCTCATTTTCTTAAAAAGAAATAATTTAACACACAAAAACACCTTTTATAACCCCTTTATCTCTGCATGTCTTGGTTACTGTGCCATCTCCAAATGAGACTAATGCCACGGAACGGAGGGAGTACTAGTTTTGTACCCGCGCAGACTCGGTCCCAGTTTCTTCCCTATTGACAACTATACAGGAAAATCTGAAAAATTAAATTAGATACCATTAATATTTAATATTTTAAAATATTAAGAATTTAAATTTGTATTAAAAAATAGAGTTGTAAAGTTTAATCGATACCTTTTTTGTAGTAGTGATTTAAAGGCAATAGCAAAAGATAATATTCGATAATATTGATATGTAAATAAAATAGGAAAAAAATGGATTTAGCAGTACGTATCACCATATTTAATTAAATATCTAGTAGTAATACTTAAAGTTGAAGAAATAAAAGATACATAATCTACAGTTTCATTCCTATAAAAAATAAAATATCTTGAAGGAAAATAAAACTTTTATTGTACATTATTTCAATAAAATTTATCTGCTCAAGGTCTGCAACAAAATTTGGACTTAAGGCAAAACTTTCTGAAGTATATTTGCTCACAAGCATAAAATGTGGAACATGTTTGATACGATCCTTGGGACTAACGAACAAGCATAAAACTTCTCTATCATGACGATCAATCCGAGGGTCTCGACGAGGTCCTTGGAGAAAAACACGTCCACGTCCAGTTCCCCTACCTCTGTCTCCAAAATGTCCTCTATTTCCAAAGCCTTGGGAAACTTCAAACTCCAACTGTTTCGTTCCTTTAACAGCTGTGATCCTTTCATTTATCGCTTCTAACTTGGTGTTAATCGTGTCGAACTGCGTTGTCATAGCTGCTAGCATCATACTGAATTGATCTTCTGGTTTGTTGTTACCGGATTTATCTCCTCCATCGTTCGCCATACCTTTTTTTTTAAACAAAGAAACAAATAAACAAGAAAAAGTTAGTTAAAACAAGGCCTCACCACCTCACCAGCACTCGTGTATCGCTCAAGGTTGAATCACTCAGCACTCGTGTATCACTCAAAATCAATGGCTTTTACCATCTAATAATCTCCCCTCTCTTGCCTTTTTCCACTCAAATCTCTCTGAAAGCTCTCAATCTACCACTTGAACCCTCGACAAACAAATCAGGAGCACACAAAAGTAGGAAGGAAAGATATCGGAATGACAAAAACTGGAAATCGGAAGAACACGAAAAACTGCAAAAAAGTTCAATGAGGTATTTGACCCTTAAAACGATCGATTTTGGCCAAAATAAGAAACCGATTACGGCATAGCCGCAACCACCGTATAGAGCTCTTCAAGACGTTTCCGAAAAGGTATTATGGAGCAAAGTCGGCCCAACGAATCAAAAGTTATGGCCGTTTTAAGTTCTACCGACGGAAAACACGAAACGAAGACGAAAACTCAAAGAAACGAATACACAACCGATATCCCAATAAAGAAACACGCAAGAACCAAACCAGAAAACACAGTGACACACTAGGGCTTCGAATATATCCTTTTTTTTTTTTTTTGAAATCTAAACTTTTGCCCCTAATATGTCACGACAACGTGTATAAGACACACCCTAAGACGTATTATATAAGGTATGGGATATATATTCTAAATAAGTTTCCTATTCTTATAAGGAAAGAAATCTACTACTCCTTAATTACTAAGAAAACAGATCTGAATGAGTATCAAAACGAATCTGAATACTTGACACGAAACGAAAAGCTACAAAGAGGAAAAAAATGACGACTCTATGAATAACGAAAAAAAAAACGAGCAAACAACACAGATACGATTTTTTTTTTTACACGAACGAAACGAAACGAATCTGACAACATGACACGAACGAAAACGAAAAGGAAAAGATAAACCTGAACGCCGGGATGACGACCTGGCTCTGGTGCCAAATGATACGATCCTTGGGAGAATCGTAGAACTCACGCACGCTGAAGACTGAAAAACTAACGAACGATGGAAATCTCAATATGTCTACGGACTAAACCCCCCTAAGTACTATAGATAAGTCGAAACCTCTATAACCCAAAGAAACGGTCGCCAAGCCACACGAGGACGATGAATGACACACAAACGAGGATGATGAACTCGATTGATTCGCCGGATAAAGAATTTCTTGGTCACACCATAAGAAATTCGAAGATAAATCTCATAAGAGAAATAAACTGAAGTATTATTAATGAATAAAAGTCTAATTTTCGTCACCCTTATGAGAGCCATATTTATAGGCTTCATAGAGTCCTAATTCCACAAGGAAACTAGTTATAAACCTATCCTAAACTATACCAAACCAAATCCTAGTCTAAAAAGGAATAAAATCACTAAAATAAAGCTTAAAATAACCCTATCAACTAGAGAACTAAATAAAAACGAAAATTTATAAAATAAATAAATAAATAAACTACTAAACAATATCTTCAATCTTCATCACATATCATCTATAATTCTGGGTCTCCGGGCTTCGAACCATGACTTACGGGTTCCATCACTATAGACATTGGTTTTTTTATTTGATTGTCAAACATCTTCAACTATTTCTTTTTTGGTTAGTGGTCCAATAATAAAATGAAATTCACATTAGTTTATGGGTGAGAAATTACAATACCCCTTTTAAAAACCTTCATGCACAAACTACCCCTTCTCTAAAAAGCATGTACAAAATACCCCTTTTATATTTTAATAGATGTGGGTTCCACTGTTTTCAATTTTTTTAAATCAATATTGAGAATTTATTATGGGAGTTAGTGATTGTGTTTTTGACTCCCTCAAAATTCGGGAATTGATTCCCAATTTGAACAACTACAAGACAAAAAAAATAAATTTATTCCCCCCAACCCCCCATATTAAACACACTCCCCCCCCCCCCCCCCCCCCCCCTCTCTCTCTCTCTCTCTCTCTCTCTCTCTCTCTCAGCTGTCTCTCTCACAGCTATCTCTCTCAACCCCCACCGGTCGGAATTGCTACTCCGGAAATTCGCTCTCTCTCCCATCTCTCTCTAGTCTCTCCCATCTCTGTCTCTCTCTCAACCCCCCTCTCTCTCCGGCAAAGCAGCCACCGCGCCGGCAAGCCGTCCCGACACCGGAGAAGACTTCGGATCCCGTCGACAGTCGAAAACAATTAGGTAATACTACCTCTATCTCATCTAATTAGCCCCAAAACTTTATTGATGTGACATGCACGCATCTCCACCGAAACCTAGTATAAGTTTTACGATATAATTTTGAAATATTATTTCTTTTACGGGATAGTCCGACACTCGTAGTATCCCGTAAAAGAAATAATATTTTAATATTATATCGTTAAATCCGTACTAGGTTTCGGTGGAAATGCGTGCCGAAAAAATTACTATTCCTTTGGGGCTAATTAGATGAGATGGAGGTAGTACTAAATAAGTACATTAGTCGAAATAAAAAAAAAAATTGGATTTTTTGGCCAATTTCACGCCGGAGAAAGTTCGCCGGAAAGCATATCACGCCGCCCCAATTAAGCTTATGAAAACTAGTAAAAATTTAAACCGTGTAACTCTTGTCGGGCTCTGGAACTGCTAAAATTGGGGATGTGGTTAACTTCTCTTTAAGTATCTGGAAACTTGCCTCACATTCTGTAGTCTAGACAAACTTGATCCCTTTTCTTAGTAATTGCGTCATCGGTCTTGCTATCTTGGAGAATCCTTCAATGAATCTCCGATAGTAACCAGCCAATCCCAAGAAGCTTCGGACTTCATTTGGGGTCGTCGGGGACTTCCAGTTCTGTACAGCTTCTACCTTCGCAGGGTCTACCTTGATCCCTTCTGAGGATACGATATGTCCTAGAAAGATCACTTCTCTGTGCCAGAACTCACACTTGCTAAACTTTGCGTAGAGCCTTTCCTTTCTGAGGGTTCCTAGAACCGTTCTCAAATGTTCCTCATGTTCTTCCTTACTCCTTGAGTAGATAAGCACGTCGTCTATGAAGACTAGGACAAACTTATCGAGATAGGGATGAACCACACGGTTCATTAGGTCCATAAACACTGATGGTGCGTTGGTGAGTCCGAATGAAACAACTAAGAACTCGTAATGGTCATACCGGGTTTGAAAGGCAGTCTTGGGTATATCACTAGGTCGAATTTTCAATTGATGGTACCCTGATTTCAAGTCTATCTTCGAAAAGATACTAGCTCCTCTGAGTTGATCGAATAGATCGTCTATCCTAGGCAAGGGGTACTTATTCTTGAGAGTCAGCTTGTTCAACTCTCGATAATCGACGCACATTCTCATCGATCCATCCTTCTTCCTTACGAAGAGGACAGGTGCTCCCCATGGCGATGCACTAGGTCTAATGAATCCCAACTCTAGGAGTTCTTGCAATTGAATCTTTAGTTCTTCCAATTCCTTTGGAGCCATACGATACGGTGCCTTGGACACCGGAGCTGCCCCAGGCTCAAGTTCGATGGTAAATTCTATCTCGCGGTCAGGCGGTAGTCCTGGCAATGTGTCAGGAAACACATCGGGGAATTCTCTCACAATTCCACGTCATCAATTCTCTTTTCTTTCTTGGTCTCTCCGTACAAGTGAACTAGGTATGACGGGTACCCCTTCTTGACTAATGTGGCGGCTTGAAAGGCTGAGATGATGGCCTTCCTTTGGTTCATGGAGATGTCGTAAAAGTCCGTTGGTTCCTCACCAGGGGGTTGAAACGAAATTCGCCTCTCATTGCATAAGATAGTGGCATGGTGTTGTGTTAACCAGTCCATTCCTAAGATCACATCTACGTCCTTCATAGCCACGACACTTAAGTTATTTGCCGAAAGTGTGAGTGATCCTAGTTCAAGTTCTAGGTTAGGGCAGCAGTGCGTGAGAACCTTAGTTACTCCTATCGGAGACGTAATACCTAAATCAGCTCTTAGTGGTTTGGCTTCTAGGTTCAGTTCTTCTACACATGCTTGAGATATGAATGAATGCGAAGCACCCGTATCAAACAGAATTATCACAGGTATTCCAAGGAGTTGGCCCATACCCGCTAGGTTTCCCGGGCTCTTCTCAGGTTGCTTCTGTTTGAGTGCATATGCTCTAACGTTCTGCTGCTCCTGCAGGTGCTGCTGAAATTGCTGACGTTGGGGAGGCAAAGGAGTTGATCGTTGAGGCTGCGGGGGTCGCGGCTGTGCTTGGATGGCACGCAACTGCAGGTTGCTCCCAGAGGGTTGAGGTCCCGTGACTGTCCTTGATCTCCTTTGCGGGCAGTCCTTAGCATAGTGGCCCTTCTGACCACAAATATAGCACGTGTCGCTTCCAAACCTACAGACACCTTCGTGTCTTCGGTTGCATTTCGTGCATAGGGGTTTTTGCGGAAGACGGTTGACGGCTTGGGTCTGATTTGGAGCGGGTCCGGGGTTTGGGAGACGTTGGGGTCCTTGCCATGGCCTCTTGTTGCGTGGTCCACTCGGGTTTCCTTCCCATTTGCGTTTTCCTTTGTCGGCCGGAGGCTGATAGTTCGGTTGGGCCGGAGGGTTCGTCGGGGTTATCTTCTCGGCTGGCATTGCCGCTTCGACATCCAATGCACGACTTAGTGCGTCATGGTAAGAAAGTGCACCTAAACTTGCTAGAGTCATCCTGATTTCGGGCCTCAGACCGGCTCGGAACTTCTCCGACATCTTCTCGTCGGTGTCTACTTGATCGGGCGCATACCGAGACATATCGCAAAAGGCTCGGTCGTACTCAGTCACCGTCATCCTACCTTGTTTAAGATTATAGAAATCCATCTCTTTCTTCTTTCGATAGCTTTTGGGAATGTACTTCTCGTACAGCCTAGCCTTAAACTCCTCCCATGTAAGTCCTTCTTATTGTTTGGGAGTCATAATCTTTTGTCGGGCTTCCCACCAGAAGTCAGCCGAACCAGTCAGTTGGAACGCTACACAGGTTAAACGTTCGTGATCGGTACATCCTAGGAAATTTAATATACGCTCTAAGGCGCGTATCCAGGTTTCAGCTTCGGATGGTTCTCCCATCCCATTGAAGACAGGTGGATTTTGGCGTAAGAAGAGTTCTTCGACCCTCCACGGTGGTGGGGGTGGTGGTGAAGGCGGTGGTGGAGGTGGTGGTACTTGATCGTTCCTAGCTCCACCTCGAGGTCTTCCTCTCTTAGTTCGGGGCGGCATTCTGATTAACGATGAGATAAGAATTATAATTCGTTAAATTTTCGCAAGGGTCATTCGCATAAGGGATATCATATACTCCCTCCGTCCTCCATTTAGTGACGGAGGGAGTATGGGCACGGGTTTTTTCGCATTTTATGGTATAACAATAAATTAATGTGTTAAAGTGTTAAAGTGGAATAATTGTGGGTCCATTTGAATTGTTTAATAGTATTAAAATGTTAAAATAATAAAAAGTAGATGTATAAAGTGTTAAAGTGTTAAAGTGATTGTGGGGTCTATGTCCAAAAATGGAAATTGTCAGTAAATGGAGGACGTCCCAATATAGTATTAACGTCACTAAATGGAGGACCGAGGGAGTATATATATCATGCTTCACTTTCCACTTATCATGTCATGCTTTATTGGTTTTCATGTTGTATTGCCTTGTCATAATATAAAGCGGTAAATGGTTCCTCATTTAAATATCATGAATAACGCAAGTAGGGAAAATCGCCTCATGGAGGTCTTTAATGTCATAGTAATATCAAAGGACAAAACATGTCAATATTGTCTTACGGTCCACCTAACACTTTGTGGTCCCGTTCTACCATATCAAAATAAATGTTCGTAATCGAAAGTCAGTTCTAACTCAAAACAAGTCAGGACGGTCTACATCGTTCCGTTGCTGACACTACTATGGCTACTCTAACCCTCTAAGGAACTCTCGGTACTCAGGCACGACTCTGCATCGGAGTCGTCAGCAGGTGCTCCTCCTAAGTCCTTGTCGGAGTCCGGGTCGACCTCTAGGTCTACTAACAGTCCCTCCTCCTCGGGGTCCTCCTCCTCGGGCTCTGGCTCTGGAGCTGGTTGCGGCTCCGGCTCGGGGGTGTTCACCCACTCCTCTACTCTCTGAGTGAAGTCCTCCAAACATCGCTCGACTGCGGCCATCGCCCGGCTGTTCGCCTCGATGCTCCGCCATCCACTTCTCGTGGTCGGAAAGTATGCGACTGACGTCGTTGCTGCTGCTGCTAGGCCCTGTCCCGACGGGCCAGTCACGGTGAGCTACGGGGCGTGGGGCGGGAGTAATAGGCTGATGTAGCTCTGCCACAACACGGAGTAGCTCCTCCGTAGAAGTCCCTGGGCCGTGTGGACGAGAAGTCGAAGGGCGGGGTGTCTCCCTCTCAGGACTGACGTCTACCATCGGGGCCTTGCCCCGGTCAGCTGTCGAGGGACCTCCCTCACCCGGTAAAGTGGTAGGAGCGGTAGGGGCGCTGAGAGCACGTCGGTAACATGCCACTGAGGTGCCGGCCTCAAAGTCCTCAAGGTCTCGACGACCTAGGACAGACGTGGGAGGTGCCGAAGCTCCTGTCACTGCCGGTGCTCCACCCGGCTGAGGCAGCACTGGAGGGGGAAGTTCGGCGCTGGAAGCAAGACGTACCGGAAACTGGTGTGGTCCACTGGGCGGCCTGCGGTACATTGTGTACTGGTGCTGAAGGGCTGACAAAAACCCTCTAAAGTCGGCTACCACGTCAAAGTAAGGACGGTAGCAAGTAGTGAAGCTCTGCGAAAGGGTCCACGCCCAACCCTGTCGGTCTCGAGGTAAGTGCACTGTCACTCGGATCATGCCATCGTAGTTGGAGACCCCAGAGTGTTGGTGCACCTCCTCCCAAAGCCCTCCGAAGTGCGCCAGGTACTCGCCTACATCGTGTTCTACCCTCCGTCTGAAGTTCAAGTAGGAGTCAAGGAGGATCGCTGCAACGTCGGGGGTAGGTCTAGGTCCAGCCATCTACACGAGACAGCGAGTTCTAGTCAGGTTCTATATATAAGGTTCGTATAAACAACGGTAAACATAATTAGGTTGGTGGAAAGATAGCATCTTCTATTTGTATGGTCTATGGTTCATACTAGTCTCTACTAGTTCATAACTTGGTTTCATGCATACGTGAGAGTGGTTCTATACTAGATAAGTCCTTGGTTTTAGATTCATCATTACATTGATCTTACTAGGTTCTCATTAGGTTAGGTTTGAGACGGTCGGGAAACTCGTCTTGCGTCCATTATAAGGTCGACGTCACCTTATTTGTCCCATTTTTGAGACATTGTTCTTGGTAATAAATTCTAATCGCTTCTTTTCGCGCTTGAAAGTACGTCTCGTAGCTTCCCGTGTTCAAAACCTGTTACATGAAAACAAGAACCCTAGTTCAAGCGAGCTATGTTCTCTAAAATTCATTGATCTCAACACCTTATGTGATCCCTACGAGTTATCTCGTCTAGGTTCTCATAGTGGTGATAAGCAACCTATTCTTTGGCTGATCATGACGTCGTGAAGAGTCGAGCTTTTGTCGAGAGCCTTGAGAAGTCTAGCGAAATGAGTCTAGACTTTAAGATGAAGAAGAAGACTCTTGGATTTCAGAGCGAACCAAGTGCTCTGATACCACCCTTGTCACGACCCCACCCCGCTTAAAAAGGACAGGCGAGGTCGCGACGTAAAAGAAACGGGAATTAAGTAAAATAACAACAACTTGAGATGGAACGGTGCGGAAGCGTTGCTTTGGATTACATTAAATTCCCACCATTCGTCTAGAATGGTTGGGAGAAAGTACTGATTAGCAGCGGAATCGTTTACATAACATGATAGAAGCGGAAGCGTTGTTCAAACGAAAGAAACAATGTCTTGAAAAGTCAATAGGTTGCAATGATACACAAAAGAGAGTTCGGACAAATAACATGAGAAACACAGCGGAAGAACGTAGGATGCATGCATGGAGACATGCACCACCAAGAGACTTCGACTCTTTTCATACTCGACAAAAGCCTTCCCGACTGCTTCACTCCATCCGTTCAACCTGCACATGGGAAATATGTACAGGGCTGAGTACAAAGTACTCAGTGAACACTTGCCAAAACATTTTAATTGTCAGCCATGTGAGTGATTCATAGGGGTTTTCGGAAAAGACCTATGATCACTAAAACATTTTTGTAAAATAAAGCGCTTGCAAGCTTGGTTTTCTTGGTGTAATCCGTCATATCTGAATCATGAGGGTGTATCCGGTAAGGGTGGCCACCCTACCCGGATACCTCGACCGGCCAACCTTGTAGCTCACGGTCTACATAAGTGCACTAAACCCATCGAGGAACGACCCCGATAGGCCCGAATTCGTCTTGATAACATGTGGCCGAAGCCCGTGTGGCCGAAGCCCGTGAGGCCGAAGCCTTTCAGATAGACATCATACAAAACAAAACATTTATGGCATGACAATTCTTTAAAGGAATTTAACATAAATAAACATTTTCGTTGTACGAAAGCCCACCTCAATAGCTTTTCCTGATTCACTTAAAATCCTGAGTGCCGCTTTAGCTTCGGCCTTTCCCTTCGCCTAACCTCGTTCAAAGAACGTAAAATGAGAATCTTGAAATAAAATCGATAATCATATCGATTTATGCGAAGGTTATCTTCCTATCGAGGTTATGATCTCTTATTCTGAAGTTTCTTGATTAACATTCTGAAATCGATCACTTCGATCGGTGCTTGTGTCTTATAACTCTTTTCATCCTCGACGACAATCGTAGGATGTTGGATCTGGCCATTTTATGAGGCCTCGTGACTTTTATTGCTTATTATAAGTGGTCTACACTTATAATGCTACTATCTTGGTTGATTATTCGATCATAAATAATCTTTATAGGTCCATTAGAAGTATTAGGGTTTCAACTCAATTACTTAGGTTCGGGAAATTATTAAATTAACCCCGAAGAGTTGTTTCATATTTTCGGCCCATTATGATTTAGAAGTCCGGTTCAATCGGTTGACCCGATTCATTGAGTACATCATTGGCCCGTTGAATTAATTAATCGGCCCAAATGGTTGGGCCCGATTTGTTAATGAATTATTGGCCCATTTATTTAATTGAATCGGCCCAAATGGTTGGGCCCGATTCATTAATGCATTATCGGCCCATTTATTGTTCGTTGGCCCGACCCGTTAAATTAATTAATCGGCCCAAATGGTTGGGCCCGATTCGTTAATGCATTATCGGCCCATTTATTGTTCGTTGGCCCGGTCCGTTAAATTAATCGTTAGCCCGGCCCGTTAAATTAATGGGTAAAACCCTCCCCCTTTTCGTGACTCTCATTCACGACCTGCACTCTCCTCTCTCTTCTTCCTCGCGACATCTCTTGCTTTGCCTTCTCGGCAGTCTATTGTCGTTCATCCTCCGCCCTCGCCGGCGGTCGCTATTCGATGGTCCCCCTTTGCCGCCGGTCACTGGCCTTTCTCCGTTCCTTTGATTTCCGATTCCCCAAGGGGAAGGATGCCCTAATTGCTACAGAATTTTGGGGAAATACTCCCCGACGTGATTCCTCCGATGAATTTGGCCGTTGATTGTGCCTCTTCTTCGTCCTCCGTCGCCGTGGTGAGACGGCGCTGGCACGGGTTTCCTCTGTTCTCGATTTTTCCTTCTCCGGTGGCTCGAGCTCCGTCGATTCACTCCGTCGCCAGGAGCAACTCCCACGGCGACTCTGTCGGTCGGCCATTGGCCTAAATTGAGGCTCTAGCCTCCTTGGTTAGAGGGACAGTTCCTTTTTGGCTTCGTCGTCGTTCGATATCGTTACCATCGTCGCCGTTGCACTGCCGCCGTTGCTATCTCCCTTCTCCGTTCTCCATTTTCCTCTTCCTTCGTCTCCTCTGATCTTTCTCCTTCCTTTGCAGGTGATGTGGCTCCTGCCGGCGCCCTTTTCCACGGTGGTGGTTCTCCCCTGTTCTTGCCGTGGCTCCTTGTGAGTCTTCATTCGATTTTGGCAGCCTCCTGCTGCCATTGCTCCTCTCACTGATGATGATAAGTCCTCTTTCCACTCTTGTTATTACCTTCCCTCTCGGTTCTACTTGATGGTTCGATTTATTGGCCTAAATATTGGGGTTTGGAGTAGTTTGTGTTATGTGTATTATGTTGACTGTTGTTGGTTGTTATTGGGATGAATTCTCCAATTTTGGAGCAGTGTTGGTGTTCGGTTCATGGTTAGATTGTGGATATTTTGTGGTGTCTCTTATGCCTTGTGATTTAACGTGCTTGGTCATGATCCTATGCTTAAATGAAGGCAAAACTACTATCTTTAGAGCTCATGTTGTTCTAAGTCATGTTTCATATTTGCATGCTTGGTTTTGGTTGAAATCTTTGAGTTCTATGAACATGCATTGGGTGTTCTTGTTTGGGCAGTTTCTAGGCTAAGTCCTTGGGTTCTTTTTATGGTGGGAACATGCTTGTTTGGGCTTAGTTCCTAGAGAAATATGGGGAAGTACTTACTTGCTTAGATAAGGGTTTGGAAATGGTGTTCTTGGCCTTGGTTAGGGCTGCCTTCTTGGTCCTCCTCTTAGCTGCTGCCTTCTCGGTTTCCTTCTTCTAGGGCCGATTGTTGGTGACCTAAAAAGATTGGGTTAACTCCTTTGTATCCTAGAATCATTCCTAACAACCAAAGGTTAAATGGGGAGTCCTTACTTGTGATTTGAGGCTGGAAATCTTGGTTAGCTTGATTCTCTTCTCTCCCCTTCATTGTTCTTGCTCCTAAGGTGGTGTGAGCTCTTGTTAGCTCATGCATGGGTGGAAATCATATGGGGAAGGGAGGGGAAAATGCTTACCTTGAGCTTTTGGGCTTGGAAATGGTTGGAGATCCTCTAGCTCTCCTCCTTCTTCCTCTCGGTTCTCTCCTTCTACCTCTCGGTTCTCTCTTGCTAACTCTCTCTCTCTAGTTTGAATGCTTGAGTGATGTTGTGTGTATGAATAATGTTGACTTATGTTGGTTTGTCTTTTGTTGTGTGTAGGGGTTGGACTTCCTTCATCATGGAAGGGAGAGAGATGAATGGGGATTGGGGAGAGGTTCCTTCTCAAGGATTTTTGGGCAGATTTTGCAAGAAAGGAAAGAGAGAGAGAGAGAGAGAGAGAAGCTGGCGTGCATGCTTGTTGGTAGTTCCCCATGCATAGAGCAATGATGATTGGGTGATTACCCTCCTTAACCTCACTTAAGGGGTGATTTAGCCTCTAATTATTGGGTTAGGGAATTAATTTGAGCCCTATTATGTTAATGAGAGAGGGGGGTGTCGTTGGGGCTGCTGCCGATTCCCCATTGTTTTTCCTTTCTTCTTTTCTTTTTTTTTTTTTTTTGTACATTGTTGTAATAAAATGTAATTTCATTTATTTATCTTCATGTAATTATTGTACTTGGAACAATAACATGATTATTGGGTCTTTTATCCTTCATTAATCAAATTCGCCCAACATGGGCTTTTCTTATTGGGCCGGAATATTATTTAAATTCTCGGGCCTTTTATCTCTTGTTGGTAAATACGAACAACGTAACTTTTCCTTGGGCCGATATCCTTCATATTAATTCGTGAAATGGGCCTTAAAACCTTGTGTGGGCCTCGGCCCTTCTTGAATAATAATCACTCGTTCCATTTTGTCGGGCCTTTCTTATCCATTAGATTCTATTTTGACAACATCATTTATTATTATACGTCCTTGCTATTCGTGGTTCTTTAAAATTTTGGTTATACTAATAATGGTAATAACACTCTTATTCATTAATTAATGTCGAGGTTTTATTACTCACTAATAAAAACCACGACCATTACATTTTTTTTTTCAATATATTGTAATCGTATCCTACAAGAAAATAGTTAGATGATTGAAATCGTTCGAATTAGATTATATTTGTATATTTCTAATGTAATTTGAATGAGATAATATAAATTAAAGAAAGGTGGTTGCTAAAACATAATTATAATTTCTTAATGTATCATATAAAGGTTGAAAAAATAAATTGTTTATCTAATACTTTGTGCATGTTTTTTGTGACTATAGTACTTCATATTATTTTTTATAGTTAAATTAGTTAAAGTTACAAAATAATATTTGCAAGTGCAAGTGTCAATACTAATTAGTTAGAAATGAAAATTTACTCAAATTAAAATAGAGGTCAAACGTGCAACGCACGTTACGTTTGCTATTGTAGTTAAATGAGTCCCAAAACACGCTATTAATATGAGGAATACTCCCCTATAACCGTGAACATTCTTAATATGTTTGCGGACGTAACATACTATTAATGCATAAAAGATTTAAATATATATACCATAATCTATCTAAAAAATGCAAACTCTATCATTGCCACATCAGCAATTTACACATTAAAAGTGTTCGCGGTAGGCAGAGGAACATTTCTAACATTATATCCGTTTGCATTTCGCAATTATTTATTCGTGCTTTTAGTTATTTGCTTTAATTCTGTTTTGGACAAAGGTTGAGTTTTCAGCCCCCTTTCTTCTAAGAGAAATTACACTCAACTCTAGGAATGATTTGTGCTTGCCGGTATACTAATCTAGTGTTAGAGGCACGGTACAAATTTATTTGCTCGCGGCGAACCGACGGCAGTGTCACTAATTCAAATTTTCGAGGTGAACGGCGATCCAGAAAAATTACGACACTATCACACTATAGGTGGACACATTAAAAAAAATTATATTTTCTAAAGCTATGCTCTATCCAGATATATAGTTTGAACTTAATATATGGGGCAATGTAGCTCTGCATTTTACTACTACTATGCAATCGCAGAATGTGAAGAGAATATATCAATACATATGCTGAATTCAATCTTGCTAAGAATTCAACTACATGCAACGGAATTTAGTATTATTCAAGCCACATGAAATTGTAAACCAGTTTCGATCCATAGCTATCCCTTGCTCGTTGCATGGTTTCAATATCTATCAAGTTACAAAAACAAAATACAAGTAAATATAGTATATAGATCAAGTTTCAAGTAAGTGAAGTAACTACTTACACATTCATTCTGCTGCACTACTAGTCCCACTGAATTTTTCTGTGATAAGTCCATTCCGAAGGATTAATGGTTGTTTTTCCGTCAGAAGCCACTAAATCATAGGGAGAGTCCTCTGAGAATTCAGTAGCCATGGACTTCCAATGTAGGCTAGGCTCCCACTCGGCTTGTTTCAGAACTTCGAGTATTTCTTCCACAACTACTTTGCTTCCCTCTTCAGATAAGTGAACGCCGTCCCTGCACACGCCATTTAAGTAAGTAGGACATAAGTTAGTGTGTGTGTGTGTGCGCGCGTGTGTGAGAGAGAGAGAGAGAGTAGGGTGAATGGGCCTACGTAAAGCAAGCATTCATCCAATCTTCTCGTTTCTGGATTGCTGTCCAAAGATCAACTACTTTCAGATCCATCTCCTTGCATAACTCTATGCAAGCTTCCGAATACATCCGGCACAACTCATTTGTACGAACTAGCTCACTGAAATATGTACTGTTTTGAAAGAATATCTACATAAGACTTTCTCAGCCACACTATTTTGGATATCATTTCTAATGTGAAATTTGTTGTCTGTAGTCATACCTCGTGTTTTCACGAAGTTTATCCTCATTAACAGGTGGAGAACTGAGAAATATTATGCGAGTATTGCCTGAAAGGTTCTGGAGTTCATTTGCAGTGTTAGCATAGTATTGCAAAGACCAAATGAATGGAATAGAAGGGGATTAGCCTAGATAATTGAAGTTATAACCATTATCATTATACTGTTTTCAAGACACAAGACGCTCGCATACTTTGCAATGGAAGTCCAACTTGCATTAAGATTAAAGCAGACGAAGGCCTCAAAATAAAACAATGGGACAATCCAACTATCCAATATGATACATTATACTATATAACACAGACATGTCATCAAATATCTGTAGTTTAGACTCTAGGGTTGAGAAGTTACCTTGAGATGGGTCGCAATTTTTCTCATATTTTCAATATATTCTGGAAGTGGTACATGAGGACCAAGTCCAGATGAGTGAGGTCCCATTGAATCGTTGCCACCAAAATACGCAATTATCAGCGATGGTTGAACAGCAGCATCCTGCTCCACCAGAACAACATAACAATATGATCAAAAAAGACGCAAAAACCATTGAGATATCTGATATCATGCTCTCCTCTAAATGCAACTAATCAATGGGACCTAAGAAAAGAGTGACAAGGGGTAGTTAAAAACGCTGGTACATAACCCATTGTACATTTAATTTCTGAGATTGAAAGAAACAAGCACCATTAACCCATATACTCTGTTTTTGCAAGATGTGCATTACAAAATTAAATGTCAGTTCTAAAAGTTGTTTCACCTTTGGGAAAACCTGATCAAGGATTTGGACAGCACGTCTGGAATTCCAACCATAATATCCTCGTAACACTATGTCAGCCTAAGCATTGAGAAAGCAATGAGGCAAATCAGAGCTCAGAGATATCAGTATCATTGATAGAACTATATTTATGAAGAATGATTTCCTAATTCTCCATCTTAAAATATGATAAAAATGTAAACTGCAGCTCCTATGAAAATGTAACTAAACACAAAGCCAAAAAGAAGAGGATCAAGACTTTCTGTTGATCAAAAAGCAATATTTTTAACACCGATCTTGTCCAATGGATCACACAAAGCAAAGCAAGATTTAAAATTAACGGAAATAAAACTTTTTTTTTTTTTTTTGAAACAATTAACAGGAAATTTAAAGCCGCACCACGGAGGACTCGAACTCGGGACCTTTGGCCCCATATTTTAACCCCCTACCGCTTGGCAAACACACACACACAATTCGCTCCCAAGAGGGATCGAACGGAAATAAAACTTATGGCCTAAGGACATTTATATCTATTTATACATGCTTACTTGAGAAGAAAATTTTGGTAGTAGTTGAGGATGAGTTGCTACAGTGTTGTCATTCCACAAGATCATAAATGGAATCAATGTCTTACAACTAAATTTGCTTGTGATTATGAATATAGTGCATTTTTCTATCTCCACTCAAAAAGCAGGCTTCTGATGTTTGGTGTTTTATGAAATTTAGATCCGTGCTTACATATATAACCGAAGTACGCATTCTTCATACGAAAACACAATTTGGCTTTGGCAAATACGAATCTTCAAGTCCGTTACCCCCCAATAAGTTCAGTGTTTCGTACCTTCCGAATATCCTAATCATTTTGCTAGCCTTTCTTCGGACAAAATTGCCCTCACTGCCATTACAATTTGCAAGCTATCTCATTCACTAAATGTTGGAGGTAAAACTGCCATTTTAACCCCTCATTATCGTAAACTCCACCAGTAAATCACCAGAAAATCAAGCAACTACCAAAAAAAAAAAAAATCTAAGCCGACTCACAACACATGTAGTTTAAAGTTTAAGCTAAAATTACAAGAAGTTCAAAAACAACATACGAGTAAAACCGCAAATCAAACGGGTTCTAAACTATCAAATGTTGAAATTCAACCAGAATTCTACGGTTTTAGGAGATACATGCGGTAAAAATGAAGGAGGGCATACTTTACGAGCGTAGATATCGGAGAGAATGGAGCCCCAACCGCCATTGCTGTAGCTAAGCTGAACGATCGACGATCCGAAGAGCACGAACAATGGCCTCGCCGGCCCCACCATCTCTCTCTCTCTCTACTTCGTCTTCTTCTTCTTCTTCAGTGTTATGTTTGAATGTGGAAAATGCAGAATTTGTGATTATATTCGTACTTAGGGAGGGTGGGTGGTGGGTGGGGCGTGGGGGGCACTGCTCAAGGGGAGCACTAGCTAACATGGCAGCGTAGCTTTAAATGAAGTTTTTATTAGTATTATTATTTTTTTCTTCCTCTTTTTCTTCTACTGCTGTTTTTAGGAGTACATTTTATTTTTTACATTTTAAAGCTCTATTTACTATTCCCCCTCTCACATTCGATTTGTAACATTTCTTTTGGGCAACCCTATTAATTACTCCAGTAACTATAAAATCAAGTACAAGTAAATATTTTAGTATGTATGTTTTAAGTGTTCTATGGGTTGAGATTCGGTACAGGGTAGGTTTTTCGAAAAAAATAATAATAATAACGATTCATTCTATGCACAACTATAATGCACGGTATGCACAATTAAGATGCATTGTGCAGTATACTGCCATGTCTTGGCCATTATAAATTTATAATGCAACCGTCGTTATAGTGCGTTTTCTGTATAATCGTAATGCATTAGTTAATCTGCACCATAGATTACACCTAGATCAATGGTCTAGATCTCTTATCATCTCTTACGGGACATGTATATTTGTACATGATCTATCCGCTTTGAGTAACATATTTATTTTCTTTTTGGCCAAACTCTAACCCTCTCGATTTCAGACTCATCCTATCGGGCCAAAAGATTTACAATAATGAAATTGATTATAAAAGAATGACCATTGTTTCAATACATATTTATATAGACAAAATAAATAATTTTGTAAATAGTGAGATTTCTACAAAAAGATCTTTCCTAAATATTAGTAGTAATTTTTTATTTAACTTTTTTCATGTTTTGAAGGGAAAACATAGAGAATTTCAAAATGATACTCCCTCCGTCCATGATTTAGTGACATATTTTTTTGGACACAATTTTTTTTTGCATTTTGATGGTATAGTAATAAATTAATATGTTAAAGTGTTAAAGTGGAATAATTGTGGACCCATTTGAATTTTTTAATAGTATCAAAATGTTAAAGTAATAAAAAATAGATGAATAAAGTGTTAAAGTGTTAAAGTGATTGTGGGGTCTACGTCCGAAAACGGAAAATGTCAGTAAATGATGGACGTCCCAATATAGTAATTGTGTCAGTAAATGGTGGAAGGAGATAGTAATACATTTTCATCGAGAAACCCCCCCAAAACATATTCAATAATAATTGAAATGACAACCTAATTATTGAATTTATAATTAAAGTAATGAAATACTCCCTTCGTGTCCCGGCTTACTTAGCCACATTTGTTTGGACACGCTTTTTAAGGAGGAGTGAATTAAAAATGTTTTTTGGTGTCACATATTAATTAATTACCTTAAATTTGTATTCCCAATAAAAGAGAACTAAAATTAGTTAGTCAAATTTATTTTTAAGAATTTATAAATGTTAAATTAAAAAGGTAAAAGTGAAATGTTGGGCCCAAAAATGAAAGTGGTCAAGTCGGCTGGGACACCCTGATTTAGAAACGTGACCAAGTCGGCTGGGACGGAGGGAGTATCGCATGGATTTTGCAACATGACCAACTCATCGAGCCAACTTGCAGGCTAGTCGGTCCAATGCTATTGGGTTTGAGATTTTATCAGTCAGCCTTGTCGGGCCCATTTTCGAGCTATGATTTTCTAGCCCAACCCATCATTTTTTTGGGTCTTTCGGATCTACCCGTCGATTTCGGATCTTTTGGACATCCCTACCCTAAGTACATACAATCGTTTCTTTATCTATTGTATTTACAATTAATTAGTCTACGGTTAATATGACAATATCATGTAAATATTAGTTATGTTTAACTTTCTTCAAATATTTTTCCGCTTTCACGAAATATATTTATCGTAATTAATTTCTCTATCATATGATATTGAATCATTGATGCATCAATTTTGAGCACGTGAATAATGTCGGAAGGTGCGTAGGTGAAGCAATATCTCATGTAGTACGAATATTATGGACACAATGGCGTGTGGAGAATTGAGACTGCAAAAGAATGGGAAAGCTATGAAATGAGATCTTAACATTTCCATATATTCAGTTCATTTTTCGATTTTTGGAGAATTGTACTCACCCTTAAGCGTGTGTTGTATTTATCTAATTGAAAAAAGAAAAAAGGGAAATATCCACATTTTTTTCATCATTTATGGTTGGCATTTGTATCATTGTATGGTTGGAAAGGAATACTTACGTCTCCCATACACGCGCTTAATAATAATAATAATAATAATAATAATAATAATAATAATAATAATAATAATAATAATAATAATAAATAAATAAATAAATTGGATCATGGTAAGCATGTCTCACGATCATCTTATAAGTAGGATAATATTTTATAAATACTTTTTCCATCTCCAAAACATTTAAAGGCTTATATTAGAATTTGAGTTATCCATTCCTCAAAATGCGTTATAAGAAGGGATGGTCTTTCAATCTATGCATCAAGTTTGAGACATTTCTCAAGTCGATGTGGAATAATCGGGTGGTGTCCACACACCCCTCAGGATTTGGCCATGAACAAAAAAATCATCATTGATTTTGGATCAACTCTAATACCATATTAAAACTAGACCATTCACCCAACCGAATAACACATGTATATATATTGGGAGGGTCCAATATGGTCAGCAAGAGGACATATGTTGTCATTAAACATTTCTTCCATCATGTCGATAAAGAATAAGATTATAACGATAAATTTATTAAAGTGAGTCTAATTTATCAGTGTTAAAGGAATTTTTTTTCTTTTGAAAATAATGTTACAAATTTATCAACTAAAGCCTAGCTGTTTTTACAAAATTGTTGAATTAAACAGAAAAGTTTCTAAATGTCAAATTAATAGTTTAGTGGTACCATTTACATTAGACGTGTGGATATTTATACTCAAGTTAACTTTGTGTTGTAAGGAAACTAAGAATGCTAGTAATTTATTATAATTACTTTATAATTACTGTGTAATTCTATACGATTTATTTATTGTATATTTTTCCTATTTTGCTATTTCTTCACTTCATCGTTTTCTGATGGATGGTAAGCGACTCACAATTGAGGCGATTATAAAAAAAAATTAAATTTGCAAATAGTAGATACGTGTTGCCTCAACATAAACCTTGGAGTGGAGGATTTGCAGTTGTCGACTATATGCTATTGTAACTTCCAACTCTGATGAATGTGCATAGCGAGGTTAGTGCGATGTGACCACATTCGAATGAACACTCTCAACTATATCAAGAAGAAAGATCACTTCCATTTTGTGGAGAAGCGGGCGTGAGAGAAGAGGTAGAGATCTCGAATCTGATCTAAAGTTTCTGAGATTGCTTTCATAACATTTACTGCAATATTGATTGTTTTTAAATAATCAAAATTTGTATCCTAGTGGTGTTTCTACCTCGATCTTTAGTTAAGGATTGCCTTCTATAATTCACCATTATATAGCTTAAAATCGTTTGTCTCGAGACATCCACAAGTTATTTAAAATAGCATGCAATAATATAAGATAATCTAATGTTTAGTTTAATTTGTACTTCAAATGTTGTTCTGATTAATGTTTGTTGCGTTTGTTTCCTACAACAAGCGTTCGACACTTTCAATGATATTTATTTATAATATTCCATTTAGTATGTTTGTGTTCTCTTGATTCAGCTCCTATAAAAAAACATTAGATTGATAATTTAGATTCCATTCTCAATTATTAAGACAAAAACTTCCGCCCAATCAATCTTATGAATAAGGAATGCATCTTTTAACCCTCCACGAAATAAAATATTAACTTTCTTTTCTTATAAAAAATAATTTTATTAATTAATTATCATACGATTATCATAAACAAAAGTGTCAATTGTTAGATTAGATCACCACAAATTCGAATCCAATAAAGATCCAACCACAACATAAGTCCCAGGCTAATAGGCAGTAACGGGTAACTTTTAAAGCGACCAATTAGAAACAATTGGATCCTCTAAAAGAAAAGGTTAATTTGAGCTAAGAGTCATCACATGTAAGATGCAGTAACACACCCATTATGTGCAAACACGTAAATCCATTAAATTCAAGCAATTAAACAACGTAGACCCAACAATAAGTCTCCCACGACTATCAAACCGACAATTCTGACCTCCAATGTCAAAAGCGAGTTGAAAATCTCCTCTCTCTCTCTCTAAGTCAAGAAAATGCATTAAACGTCAAGAAAAATGTATTAAAACGTGAGTACAAAGGGTACTTGAATCTCTTACGAATCGAAGCATACATTAATAGTCCTTCTCATTAGAATCTATTTAAACAACATTCATAAGGATTAACACAATCGTACAACGAATAACAAAAAAGAAATATAAAAAGAGCAACGAATCCACTGACAGTCTCGTTTCAAAACCAACCTTTACAAACTTGGTAGCAAGGTGGAGTACATCCCAACAAGAGAAGCCGTTGAAGAAGTAGTGTTTCGTCATAGATTCTAACCAATAAAATCACCTACCAAAGAAATCAAACATCCACACCTAAATCACACGCACCTCAATTATTACTTACTACTTCTATGGGGTAGGTTTAAACAATTATGGCAGCCCTACCGTCCCAGTAAATCAGTAATTGCAAACCATATCCTTCTAATTCACCCCATATCTGTCTCTACACTCTTCGAAAACGACGAAAAGAGAGACCTCCGGTTAATCGTACACTCCTTCGAGTACAAAAGTACACACACTAAAAAGGAACAGAAGGGAAAAGAACATTTTCCGGTTTAGTGGTGCCCGATTGTTTTCAAACATATAACGAGCAGTCGGGCACCACTAAGACTCATGTCGCGGATGCAACAATGCGAAGGGAACAAGGACGTCGAAGGTTCAGGTTTTTCTTTCTTTAAGTTATATTTTTATAAGCCTAGACCTTCGACTCCCCATCCCACATGGCATCACTACGTCACCAATGGGTATTCTCATGGTGGATACGAGAGCGGTCCTCAATCAGCCAATACTTATAACGAATTAGTAGATAGTATTATATCATCTTATCATGTGCCTCGCTCACGCAGTTTCCAAATTATGAGAATGAACTCAAATTAAACTAGTAGGAAGCGTGTCATGCAGGCCTAACGACAAAAACAAGTAGTACAAAATACACGAAAAAAAGCACGATGAGGAAGGAGATGCCGTCAATTAGTGATGCGATACGCATCATAATTTCTTGAAGAAGACTGGATGTCCAAAACTAAAACTGAATCAAACCTCTAGGGATAAAAAGCTTCAGTACCTAATCGACAAATACTTAGGGAGCTGCAGCTCTTGCCTTTCCAAGGACAAACTGTTGCAGCAGATATTCTATGAGTTTATATTAGGCTGGAAGTAGCAGCATTGCAGCAATAAATAATTGAAATGTAAATTCGTAAAATAATTGCCACGGTTCGCATTGAATTGAGTGGCTGCAATGCAAAAGAATATAAATCTCCACCTGAGAAAGAACTGTGATTCCCCAAAAGATCAATGATTGAGAAAGCGAGCTGGTTCTCACAGGGTCAAAGATTTCTGCACTGTCAAAAGCCACACTGCAAATTGCAATCCGAACAACCGAGCCTCTGAAAGAAGCCCCTCAAACCAAACATGGATTCGAGATAAGATAGACTTGCTATGCAACAATTTTGATTCGATAACTGCTTCAGAAGAAACTCTTCCCACAACTAAAAATGTCTCAAGCGAAGATCCTTCCATCTGTTAAGCAAGCATATACTGGTGGTCATAAAGATTGTAAAATAAGAGTCACAGAACCAAACTTTAAGAATTCTCTTTCTCGCATAGCAAAAACTCAAAAGATCATGTGAGAAGGTATTCGAAATGCTTCATAGATTGACATCTACGAAAGAATCTTAAAAGCATGAGCTAAGTGAGCTTATGCAACTTGAAATAGCAAATAGAAAGTTGATATGCAAACTTATACCGCATTTTCGAGAACAGAAATTGAACTTAGGCTCTCATAAATGCACCTAATGATAGAAATGGTTGCCGATTTAGATTAGATATTCATTTGACTGCAGTAGAAATGTTCTGAAGAGTCCAGTTTCACAGACTGTATTAACACAATGTGCAGGCAAATTAAAGTGCAAGAGAATAAAGAGGCAGAAGAGATTGCATACCAGTGCTCTATTTACTGCTCGTAAGCAATCATTGGTTTTTAGCATTAAGAGTATAACACGGGGTAGTCTCCCAAGAAGCTCAGTAATTTGCGGAAAGTATTGGGATGCGTACATCTGTGAAATAAAAAAGGAAAAGGACGGAGGGGTTATCTGTCAGGAGCAGATAATAGAAATCTTAAAATCTTTAGTCATACCCAGATAATATCATACTACTGAATTTATAAATCATCATGCCTACATATTTTAAGTTTTCAGCATTAAGAATAGTCGATAGGCAAGGGACAACAAGATTTCTATGATAATTATAGTTAGTTTCGCAAAATATGTTCAAGCTGAAGAACGTATCCTTGATGATTTTCTTTAGAGAGGCCTGTTATCATTAGAAGAAGACACTAAAATATGTGGTTAACCTGGAGTTCTGAATGATCACCGTCAGTGCCCTGGACAACCAGATGATCCACAGCTGGATCGATGACTTTATTCCAAGGCCTCATAGTAAGAATGCCAGCAAACAGCACATAGAGATCTTCACCAGCACCCAATTTGATGCTGTGTTCTTTAATTGCATTTGCATCGGAAAATACCAAACCCTGTAAACCATGCCAAAGAATAATACCATTTAAAATAAGATTTTGCAACTAGAATCTTTAGTTGGAAGGCATGAGTTTTGAAGAACATCATGCACCTTCCAAAGTGAAGCATAATTTATTCGCATTGAGTCATCAAGTTCCTTGTACAAACCATGGTCCAGCAGTACCAACTGTGGTTTTCTCTTTCCTGAGCACGAAAAATATAATGTTCAGTGAAGACCAGCAGCCACATTTATACATAGAGGAAGGAAATAAGTTAAATATATAAACGCCACGCCACCCTGGAAAATGCCTCACCAAAAATGTTTCTACTTCCAGAAGGCAAAGGACGAACTAGCACATTGGCAGCGTGTGGGTCACAGTGCACAAAACCATGTTTAAACATCATTTCAGCAAAAGTCTGACTAAGCTGTGCAAGGTAAAAAAAAAAAAAAACATATTACCAAATGAGCAAGAAATACATAACGTATTTAAGATGAAGATGTTATAGACTTTTAATCATTTTAGAAATAAACCATTGCAATGAACATGGAAATAATTTTGAGGGCAATTGTAGAAGAAAAGGATAAGATATCCAACCAAAATGCTTGATCCATCTAATATTTTTTGGGCATCATGATACTGTACCTATTAAGCAAAGTATATAAACTTACCAACTTTGAAACATCACTTGGCCGAAGACCCAGCTTCTGAATGGCCCTACAATCATTTACTTGAACTCCGTCAATAAATTCCATCACCAACAACTTGGAAGTACTAAAGTTCCAATATACTTTTGGAGCATAAACATATTTTGCAATATGTGGAGAAAACTTCCGAAAGTTATCCATGGATTTTACGCTGTTTTTGGCCTCAATCAAGAAATCTAACTCCTGAGAAGTTCATTGTAACTCATCAAAACTTATCTTATAAGTGGCAAATGTGATAAGAAAGGGCACCTCTACTAGATATGTTCAAAGATTTTATTATAAATGAGGAAACCAAATGAAAACATGAAATACGACAAACAAAATGACCACGCTCTGAGCTGATAGCACATATTTTTGAGACAAATTGCAGACTTTTAAGAATTTTGAAGATAGAAACTTTCGGTATGATTGTTCGAAACGCAATGCAATCTTGAGCAACAATCATAAAAACAGGAGAAATGTGATAATGACAAAGATTAAGTATGTGAACGGTTATCTTAATTTTAGAGAAACATATCAGATAAGAAAAGTGGCTCAAAATAGAGACATAAAGCAATAATGTGGGAAGCTAGGCTACGCCAAGACTTTTTTAACTGTGCAGGCAAGATCAAACAATTCCTCTAGGCAATATTGCAAAAGGCTTTTCTGAACAACATGAAAAGGTTAAACAAATTGGGGACTTCTACATCCAACCACCACCTACTAGCATGTGTACATCAATTATGGAAGATTCTCTTATCATCCGAAAAGACAGTGCAGAAAAATCTCAACGGCTCAGTAACAAACCTTTGGTAAACTTTCCCGCATTTCATCAACCAACCACCTGTAACAAATTAAGTTTCTTGATATTGTAAGAAAATGGAAAAGAAATATAGCACCTACATAGTAGATAATAAAATATATCCAAATAAAGAACCTATACAGATTTTCCTTGTCAAATTCACTTAAACCTGTAATCGAAAGAAGGAAAGACACGATGTAAAGCATTCACAATTAACTCTACAGTTGCATAATCAGCTGCTGCAGTGTCTGTCATGTGAGTATGTTGAACCTGAAGTGGAATAAACAATAGAATTTTTTTAAAAAAAAGAAGAAAAAAAAACTAATTATATAACCCCAATTCGTCAGAAGGTTAGAATTTTTTGACACCTTCACAGCAACTTGTTGACCATCATGAGTTCGGGCAATGTGAACCTGTGCTAAAGAAGCACTTGCTATGGGTACAGGATTAAATTCATCAAAAATCTGCATGGTCAAACTTTGTGTGAATGATAAGAGGACTAGGTACATGATAACAACCAAGTTTTTTTTTTTTTTTTTTTCTTGAAGAACCGTGGGAAATGTCATTATTTTTTGAACAATGAGGGCACTTACTTCATCAGGTGTCCCACCAAGCTCCTTCTTGAAAACTTCAAGCACCTGCTCATATGACGAAACGGGGCATTTATTCAACATTGATTGTCTCATCACCTGCACATATTCTTCGGGCACCAAGTATTCCTGAAACAATGCAATTTTATGAAGTCCAGCATCAAGAATTATATTCTTTAAAACCATTAACAGAAAATAACAGCATACCAGCTGACTAATATGCTGACCTAGCTTGATGTATATCCCGCCATTTCTAAAGCAAAGTTCTTGAAGTTTAAGTGCACTTCTTACATGAACTTCACGTTTAACTCTTTCCCTTTCTTTGCTACCATCAGTTAATCCCCAGAGCGAGAATTCATAATCTACAAAGACATTGTATACAATAAGATCTTCAGTATAATGTTGCATAAGTTAGACGGATCGTATCAGCAACAGAACACTATTTCAGATGCAAGTTATATATGACTGTCTGTGGTTGCTGTGATGCTAATTAACATTCATGGGCTCAAGCTGGCTCACAACTAAAGCCCATTTTTTCTATTATTTTATTTCAAGCCAAGCTTGCAATTTCTGTCTTCTCATAAAGTTTCAGAATATTAAAGGTCATCACATACGCAGCCAGAAAGTGAAGGGTACATGAAAAGATAAAGATGGTCAGAGTATAACACCGACCATAAACTTGTTATAGTGCATTTTTCTTCTTTTATTAGCTCTCAGGTTTTAAAATGCTTATTCTCAACTTAAGCTCAAATCCAACAGGTTTCAACAGAAAGAAGCTCTGGAGCACTGACCTTACTTATGACAGCTTAGGGACAGAATGAGATAGCTCAATCAATTTAGCATGTCACGTAATGCATGAGATAGTAGAATACAGTTCAATAACTCCAAAAGCTTTTGTATTCAATTCCAGTATCAACTAATGGGAAAACACCAAAAGGGCACAAACTGACCACGGCTAACTAGTACATATCCAAGTTATTGCAATTATATTATGTATATCAGAGAACCTTGAGTCATGCCATGTACTTTCCTCAAAACCAAATAAGGAGGACGATATCCCACCCATCACACAATATGCTCGACATATTGGACAAGAAAGGATGAAAAGAGGCAATATGTGAGCACTGAGCAGGTTGAAGGCAATGCACAAATTAGTTCAATCAGAGCTCTGAATTACTCACTTAGATCTCTAATGTATTTTGCTAAACTAACAGGGAAAATGCATATAGCATGAAAATGATGAGTTTTGGGGCCATAATACTGAGAATCATCATGTGATTTAACCAATTCTGTAGTTTCAATCACTCTAGAGAAATAGTCTTTTGAATATTCACATATACATTGCGACGAAATATAAAAACCTATGAATGGTGTCAAATCTAGTTAAAGTTAGGTTAAGAAGGCGATTACGTCCAACCAAACTTCGTCAGATAACTAATTAAGATTTCCTGCTTCTATGCGACAAATGCAACTTTTGATTCAATTTGGCGCAAGCCGCTCTCTGTATACACAATTCAGATCCATGATCTCAAGTACTTTGTTTAATAGCAATGGCAACACGGTGAAGGTAAGGAATTCTACAGCTAATCAGAAGTGAGAATAGGTAAAAACTATCAAATAAGTAGCTCAATCAGCTGAAGAATTTACATGCCATCCTATCCTGAATCTCCGCAATAAATAAGCCAGATATGTGTTTCTTTTTTTGTTCCGATGTACTATATGCATCAAAAGCATTCAAAAACTGCTTCAATTAGAAAACAATCGAAGCCAATCGTACCATAAACGATGGAGGCGGCGGTGGCAGCGTCGCGGACGAGGCGGAGGGGAACGCTGGTGGCGAGTTTAAGGGCTGAGGCCGGGTCCTCAGAATTGGCAATTGCGACGGCACCGGCGCCGGCGCCGCCCGCTGCAGTAGCCGCGAGAAGAAATTTAGTTTTGGCGCGCCAAAAAGCTCTAACCGCCATTCCTCTTTCTTTCTGCGCAGAGTCCTTTCTTCCTCGGGAAGAAATAGCAACCTTCGACGACGACAACGTTTAATTTTCTATAGCTCCGCTTATTCGGTGGTTTAATTAATTTGCTGAGTTTTTATTTATTTTTAAGCTTTAAGCCTTGTAACGATAAAAATTTAGAGACCGCACCACAAAACACACGTATACAATTCTTTGAAATTTACGATGAAGGACTCACAGTTAGGAGTTAAGACATTGGACCCTAGACTTTAATTTAGACCGTTAGATTTAGACCAACACACATACACAAGTCTTTAAAATTTTGATACAATTAATGGTGGTTTAGTTAATACTCTTACTATTGATTTTGCCTCTCAAAGACCGTCTCTACATGAGTAAGAGGTGAACTTATTTTCCAATTGATTATCATAAAATGTTTAATGTGCGGTATACATATTTAATGCTCTAATGGTAATTGATCTAAATTTTGCCATTTAGTTAACATATCAGACTCCCTTAGTAGCAATGTGATTAGTTGATCTCTCTCGCGTTCTATTTCAATGCAATTTTTTAATCTCGACCCAAAATCTACCGGATTAAAAAACTCTTCCGTTTAAATCTGAAATTTGGATTACTTAGTGGCAAGGCATCCAGGGTCACATTAGGAACAACTATGCCGAGATTTATTTATTTTTCAAATTAAAACCTTCTAAGTATACTATAATAATGGATAAAGTGCAACGATTTCTCAAAATATTGTCAAAATGTGTAGCCCACTGAGTACATTTTCCCGAAACACTTCAAATGGTTTTAAGTTAACGGAACCGCACATGTGATGGAAGGGTTGAGTTGAGGCTAGGATTATCATTTGTTAAGCTTTCAAATGTATTTCATTTATTAATCATGAGATTATTGCACTCTGAAATTATAAACTATCTTTTATTGAAAATTAGAACTTGTTATATATCTTTATTTTGTAATGATGGTCTTATATTAATTCATTGAGTCATCGAATCATATGTGATTATATTATGAATGTTATTGATATGATCTATTTTTACCCTCTTTTCTAAGTATTAAAGTGTCGTTTTCTTGTTTTATTTTGTTAGTTTAGCTCGTATTTTGTTTCGTTTATGTTGTTTTGAGCTATATTACACTTTTGGGTGTTTGTAGTGTTTATAGGTACTTTTTAGTTGATGAAACCCAAAGCCGAAACAAGGGATGAAGATCGAGTTTTGCAAAGTTTTGGCCAAAAGTAGCTACTGAGTTGCACATTTCTGTTGAAAAAGAAGGAGAAGAGCAATTCCAGAGGCCTATCAACCGACCTATCGATCGATAGGTTGGCCGATAGGATCCTGACGGATTTTCTTTACAAGGCAACTTTTATGTCTTCTCTTGTTTCCTTGTACACTTAGGTTATTGTTTTGATTTTTTACCCTATAAATGTTCATAAACTTATCATTGTAAAAGAGTTCTCTTTTAAGTTCTCTCCTCCCCTTGATTAGTTTATTTTCTCCTTTTTTCACTCTTGCATTTTTAGATTAAATTATACATTCATGTACTTATGAAGCTTGAAGACCATTGAAGATTTATACAAGAGTTTTTCTTATTTTCTTCTACCTACCTTTTTTTCTCTTCTCTTTGCTTTATGTCTTTAATTATGCCATTCTCTCTTCTCCATTTCTTTTAGTTATGTCTAGCTAAATCTTTCAGTTGATTCCAGTGTTTGTATGTCTAATTGAATTTACATGAATTCCTTTTAATTCTATTTTACCTTTCGACTTAGATTCGTGTCTCTTGGTGCTTGATTTCATGCATGATTAATTGACCACTAATCATGCATGCTTAGTTGTGTGAATCTTGCCTTAGTTGGTATTGTCGCATGATTGATTACTTGAAACATGATATGATTTGATCTATCTTTGCCTTAATTGGAATTTTGGTTAATCATATGAATTATACTCCCTCCGTCCCGTGACATTAGTCCCATTTGGATATGGCACAGTAACCAAGACATGCAGAGATAAAGAGGTTTTAAAAGGTGTTTTTGTGTGTTAGATTATTTCCTTTTAAGGAAATGGGACTAATAAATGGGACAGACAAAAAAGGAAAGTAGGACTAATGCCACGGGACAGAGGGAGTATGTGATTTATTTAGGTGTATTAGTTGAATCAAGATTAATCATATAAGTATTACTCGAGCTTTCGGTAATTAATTTCCTTCTTGAGAGACCTAACGGTAATGGACCAAGCGAGTGCAGCAAAGATCCGGCGAAGGGGAGTCGCGACTCCGGCGAAAGGCAGGCGACGTCCTAAACCCTAGAACAAAAAAACAAACAAAAATTAATCGGTACATTGTGTAGGAGATAGGAAGTACAAGGGGAAAATCGAAATTGCAAACGTTAAGGGAAGTTTTTCGGCATGGTTGATGAAGCTTCGGCGACGGTGCGGCGTGGCTGCAATGTTGGAGAAATTCGCACGTAGATGAAAATAAGAGGGGGAGACATCGAATATTGAATCAAAGCGCTTGAACAATGCCTTCTTCTTCGGGTGTGCCTCATAGCCGTTTTGATAAACCTAATTATAATCTTCCGCCGAGATCGCCGTACGTTTCGGCCGCGCTCCAGCCATCATCGACTACAATTGCTTCGACCTCAGTACCGATGGAGACACTCATCTCAATATTGCAACGCTTGGAGGCAAAATTGGACGCATCTGATCAACGCCCAACAACGTCACAACCGCCTCGCCCGGACCCCGATCCCCCTTATGGTATGCCATGGGATTGGCTGTCTTCTTCGTGGACGCCAAAGGGAGTATCGACGACGTCAGTGGTGGAGTCGATTCCGCCGTGGCCAGCTGCTACGTCGTTGGCCACTCCGGGGCCTCATACGGATTCTTTCCGCCAAGGTTCCCGCAATGGATTTGGGTCCCGTATGATAGAGTCCCACAATCGTACGGCATGGGACCCACCAAGGAGTAGAATAGAGGAGTTTCAAGGTCAACGCTCCTCGTGGAACACTACGGCAGCCTTCCCGTCGTCATGGGATCCTCCGGCGACTCGGATGGAAACGCGTGGACCTTCATCACCTTCATCGCCGTATGAATTCGATCCGATATTGGGCAGGCCACTCACTTCGTGGGATCTCCCAAGGCCTCGTATTGAGAGCTACGAAGGCGGAGGATCATCATAGTACATGTACGGAGCGAGCAGAAACCACGGAGGTGGAGGCTACGCGCCGTATTCACACTATGGTGGAGGATACTACGGTGGAGGGTATGCAAACGGGCATAACCCCTATGCGCTGCTGCCTCCTCCTTCACGAGACGGCTGCTACGTGCCGGCTCCGCCGTCGTACACTCCACCTCAGCAATCACGGGCTTCGTCATGCTCTCTAACCACTCCTAACGATGCCCAATACACCACTATTGCAGGGAGAAAGGGAGAGGGAGGCCTGGGTGAGATGGTTGAGGAGGAGAATAAAGGAGCAGAGGCCGCAATAGAGGCCAATGTCATTTATGAGTTGGAGAGGCCTACAACCCCATTAGAGAGTGAGGAAGAATTTATAGGTGATGAGAAGTGGGATAGGAATCTTAAGGATTGGTTACCTCAGGTGGAAATAGCTCAAAAGAAAGAGGATTATGGTATGGAGGATATGGATTTTGTGCAAGAAGAAGAAGTCTTTCCCATCGTGGATGCTAGTGATCTACCCATGAAGAAAGAGGAAGAGGCGAAGAAAAATGGTAAAGGCAAGGTGCATGAGGAAAGGTGCATGAGGAAAGGCTGTTGTTACACCCTCCTTCTAGCGCCACCCGAGAAGGAAGATATTGAGAAGGAAAATTCCTCAGTGGTCCTTCCTTGCAAGGGGAACGTGTTTGACTATTGGTGGGAATGTGTGTTTCTTGAGGTTTCCCGACGTTTGGTTATTTTCGGCGTCTACGCGCTTGAGGAAGTCTATAAGGATCTATTGAATCTCCACCTTGAGGACAAGGTGATTCTCAAGGGTGGGGGAGTTGATACGTTATTTATTTTATTTATTTAGGTTTGTCGTTGGGCTTAGCCCGTTTAATTATATGGGTCGTTCTTTTCGGATTTTCTTGTTGATTCTTTCCCTAATCGTAGGTCAAATCAACCCTAGATATTTAGTATAAATAGGTGGATTGTATCTTATTTCATTATCAAGAAATATAATACAAAACCCTAGTTTATTTAGTTTGCCGCTTTTCCTTTTCTTCTCGCAAATCTGTGGCGTGAACGACGAGCAAGGTTCTCGCGTCTGCCGTTGTATCTTTCTTTTTGTTTCTTGGTAGAGGAAATCGCCCCATCCTCTATCACCATGGCATTACAAATCTAAAAGCTTAAGTATATATAGTGCTGGAAAATAAAGTAGGAGGTAGTAATTTTCGTGCAAATCTATATGGTTCAAGACCTAATATAGAAAATGAAACAATTGACTAGTTTTACCCAGCCCGATCGCTCGCAACCCAACGTACGATTGTTATTGCGAACGACCGATGGGGTATTTTTTCTACTCCTTCACTGCATCACCAGGCCCAACGATAGTTCAAGTGTCATCGGTCGCTTGTCTGATGATTATGCCAAAACACATGCAACGCCAACGATTGTTGACTTCGTCCCCTTTCGCCTCTTTAATTTCTTCTTCTTTGCCCGTTTTCTATTCATTTCTTCTCCATATTTCACTTTTAAGCTCAATCAATACCTAATCATAAAATCTCTCAAACCAACCCAATCATAATAAGGCACAAATAAAACGCATAAAACACGACCAATAAAATCAGACTAAAAACTATGACTAAAACGACTCCAAATAACGCATGTTTGTCTTCTCTCCGGAATTGGGGTGTGACACAAATGAGCATAATAAACTAATAAAGCCAACACTATTTTCAACGTGCATGACGAAAGGGTGAAAGTTAATGGATGGTTTTTTCTTTTCTCTCATTTTCTTTCGCATTAAAGAGAACGTAACCTTGAAATTAAAGACTCGTTTGACTAGAATATAAATATATACTACCTCCATCTCATGAAATAAGCCCCAAACCATTTGGGCACAAAAACCAAGGAAAAAAAATTAGGGGAATTTAATTACAAGTTTAAGCTGAAATTAACATCTTCGGGTACTGTTCACATTTTACTGTAGCGGAAATTACTGTACTTTCATTTTACTGTTCATACAATAAAAAAATAATAATAAAAAGAAGTGGAAAACAGAACTGAAGATCAGAGTATGATCATCTCTAAGGGGGGGGGGGGGGGGGGGGAATTTGACATTTAAATTTCCCCCCATTTCACTAGATACACTCTACAAATCCATCAGCATTCACATCATTTGGATTGAATGAGAAAACAGAAGAAGCAGGAGAAAACAGAAGAAGAAGGAGAAAGCAGAAGAAGAAGAAGAAGAAGAAGAAGAAGAAGAAGAAGAAGAAGAAGAAGAAGAAGAAGAAGAAGAAGAAGAAGAAGAGAAAGCAGAAGAAGAAGACCAGTTTTAGAAGATGGGGAAGATGGCAGACGTTCCAGCAGAGAGGAGGACTCAAATTATGCAGTTCTTGCTGCAGAAGCATAAGAATGGGAAGCTGGGCAAAGGGAGCATCAATGAAGCTGCAATCTTGTTTCAGATTCCAGATGGAGTGTCCAAAGAATATGGAAATCTGCAAAACAACAAAGAGAAAGGGGTGAGGCCATGAATGTTGCTGCAAACAGAGATGGCAGAAGCAGAATCAAGAAGCACACAATCGATTATGCAGTTAGTGAGGCTATACACCCCAGTAAAAGAGGTACAGTTTCTTCACTTAGTGATGCATTAGGTCCTCACATTTCAAGAGCAACAGTGGGAAGATGGGCTAAGTTACTGCTCAGACACCATAGTAATGCTATTAGGCCCCTATTGACAGCTCCTAACATGTTATGGAGGTTAGGGTTTAGTCTACGAGCCTTACACTTCGATTTTACTAGGAACACTCCAACATGCAAGCCCATGGAAACACCATTCACATAGATGAGAAGTGGTTCTACTTACAACAGAAAAACTGCAGATACTACCTGACCCCAATGGAGGCAGACCCCCTAAGAGTTACACAGTCTAAGAATTTCATCCCAAAGGTAATGTTTATTTGTGCAGTTAGTAGACCAGTTTTTAGGGGGGATGGGAGTGTTCTCTTTGATGGAAAGATTGGTATATGGCCATTCATAGAGGAGTACACAGCAAAAAGAAACAGCATCAAGAGACCACCAGGCACAGTGGAGTTAAAACCCATTCAAAGCATCACAAAGGCTGTTGTGAAGGATTGCATATTAAAAGAGGTAAGTCAGCATTTTTTTAATCTCCATCAGTTTCCATCATTTGAGAACACTCATATTAACACCCTAACACATTGCTCAATAACAGATTATGCATGCCATCAAACAAAAATGGCCAGTTAGTATGAGCAAGAGAATACAGATACAGCAAGACAACTGCAGAACACACATCAACAACACTGATGTAGATTTCCAACAAGCAGCCAATGCAGATGGCTTCAACATACAGCTAGTGCAACAACCATCAAACAGCCCAGATTGTAATGCAAATGACTTAGGCCTATTCACAGCATTTCAAAGTCTACAGCAGAGGATACAGTGCAAAAATCCAGAAGATCTCATCAAGGCAGTGCAGGAAAGCTTCCAAATAATGGAGCCACAGACATTAAACAAGGTTTTTTATCATTACAATGTGTATTAGTTGAGATCATGAAATGCAAAGGGATGAACAACTTCAAATTGCCACACATGTCCAAGGATTCACTGCTAAGGCAAGGTTTACTACCTCAAAACCTTGATGTACCAGAATATCTAGTGAGGGATTGCATTGATCATTTGATATCAGAAGAAAGAACTGAAGGATTAGACATTTTGATGGAAGAATTAGGCATCAATGTCCCACAAGGTTTAGGTGAAATGTTTGATTTGAATGCATAGAGTGAAGACAGAAATGAGAAACTAAACATGAAGCTTTTGAAGACTGAATGAAGAACAGCAGCAGATGGCAGTAGGTTTAGGTTTTCATAAAGTGTATGTTTAACTTTCCATTTACAGTACCTTTTGAAAAGTTTCATTTGAATGCACATCATTGAATATCATGTATTCTCAGTTATTAGTTAATGTAAAATCACATAAAGTGTAGGCACAGACAACAAAAACCATGTAACAGAGGTTGAAACCACTTCAATAGAGGCCAAAGCATAAATATATAGTTAAACATGTCATCACTGCAGCTAATGAGGAGCCCTAAATCCCACAGTTGCCCAAGAACAGACCATGATGCAAATCTCAGATAACATCAATAAATTTCCCCCATTAACAGAATGTAAAAACCAAGAAGAGAGCATCATTTGACCATTTGTATGTAATCAGCAGAACACACATCAAGAACAGAGCATCATTTGAGCATACAATGGCATCAGCAGGTAACACACATCAAGAACAGAGCATCATTTGAGCATACAATGGCATCAGCAGGTAACACACATCAAGAACAGAGCATCATTTGAGCATACAATGGCATCAGCAGGTAACACACATCAAGAGCAGAGCATCATTTGCCCATTGTATGTCATCAGCAGAACATAACGAAATCACAGAAGACCTAGACCAACTATCACATAAAGAGAGGGAAGGATACAACCCATATACATATCCATCAGCGAGGCCATCAAATGGTTCCTCCACAGCCCATCAAATGGTTCCTCCACAGTCGCATATCCAGTTCACCCAAACTGCATATACATCAACAACAAGAGCAGAGCATCAAATCATCTATCAATCTTTTTAGAACCCTCAACGCTAAAATGTTACAATAGAACAGCAAGAGGAAAAGAGGAGCAGATATGAAGGATTAAACACTTCTGTGCTGAGGGTTCATAAAAAGATTGATAGTGGGATGGCCCAGTGTTAGTGCTCAGATCACCCCATCTCCATCGTCAGTGGACGGCGCCGCCTCGGAGCTCCCAGCCGCTTCAACTCCGCCGCCGACGGTGGCCCACGATGGGAGAATCCGGTACCGGTAGAAGTAATCTGGGAGCCGCCTCCATTTGTTGGGGTCAGATCTGTCCAGAGATGGAGGAGCAGCTGGGACGGGCAACGCCGGCGGCTCCGGTGACGGGAGCCGCAGATCTAGGGTTTGCCGAGGCGGGGGGGAGGAAGGCGGAGAGTCTGGATACTCCTCCAGTTTCGCCCCCCTTTCCCGGCGAGGCGTACGGCGGCGATTCCGACCCAGGGGGTCATATCTGGGAGGAGGGATGGGGCGAGAACGCCTCCGCCGGCGAGAATGGAGATTTCCCGCGGGGGGAGACGGCGGCGAGGAGGGGTAGGGTGTTGGGGGCTCCCTTCTTCATCCGAAGGGATGGAAAGCTTCGCTCCAACCATCGACGGAGATGGAGGAGAGATGGAGAGCGACAGATGGGGAGAGGGAGAGGGAGAGGTGTGGTTTCACAGAGAAGAGATAGGCGGAGAGCTCGAGTGAGGGAGGTAGAGTTTCGCAGAGAAGAGGGAGGCGGAGAAGATTCGAGAGAGAAGAGGCGGAGAGGTCGAGAGAAAATGGTGAAAAATGAGAGAAGTGGGAGGCGCTCGAGTGAGGGGTAGGGTTTTGACCCCTCACATTTGGGCTGCCTGGATTTGGGCTAAAAAAATTAGGGGCCCAATTACACTAATTAAGTGTAATTAGGGCCCCTTATTATGTGTTGATGGGATGACCCATTAGGCCTAATTTTTTGCCAAAAACGGAAATTGGGCTAATATATGAGACGGACTAAAATGGCATTCGGGGCTAATTTAGCGAGACGGAGGTAGTATATGCTATACTAAGTATAGATATCATCGTGATATGACAAATGGAGAAGGCCGCCTTTCAAGTAAGCTAAATGACAATATAAAATAGAGCAATAATATATACTTAATTTATTCATCAATATATCGAATTTGAATCAATTAATGTTTTAATCAATTAATATATATGATCACTCAATATATAATTCTTTTGCACATGAAACAACAAAAATTAAAAAGAATATATCACGCAAAAGGAAAACCCTATTATTCTATTTTGCGATGCATATCCCCTAAATTGATCGTAGCCAAGATTGTTAGGTAATACAGTTAATTAAGTATCGCAAGAACTGTATAAATTTATAGAGAGAGAGAGAGAGAGAAAAGCCAAGTCTATTTTGACCATCCCCCTCCTCATGTAAAGCACCAAGTTCTGATTCATTTTCAACCGACCTCTTTCACCCCTTTCTTTTCTTATTCCCTCCTTTTCTATCTCACCACACGCAGTGAGAGAGAGAGAGAGAGAGAGGGAGAGAGAGAGATATGGTGATGGGATTGTTGAGAGATGAGAAAACGGTAAAGAAGATGGCGGTAGTGATTCCAAGATGGATGAAAACCCTCTTATTCTTGATCAACATGGTGATATCACTACTGTTGTTCTCCGCCGCCCCCGTTCTCCTCATCGCCGCCGACGTCCTCATCCCCTCCGCCTTCTTCTCCGCCGCCGTATCGCCATCAACGTCCCTCACCTCGCAGGCCTTCTCCTCCCTCCTCACCGACTACGACTTCCGCCACTCCCTCGTCGACATCCCCCTCCTATCCCTCACTCGCTCCCTCATCATATTCTGTACTCATCTATATCCAAACTTCGAATATTAATTATTCAAAACTATATATAATTAGTTTAATTAATATGTATATGTACGTATGTATAGGTGTGTACACTTTGTGCGAGGGTCCGAGGCTATGGAGGGGGCCGTACATGGCGGCGGCCACCGTGTGCTCGGCGGCGTCGCTGGCGTTGGTGTCGCTCAAGGGCTCCTACGTGTTCATGGTGAGGGAGAACCGCGGCGGCGGAGGAGGGTTCGGTAGGGCAATGGAGGCGGCGCTGTTCCTTTCATCGGCGGGATTGGCGGTCGGACATGTGGTGGTGGCGTATAGGATTAGTTGTAGAGAGAGAAGAAAGCTGCTGGTTTACAAAATTGATATTGAAGCTGTAAGTCAATCCTCTCTCTCTCTCTCATGGTAGTCTGAATGGGTTTTTGGTCATTTTCGTAAAAAACGTAAGAGATATTTTTTTTCATTTTGATTTAGATATATAGTGGGGATTGAATTTGAGGGACATGCATTTTTATTTTGAGTTTGAAAGTTGGGAGATTGGTGTGATGCAAGTTGGGTTTGGTGGGGCCTGGTATAGATCAGCGTGAAAGATGACTAAGATATACGTAGACTTCTGCTCATCGTAGATATACTTAATAGTCAATAGGAGGCGTGATAATGTTTTATTCATTTAAAAAAAATTGTACTTAATATATTTCATAAAAATAACCTCTACTATAGAAATAACTAAACCCTATCATAAATGGAAAAATCATTGACGTGACACTATCATGTCAGCAGTTAACATTCTTCGGTACAAAAATACAAATGATGTATGTATGGTTGACAAAAATAATTTTCTCCAACACATAACAATATAATACTCCTTCCGATTTGCTAAGTAGTTCAAATGCTCCTTCGTTCAGTTCAGTTCAGTTAGGAATTACTTTTCACCGACACATAAAACAATTAAGAAAAAGATTAATAGCAATGAATGAAGTAGTGCAAATGAGTTTTATTGATATAAAATTTTGTTATTTTGAATAATATACAGAGTCGCAATGAACGAAAATAAAATTTATTTATATATCAATTAATGACGTAAGTAGTAAATAAAATCATTGAAAATTATAGTGGGACTACATTGCGAGTGAATTGCATCATTCATAATATCATTCAACACTAACATTTTTCGTCCAAGTTATATGATTCATAATTGCTTCAACTTGACTAACGGAAGCATTTGTTCAGATGAGATCCTCTGTACCCAAACCGGTGTACTAATTGGGTACCCAACTCAAGACTACATAGTTTTGATTATTATTATTATTATTATTATTATTATTATTATTATTATTATTATTATTATTATTATTATTATTATTATTTTGAATTTGCAACATTTAAAAATATCAGAACAAAACTACGTAGTTTTAAGTTGGGTACACAATTGGTATATCGGTTTGGGTACAGAGGATCTCATCTGGCATTTGTTTGTACACTTCACGATTGCTGAATTTTCAATATATTATTATAAATATATTTCCATTCCGCCACCAGATTTATATCACATTCAATGAACTATTAATCAATTATTGATCATATACTAAATGTTTTTTTATGGAGATTGAAAATATACTAAGATATATTTAAAATTTATCCCGTCACAGCCAATAATGTGTACTCCTATAATCTTTATTAAATAATTAATCTGATTTCCATTTCACATGGGTGCAGGTCTCCGCATGCAAGAATGGATTTCCTAGATATCACCAAAAGATACTCCAAGAATTAAGAACAAAGTAAACTCATCAAATATATATAAATTTCAATGCGACTAAGCCAAGGCTCAGGTAATTAATTCTGCTACAAAATTTTATTTTATTTAAGTTTCTTTGTGCATGTATATTAATTAATTTATCGTTACTCATCAATTTCCATCCACCAAAAATGTTTATAAGCATGTGCCCCTTCCCCATTTCATGCATATATTGTGGTATATATCTTTTAGTATAATTCATGATCTGTATATTAGACTACATAAACGTTTCCATGTTCACCATGTGCATTTTTAATGTGTCCATCGTTGATGAGGTAATGATATAGTTTATGTTTAGATAGATTAGAGCATATACATATTTCAATATTTTATTCATTAATACTATGTCACGTCATCCATGCGCATAATAAGAATGATCACGGTAGGTAGTGCATCATTCATCTATTAGACTGATAGTACGCTCTCTTCCTTTCCTATATGTTTGTGCACATTCCTTAGAGTCGGTTTCATTTTTCATTCGTCCATAATTTTTAGAGTCTTCCTTTTTCGATAGTGGACACCCACATAAAAAATTACAATAGTACCATTTAAACAACAATTTAACATATTGCCACCACTCAAAACCACACATTTTAACACATTACCATAATATATTAAAATCCGTATCATCAACCCTTTCAGAAGCCTAAAGATCATGAACGAAGGGAGTATTATATTTAAAAATTTGCTAATTTGCGCAAAAAAGATTTATATTTATTTGCTAATTTGCTAGCAGGTTTATCCGAAGGATGGATTTTGGAGCCTCGTATGGTCAAGACATTATAGATTTTAAAAGTAGATTAGAAATATATATATATATATATATATATATATATATATATATATATATAAATAATTTTCTTAAATATATACGTATATTTTGCAGTCTGCCTCCATCAACATTGTGATATGTAACGATGGAGGCCGTGACGAAATTGTAACATGTAAGACCATCTCCAACCCAGTACTCTATTTTACAGTATGCTATACTTCAAAATGAAGTACCCCGTACTCTATTTAAAAAATCTATTCCAACCACGTACTCTATACATTTAATTTAGTATTCTTTTATATTTAATTTTAATAACTTAACAATATTGACAAAAATTAAATGAATAATACTATGATTTATTAACATATATTGAAAATTAAATAATAACTAAATAAAAAAATTATGGCTTCTTGAACTATTAAATTGTAAATTCATCCTTTTTAAGCAAAATATGAATTATATTAATCATCATAACATACATTATATGGCTAGTGCAATTTATGTAATGTTAATTTTTTCTAGAAATACTTAAAATTTGATTTTTATAAATAGGAGTAAATAAATAAAATAAAATAATACGCTATACGAATTAGTATAATTATTTATAATGAAGAGCATAATTAAATAATTCAATGTCTACAATTTTTTTTTTTTGAATAGTGAAAATAGAGTATGAAGTATTGAACAGTAAAACTTCATATATAGAGTTTTACTGTTCAATACTTCATACTCTAACTGCAAATAGAGTACGGTTGGAATGACCTCCGTACTCCAAAATGAAGTAATACTTCAAAATGAAGTGTGGGTTGGAGATGCTCTAAAATAAATGAGGAATTGTCTTTCAAAGAAGAAGTTATTTGGCCGCGCGCGCGACGATTCGGCTAATATAAGTTTTTGCAAGAGAACCAGGTGACTTGGCGAATCTGACCATCGGGCTCCTCTTTTTAATGAGTGATGCGGATTCGATCCCTTTGAGAGCGAATTTGTGTGCGTGTGGGGTTAAGATTAACGTATCGGACCTGAAAGGTATCGAGTTCGAATCCTCTTGTTAGCTAATTGCAGAGTAAATTGTTCCAATAAGCTCAATTATGATATATTGGCCAGGAAAATCTGTAATCAAATCGACAGTTAAAATGTTTTGGTTGGATTGTAAAGTACCTTAATTGAAAGAAGATATAATATTAGGATTATTTCTAAAGCCCTAGTTAGAGAAACTCAAATGTTAAGGAGTTTGAACTTTAATTAGAAAAACTCGAATGTTAGGGAGCTTGTACTTTAGTTAGATAAACTCGAATGTCATGGAACTTGTAATTGGACAAAGCGTCAAGAGAAAATAATCAAATATCAAGAGGAATGCGCAGTTAAACATCAAAAGCAAAGCACAATCTAAAGCGACAAGAAGTGAAGCTTCAAGCGTTAGCGTAGACAAACGCTAAAAGGAAAGCGCAAGCAAGCACCGAACTGAATGCGTAAAAGAATGGAAGTGCACAACCTATTAACAAGAGACATAGGTGCGTTCTTGCATAAAAATTCATTTCAGAATTCATCAACTTCGAATAAACTAGAACAAGAATTGAAAATTGTCACGAAAACCTATCATAAATTCTTATGCAATACAGTACTCCATTCAACTCCTTTGATTATAGAACAAGGATCCAGGAACATTATTATGTAACAAAAAAACTTAATCGATATTTTGACACCTAAGACTGAGAGGGTGTTTGGCTAAGCTTATAAGCTAGCTTATAAGATGTTTGACTGCTTATAAGTTGTTTGACTGCTTATAAGCACTCTAAATGTGTTTGGCAAAATAAGCTCCTTAAGAGCTTATAAGATGCAAATATAAGCAAAAAGTGCTTATAAGCACTCCAAAAAATAAGCTCCTCAACCCCAACTTATTATTTTTTTTTTAAAACTTTGCTTATTTACCACTATAATTCTATTTTATTTTTATATTTATATTATATACACTTCCATTTGATGTTACAACATTACGATTTCAATTTTTTTCTTTATTTTTCAAATTTTATTTTTTTATTATCTCCTTGAGCTTATAAGCTCTTTTATCCAAACACTTCAACAACTTATAAGCTCTTGCTCTCATACATCTTATAAGCTCTTAAACATCTTATAAGCACTTAGAGCTTATAAGCATTTTGAAATAAGCTTAGCCAAACGGGCCCTGAATATGAGATAGAGAGAGGGTGCACAAAATTTAAATTTGAAATGAGAAAAGCCCCTCATGCAAAGTTTCGGCTCGGATCGGATTAGGAAAGACCCAAGCCCGAACCAATCACTCGGTCCGATGTGCTAGGCTCTCTCATGAAAACGGGTTTCATGTAGGTCGATTTTTCATACCCAAGCTTATGGGCGCTTCAAAGCTGTCTTAGGCCATTCCAAGCTTGGACTTTGACAACTCTACCGTTATCGATGTTGTGTTCGGGCTTACAGTTGATAGAGAGAAACGTACACATCTGAGACTAATTAAATGCAATGGTTTAAGTTAATGAGTTAAAGTGATCTAATAGAATACTCATATTTACATTAAAGAGACATGAAAGTGCTAGTTTGTGCAGAGATTGAAAATGATTATCTATGTTCTTAAAGAGGTACTTAACAGAAAAGCAATAAAGAACACAGTATTTGGTAACCTAGTTCGGTGATAACACACCTACGTCTGGGGGACAAACTCCGAGAGATCATTCAATCCACTATAAGAAGTAAAGAGACTTACAAGGCTTACACCATGACTCCACCTTATGTCACCTCGTATCTCGATTACAACTTCCTATATACGAGAACTTTTCTTCGTGAAGTCATTTCTTAAATATACATACGAGGTGTAAATGTGAAACAATTCAAATTTATTGGGATATGAAAAGTAATCGTCCAATGGGTTAATATTAGATATTGGAATCCTCTTAATTCTTATGTATTCGCAACTTTTTATGTATACAAATTGGGTATGTATTTTTATTAGTTTAATTATGAGATGTATTAAGATAATTGGGAAGTACTAGCTTCAAATGTTCAGAATAATGTCATGAAATTTCTATAGCAATTGTGCAGAAGAAGTTCGAGAAAGAAACATGAAAAGGGGGTTAACTTTAACGACGTGCTTGTTCTTCTTTGTTCTAAATATTGTCCTTCTAATGAAAAAATAAATGAATCGTGACCGTATTCTTTTTTCTCAAATTGCACACATAAGGATCGATCATTAGTTTTGTAATCTTGAATCTCAAATTAGGAAGCAAGTGAAATGATCACTAAATTGAAGACATTATTGTTAAATAAATTAAGTGAAAATGTATATTTATAGAGTTTTTTTGGTATATTCGAGTTGTTAACATTATATATAAACAAACTAGTTTCCTTACCGTGCAATGCACACATACATATATGGGTTAAGTTAAAGAGATATTAATACTTCCTCTGTCCCGTTTAAGATGTTGCATTATATTTTGCACTCATGTATATTTAAGAAATGTACACATTTTTTTTTTCAAAAGAAAATATATTGTATCTATATCAAATATATTAAAAGAATATATCAATTATAAGGACATGTGGCAGATGATCAATGCATAATAAAATTTGATTTGAATGATCTTGATTCTTGACACATAAAAACATGTAAAATAAAATGTATTTATCAACATACTTATCAAGCATTTTGAGGAATGAATTATGGACCATGCATGACATAAAATTTCAGAGATATTGCCAAATATATTGTTAGAACCGTAATACGAAATATGGACAGAACCGACGCTAGAATTAAACTCTATCTCCGTAAGATAATATTGCTCCAATATAGTGCAATCGGACTATAGCAATTGTCTCCAAGATACAACAGTTCTTCGTTCTCGAGTTGTTGCACTATAAGTCGAGAATCCGTCGAACTACTCGAATATCGAGGCTTTGTAAAGAAAGAAGAAGAAGGAAGAATAAAACGAGATGACAGATTTTATCTTCGTTTTGGTATGTTGGATCATTCTGTGGAGGGCTCTATTTATAGGAGGTAGGTGGCTTTCTGTGAAGGGGTGCTTCGATCTGGACCGTTCGATCAACTCTTGATGGACGGCCCAGATCCACCGAAACCGAACCAACACAATGTTTCGGCCCCTCCATGAGCCAAACCGAGCCTGACTCATGCCCGACACAAGCCTGGTCGAGTCACGGGCGTGTGCTCGACAAGCGCTCGTGTACCTTGGTTCAGACCCTTTGGGTGTTGGCTCGTGTCATGCACGCGCCTGGCACCCATTCGGTTCGAGCCATCGCACCGGTTCGTCCCTTGTGTGTGCTGGAAACACGCGTTTGGGCTCGAGCCACATGCTTGGTTCGATTTGGGAAAAGTAAAGGCCCCTCAAGCTCCTCGCGACGATGTGCCCGTGCGAAGTGCGCCTCAAAGCGCCCATTGCGACATGCACGTGCACGGCTACGGCGGAGGCGGACTCGGACACCGTCCTTGTAGGCCTTTGGTTATAGCCCAATCCACGACTTGAGGAGTATATTAATTATTCTATACATTTGAGCCTTGACTTATATATGAGTCCAAACTTCTTTGTTTTTCCAATGTGAAACAAATTACCAACTTAAACTTAAATTATTAATTGCTCATTCACTTTGAACAATTAAAACACCAAAATTCCTACAATCCCCCACATGAATGACAATTAATGCAAATGCAATGCTTTACAAAGTCTCACGGTTCTTTATCGCATAAGGTTAGGTAGTTTATTGCTTTGAACCTTCTATAGTATGATGTTATCGGATTTACTTGCTGTTTGGTGAACGCGATCTTGAACCGAACAACTTTTATGTAAACCAAGACAATAACATATACACAATAAAGATCCAATATCTTTCGTTCTCACGTTGTGTCCTTTTCGGCCTTGGACCGTATCTTGGATTCATAAGTGTAATCTTTGAAGCGGCCTCACTTCACACTTATATAGGTGATCTCCAATCAAGGTATCCTTCTCTACCTTATAGGAATCATTAAAAGTATTATAGCTTACCCTTACCACTACTCATTAGCACTTGGGCAGTTTCGAGAATGAATTTTTGAGATAAGTTTCAAGTGCTCAACTGAACATTCATAACTTAGTTATCTCATTGAACCATGTTCTTGGGATGTCCATTCATCATGGTTGAGTTACCGTTATGAACGTCTTTACTTGTGGTTTTTTAAACCCATTCCCCTTACTGCATCGTACAATAGAATTGATCACAATTAATACCTTTAGTAAACGGATCCGCTATGTTGTCTTTGGACTTTACATATCCAATGACAATTATTCCACTAGTGATCAATTGTCTAACGGTATTATGTCAACGACGGATATGTCTAGACTTACCATTATACATACTACTTTGTGCTCTCCCAATTGCTGTCACAATGAGTCATTATAGGGGGCACAAGTCCCAACAAGGAATATCCTCTAGAAAATTTCTTAGCCATTTCAGCTTCTTCGCCAGCTTTGTCTAAAGCAATGAATTCAGATTCCATTGTAGACCGAGCTATACATGTTTGTTTAGAGGATTTCCAAGATATTGCTCCACCACCTATGGTAAACACATATCCACTTGTGGATTTTGAATCCTTTGTGTCTGATATCCAATTAGCATCACCCTATCCTTCCAAAACAGCAGGATATCTAGAATAGTGAATACTGTACCTTAAGGTATGTTTTAAATATATACCTTAGCACTCGGGTTAAAGCTGTCCAATGATCATTTTCCAGGATTACTTGTTGATCGCACTATTTTCAACCACACAAAATAGGTATAGTATAGAATAAATACGAGTATCGTTTCCACAGGGACTGATATAACGAAATCACACAAAATACCTCTAATCTAGAATTAAACTGATGTCTAGGCAAGAAGATATTAAATATGTGGTTTTCTAAAATCCTAAGCAAAGAAATTAAACAAAGTAAAATAATCAAATAAATAACAAATAAGTAAATAGATCAACGAAAGAAATCAAATAAGAAACAAGGTTGATTCTAGGGAAGCCTATCTAATCAAATCTAGACAAGTAACAAATAATTCAATTAACCAATTTAATCCAACCTAGGCGCGATACACGAAACTAATGTAACATTCCGGTCAGGGCAGCATAGATAGTCACTCAATAAAATCTTAATCTCCTCCCGGTCTCATAGGAGTTAAAACAAGTGCAAAACAGATCAAGTACCGATAGATATAATCAACAAGTTTCAGTCACAACACCTATATCAACTATATGCAAGACCTATGACAATCTAACTTCGGCCAGGACACTTACATCATCATAGTATGTATTCATGAAATCCATTATGCAATTATCCGGTCAAGTCATAAAAACATAACTAAGCATACATAATTAGTGGCCAGTTAATCATGCATGAAAATAAGCACCATGAAACATACATCTAGATTGGCAGGCTAATTGTAATTAAAAGAACTCACATAGATTCACTTAGACATACAAAACCCTAAAATAAACTAAATAAATTTAGCTAGACATAATTAAAAGAAAGGTAGAAGGAAGAATAAACATAATGAAAAACATAAATAAAAGAGAAAGAGATAGAAAAACTCTTGAATCTTGATGAATCTTCAATCTTCAATTGTCTTCCAAGAAATACATGAATTAAATCTAAATCTAAAAATATAAAAGTGTAAAGAAAAGAATGAAAACTAATCTATGGTATATTGGAGACTACTCTAAACTATCAAATCTTGGGTACAATGATGAGTTTTGAGGTATTTATAAGGTAGGGATTCGTAATGATTACAAAAGTGTACAAGGATTAGGTTAAAAGAATAAAAAAAAATATGAAATTTCAGGATTCCCGAGAAATCCTCTCGACCCCCCTCTCGACAGGGCTCTCGGTCAAGAGGGTCGAGAGGTCTAGCACGTATTTCTTGTTTTGGCCATATCTTCCTCGTCCGAACTCCGAATTGACCTCCGTTTTCGTCTACGTGCTCCTATCGAACTCTTCTTTGATATTATGCATTCATTACTTCCCAAATAACTATGCAATAAAATCTTGAAAAGTCAGAACTCGGGATCATCGATTCCTCATCTTCCTTGGTTTCGTCGTCTCTCATCTCATCTTGGGTTTTCTCGACTCAAAAGCCCTAAAAACACTCAAAACTACCCCAAAGCGTAATCTAGCTCGAAATAATGTAAACAATACAAAACATGAGCTAAAGTATCAAAATAAGATAAGAAAATGATTATTAAACACTTAGATAATATGCTAAAAATACACCCTATCACTTGTGAACCGACTTAATTTGCTTATTGATATGTCAGGCCTTGTACAATTAGCAATGTACATAAGGCTTCCAATGATCCATGTATAATTCAATTGGGAAATTGGATCTCCTCGATTCTTAGCTAAGTGTAAATTTAAATCCACTGGAGTTTTTTATAGCTGGAGGTAGATCCAATGCATTGAATTTCTTGAGCACAGTCTCTACATAGTGGGTGACGAGCCCAATTTATGCTCGTATTTTGTATCATTTTGTGTCTGCATATAGGTGTGTAGTTGAGTCTTTTGCATGAGTCTTGTGCTTGGGAGGATACATTTTAGTTTCAGGGAAGTTTGGGCAAGATCTGGAGCAAACAAGACATAACTGGGAGTTGGCTGGGCAAGACGGAGTAGAAGCATAATGGGCCGAGCTTAAGGCGTGATCGTGGGCTGTACGACGGCCAAATCAAGCTAGGATGAGGGTTCCAAATAGATGATGAGAAGCGAAGAAGGAAAGAATCCCAACCGAGATTCTTTCGAAACTCTCACGGTGATCAACAAGGAAAGAAATCTACGCAACAAGGCAAGTTCTCCCGAACTCGAACCCTAGCAGCCGATGTGATGGGCCTGGTCCACGATCCATCCACAAGTATAAAAAGCAACATCATCTCAAGAAGAATCATCTTCGATCACCTCACATTTCACCAGAGCTGCTTTCATACTTTACCATTCATGCTTTTACTTTTCATTAGGGTTGGGAATCGGTTCCGAAATAATCAGTCATAACCGTACCGAACCGCTAACCGTGCGGTATCGGTTCGGTTAACGGTATGGGTTTAAAATTTTATGCGATTATCGGGTAACCGATAACCGTTCGGGTAATAACCGCAAAACCGAAAATAATTAAATAATATAATTTTTATATAATATGTATTTAATAAAAAAAAATATTTAATAATTTGTCCAGAAAATAGAAATTCCAAATTTCCAATTTCAGAAATTAGAAATCCAGAAATCCTAAATCTTCTTCTATTTGGGCAATTGCCAATTACATGACATTTATTTATTTAACATTTTTGTTTTAATTTGAAATAAAATGATTGTGAAATACTGAAATTTAATATACATACTACATATATAAATATATATTCATAACTTTGTGAAATCGTTAATTTGTTTATATATTTCACTTTAAGACGAAGAAATATAAAATATCAATATATCATAATAATATATATGAAAAATGTGTGAAATAATGAAAGAAGTTAAATGGGAAAATAATTCGAAATTAATAAATTAAATAAAAAAAAATCCCCTATTTGGTTATCGGGTAACCGATTACCCAAACCGCAAAATCGCATGCGGTTATTGGGTAACCGATTACACAAATCGGTTCGGGAAACGGTATGGTTTTTATGGGTTTTGCGGTTCGGTTACCTGCTACCGATTCTCACCCCTACTTTTCATTTGAGAGTGGGGAGGAATGAACAAGTCCTACGGGGCAAACTTATTTATGTTTTTAGTATTTGCATGGTCGATGTTGGTGTCCGCCCTTTTGGATTTTAGTTTATAATATTTCAAGTATTTCATCTACATTATGTCCTCTTTACTTCGTTCTGTCATTTACTTTTCCAGCATGCTACAGTAGTCGTTTAAACCCATCGTGGGCAAGATGCCGTAATTATAATGTAACTTAATATTCGTGAGGTCAGAATGTTGGGCTTAATAATGCATGCATGTGTTCCCGAGTTTGCTAGGTTATGTTCTACAATTCATGTTAGTCTTGATCGGGTATGCGGCCGGTATCAAATCGAGTCGAGCATGATTACAAATAATACATGGGCAAAACGTGTCAGATGGCTCTGCACGCCATATAGTATGAACTAGCAACAGAATGTAGTCGTAGGACGACGTTAGGCCTACCACTGAGGCTATTCGGGTCCGCCATAGATCGATAATGCTGCTTGGGCAAGATGCGTGACAACTGGTCCTTGCGCGTAGATTGCCCAGTTAGGGAGATTTATATTTCTAATCTGTAAGGGTGGATTGGGCACACATTGGCAGGGCATGTGACGCGTGACAGTAAGGGGTCCTGCCTAGTGACTTGCCTATAACCGATGACATGTGCATGTGTGAAAATGTTAAGACCGATGAACGAGTGAAGTTATGTTATAATTAAGGGTACTTGCCCATGATGGGTCCTTCTTTAATTATTGTTTACAAGTCTTTTTAATTACGCTGCCTTTACTTTCCCTTGTTCTTTTACATTCTGTCTTGGGCAAAGCCCACCCCAATTTATTTCTGAAAAGATTGTTACTCCAACTCCTCGTGGGATCGACCCTGTGCTTACCATTGCTATACTAATTGTAGTAATTAAGACATAGGTTTTATAAATTTATTGATTGCGGCTAGACAGTCGCGTTAGTGGGACTGTGACAAGGTAATTCCTTCAAATGTTCTAGAAATTTTAATTCCTAGAATTACATCGGCTTTTCCCAAGTCCTTCATGCTGAAGTTTCTCTTCAACATTTCTTTTGTCTTCATGATGATTTCATGATTACTTCCTATTATAAGCATGTTGTCTATATAAAGGCACAAAATAACAAAATTATTATGTGTTCCTTTCAATGTTCTAAAATACGCTAGGCGGTAGCTAGGCGGCGGGCTGCCGACTAGCGTCTAGGCGGCTAGGCGGGCTTCTAGGCGGATTCTAGGCGGGCTAGGCGGATAAGAGTTGTTTTATGTATTTTTACTATTATTTTTACACAATATCATATAATAAAAAGTATATATCATTTACGAATATACTTTCATCTACTAATTTATGATTAATTGACAAGATTCAACAAATATAAATTATATAATAATATAATATGCTAATTAATGGTTCAAATTCTACAAATTTAGTAGTCTTTAACATAAATTTGCGCCCAGCCCGCCTAGCCCGCCCAGCCCCGCCTAGCTCCGCCCAGCCCCGCCTAGGGCCGCCTAGCATAAAATCTAGGCGGCCGGGCACCGCCTAGCGCCTAGGCGCCGTCTAGGCGGCCGCCTAGGCCGATTTTTAGAACACTGGTTCCTTTAATGTAGACATACTTATCACATTCATTTATTTTGAATCCATTTGACAACATGGTTTTGTCAAATTTTTCGTGCCACTCCTTAGGAGCTTGTTTAAGTCCATATAATGATTTAACTAGCTTACAAACTTTCCTTTCTTTCCAGGAATGCCAAACCCTTCTGGTTATTCCATGTATATCTCATCTTTCAAATCTCCATAGAGAAATGCAGTTTTCACATCCATTTGGTGTATCTCAAGGTTATACAGTGATGCAATAGCAACAAGCATTCGTATGGATGTGATTCTTGTGACAAGTCATACCCCTCCTTTTGTTTGAAGCCTTTTGCTACCAAACGGGCTTTATATTTGTCAATTGTTCCATCAGCTTTATATTTTTTCTTAAGGATCGATTTGCATCCTAAAGGTTTATTTCCAGGAGGGAGATCAACAATCTCCCACGTATGATTGTTCATGATGGATTCTATTTCGCTATTTATAGCTTCTCTCCAAAACAGAGCATCTGGACTAGACAAAGCTTCTTCTATTGTCTTAGGCTCATCTTCCAATGAGTATACTAGCTACAAAGTCTGGACCAAAGTTTTTTGCAATCTTTGTCCTCTTACTTTGTCTATTACTTTGTCTAGGTTCATGTGACGTAGATGCCACATTTTCTCCCATATTTTCCATAGTCTCATAAGTCCTCTTATTAGGGCTTGTAGTAGTTTTATCTTTCTTGGGGAATATAGATTCAAAGAATATTGCATTTCTTGATTCTATTATCATTCTCTCATTCATATCGGGTAATTCTGATTTGTGTACCAAAAATCGATAAGCATTACTATTGTGTGCATATCCAATGAAGATGCAATCAATAGTTTTTGGACCGAGCCATACTTGTTTTGGTTTTGGTACTTCGACTTTAGCTAGACACCCCCACACTTTTATGTATTTAAATGAAAGTTTCTGACCTTTCCATAGCTCGTATGGATTTTTGTCTTGCTTCTTTGGAGGTATTTTGTTTAAAATTTTGTTTGCCGAAGGGATGGCTTCCCCCACATGTTCTGTGGTAAGCCAGATCTAATCAACATAGCATTCATCATTCCCTTTAGAGTTCTATTCTTTCTTTCGGCAACTCCATTGGATTGTGGTGAATATGGTGCGGTAGTTTCGTGAATGATGCCATTTTCACGGCAAAATTCCTCAAAAGGAGCAACGTATTCACCACCTCTATCACTTCAGATTCTTTTAATTTTGATGTTAAGTTGATTTTCAACTTCACTTTTGTACCTTTTTAAAGCTTCGAAGGCTTCGTCTTTGCTTCTCAAAAGATACACATAACAATATTTTGTGCAATCATCAATAAATGTGATAAAATAGTTTTTACCCCCTCTTGTTTGCACAAATTTCATATCACACAAATCGGCGTGTATGAGTTCTAAAGGTTGTGAGATCCTTTCGACGGAACAAAAAGGTCCTTTAGCCATTTTTGCTTCAACATATATTTCACAACGTTTGTGTTAATCGAAGCTTACTCTAGGAAGCAATTCTAAATTCACTAATCTTCGTAGTGTATTTAGATTTGTGTGTCATAATCGATCATGCCATAAATTAGGAGACTCAATTAAATAAATAACATTGTTCTTTATTTCAACATTAGAATTTACACTTATAGCATTAAGCTTAAAGAGGCCATTATCTATATAGCCTTTTCCTATGAATTGACCACCTTTGGTCATTACAACTTTATCTGCTTCAAATACTAGTCTAAAACTGGCCTTGCTGAGTATGGAGCCTGATACGAGGTTCTTGCGAATGTCTAGGACATGCAACACGTTCTTGAGAGTCAACTTCAAGCCTGATGTCATCTTGAGTACCACGTTTCCGACTCCAACGACTTTGGATGTCGCAAAATTTCCCATGTAGAGTTTCTTCTTCTCGGTTATAGGCTCGTAGGTGGAGAACACACCCTGATTCGAAGCAATGTGTCTGGTGGCACCGGTGTCGACCCACCACCCAATTGGGTTACAAACCATGTTGACTTCATCAACGACCGCAGATAGGTCTAGTTCGGATAAGTCTACGGGAACACTTTTGTCCTCCGTGTTGGGAATTGTTAAGGACTAAATTGTTAAGGGGGAACTTCATGGGACATTTGATAAATGAAGTCACTTGTTTTGATTAGATCCCAAAACCCCAAGCGTCCTTTTCCCAAGCGACCCATTTTGAGGTAGTTAATAGGTTAGAATTTTTCTAAGCCTACACTGTTAGGATGGCTCCTTTATTTTGCTTAGATTAGGCTTCAAAAGTTCAAGTGAAGGCCACTCGCTTGAGTGTGTTTTCCAAAGCGAAGCAAGTCAAGCAAGCTGAAGTGAAGCGTGCCGAAGAATTACGAAGCGAAGCGATCGCTACAGTAGATTCAAAGTGAGTCTGCCAAAGTAAAGCGAAGCGAGCGCTACAGTTCAGAGCAAAGCGAAGCGAAGCGAGCGCTACAGTGGAATCAAGTGAACCCACTAAAGCGAAGCGAAGCGTGCGCTACAAAGAAAAGCCGAAGCGAGTCAACACGAGTCAACACTTTATTTAGTAGTGTCACGGGAAATTTATCTCTCAAGTGACTCACTACAAATTTGACTGTGAAGCGACTCACTTCAGAGCGGCCGCTACAACTTCAAAGCGAAGCGAGCCACTACCTACCAGAAAGCGACAGCACAAATTCCCGCTCCGAATTTGAACTCCAGTCAACAGGAGATCTCCGCATTAATTACGAGATCTCCATGTGTCGAAAGCGGAGAGGAGCAGAGGAGTTGACTGCCAGGCCGACAAAGGCGCCGCAACAGTACTGGGTTGCTCCAGTTACTGTTACACTTGGAAGTTAGCCAATTTTGGCAAAATGCCAAAACTGCGCGTCTGCAAAAGCTACTGCCTGCGCAAGTACTGTCGAGAGGAGGAGGGACAAGGCCACCAACCAAGCAACGGATCTCAGCCAACCCTCCGCCTATAAATAGTGAAGGATGAAGACGTGAAGAAGTAGAACACTACTTGAGCATTCGAGCGCATACAGCAAACAAACACTCCCAGCTTTCTAGCAATCTTCGAGTCTTTGTTTACAAGTGTTCTCCGAGTTTCCAGTTCATCGGAACTCGTCTTCACAACCTTCACACTTAGAGTCTAAGCCCATTCCATATCCAAGCTTAGAAGAAGAGCTCTAGCCATCTTTGCACTTATTGTAAAGAGCTCTTCATAGTGTGTTTCGTCAACCAAAAACCCTAAACTCTGTCTGTTAGGTTTTTGAGTGTCGTTGTTAGGTTGTTCAGATCCAAGGCCCTTCTTTCATCGATTGAAGAAGCCTCGATCATAGAGTTGAGATCCAAGCTTACACTTACATCGTTTGTGTAAAGCTCGATCGAAGCTAGGCTGTAAGGAGAGCCCGTAATCTCCCTGTCTGTCTGACTGAAGCGAGTGAAGCTTCCAGTCTTTGTTAGGTTTGTGTAGTGAACCCGCAATCACTACGTCTGTCGTTTGATCTAGGCAAGTGAAGCCCGATCCCGACCAGGTTTTTGAAGGACCCGTAACCTTCAAGTTCTTGAGTGAAAAGAACAGTTGCCGTCGTGCAACAAAGTGGACGTAGGAGCGTTATCTCCGAACCACTATAAATTTCTGTGTCGTATCTCTCTTACCTTAATCTCTTTACAGTACTCGATTATCCATTGCACGTGCATATAAACAAACTTAACTTGGATTTTCAATTACTTAGGAAAGATTATAGCTCACCAAATTCCGCACAAAGAGTAAAGTCTCACTCTTGATCAAGCTCTAAGCTTAGGTCAAGGGATTCGTGATTGCTTTTGATCTAGCCCTCGGCTAGGTCTTAGTATTTCCAAAGAGCACTTTACTTTATACTCTGAGTTAAGGAATTGAAGTTGAAAAACTTCAAAATACGTATTCACCCCCCCCCCCCCCTCTACGTATTTTTCCTATAGCAAACCGGGACCAACAAGTGGTATCAGAGCCAGGTTCTTTCGAGCCTCTGCTTTGCATATCCGAAGCGAGTCCCCACTCGCTTCACGTTGTCTCACTGAACCGGATCCTATTTCCTAAGTGCATCAAAACCTCACCCACGCATATTGCATTTACTGCTGATAGTTTGCTATGTCCACATACAGTGCATCAAATCTTCCACAGTTCTCGATCGAAGGATACGAGATATGGAGTTTCCGTGTCGAGAGCTTCCTATGCTCAATCCACGACCGGATGTGGGAAGTCATTGAAGACGGACCAATTGAAATCAAGAAAGCCATATCTGTGGAGGTTCCAGCCGCTGAAGGTCGTCCAGCCCACGTTCGACAACAGTACGTGGAGAAGGATAAGGATGAGTATACTCCAAATGACTTCAAAGTTGCCAACCTCGACAAGATTGCACGCCACACGATGCAGAGCACCGTGTCGGACGCCTATCTACCACGAATAAGGAAATGTGCAACGGCAAAAGAAATGTGGGAAACCCTAGCCCTCATTTCTCAAGGCACAGACAAAATCAAGGAGAACAAACTCGCCGTTCAGATGCGGGAGTTTGAAAATCTGGTGATGAAGTCCGGAGAATCCATCGACGCCTTCGAGCTGAGAGTTACCAACATTACTGCAACTCTCAACTCGCTTGGGAAGGAACTCACAGACAAGGAAGTAAATCTGAAAATAGTCCGTGCTCTCACAAGGAAGTGGCAGACCATGAAGGAGCTATATCTAGCTACCAAGGATCTAACGAAGCTCACGCCAGAAGTGCTGTTCTCCGAGCTCAAAGCTCACGAGTTTGATCTGAATCGAATGAGCCTCGACGACGAGGATGAAGCACCCACTACGTCAAAAGGAGTAGCGTTCAAAGCTGCCGAAGGGCCAAGCGAGCAGTCACTAGCCAAGATGACGAGAGAAGAATTGGAAGAACACATTGCTTTCTTACCCAAGAACTTCAACAAAATGAACTCTCGAGTGGGCAAGTACAAAAGGTTCTACAAGCAGTACAAAGGGAGGAGCACTGATGCTCGAGAAGGAAAAGGAAAGAGAGAAGAGACGACCAAGCCGATCCCGCGCGACATGATGGAAGTGGAATGTTACCATTGCCACAAGATGGGCCACTACAAATCCAATTGCCCAAAGCTGAGTGCGAAGGAGCGAGAAGAACTGAAAGCAAAAAGGGATACACCAAGGCGAGCGCTCGTAGCGAGTGAAGTGCCGGTCGCTACAACTGAAGATCCACCAAGCGACTCAGACGCATTCACCGATCCAAATTCCAGTGATGGTGAGGATCTAGGATTTATGGCGCTCACCGATGAAGAAACTGGAGAGGTATTCATCTATCCCCCATCTAGTTCAATTACACTCGCACACTCGCACCAAGAGGAACCCAATTCCTCAACATGGAGTGAGTTGCTTGACAAGCACGTTAAACTGTCAAGCGACCACGAAGTGGTAAAACAAGCTCTGTCTCAAAGCGAGAAGGAGAACCGAAAGCTAGCCCGTGAGCTTGACCAAGTCAAACTTAATCTAAGGGCCATGACTAGTAAGTTCGAGGATCTCTTCGCTAGACATCAAAGCTTGGAGGGAAGGTATGAAACCCAATCCACTCTAGTCGCCAACTTAAATAAAGCATCATACGCTAGACAGGCACTAGAGAGTTCTCTTCTACCTTTTGGTAGAAAGGGAGGACTTGGATATGAGGGTGGACCTTCCAAGCCAACTGTCTTTGTTGGTGCTTCAAACACGACACCATCAGTCACTTTGGAAATGCCCACTGCATCCAAAGCGACCACTAACAAAGACAAAGGCAAAATGGCTGAGAACCCTAAAAAGAAGCCAATGAAGATGTCTATATCTTTAAGGACTGAATCTAAGGGTAAGCAAAATACAACTATCCCTAGCACTCACAATGCTAAAGACTACCAATCCAAAGGTAAAGGGAAACCAGTTGTAGCTTCTAAGCCTCAAGCCATGACACGAGAGACAAAGGATCTCCCTTTCAAGAAAAGGAGTAATGTCTATGTGTCACGTTATCCGGACTGGAGATGGTCCAACCGGACTAACGTTGAGGGGGAAGAACTTGAAGCACCCAAGAGGCCGCTTCAAACTTCCAAGGTTACTCAAGCGAGTCGGGGTCAAAACCCTAGTTGGACCGCTTCGAGGAAACCAAGCGAGCCGCTTCGACAGACTAAAAACCCTAAGTCAGTCTCTAAACCCAGAGCTAATCCGAAGCGAGTCGCTTCAGGATATAAGCAAAGTGGGAAGAGCATAGGTAGGACTGAAGCGAGCCGCTACCCCTCTTGCACACACTGTTGCACGTGTGAAGCTGCTTCTAGGAAGTACACCAAGTTTTCGAAGGTCGAGAAACCCAAGACACAAGTTTCATCTCAAAAGAGAGTGAAGCAAGTGTGGGTACCTAAGGGAACTAACCTGCAAGGACCCAAACTGATTTGGGTACCAAAATCTGTCTAATTGCAGGTGAGCGCCGTGGATCCCATGCCAAGTGAGGGTCAACTAGTTTGGTACTTGGACAGTGGATGTTCAAGACACATGACTGGCATGAAAGCTCTACTTCACAACTACATAGAGAAGAAGGGTCCACACGTAACCTTTGGTGACAACTCTCGAGGAAGCACCAGGGGATACGGCGCACTGAAAATTGGAAAGCTCACAATTGAAGAAGTCTCCTATGTGGAAGGACTCAAGCACAACCTGTTATCTATTTCACAATTTTGTGATAAAGGGTACAGGGTGGAGTTCATCTCCAACAAGTGCATTGTGAAGAGCAAACTCACATCCCAGATTGTGCTCACTGGAATTAGACAAAGGAATGTCTACATAGCACAATGGGACAGCTGCAAGGAGGAAACTTGTCTAGTTGCAAGAAGTGCTACAGAAATTGGATGGCTATGGCACAGACGCTTGAACCACCTCAATTTCAAAGCTATCAATCGCTTAGCTCGAAAAGGTTTGGTGCAAGGCATACCGAATGAAGTCTTCATCAAAGACCATCCATGCTCACCATGCCAACGAGGGAAGCAGACGAAGAAGCACTTCGCCAGTCTCGAAGAAGCCTCATCAAAGCGAGTGCTCGAGCTACTTCACATGGATCTGTTTGGTCCAGTTACTCCAGTTAGTGTAAATGGAAGGAAGTACACTCTAGTTGTAGTCGACGATTTCTCTCGCTACACATGGGTTGTATTTCTATTCAGCAAGAAGGAGACACTGACCAAACTGCCACAACTGCTCAAGCGATTGGCGGTGGAAAAGAATCAAGCTATAGTGACCATTCGCTCCGACAAAGGCACAGAGTTCCTGAACTCTACAATTGAAGCGTACTGCACGGAGCATGGCATAGCACATCAAACTTCTTCAGCACGCACTCCTCAGCAGAATGGAGTTGCTGAAAGAAGGAATCGAATCATCAAAGAAGCCGTTCGCACCATGATTGCTGACTCGAAGCTTCCGATGAAGTATTGGGCTGAAGCTGCCAACACGGCGTGCTACACACAGAATCGGACGCTTCTCAACAAACGGCACGACAAAACTCCATATGAAATATGGACAGGGAGAATTCCTAACATTTCTTATTTCCATATTTTTGGTTGTAGGGTCTTCATTCACAACAATGGGAAGTCACAGTTGAAAGCCTTTGAAAGCAAAGCTGATGAAGGAGTATTCTTAGGATACTCTACATCTAGCAAAGCCTACAGAGTATTCAACTGTAAAACCCTAATTGTGGAGGAATCACCCCATGTCGTATTTGATGAATCTTCTTTAAGTCTTCCACAGGAACAGGCCCAAGCGAATGAAAAGGATCAAAGCAAGGAACCCTCAAATCAACTCACCTGGGACGTGCTTGATGAAGATGATGAGATCAAGGACTCAAGCGAGCAGGATCCCAAAGGAGAAGTCGAAGCTGCCCCCAAGACTCCTGAAGCTAGTGCAGGCCAAGCACCCAATCCAGTCGCTTCAGACGGTGAAGCGAGCGACAAGGAAGCGGATGAAGATGAAGCTGGCGGATCAAAGCGAGCATGGCTCAAGGATCACTCACCTAGCCAAATCATTGGAGATCCATCCAAGGGTGTAGTGACCAGAAGTCAAGTGTTTGGAGAAAGTGCCATGTTCAGTTGCTTTCTCTCAAACATTGAGCCATCAAGCGTGGAGGAAGCCCTAGCCGATTCTAACTGGGTGATCGCCACGCAAGAAGAGCTGAATCAGTTCACCAGGAACGACGTATGGTACCTCGTGGATCGTCCCAAGTTTCAGCATGTTATTGGCACCAAGTGGGTGTTCAAGAACAAGACGGACGAGGACCACAACGTAGTGAGGAACAAGGCGCGACTAGTTGCCAAAGGCTACTGCCAAGAGGAAGGAATCGACTTTGACGAGACCTTCGCTCCAGTGGCACGTCTTGAAGCAATCCGTTTATTTCTAGCCTATGCAGCGGCCAAGAAATTCAAAGTGTACCAAATGGATGTGAAGAGCGCATTCCTCAACGGTGAACTCAAGGAAGAAGTGTATGTGGAGCAGCCACCGGGTTTCGAGCAGGGAGATAAAGTGTATCGCTTGAAGAAAGCCCTGTATGGGTTGAAGCAAGCTCCCAGAGCTTGGTACGATACATTATCTCAATTCCTAGTGGAAAATGGATTCCAAAAGGGAAAGATAGATCGGACTCTCTTCACCATAAATCATGGAGATGATATGCTATGGGTCCAGATCTACGTGGACGACATCATATTTGGGTCACCAAACCAGTCGCTTAGCGAGAAGTTTGGAGAGCTAATGAAGACCAAGTATGAGATGTCGATGATTGGCTTGATGAGCTGTTTTCTAGGTCTTCAAGTGAAGCAGCAGGATAATGGAATTTTCATCTACCAAGCGAAGTACACTAGAGATATGCTTGCCAAGTTTGGTGTTCAACATGCTAAAGCTGTGAAGATTCCTATGAATACCAACTGGAAGATGGAGCCAGACGAAGGAGGAAAATCTGTAGATCCTACAGATTATCGTGCCCTAATTGGGTCACTTCTCTATCTCACTGCAAGCAGGCCAGATATTGCTTTTGCAGTCGGTGTCTGCGCTCGCTTCCAAAGCAATCCCAAACACAGCCATCTTGAAGCTGCCAAAAGGATTCTTCGATATTTGAAGGGCACTGTCAATATGGGGCTGTGGTATCCAGCAGAAGACAATTTGGAGCTCACTGGATATTCCGATGCTGACTATGGAGGCTGCCGAGTTGATAGGAAATCAACGTCGGGCACGTGTCAGTTCTTGGGAAGCAAGCTAATCTCATGGTTCTCAAAGAAGCAAACAAGCGTAGCCACTTCAACAACGGAAGCTGAATATATGGCCGCAGGAAGCTGCTGTTCTCAAATCCTATGGCTTCGTCAACAGTTGAAGGACTACAAAGTTGAAGCGAATGAAATTCCGATCTTCTGCGACAACAACAGTGCCATATGTATCTCGCAGAATCCAGTGCTTCACACCAGATGCAAGCATGTGGAAATTCGACATCATTTCATTCGTGATCATGTCGAGAAAAAGGATATCAAGCTCGAGAAAATTCATACCGATCTCCAGCGAGCAGATATCCTCACCAAGCCTCTAGCTGAGTCTCGATTCAACCAGCTATGCATGGAATTAGGGTTATTAGACCCTGGTGAAGAATGCTAGTTCCAGGATGCACGGAGGAGTGTTCGCTTGTTCTCTTGAGCGTCACTCGCTTCGGATCTTCACCAACTCAAGCGAGCCACTTCAAAACACACTCGCTTGAAGAAAATGAAGTTAGGTGGAGAAAGGTGGAGTATTGGAAGAAGTTCCCTACCAACTTATTGGAATTGTTAAGTATATGATTAAGGGGGAACTAATGCTTCTCTCGGAGCAAGCTACTTCCAAAGCGAGCAAGAATGCTGCAATCTTGAATTCTGCATTGCTTCAATTTGCCCTAGCTTGGGTCAAAGCGAACCAACTGCAGATTCATTCTTTAGAATGTAGGAAAGCTTGAAGGTTTACCTTTTTATACAAAAGGTTACAGGGCTGGTGACATGCTTCTGCGTAAAATACGAGATTGTCTTGTCAGAGCATTCTCACTGTCATCCTGTCCATTTCTGCTCTGAGATAAGGACTTGTACTCATCCCCCATTCGTCGTGAATAAGTACACTTACGTGATGCTCCCTTCGGGTAGTAGTAAGCTTGTGTACTTTATTCATTTTCTCCCTCATTCACTTCGATGGAGGACTCTCTAATTCGTAGAGGAAGATGAATGCCATGAAGATGAATGCCATGAAGATCTAACTCAACGTGTAGCATTCAACAGGTGGTATCTAATTCAAATGAAGTCTTCAATTTGTGGTATCAATCTCCTACGAAGTGAGATTGACTGGTAAGTGTTTCAATTTTAAGTACACTAAGTGAGCCGAAGCGTGCTAGAAACCTTCACTCACTACGTGGAAAATATGAAATGAATCTGACACAAATACAAAGAGGAAAACACTCTTGTTTATCCTCGAAGTATGTAAGTCAGAAACATTTTAAATTAAGCAAAGAAATTCAATTTCTTATTCCAGTCGCTTCAGATGGCCAAGCGAGTGCTTTGTCACTCAAAGCTAGCCATCGCAAGCGAGTGCAGAACAGTCACTCAAGCGAATGCCTCTCAAGCGAGTCAAGGCGTAGCGGCCCAACTCGAAGCGAGCGGGCATGAAGCGAGTATGAGCTGTCTGCACTCGAGTGCAATTTTACTTTCTGCTGTGCATTTAATGCAGGTGCAGGAACGACGGAAATAACGGGCGCGTGTTCACACGCTTGAATTTGAAGCGGGAAAAGGCGGAGAAGATCCAGCCGTCGAATCTCAACAGCCCCCAATCTGGAACCGTTCGATCAACGCCGTATACGACAAGCCAACCATAGAAGGCCACGTGGCGACGCCGAGCAAGTGGCGGTTCACTTTTATTGTGATGACGCCGGACACGTCAGATCCATCACCGCACGTCCGCCGCCTACCTACAGGATTTTCGGCGTTATTACCGTCCTACCCCTGCCACGTCAGCCATAACCTAATTCTATATATATGGGACGAGGCAGAACTGCAAACCTTTCACAGCCTTCTAAATTTGCCATTCTCGTGTTAGATCTGCAATTACTCTGCAACTCACGAGTCTCAACCCTTTCTACTTCATTGTTAAAAATTTTCTTCAAGATCTTTCAAAATCCACCATGGGCAAGAAAAAGAATACTGAGACAATGGAGGAGTTCATGACAAATGTTGGCGAGCACATCAACGTCGAGCCCCATCTCGACCCTATTGTCGTCGAAGTAAATGGTTTCTTCCGTAGAGCCGTGACCACGGCCGGTCTATGGAAGTTCATAACGTTAGTGCCGACAAAGATTCTGGCGAAAGCCATTGGAGAGATTCTGCTGAACTTGAGGAAGGATCAAAATACTTCCTCATTCACTAATCCACAAACCAGGAAGCCGGTGGAGGTTGATATGAGTAAACTCATCGAGGTGTTCGATCTGCCAAGAGAAGGAGGAGATTCTCTGCTAGATCTTGGTCTTTCGGCCGGAGTGCAGCATGGCCGATTTGCAGTCGCTGGAGCAGATCCGAACTTCAAGGAGGCCAACATTCGTAAAAGTCTGAAGGAACCGTTCAATCTCATCTGCGAACTCTTTACGAAGAGCATTGCATGCTATGTTGGTTCCCTCGACACGCTATCAGAGACGAAGCTGATCGGCACCACCATGATCATTGACAGCTTCACTGGAATGAAATTCAACTGGCACGGGTGGCTTCTCAAGCAAATCCACGAAGCTGCTGACGATTTTGCATTTGTACCAGGAACTCCAGATAAGATTCTGCGCAAAGGAAAATTGAAATTCTTTTCAAGACTGTCTGTCGCACTGGAAATGAAGTATCCAGAGATGATATGGCCAGAATCTGACACGATCATGTACAACAAGCACACCATCTTCTACGACAAGTGGAAGAAAACAAAAATCCCAATGGATCAGGGACTTCTAGTTGTAGAAGTGCCCGCAGCAAGGCAAGTTGTGAAAGCACAAGCTGAAGCTTCCCAAGCAAAGCAAGCCTCTTCATCTTTGAAGCAAGTGGCTGCAAAGCAAGGGAAGAAGAGAGTGGAGCAAGACACTTCACCTGTCCAAGAAAGCGAGGCTGTGGAGAAGCCGCTTGAGGACATTGAAGTTAACAAATCTCAATCCTCACCTACTGAATCTATCCAAATCCCTGAGCACACCCCAACCATGCATGAGAAGAAGCTAATGAGGGATCATGCAGAAGAGATGGAGGTTAAAAACGCAGAGATTGTAAGTTTACAAGACGAGATCACCAAAAAGAAGATGGAGTTGAAGGAGAAGGAGAAAGTGTTGGAGGCACAAGTAAATCTGGTGAATGATCTCAAGGACTCGCGTGACGCAGAACGAAGCCGCTTGAGAGTGGTGAATACCAAACTGGTCACAGTTGGTAAAGAGAAGGAGACATTGGAAAAGGAGGTGAAGGAGTTGAAAAAGAAACTGGAGAATAAGGAGGGAGAGTTGGTGATGAAAGAAAGCGAACTCCTCAGTACCAAGAAGACTCTTGACTTACTTCGAACCCAATTGAAGAAAGTCAAAGAGGAGAGTGCCATTGACAAGAGAGAGCTTGAAAGTCTAAGGAAAAATGCTGGATTGTCGGAAAAGCAAGTCTTCGCGTCTCGAACGGAAGAGATGTTTCATGCTGTACTTGACAAGATTGAGGTACTCCACAAGTCTCTTACTGGAAAGACAATCGTCCCAACCCCTGGTTTTGATGATGCCAAAAAGGGGGAAGGGATGGTACTGAAAAATGTCAATCTATTGGAGCCACAAGGTGGAGTAATTGGAGCTGTTGAAGTAGAGAAATTGTTGAAGGAGAGTAGTGGTGCTGGAGAAGAGGAGAGAGAGACGAAGTCTGCAAAGAAAGGCAAAGAAAAGCTCACTGTGGAGGAACCGCTGAAAAAGCCTGAAGAACCCCGCAAGCCACTTGGAGATAAAGTGCTTGCCTCTTCCATTGCTCGACATCCTCCAGTCACTGTGCTAACAAAGGAGGAAAGGCGGAAGCTAGCAGAGGCAAGCGAGACTATGGCTTGGGAGAGCGAGCGCCAGTTTAACTTAAAAACTCTTGCAGGTACTTCAAGCTCTCAAGCGCCCACTTCAGACGAAGCACCCACTTCATCTCCCCCATCATCAATAGTGAAGCGAACAGATCCAGAAACTGAGAGAGATGATTCAGCGACCAAGCGCCAAAAAGTTGAGAAGGCAGTTGTTCCAAGGGCAGAGAAGGAAAAGAGGACAAGGACAAAACGACTGCAAGTCATTGACGAACGAATTGAGAAAAATTTCAATGAAATGAAAGTCATCCAGTCCGTTTTGGTCAGAAGTATCTTTGTTCCAATCACGCCAGAAGAATCCGATGCATGCCTAGATCAGGCTATGATCGACACTTGTCACAAGACTGCGAAAGAAATGATTGACTCTGGCCGCTACCCTCTCAGAGAAGAACGCAATTACATTCGCAAGCAACTCAACAAGAAGCTTCCTTTCTGGAGCGGCGAGTCAGGAAAGAAGTTCAAAACAATCATAGCACAGATGTCCAGCCGGTCGGAGGAGGAGTTGACTGTACGCAGAAATGAGCACCCTGGTGCCCGTGAGATTGAGCAGTTCATTCCTGACGAACTACTCGAGCAATGGCTACACTACAAGGAGAAGTTTATCAAAGCTTACTACTATTGGGAGGTAGTGCCATTGCAGACTGAATGCTCAAGGGTCACTGCGCTCAACAACTTTCTGAGTGTCTATGATGAGAAATTTAGGCAAGAAGTCTTCGCTCTTGCGCAGCTTGGAGAGCCTACACCCTTAATCATCAAGGTACCAGCTAAGAAGGAATTCATTATGCCTTTCCTACCTGGCACCAGTATCCTCAATCGCAGCATCATCGACGCTGAGGTGGATGAAGCCTTCCAACTGGAAGAGACTTGGAGGAGGCCAAGTATCCACAATGCTGAGTCGATGGAAGCAAGGGTTATCAGTGCATACACCATACCTGAAGATATGATTGCAAAAGATTTGGAGGCAGATGTAGAAGAGGAGGAGAAGGAGGAAGAAGGGAAGTGACAAGAGAAGGAAAGGAGGATGACTGGGAAGGAACTGCAGGAAACCTCCGAGTTTCAAGTTCCTTACATAATTTTTGTGTGAACTTCTTGTTCATATATCCAAATTTCAATTTCTGTCTCTTCTGTGTCATTTACTCGCTTTGTGAATGACTTTATATTTTCTGCTACAAACTCATTAATTTAACCGAAAAAAAGGGGAAGGAACTTAAAAGAAAATTACAAACGAAACTGCAAAGGAAGCAGTCGCTTGGAGTTCCCTTCACGGTTAGATAGACTAGATTTATTTTTATCTAAGTCGTATGGGTTTTGGCATCATCAAAAAGGGGGAAATTGTTGGGAATTGTTAAGGACTAAATTGTTAAGGGGGAACTTCATGGGACATTTGATAAATGAAGTCACTTGTTTTGATTAGATCCCAAAACCCCAAGCGTCCTTTTCCCAAGCGACCCATTTTGAGGTAGTTAATAGGTTAGAATTTTTCTAAGCCTACACTGTTAGGATGGCTCCTTTATTTTGCTTAGATTAGGCTTCAAAAGTTCAAGTGAAGGCCACTCGCTTGAGTGTGTTTTCCAAAGCGAAGCAAGTCAAGCAAGCTGAAGTGAAGCGTGCCGAAGAATTACGAAGCGAAGCGATCGCTACAGTAGATTCAAAGTGAGTCTGCCAAAGTAAAGCGAAGCGAGCGCTACAGTTCAAAGCAAAGCGAAGCGAAGCGAGCGCTACAGTGGAATCAAGTGAACCCACTAAAGCGAAGCGAAGCGTGCGCTACAAAGAAAAGCCGAAGCGAGTCAACACGAGTCAACACTTTATTTAGTAGTGTCACGGGAAATTTATCTCTCAAGTGACTCACTACAAATTTGACTGTGAAGCGACTCACTTCAGAGCGGCCGCTACAACTTCAAAGCGAAGCGAGCCACTACCTACCAGAAAGCGACAGCACAAATTCCCGCTCCGAATTTGAACTCCAGTCAACAGGAGATCTCCGCATTAATTACGAGATCTCCACGTGTCGAAAGCGGAGAGGAGCAGAGGAGTTGACTGCCAGGCCGACAAAGGCGCCGCAACAGTACTGGGTTGCTCCAGTTACTGTTACACTTGGAAGTTAGCCAATTTTGGCAAAATGCCAAAACTGCGCGTCTGCAAAAGCTACTGCCTGCGCAAGTACTGTCGAGAGGAGGAGGGACAAGGCCACCAACCAAGCAACGGATCTCAGCCAACCCTCCGCCTATAAATAGTGAAGGATGAAGACGTGAAGAAGTAGAACACTACTTGAGCATTCGAGCGCATACAGCAAACAAACACTCCCAGCTTTCTAGCAATCTTCGAGTCTTTGTTTACAAGTGTTCTCCGAGTTTCCAGTTCATCGGAACTCGTCTTCACAACCTTCACACTTAGAGTCTAAGCCCATTCCATATCCAAGCTTAGAAGAAGAGCTCTAGCCATCTTTGCACTTATTGTAAAGAGCTCTTCATAGTGTGTTTCGTCAACCAAAAACCCTAAACTCTGTCTGTTAGGTTTTTGAGTGTCGTTGTTAGGTTGTTCAGATCCAAGGCCCTTCTTTCATCGATTGAAGAAGCCTCGATCATAGAGTTGAGATCCAAGCTTACACTTACATCGTTTGTGTAAAGCTCGATCGAAGCTAGGCTGTAAGGAGAGCCCGTAATCTCCCTGTCTGTCTGACTGAAGCGAGTGAAGCTTCCAGTCTTTGTTAGGTTTGTGTAGTGAACCCGCAATCACTACGTCTGTCGTTTGATCTAGGCAAGTGAAGCCCGATCCCGACCAGGTTTTTGAAGGACCCGTAACCTTCAAGTTCTTGAGTGAAAAGAACAGTTGCCGTCGTGCAACAAAGTGGACGTAGGAGCGTTATCTCCGAACCACTATAAATTTCTGTGTCGTATCTCTCTTACCTTAATCTCTTTACAGTACTCGATTATCCATTGCACGTGCATATAAACAAACTTAACTTAGATTTTCAATTACTTAGGAAAGATTATAGCTCACCAAATTCCGCACAAAGAGTAAAGTCTCACTCTTGATCAAGCTCTAAGCTTAGGTCAAGGGATTCGTGATTGCTTTTGATCTAGCCCTCGGCTAGGTCTTAGTATTTCCAAAGAGCACTTTACTTTATACTCTGAGTTAAGGAATTGAAGTTGAAAAACTTCAAAATACGTATTCACCCCCCCCCCCCCCCCCCTTCTACGTATTTTTCCTATAGCAAACCGGGACCAACACTCCATCATATTAGCTTGATGACGTTGGTCCTTCTTCGGCTTGCGACAATCCTTTGCCATGTGGCCAGGTTTGTCACAGTTGTAGAAATTCCCCTTGATACGCTTTGACTTCTTCGGGGTTCCTTAATTCTAGGGAAACTTGCGCTTCTTCTTGTTGCTAATTTCGGCCAAGTTAGCTTTTTCCTCCATCGAAGACTTGGTGACTTTCCCATCACTTTTCCGATTGTCTTCTTCAATGCGAAGTCTGACGATCAGATCTTCAAGTCCCATCTCCTTGCGTTTGTGCTTGAGATAGTTCTTGAAATCCTTCCAACTTGGTGGCAGTTTTTCGATAATAGTTGTTACTTGAAAAGATACAGAAAGAGACATACCTTCGGCATGAATATCATGCAAGATTATCTGAAGTTCTTGCACTTGTTCAATAACCGTCTTGTTATCTACCATCTTGAATTCCAAGAATCGACCGACTATGAATTTCTTCAAGCCGGCATCCTCCGTCTTGTACTTCGTTTTGAGAGAGCTCCATAATTCCCTTGAGGATTTGTGCTCCGAGTAGACACTATAGAGAGTCTTGTCTAACCCATTCAGGATATAGTTGCGGCACATGAAGTCGTTGTGATGCCATGCATCAAGAGCATTCCGCTTTTGCTCATCGGTTTCATCTTCTCCAACTTCGGGGGGAGTTTCCTTCAGGAATCGCGCCAGGTTGATAGTAGTGAGATAGAACAACATCTTATGTTGCCAACGTTTGAACTCGTTGCCGGAAAACTTTTCCGGCCTGTTGGGAATTGTTAAGGATTCATTTATTAAGGGGGAACTCATTGGGACGCTTTAATAAAATTTGTTATGTATTTTGAAAACGAAAACCCTCTATGTAAATCCTATTCCCTAGCGACCCTATTTTGATTAGATATGATAGAATTTTTCAAGCTTGTTATGTTAGGAAAGTTTGTTTTTCGTTTTAGTCACTTTAGGATTAGACTACAGGTTTTCAAGCGAAGCGAGAAGACCACTCGCTTGAGTGTGTATTGAAGCGAAGCGAGTCTACCCGGATAAAGCGAAGCGAATGCTCTCGATAAAGTCAAAGTGAGTCAACCCGACTCCGCTAAAGTGTGCGCTCTGACTAAAGCGAAGCGAGCCCTTTCAAACGCTTGATAGCGACAGTTCTACTAACAACTCTAGTTCGAACTTGGAGTTAAAATTCAGTCAAGTGAAGATCAAGGCATTAATTGCAGATCTCCACGTGGCATCAAGGAATTGGAGCATAGAGTTGACTGCCAGATCGACAAGCAGCCGCTACAGTACAGGAAGTGGCCAGTTATCGTTACGCTTGGCCTTTAGCCATTTCCGGAAAGAAGACAAGCGAGCGACTTGGAAAAGCTGCTGGTCAAAAGCAACATACTGTCGAGTGTGGAGGGACAAAGCCACCAAACTTCAAACGGCTCCAGTCCATCTCCTACACTATAAATAGTGGAGTGCAAAGAAGAGAACCCTTATAACACTTACGAAAAATTTCAACGCACCAAAGCAAACAAGCACTCACAGATTTCCAGCAATCATCTTTCGAGTTCTTGTCTAAGTGTTCTCACAAGCTTCAATCACATCAAAGCTTGTCTCTGCAACCTTCACTCTTAGATTCTAAGCCACTATACACATCCCAGCTTAGAAGAAGAACTCTACCCTTTGCATTCACTATAAAGAGTTCTTCATTTAGAGTGTTCTCGAAACCAAACCAAAACCCTTGTTCTAGTCCATTCAAGAGTGTTAGTGTTTGTGTTTAGTTGAAAGGTTGTTGTAGGATCCAAGGTTCTGCCTTCATCGATAGCAGAAACCTCGATCGTATAGTGTGGATCCAAGCTTACACTCTCTTCAACTGTGTAAAGCTCGATCCTAGCTAGGTCTTGTGGAGAACCCGTAATATCTCTGTTGTTGTTGTGTTGGATCCAAGTGAGTGAAGCTCGATCCTTGTCTAGGTTTTGAGGAACCCGAAATCCTCTAAGTTTCTTGAGTGAAAAGGAACTGTTGCAACAAGCAACAAAGTGGACGTAGGTGTTTTATCACCGAACCACTATAAACCCTGGTGTCGTATATCTGTCCTTAAAGCTTTTCATTATTTACCGCTTTGATTATTCATTCGTGCACAAGCATTTAAACAAACATAATACAAAGCTTTAAATACTTAGGAAATATTTAGCTCACTAAATTCCACATTCTAGCAAGCGAGTCACTCTGTGATCAAGCTTACGCTTAGGTCCAGAGATAAGCTTTACTGAAGACCAAGCATTCAGTTTGGTCTAGAGGTTTGAAGCGACCCGAAGCTTGCATACTCTGAGATAAGTTGAAAAGAAGTTGAAAAACTTCCATTACACGTATATTCCCCCCCCCCCCCCCCCCCCACGTGTAATCCGACCAGCACGGCCTTTCGGCGTAAACTGGGGCTGGGGCTGGGGCTAGATCCGGATCCAGGGGCCGAGAGAGTGGAGCAGTTTCACTGCTGGATGCCATAATATTGTGTTACGATTGTTAGAACCGTAATACGAAATATGGACATAACCGAGACTAGAGTTAGATTTTATCTCCGTAAGATAATATTACTCCGATATAGTGCAATCGGACTATAGCAATTGTCTCCAAGATACAACGGTTCTTTGTTCTCGAGTTGTTGCACTACAAGTCGAGAATCCGTCGAATTACTTGAATATCGAGACTTTGTAAAGAAAGAAGATGAGGAAGAATAAAATGAGATGACAGATTTTATCTTCGTTTTGGTGTGTTGGATCATTCTTTGGAGGGCTCTATTTATAGGAGGTAGGTGGCTTTCTGTGAAGGGGTGCTTCGATCTGGACCGTTCGATCAACTCTTGATGGACGGCCCAGATCCACCGAACCGAACCAACACAATGTTTCGGCCCCTCCATGAGCCAAACTGAGCCTGACTTCTACCCGGCACAAGCCTAGTTGAGTCACGGGCATGTGCTCGACACGCGCCCGTGTCCCTTGTTCGTACCCTTTGGGTGCTGGCTCGTGTCATGCACATGCCTGGCACCCATTCGGTTCGAACCATCGCACCGGTTTGTCACCATCGCACCGGTTCGTCCACTGCGTGCGCTGGACATTGCGCCTCAAAGCGCCCATTGCGACGTGCACGGCGGACTCGGCGCACCGCCCTCGTAGGCCTTTGGTTTTAGCCCAAAAAGGCTAAGCCCAATCCACCACTTGAGGAGTATATTTATTATTTTATACATTTGAGCCTTGACTTATATATGAGTCCAAACTTCTTTGTTTTTCCAATGTGGGACAAATTCTCAACTTAAACCAAACTTATTAATTGCCCATTCACTTTGAACAATTAAAACACCAAAATTCCTAAAATATCGTATACGTTTGTTGCCGTCTTTGTAATATTTAGTTTTCCACGACTTTTCCATGTCAAAGGCACATATTATATGCGTACCAATAAAAAATGTAGCATGCCTCATAACTTTGATTGATTAATTTCAGTGATTAATTGTTTGGAAGTGATACATCCTTGAAACTATCTAAAATGAAGAAAGTAAGTAAAAACTATCTAAAATGAGAAAAGGAAGAGTAAATAATTAAATGATAGACTAAACGATTATCTCATTTTTTTAAAAAACTAATTGTGAACTAATTATAAGAAGAGTGAATATTATGAACTAATCTCAAATTGCGGAATCCTAATTTCCGGATGGCTTTCATAACATGAATAAATAACAAAACACGTACAATGTCAATGCTTTAAAGACAACAAAACAAAATAAAACAAAACTAAAGTTACAAACTAGTATAATACAGTATATGTATTATACTGTATTAATAGATGAACAGATGTATGAACAGATGTATTATGGATTCAGAATTTATAAGTTGAAAAAGCTAACATCAACTCTCTTTAATAGATAGAACACCTTTAAGTTCATATGTACTGATAGCAATCAACAGCTTATTCAATAGTTCGCAATACACTAAATATTCATACAAACTCTAAGTTATATACTACTACTCTTTATGTAGAGGGTTATTCAAAGCGGAAACCCCAAGAATGAAGAAGAAATAATAGTCGATCTATTTCAGAAAGTTCAGATAAAAATCAATAATAAATAGAATTAAGGCTTGGAGATTTTAAGAAAATATTGTCGAATTAAATAAACTGAAATTATCACAGAAAATGCATAAGACGTAGAGCTAAGGTGATTTGGATGAACATGAAGTAAAGAGGCTATATATCTATCTCAAATACCCTGTAAGCAGACAATAACATCAAGACCTTTTATATGAGTCTACGCTGCAACAATGAAGAGATGGAATCTGTAATAATTTCTTCTTCACCACATTTGCAACCAAAATGCTATTTTCGCCTTTTAAAGCATTTTCAACCTTGTTAACCATTCTATTATTCCCAGACAACTTATCTATATAAACACCCCCCTCCCCCAAAAAAAAAATAGTCGAAATTTCTCATTTTCTAATTTCTTCGAAACTCGACAACGTCATTAATGGAGATTATGCCTTCATTTTACACGGGTTCTTGGAGATTTCTAAGTTGTAGGATTGTAGCGTTTCAATTAATTATGAGAATATCTTGAAGAACTAACGATTTGCGTAACAAAAAAAATAAAAAATGGCATGCTCACCACTATGTGTAAAACTTGCTGCCGAACAAAAAATAACCAACGAATCATTTGATTTTGTGGTAGTTTGAAGACTGTTTCATAGAATTGAAGAGAAGATACCCAAAATTTTGTTGAGCGGACGTGAAGGGATTAAAATTGATTGGTAACTGCTAATTTTGCCGGGAAAAGTAAATAAAATTTTGTTTTATTTTAATATATTAATTGATGATTTGGTATCTATAATCACTATAATCACCAGATTCATCTCCCAATATTTTAATAGAATAGTCAATGATAATGAAGACTTTTGACAGGTTCACAATGGATAAGAATATTTTTGAATTTTTTTAATCAACCAAGCATCTAGATAAAAATAACTCGAACAACCTTATCAACCCGATCTAACGTAATTAGTGAACTCAAACAGCACGAAAATGCTTACATTATAGAAAAGGACAATCATACACTATAAAAATCCCGTTGAGCCTACAGATTGCATTAAAAAAAAATCGTAGTTAAATCCCGACGGACTCCCTACTAAATAAGGATACACGCGAATTTTGCATTTACCTTCAGTTTGCCGACGGAATAACAACGGGGAATTTAACTACGGAAAATTTTCGCCCGTAGTTAATTTCAGATGCCAGATTAATTAATTAATTTTTATGATTTATTTTTTTATCTTTTTATTTCATCTCACTTGCATGCAAGCAGACGTGAGCCCTAATTGAATTTTCTCTTCACTTCACTACGCCACCGCCGCTTGGAGGACCAACTCGCCGCAGCCATCGTCGCGGTCGCCGTCGACACGTCTCTCTATTTCTCCCTTTTCTCTATTTCTCTCTTTCCCCTGTTTCTCTTTTCCCTATTTCTCTCTTATTGTGTCGCGAGGGGGATTGGCCTTTTTTTTCCTCGTAATTTATGTCCAGAAACCGGTGGCCGTCGCCGGGGATTCCATTGTTTCCTTTTCCCATCAAATTTCGTAAGCACTTAGAGAGCTCTTGCTGTATAATTCTTCCTATATCCTGTCCCCCTTCACCACCATTACTTTTCTCTCCTTCTGATCCAGTATCCATATCATGATCAGCATAATGTATATTGGCTCTCTCTTGTCCCTTCTTTAACTCCTTATACCAATCTGGATGTCCATTTAATTTGAAACACTCCCCAATCTCATGTCCTACTCCATTGCAGGGTGTACACCTTAATCTCTGTCTTTGTTCTTTGCTCAATCTCTTCTTAAATTCTGTGTTACTTGTGAACCTGGTTTTCAGTGTTTTCCCAATATGCATAGCCACATTTGCATCTATATTCCCCATGTCATCTGTTAGCCCCTTCTGATCCTCAACTTGTACAATCATAGAGTATGCCTCATCTACGTTGGGCAAAGGATTCATCAACAAAATCTGGCTCCTTGCCTGCTCATATCCATCATGCAATCCTACTAAGAACTGCATCATATCAACCGTACCTCTTCTTCTCTCTTACTAGACCTTGCTCTAGCATCACAAACACAACCAAGTGGTGGTAATACCATGTCTAACTCATCCCACAGTGTAGTCAGTTCATTTTAGTACATCAGCACTGAAGAATTCCCCTGTCTATGGTTCATAATTTCCTTTTGAATTTTATACACATTTGGTCCATTTCGGCTCCCAAACCTCTGGTTCAGTGCTTCCCATAGCCTTTTAGTACTATTAATGTGCGGAAATGCGCTCACAAGTTCCTTCGAGATCGAGTTTATTATCCAACAAGACACCATGTAATCTGTTTTAACCCAAGCCTTATTATAGCTGCAAGTAAATGACGGTTCCGACAAGTAATTACCATCCAGCAATTCAAGTTTGCTTCTAGCTCCTAAGGCTCTTCTAATTGACCGACTCCAATGAAGAAAGTTTTTTCCATTCAAAGGTGTAGTTACTAGAAACATACTTGGATGATCTGAGCTCTGTAGGAACAAAATTTCCTCGATTTCCTTTAGCGTAAACATGTAGTAACCATTTATGTCCCTTGGTGGTGCTCCTCCAACTGTTCTCTGAGATGCTATAGTTCCTCGATCCACAAATCCATCTCTTCGCTCGCTTTCACCATTAGATCCAGCTTCCACCACTGGAACTCCAACGCCTGTGCCATAAGTTCCAAAAACCGGCCTCTTTCCTTCCGATTTGTTGCCAACAGAAGAGCATTCTCCCCTTTCTTCACTAGCTGCAACTTCATAGTTCTCCTTCCTATTTTCTTTCAATAGAACAGTACAAAAATGCAGCTCGCTACTTCTATTTATAGTAGTAGCTAACCGACTTTAATCCAGCTATTTACACATCATTACACTACAACCGTAGATTCGAATCTCATCTAATGGATACAAAATTGCCACGTAGGCTCAGTATAACCGACGTGGTTAGTAACTGTGTTCCACGCGTTATGTTGTGATTCGCTGATGACTAAAAGCTCCACATCAGCTTCTTTCTCTCCAAAACTGCTGCATCTAACTGTAAAACCTAACTGCGTTCACTGATTCCTTCAATGTCCAATATGCTTGTCTCTGATCTTAAAACTTGTGATTATTTGTTTATTGAAATGCCTTGGTTCACTTACTGCCATAAGTTTATAAATTTATACGAGGTACACCTACATACTTACAAATACATCAAATGTATTAATTACTCTATTAATAATTCAATAAATTTATGAATAACGGCAAATTAAAGTGAGAACACTGAACATTATCTATATATATATATACTCCCTCCGTCTCTTCCTAAGTGACTCATTTCCTTTTTGACTTTTTCGGCACGCATTTCCACCGAGACGTAGTACGGGTTTTACGATATAATTTTGAAATATTATTTCTTTTACGGGATACTACGAGTGTCGTAGTATCCCGTAAAAGAAATAATATTTCAAAATTATATCGTAAAACCCGTACTACGTCTCGGTGGAAATGCGTGCCGAAAAAGTCAAAAAGGAAATGAGTCACTTAGGAAGAGACAGAGGGAGTATATAAAACAGGAATCCTTCAATTTGAAATCAATTTTAAAATGGCAATTTTGTAAATAAGAACAATTTCAATGTCAAAAGGTTATGAAAAATATACTATTGCAGTTATTAAAACACGCAGGCATTTTTTGAAAAAAATCTGAATTCTTTTTATCTCTCTTTCTTTAGAATTTATATTATATTTTTTCCTTGCAATTCTTGCAGTCTAAATACAAATAATATATACGATATATATCTTTAGAGGGAAAAATAAAAATACCCTAAATGAAGATAAAAACTTAAATTTTGCTTTGGATCTTAAAAACATAAAAATATACCAAATCTTTCAAATTTTGTACCAAAATGCCATTGCTTTATGCTTTTTACTTTTTGCTTTTTGCTTTTTACTTTTTGCTTTTTGACTTTGACCACCAATTCTCTCTTTCTCTTTCTGGTAATTTTGGTGTTACAAATCGTACTGTGTTCCATACAAATAAGTACGAAACGTGATTCTTAGTGTGTACTTAAGTACACAGTAAGTTTTTCTTCCTTTCGTACTGTGTACTTAAGTACGCAGTAAGATTTTCTCCTTTTGTACTGTGTACTTTAGTATATCATGTAAATTGAACAAAAACTTACACAGGACTAGTAATCTTTTTTTGTGTTTCGTACTGTGTACTTAAGTGCGCAGTAAGCTTTTCTTCCTTTCGTACTGTGTACTTAAGTACGCAGTAAGATTTTCTTCCTTTCGTACTGTGTACTTTAGTATATCATGTAAATTGAACAAAAACTTACACAAGACTAATAATTGTTTTTGTGTTCCGTACTGTGTACTTAGGTATGCAGTAAACTTTTCTTCCTTTCGTACTGTGTACTTAAGTACGCAGTAAGATTTTCTTCCTTTCGTACTGTGTACTTTAGTATATCATGTAAATTGAACAAAAACTTACACAAGACTAGTTATCTTTTTTTGTGTTTCGTACTGTGTACTTAAGTACGCAGTAAGCTTTTCTTCCTTTCGTACTGTGTACTTTAGTACTAGTAATCTTTTTTGTGTTTAAGCTTTTCTTCCTTTCGTACTGTGTACTTTAGTACTAGTAATCTTTTTTGTGTTTCTTACTGTGCACTTAAGTAATCGTAAGAGCAACAACCACTTCGTAATTCAAATCACAAAAAAGGGACAAAAAAAAAAACCCACTCCTCCATTTGCTTCACTCATCAACTAATGAGTGAGACGATTCAAAACGGTGAACATAATAATTTATAAATTTGACATGGATCCAAACATCGAGCAATTAATTTTTTCTCGAATTGAAAATGTGTAGAAAAGATATCTAAATTTTTCTAAAATTTATTACAAATATCAACAATAATTGTGCACAAAATACAAAAACAAAAGAAAAAAAATACTTGCAGCTCTCTCTCTCATCAATGCCGCCATTCACTTGCAGCTCTCTCTCATCATCAACGCCGCCACCCCTCGACTGGAAGCTTGTAATTTTGAGCCGCCGCCGCCATCGGTTCTTCTCCGTCAACGCCCATGGTCCTCCGCCGCCATCACTTGCAGCTCTCTCTCTCATCACTTGCAGCTCTCTCTCTCATCAACGCCGCCATTCTATTCCCTCCATCTGGTACGGAAGCCGGTGATTGCAGCGGCTCATCTCCAGCCGCCGGATCCGCCGCGCCCATGGTCCTCCGCCGGCGATGCTGGGGAAGAGACCACCGCGCCTGCTCCGGCGAAGACGAAGTGAAGAGGATCGTGAAGAAGATGCCGTGGAAGAGGAGGAAGTGCGAGCAGAGGTGGAAGATCTCGCCTCGGATCGTGTCCATCCGAGATTCCTTCCTCAGCATTCTCCGGCCGAAGAGGTCTTCCTCCCGCTGCCACAGCTTGGAAGGAGGAAGTGGCCGGGGCTGCGCGAGATCTCCTCCAGCGGATGGCTCCGCATCACCGCTGAAGAGGTCCCCACAACCACCATCGACGAACTGCAGAGGCGGCCTCCGGGTGGCCGGAATCTTGAGCGGCAGAGGCGGCGACGCCATGGGGTAGAGAGAGAGAGAGAGAAGAGAGAGAGAGAAGAGAGAGTGAAGAAACTATGAAGAAGGATGGAGAGGGAGATGATGCGTATAATAAAAGAAAAAACCGGTTAGAAAAAAGAGAAAAAGTAAATAGTACTCCGAACCTAAAAAGCAAGGGCGTTTTTGTCTACCGAACCAAAAATCGGGTATTTTTTGTATGTTTTTAACTTCCGAAGCAAAATTTTATTTTAACACTTATAAGTGGGTATAGGACTATATATTCTCATATCTTTACTTAAAGAGTACAAAAAAATCTTTAAATCGGTATATTTTATATTTAAAATAAATTAAATATGAATAATTTATAATCATTTAAAGATTGAAGATAAAACTTATAGGTATAATACATATGTTTTTGATGAGTTGGATTTTCTATTTTTGAAAGTTACGAGTTGGATTTAATTTTAGAAAAAAGTAACTACATCTTACGTAAATAGTGGAAAGCCGATTTTATTCTAATCCAAATTCCGATTTTTTTTAATAATTTCATTTTTAATTAAAATAAAATTTTGGTTGCTTAAAAAAAATTGGTTATCACATTAAACATAACAGATCACTAGAAATTTTCACATACAACAAGATCACAAGAAATTGTTTATGGTATATAGGGATTTGTAGGTGAGTTTAATAATTATTATTTTTAAATGCTAATAAAAAAAAAATTATTTTTTTGGATTTGGAACCATTTTAAATGTTTTTTTTTGCTTATTTAACTGGCGATTAAAAAAAGTACGAATATTTTACAAATAAAAACTACTAGATTTTGCACCGTGCAATGCACGGTATTTAACGTGTTAAGAAATTATTATGATTTAAAAGTATGTATTTTTTTTGTCCAACTTCATTTGGCTTATTTCATTTTAGCACGAAATTTTATGCGCAATGTTAAGGGGTCATCACATTGAAAATTAAAGATAATTCTTTCATTTTAAAAAGCAAAACAATTGAAGTGAGGCGTCCTAATTAGGAAAGGAAGCTGTTGGGAATTGTTAAGAACAACATGTTAAGGGGGAACCTATAAGGGACACTTCATTGTTTTGATTTGATCCCAAAACCCCAAAGCGTTCTGTTCCCAAGCGACCCATTTTGATGTAGATAATAGGTTAGAATTTTTCTAAGCCTACTCTGTTAGGATGGCTCCTTATTTTGCTTAGAAAATAGACTTCAAAATGTTCAAGTGAAGGCCACTCGCTTGAGTGTGTTCTCCGAAGCGAAGCAAGTCTAGCAAGCCGAAGTGAAGCGTGCCGAAGAACAGCATAGCGAAGCGAACGCTACAGTAGATTCAAAGTGAGTCTGCTAAAGCGAAGCGAAGCGAGCGCTACAGTGTAAAGTCAAAGCAAGTCAACTCTGGTCAATATTTTCCAAAGCGGTCACTAGGGAACTTTACTTCCCAAGCGACTCACTACAGAATGACTACGAAGTGACTCAAATCTAAGCGGACGCTACAACTTCAAAGCGAAGCGAGCCACTACCTACCAGAAAGCGACAGCACAATTCCCGCTCCGAATTTGAACTCCAGTCAACTGGAGATCTCCGCATTTATTACGAGATCTCCACGTGTCGAACGCGGAGAGGAGCAGCGGAGTTGACTGCCAGGCCGACAGGGCGCCGCAACAGTACTGGGTCGCTCCAGTTACTGTTGAAATTGGATCTTAGCCATTTCCGGCAAAAATCCAAAACTAGGCGTCTGAAAAGCAGCCAGCCCGTGCAAGTACTGTCGAGAGGAGGAGGGACAAAGCCACCAACCAAGCAACGGATCTCGGCATCCCTCCGCCTATAAATAGTGAAGGATGAAGACGAAGAGAAGTAGAACACTTCCTGAGCATTCGAGCATACTGCAAACAAACACTCCCACCTTTCTAAGCAATCTTCGAGTCTTTGTTTTCAAGTGTTCTCCGAGTTTCCAGTTCATCGGAACTCGTCTTCACAACCTTCACACTTAGAGTCTAAGCTCATTCCATATCCAAGCTTAGAAGAAGAGCTCTAGCCATCTTTGCACTTATTGTAAAGAGCTCTTCATAGTGTGTCGTCGTAAACCAAAAACCCTAAATCTGTTGTTAGGTTTTTGTGTTCGTAGTCGTTAGGTTGTTTCGATCCAAGGCCCTTCTTTCATCGATTGAAGAAGCCTCGATCATAGAGTCTAGATCCAAGCTTGCACTTACATCGTTTGTGTGAAGCTCGATCGAAGCTAGGCTGTAAGGAGCGCCCGCAATCTCCATGTCTGTCGTCGGACTGAAGTGAGTGAAGCTTCCAGTCCAGGTTAGGTTTGTGTAGTGAACCCGCAATCACTACGTCTGTCGTTGGATCCAGACGAGTGAAGCCCGATCTCGACCAGGTTTTTGAAGGACCCGTAACCTTCAAGTTCTTGAGTGAAGAGAACAGTTGTCGTCGTGCAACAAGTGGACGTAGGAGCCTTATCTCCGAACCACTATAAATCTATGTGTCGTATCTCTCTAACCCTAATCTCTTTACTTATTAGATTATTCATTGCATGAGCATCTAAACAAACATAACTTGAACGTTTTTAATTACTTAGGAAAAGACATTAGCTCACCGAATTCCGCACAAAGAGTAAAGTCTCACTCTTGATCAGGCTTGAAGCTTAGGTCAAGAGAATCTTGATTGCTTTAGATCTAGCTCTCGGCTAGGTCTTAGTATTTCTACGAGCACTTTACTTCATACTCTGAGTTAAGGAATTTGAAGTGAAGTTGAAAAACATCAAAATACGTATTCACCCCCCCCCCCTACGTATTTTTCCTATAACAAACCGGGACCAACAAGTGGTATCAGAGCAGCGGTTCTTTCGAGCCTCTGCTTTGCATATCCGAAGCGAGTCCCCACTCGCTTCACGTTGTCTCACTGAACCGGATCCTATTTCCTAAGTGCATCAAAACCTCACCCACGCATATTGCATTTACTGCTGATAGTTTGCTATGTCTACATATAGTGCATCCAGTCTTCCACAGTTCTCTATCGAAGGATACGAGACATGGAGTTTCCGAGTCGAGAGCTTCCTATGCTCCATCCATGACCGGATGTGGGAAGTCATAGAGGATGGACCAATCGAGATCAAGAAGGCCATATCTGTGAACGTACCAGCCGCCGAAGGTCGCGAAGCCCATGTTAGGCAAGAATGCGTCGAGAAGGACAAAGATGAATACAATGCCAACGACTTCAAGATCGCCAACTTTGATAAAATCGCACGTCACACGATGCAGAGCACCGTATCGGATGCCTACCTTCCTAGGATCAGGAAGTGTGCGACGGCGAAGGAAATGTGGGAACCCTAGCCCTCATTTCACAAGGAACGGACAAGATCAAAGAGAACAAGCTCGCCGTACAAATGCGGGAGTTTGAAAGTCTGATAATGAAGCCAGGAGAGTCCATCGACGCCTTCGAGCTGAGAGTCACCAACATCATTGCAACTCTCAACTCACTTGGGAAGGAACTCACAGATAAGGAAGTCAACCTGAAGATTGTCCGAGCTCTCACGAGGAAGTGGCAGACAATGAAGGAGCTGTACCTAGCTACCAAAGATCTATCGAAGCTCACACCGGAGATTCTATTCTCCGAACTCAAAGCTCATGAATTCGATCTGAATCGAATGAACCTCGACGAAGAGGATGAAGCTCCCACAACGTCAAAAGGTGTAGCTTTTAAAGCTGCAGAAGGGCCAAGTGACCAGTCGCTAGCCAAGATGACGAGGGAAGAGTTGGAAGAACATGTTGCGTTCTTATCCAAGAACTTCAACAAAATGAATTCTCGAGTGGGCAAGTACAAAAGATTCTACAAGCAGTACAAAGGGAGGAGCACTGATGCTCGAGAAGGAAAAGGGAAGAGAGAAGAGACGACCAAGCCGATCTCAAGGGACATGATGGAAGTGGAATGCTATCATTGCCACAAAATGGGCCACTACAAATCCGATTGCCCGAAGCTGAGTGCAAAAGAGCGAGAGGAACTGAGAGCAAAGAGGGATGCTCTGAGGCGAGCGCTTGTAGCGAGTGAAATGCCGGTCGCTTCAACTGAAGAAGTCTCAAGCGACTCGGATGCATTCACAAATCCCAACTCCAGTGAGGGAGAGGATCTTGGACTCATGGCGCTCACCGACGAGGAAACAGGAGAGGTATTCATCTATCCCTCACCTAGTTCAATTATACTCGCACACACTCACCAAGAGGAAGCAAATTCCTCGACATGGAGTGAGTTGCTAGACAAGCACATTAAATTGTCAAGCGACCACGAAGTGTTGAAACAAGCTCTGTCTCAAAGCGAGAAGGAGAACGAAAAGCTAGCCACTGAGCTTGACCAAGTCAAACTTTACTTAAGGGCTATGACTAGTAAGTTCGAGGATCTCTTCGCGAGACATCAAAGCTTGGAAGGAAGGTATGAAACCCAGTCCGCTCTAGTTGCCAACCTGAACAAAGCTTCATATGCTAGGCAGGCACTAGAGAGCTCACTTCTACCTTTTGGTAGAAAGGGAGGACTCGGATATGAGGGTGGACCTTCCAAGCCGACTGTCTTTGTTGGTGCCTCTCACACGACACCATCAGTCACTTTGGAAATGCCCACTGCATCCAAAGCGACCACCAACAAGGATAAAGGCCAAATGGCTGAGAACCCTAAGAAGAAGCCAATGAAGATGTCTATATCTTCAAGGGCAGAAACTATGGGCAAGCAGAGACCAACTGTCCCTAGCACTTACAATGCTAAAGCTTACCAATTCAAAGGTAAAGGGAAACCAGTTGTAGCTTCTAAGTCTCAGGCCAAGACACCGAAGACAAAGGATCTCTCTTCTAAGAAAAGGAGTAATGTCTATGTGTCACGTTATCCGGACTGGAGATGGTCCAACCGGACTAACGTTGAGGGGGAAGAATTCGAAGCACCAAAGAGGCCGCTTCAAACTCCCAAGGTTACTCAAGCGAGTCGGGGTCAAAACCCTAGTTGGACCGCTTCGAGAAAACCTAGCGAGCCGCTTCGAAAGACTATAAACCCTACGTCAGTCTCTAAGCCTGTAGCTAATCCGAAGCGAGCCGCTTCAGGATACAAGCAAGCGGGTAAGAGCATAGGTAAGCCTCAAGCGAGCCGCTACCCCTCTTGCACACACTGCTGCACGTGTGAAGCTGCTTTAAGGCAGAAGTCACAGTTTTCAAAGGTCGAGAAACCCAAAGCACAAGCTACCTTTCAAAAGAAAGTAAAGCAAGTGTGGGTACCTAAGGGAACTAACCTGCAAGGACCCAAACTGATTTGGGTACCAAAATTTTTCTAATTGCAGGTGATCGCCGTGGATCCCATGCCAAGTGAGGGTCAACAAATCTGGTACTTGGACAGTGGATGTTCAAGACACATGACCGGCATGAGAGCTCTACTTCATGATTACATAGAGAAGAAGGGTCCACACGTCACTTTTGGTGATAACTCTCGAGGAAGCACCAAAGGGTACGGCGCACTGAAAGTCGGAAAGCTCACGATTGAAGAAGTCTCCTACGTGGAAGGACTCAAGCACAACTTGCTATCCATTTCACAATTCTGTGACAAGGGATACAAGGTGGAATTTATTTCCAATAAGTGCATTGTGAAGAACAAACTCACGTCCCAGATTGTGCTCACTGGAGTCAGACAAAGGAACGTCTATATAGCACAATGGGACAGCTGCAAAGAGGAGACGTGCTTAGTTGCAAGAAGTGCTACAGAAATAGGATGGCTATGGCACAGACGCTTGAACCATCTCAACTTCAAAGCCATAAACCGCTTAGCTCGAAAGGGTTTGGTGCAAGGCATACCAAATGAAGTCTTCATCAAAGACCATCCATGCTCACCATGCCAAAGAGGGAAGCAGACGAAGAAGCACTTCGCCAGTCTCGAAGAAGCTTCATCAAAGCGAGTGCTCGAGCTGCTTCATATGGATCTGTTTGGTCCAGTCACTCCAGTTAGTGTAAATGGTAGAAAGTACACTCTAGTTGTAGTCGACGACTTCTCTCGCTACACTTGGGTTGTATTTCTCTTCAGCAAGAAGGAGACACTGACCAAGCTACCACAACTTCTCAAGCGATTGGCTGTGGAGAAGAATCAAGCGATTGTAACCATCCGCTCCGACAAAGGCACAGAGTTCTTGAACTCTACCATTGAAGCTTACTGCACGGAGCATGGCATAGCACATCAGACATCCTCAGCACGCACACCTCAGTAGAATGGAGTTGCTGAAAGAAGGAATCGAATCATCAAAGAAGCCGTTCGAACCATGATTGCAGACTCGAAGCTTCCAATGAAGTATTGGGCTGAAGCTGCCAATACAGCATGCTACACGCAGAATCGAACGCTTCTCTGCAAACGGCACGACAAAACACCATATGAAATATGGACAGGGAGAATTCCGAACATATCTTATTTCCATATCTTTGGTTGTAGGGTCTTCATCCATGACAATGGGAAGTCGCAGTTGAAAGCCTTTGAAAGCAAAGCTGATGAAGGAATATTCTTAGGATATTCTACATCAAGCAAAGCTTATAGGGTGTTCAACTGTAAAACACTAATCGTGGAGGAATCACCCCATGTCGTATTTGATGAGTCTTCTTTGAGTCTTCCACATGAACAGGTTCAATCTAAGGAAGGAAAGACAAGTGAGGAACCCATCAATTCATTAACTTGGGACATGCTTGAGGATGATGAAGAAATCAAGGGCTCAAGCGAGCAGAATGTCCAAGGAAAAGTTGAAGCTGCCCCCAAGATTCCTGAAGCGAGTGCAGGCCAAGCATCCAATCCAGTCGCTACAGAAGGTGAAGCGAGCGACCAAGAAGAAGATGAAGATGAAGCTGGCGGATCCAAGAGTGCATGGCTTAAGAATCACTCACCAAGCCAAATCATTGGAGATCCATCCAAGGGTGTAGTGACCAGAAGTCAAGTGTTTGGAGAAAGTGCCATGTTCAGTTGCTTTCTCTCAAATATTGAGCCGTCATGCGTAGAGGAAGCCCTAGCCGATTCAAATTGGGTGATCGCCATGCAAGAAGAGCTGAATCAGTTCACCAGAAACGACGTATGGTACCTCGTGGATCGTCCCAAATTTCAGCATGTGATTGGCACCAAGTGGGTGTTCAAGAACAAGACGGACGAGGACCACAACGTTGTGAGGAACAAGGCGCGTCTCGTCGCTAAAGGCTACTGCCAAGAGGACGAAATCGATTTCGATGAGACCTTCGCTCCAGTGGCATGGCTTGAAGCGATCAGACTATTTCTAGCCTATGCAGCGGCCAAGAAATTCAAAGTATATCAGATGGATGTGAAGAGCGCGTTCCTCAACGGTGAATTGAAGGAAGAAGTCTATGTGGAGCAGCCACCGGGTTTCGAGCAAGGAGATAAGGTGCATCGATTGAAGAAAGCCCTATATGGATTGAAGCAAGCTCCCAGAGCTTGGTATGATACCCTTTCTCAATTCTTAGTGGATAATGGATTCCACAAAGGAAAGATAGATCGAACCCTATTCACCATCAATCATGGAGATGATATGCTATGGGTTCAGATCTATGTGGACGACATCATATTTGGGTCACCAAACCAGTCACTTAGCGAGAAGTTTGGAGAGCTCATGAAGACCAAATATGAGATGTCAATGATTGGCTTGATGAGCTGCTTTCTAGGTCTTCAAGTAAAGCAGCAGGATGATGACATCTTCATCAATCAAGCTAAGTATACAAGAGATATGCTTGCCAAGTTCGGTGTTCAGCATGCCAAAGCTGTGAAGATTCCAATGAACACGAACTGGAAGATGGAGCCAGACATAGATGGGAAGTCTGTGGATGCTACAGACTACCGAGCCTTGATCGGATCCCTTCTATATCTCACTGCAAGTAGGCCGGATATAGCTTTTGCAGTTGGAGTGTGTGCTCGCTTCCAAAGCAATCCCAAGCACAGCCATCTTGAAGCTGCCAAGAGAATTCTTCGATATTTGAAGGGCACTGTCAATATGGGGCTGTGGTATCCAACGGAGGATAATTTGGAGCTTACTGGATATTCAGATGCTGACTATGGAGGGTGCCGAATTGATAGGAAATCAACTTCGGGCACTTGTCAGTTCTTGGGAAGCAAGCTGATCTCATGGTTTTCGAAGAAGCAGACGAGTGTAGCTACTTCAACGATTGAAGCCGAATATATGGCCGCTGGAAGCTGCTGTTCTCAAATTCTATGGCTTCGTAGCAGTTGAAGGACTACAATGTTGAAGCAAATGAAATTCCTATATTCTGCGACAACAACAGTGCGATCTGCATCTCTCAAAATCCAGTGCTTCACACCAGATGCAAGCACGTGGAAATCCGACATCACTTCATTCGTGATCATGTCGAGAAGAAGGATATCAAGCTCGAGAAAATCCATACTGATCTCCAGCGAGCAGATATCCTCACCAAGCCTCTAGCTGAGTCCCGTTTCAATCAGCTATGCATGGAATTAGGGTTGCTAGACCCTGGTGAAGAGTGCTAGATTCAGGATGCACGAAGGAGTGGTCGCTAGTTTTTCGTAGCGTCACTCGCTTCGGATCTTCACCAACTCAAGCGAGTCACTTCAAAATTCCACTCGCTTGAAGAAGGAGAAATAAGGTGGAGAAAGGTGGAGTGTTGGAAGATGTTCCCTACCCGCTTACAGGAATTGTTAAGCCATTGGTTAAGGGGGAACTATTGTTTGCTCTCGGAGCAAGCTACTTCCAAAGCGAGCAAGGAAAGCTGCTACCTAGCCTAGGATTCCTAGCGAGTGGGTATAAACACTCGCAAGTGCCGTTTCTAGTAACGGTTGTGGGGTCTTGTATCGGGCCTTCCCACGTAAAAATGGTGAAAGCTTAGGCAGGGCTGGCACCTAGACCTTGTGTCCTCTTCCCATCTTTCCGCCGAAGAGGAGCAAGTCTTCTCATCTCCTTCATCGTGGATAAATGACCATTTCTTACTCACTCTTCATTGAGTTGAGCTGCCGGATGTCTATCCATTCCTCCCCCACTTTGAATTTTGCATCGCTTCAATTTGCCCGAGCTTGGGTCAAAGCGAGTCGATTGCAAGTTCATTCTGTAGCTTGTAGGAGGAAGCTTGAAGGTTTACCTTTTTCTACAAAAGGTTGCAGGGCTGGTGACATGCTTCTGCGTAAAATACGAGATTGTCTTGTCAGAGCATTCTCATTGTCATCCTGTCCATTTCTGCTCTGAGATAAGGACTTGTACTCATCCCCATTCGTCGTGCATATGTACACTTACGTGAAGCTCCCCTCTGGGTTGTAGCAAGCTTGTGTACTATATTCATTTTCTCCCCCATTCACTTCGATGGAGGACTCTCTAATTCGTAGAGGAAGATGAATGCCATGAAGATGAATGCCAAGAAGATGAAGTACTCTACTGGTATCAACAAGCCTCAAAGCAATATCAACAATTGGATTCATCAAGTGCTATCCAAATCCTCAAAATGGAGTCTTCAATAAGTGGTATCAATCTCCTACGAAGTGAGATTGACTGGTAAGTGTTTCAATTTTAAGTACACTAAGTGAGCTGAAGCGTGCTAGAAACCTTCACTCACTATGTGGAAAATATTAAATGAATCTGACACAAATACAAAGAGGAAAACACTCTTGTTTATCCTCGAAGTATGTAAGTCAGAAACATTTTAAATTAAGCAAAGAAATTTTATTTCTTATTCCAGTCGCTTCAGATGGCCAAGCGAGTGCTACGTTACTCCTAGCGAGTCATCGCAAGCGAGTGCAGAACAGTCACTCAAGCGAGAACCTCTCAAGCGAGTCAAGGTCTAGCGGGCCAACTCGAAGCGAGCGGGTACGAAGCGAGTATGAGCTGTCTGCACTCGAGTGCAATTTTACTTTCTGCCGTGCATTTAATGCAAGTTCACGTACTGGCGAAAATAACGGGCGCGTGGTTCACACTTTGAATTCGAAGCGGGAAAAGACGGAGAAGATCCAGCCGTTGAATCCTAACAGTCCCCAATCTGTAGCCGTTGGATTGACGCCGTATAAGACAAACCAATCACAGCAGGCCACGTGGAGACGACGTGCAAGTTGACGGTTCACTTTTACTGTGATGACGCCGGACACATCAAATCCATCACCGCACGTCCGCCGCCTACCTACAGGCTTCGCCGATATTACTGTCTTGCCCCTGCCACGTCAGCCGAGACCTAATTCTATATATATGAGACGTCGCTGAACTGCAGAACCTTTCACATCCTTCAAAATTTACCATTCTCGTGTTTAGATCTGCAACTTCTGCAACTCACGAGTCTCAACCTTTTTCAACGTTAAAACTCCAATTAAATCTCTCAAATTCTATACCATGGGAAAGAAGCAGAAGACTGAGACGATGGAGGAGTTCCTCACCGAAGTTGACAAACACATCAACGTCGAGCCTCATCTCGACCCTGTCGTCGTAGAAGAGAATGGATTTCTCCGTAGGGCTGTGAACACGGCCGGCCTATGGAAATTCGTGACAACGGTGCCAAAGAAGGTATTGGCCAAAGCCGTGGGAGAGCTTCTTCTGATCTGAGAAAGGAGCAGAACACATCTTCATTCACAGATCCACAGACTAGAAAGCCGGTGGAGGTGGATTTGAGTGAGCTCATCCGCATATTCAACTTGCCGAAGGAAGGTGGAAACTCCCTGTTGGAGTTGGGATTTTCGGCCGGAGTAGAGTATGGTCGATTTGCCATCGCCGGAGCTGAACCAAATTTTAAAGAGGCCAGTATCCGTTCAAACTTGAAGGCCCCTTTCAACCATATTTGCGAGCTCTTCTCGAAGAGCGTCGCGTGCTATGTCGGAACTCTGGACACGCTGTCTGAAACGAAGCTGTTCGCCACCACCATCATTGTTGACAGCCTCACCGGAACCAGATTCAATTGGCATGGTTGGTTTCTCAACCAACTTCACGAAGCTGCAGACGACTTCGCGTTCGTGAAAGGAAGCGCAGATCAGATTCTCCGCAAGGGGAAACTGAAGTTTTTCTCCAGACTCTCAGTTGCACTGGAGGAGCGCTACCCCGACAAGGTATGGCCGGATTCCGACGTGGCTGTCTACAACAAACAATCGGTTTTCTATGACAAGTGGAGGAAGACCAAGATTCCGATTGATTTGGGACTTCTAGATGTAGAAGTACCCGCTGCTATACCAGTTGCCGAAAGGCAAGCTGAAGTGAGCCAAGCAAAGCGAGCCGCTTCACCCGGGAAGCGAGCTGCGCCCAAGTGAGGCAAGAAGAAAATGAAGCGAGTCATTTCACTCGTTCAAGAAAGCGAGGCAGTGGAGAAGACGCTTGAGGACGCTGAAGTGACTCAACCCCAATCCTCACCAATCAAAATCCAATCTCCCCAACCCCAAGTCCAAATACAAACACTTCAAACCCAAACCTAGCCACTACCTGAAACCCAAACATCTTCCACTGCCCAACATCAATCCCAAAATCACCCCTATCCCCACATGAAGAAGAAACTGGTTCTTCTTTCCAGATACCCGAAATCCCTCTACTCCATATTGATCCAGTCGAAGCCTACACCACTTTCCAGCCCTTCCAAACCCAGCAAACACAACCACCACCCACTGAAGCCATTCAAATCTCTGAAACCCCCAAAGTCACATCATCTTCCCCATCCCCTTCGACATCGGCAGCTACAGCCGATACCGCCCATACTACCGGTGAACTCACCATCATCCCACAATTCATCCCTCCCACCGTCTCTGCAGAAATGCAGGCGATCGACCGCTACCTCAAGGATCGAGAGCAAGCTGCAGAGACCATTGCTCTTCGCTACTCCAACGTTCCGTGGACCGACGTGTTCTACACTCAGTCCGTCGACAACCTGACGTACATTACGTACCGCGGAACGGAGTACTACAAGGTCTATAACCTCATGCAGGCCTTCAAGAAAGAAGAGTTGATTCAGCTGGAGGCCAAGCTACTCAATTTCATTGGCGTGGACGGCTTCCACAACTTTCTTGATGGGACCAGCTTCTGGGACAAGCTGGACGCCAAGATAAAACAAGAATACCCAGATGCTGTGATTCCCAAGCGAGAGCCAACCCCTCGTGAGCAGCGGTTGATCAATGCTCATTCAGAGGAGATGGAGGCGAAGGAGGTGGAGATCTCAAATCTCCAAAGCGAGATCTCCAAGAAGGAGGAAGAGGTGAACCGGAGGGTGCTGGAGGTCAAGAGTCTTCGTGAAGACTTTGACAGGAAGAAGGGAGAACTGGAGGCAAAGGTGGAGGAGAAGGGAAGGTTACTGGAGGTAAAGGAAAAGGCGCTGGAGGAGCAAGTGAAGCTGGTGGGAGACCAGTCAAAAACCATCACCGAACTTCAAGTCATTGACGGCCGGATTGAGGAACACTACAATGAAGTGAGACTCATCCAGTTCGCCTTAGTTCGAAGTGCCTTTGTTCCGTTCATGCCAGAGGAGTCCGAAGCATGCCAAGCTCAAGCTATGATCGATACATGCCATGTGACTGCTAAAGAGATGATTGACTCTGGTCGCTACTCCCGCAAGGAGGAACAGAATTACATTCGCAAGCGACTCAACGAGAAGCTTCCTATCTGGAGCGGCGAGTCGGGAAAGAAGTTCAATGCGGTCATGACTGAGTTATCTAGCAGGTCGGAAGAAGAGTTGGCCAAGAGGAGGAACGAGCATCCGGACGCCAGGGAAATAGAGGACATCATCCCGAGAGATCTGCGCGATCAGTGGCTATACTACAAGGATTTGTTCATCAAAGCTTACTATTATTGGGAGGTAGTGCCACTACAGGATCGTTGCTCTCGGATAAGTGCCCTCAGTAACTTTCTCTGCACGTACGATGAGAAGATGCGACGGAAGATCTTCACCACATCTGAACTTGCAGAGCCCATGCCCTTGGTCATCAAAATACCAGCACTGAAGGACTCCCCCATGCCTTATCATCCAGGCACAGACATTCCAGACAGAGGAGTCATAGATGAGGAGGTGAGTGAAGCCTTCAGACTGGAAAGTGCATGGAGAAGACCAAGTATCCATACTGTGGGTACTATGGAGTCAAGAGTCCTATCTGCCTATGATGATATTGCTGACAAGAAGAAGGAAGAGGAGAGAAAGGAGAAGGAGGAAGATAAGGAAGGGGCTGCAGGAAACCTTTGAGTTTCAAGTCCCTTGATATTTTGTGAACTGATGTTCATATATTCCAATTTCAATTTCTGTAAAAATGTGTCATTTACTCGCTTTGTGAATGACTTTACTTTTTGCTACAAACTCAAACAATTTAACCGAAAAAAAAGGGGAAAGGAACTTAAAAGAAAAATACATACGAAGCTGCAAAGGAAGCAGTCGCTTGAAGTTCCTTCCACGGTTAGATAGACTAGATTTCAATAATCTTAAGTCTTTGGGTTTTGACATCATCAAAAAGGGGGAAATTGTTGGGAATTGTTAAGAACAACATGTTAAGGGGGAACCTATAAGGGACACTTCATTGTTTTGATTTGATCCCAAAACCCCAAAGCGTTCTGTTCCCAAGCGACCCATTTTGATGTAGATAATAGGTTAGAATTTTTCTAAGCCTACTCTGTTAGGATGGCTCCTTATTTTGCTTAGAAAATAGACTTCAAAATGTTCAAGTGAAGGCCACTCGCTTGAGTGTGTTCTCCGAAGCGAAGCAAGTTTAGCAAGCCGAAGTGAAGCGTGCCGAAGAACAGCGTAGCGAAGCGAGCGCTACAGTAGATTCAAAGTGAGTCTGCTAAAGCGAAGCGAAGCGAAGCTACAGTGTAAAGTCAAAGCAAGTCAACTCTGGTCAATATTTTCCAAAGCAGTCACTAGGGAACCTTACTTCCCAAGCGACTCACTACAGAATGACTACGAAGTGACTCAAATCTAAGCGGACGCTACAACTTCAAAGCGAAGCGAGCCACTACCTACCAGAAAGCGTCAGCACAATTCCCGCTCCGAATTTGAACTCCAGTCAACTGGAGATCTCCGCATTTATTACGAGATCTCCACGTGTCGAACGCGGAGAGGAGCAGCGGAGTTGACTGCCAGGCCGACAGGGCGCCGCAACAGTACTGGGTCGCTCCAGTTACTGTTGAAATTGGATCTTAGCCATTTTCGGCAAAAATCCAAAACTGGGCGTCTGAAAAGCAGCCAGCCTGTGCAAGTACTGTCGAGAGGAGGAGGGACAAAGCCACCAACCAAGCAACGCATCTCGGCATCCCTCCGCCTATAAATAGTGAAGGATGAAGACGAAGAGAAGTAGAACACTTCCTGAGCATTCGAGCCTACTGCAAACAAACACTCCCAGCTTTCTAAGCAATCTTCGAGTCTTTGTTTTCAAGTGTTCTCCGAGTTTCCAGTTCATCGGAACTCGTCTTCACAACCTTCACACTTAGAGTCTAAGCCCATTCCATATCCAAGCTTAGAAGAAGAGCTCTAGCCATCTTTGCACTTATTGTAAAGAGCTCTGCATAGTGTGTCGTCGTAAACCAAAAACCCTAAATCTGTTGTTAGGTTTTTGTGTTCGTCGTCGTTAGGTTGTTTCGATCCAAGGCCCTTCTTTCATCGATTGAAGAAGCCTCGATCATAGAGTCTAGATCCAAGCTTGCACTTACATCGTTTGTGTGAAGCTCGATCGAAGCTAGGCTGTAAGGAGAGCCCGCAATCTCCCTGTCTGTCGTCGGACTGAAGCGAGTGAAGCTTCCAGTCCAGGTTAGGTTTGTGTAGTGAACCCGCAATCACTACGTCTGTCGTTGGATCCAGGCGAGTGAAGCCCGATCTCGACCAGGTTTTTGAAGGACCCGTAACCTTCAAGTTCTTGAGTGAAGAGAACAGTTGCCGTCGTGCAACAAGTGGACGTAGGAGCCTTATCTCCGAACCACTATAAATCTCTGTGTCGCATCTCTCTAACCCTAATCTCTTTACTTATTAGATTATTCATTGCATGAGCATCTAAACAAATATAACTTGAACGTTTTTAATTACTTAGGAAAAGACATTAGCTCACCGAATTCCGCACAAAGAGTAAAGTCTCACTCTTGATCAGGCTTGAAGCTTAGGTCAAGAGAATCTTGATTGCTTTAGATCTAGCTCTCGGCTAGGTCTTAGTATTTCTACGAGCACTTTACTTCATACTCTGAGTTAAGGAATTTGAAGTTGAAAAACTTCAAAATACGTATTCCCCCCCCCCCCCCCCCCCCCACCCCCCACCCCCCTCTACGTATTTTTCCTATAACAAACCGGGACCAACAGAAGCCAAATAAAGTAAGACGGAGGGAGTAATTATTTAAAGTTAGTAAATATTCTCAATGTTGCCTTACATTAGTCTCACTTTTTCTTTTTTGTTTATTCTATTTATTAGTCTCATTTCCTAAACATGAAAAGATTTAACACATAAAAACGCATTTTAAAACCTATTTATTTGTGTGCGTGTGTTGGTATAGCGGTAGGATGTTCAGATTAACGTATCGGGCCTGAAAGGTCTCGAGTTTGAGTCCCCCATGGTGCGGCCTCTAAAATTTTTGTTGTAAAGCTTCCAGAGTATGTGAGCAGGGATATCAATGAGCCAAATTTTGATCCAGGTTGGTCTGATCCATGTCCAAATATGAAATTTGCACTTAGTTTCAAATTTATCTGATCTAAAAAATCAAATACATGCCCAAATATGTCAGACCTAGCGGATCTTGGGTTTAGACCCACTGTTCAGCGAATATTTTGTGACTCTCTATCATTTATACCTTCATATATTAAAGAAATTAACGCGCAACAAATCGGCGGGCAGAGAGAGTATATAATCTGATCCGCGAGCCATTTTTAAGTTTTGTAAAATATTAAAAAAAAAAAATTATGATCCGAGTCTGAAATTTTTAAATGATGTCCGAATATGACTCAAATCAAATATAAATTTTTTTACAATTCTAGCTCTGCCCAACTGATCTAGACTACCAAATCTGAACCGGGTCATGAATTCACTCTCATCCATATATGTGAGTATCGGCCTTCTCCGATTTCATATTATAATTTATATTCAATTCATAATACTAAAAGTGTTTCATTTTATTAGAGCTCAATTATAAACTCTTCAAATAAGTTTACCCTTGCTAAATACTCTCTTAGTTTATTATCTCATTCTTTAATAATTTGAGTTGTAAATTTGCAAGCCACTTCATTCTTACTTCTCCTGCGACATTTGTTGTTTTGTTTGAAGCTTATTCGATTTTTCATTCACCCTCCTAACTCGTTTAATAAGGTGAATGTGATAAAGTACGATATGATAAAAGTTGTTTCAATTGATATAATTATATTTTAGGAAGATGATCTGCACACTTTGTTTAGTAGCACATTTAAGATAGAGTAATAAAAGAATATGATGAAAATAACCTTATATTTTATATTATGTTTTAATTTTTATTTCAAAATTTTTAATATATATTATGTAGACTCTAATTTTACTTTTTTATTTAGAAATATAGAATTATAGATTTAGTACATTCCTTTAAAAAAAAATGATTAAGCAACTAAATCAATAATAAAGTAAGTTAGTGTGATTGTTGTAAATTTAGTTAATAAGGATATCAGAAATTATTAACTTATCGTGTGAGATCGATTACTTTGGGACAATATAGTGTATGTTATCGTAAATATTTTCTGAAAATCTATGTTGGTATAAATATTAATAGAATTAAAAAATACATTTGGAAAAATAACTTCTTTGTAATTGTTTTGATTTTTTTTTATATATATGAATCCATTTGAAAGGAAAAAGAAATTTATTAAAATCGAACAACGTTATTTGTTCGCAATTTTTTTTAAACAATAATTTATAAATCACTTATATATTAAGTGTCTTTTTTTTTCATGAATTATTGAAATTTATTTCAATATGTTTAACATAAAAAAAAGTCCATTCGAAAGGAAAAAGAAATTTATTAAAATCGAACAAAGTTATTTGTTCGCAGATTTTTTTAAACAATATTTTATAAATCACTTATATATTAACGATTTTTTTTTGCATTAATTATTGAAATTTATTTCAATATGTTTAATATAAAAAAAAAAAAAAAAGGACTTATAAATAAAATGGAAAAAATGCTAAAAAAAAATCACCCACTACCTATCAAATTCCTAAATTTGTGGAGCTTAGCCATCAAATTAATATTTTGCCAAAGAAAAACACGTTGAAATTATTGTGAAAAAAAATAACATATTGTTTTACTTAATTATAAAATTGCCATTGATAACTACTTTTCAATTGTTTTCTCAATTGAAAACTCCCTCTTTATATATATATAGATTTGTATATAATAAATTATAAAAACTCCTCTCATGTCAATTTTGAGCACACTTATTATGGCTCAAGACCTCAAGTTGTGAAATGTTATGTTGATAATTCTTTCTATGATTCGTTGATAAATTTTTTATATAAGATTTAGTTTTTTTGGGTACATATGTATAATAAATTTTATAAATTATATCACTGTCACCTAAGATTTAAGCACACTAAATATGAATTAACTATAGTTTTTTTTTTTTTTTTTTAACGGCAAGTTTCTTTATAGTTGTTTGAGGAATATTCCCCAATAAGTTATTTACTCCCAATTCTCATTAATAAGTTTCTTTATAGTGTAAATATCTATTGGTGGATTAACATTTTACTATTTTGAGTAATGTCTCTTTATTAGTGGTACAAAGGAATAATGAAATAAGAGAATGCCAAACTTAATGATAAATTTACTCAGTTGAATTGATAAATACTAAAATTTAATCAATATCTGTAAAAGTTACTTAATTATAATAGTATATTATAGCACTTTAAAATTATATACTTAACCGTGCATCGTACGGGTGCAAAATCTAGTTATTATTATAGTGAATTCCGAAAATAAATATTGATTTGAGATTCGAGATTTTATTCCTTAAATGTTTATCAATAAGTAAAAATAGCAATTGCTCTGTTATTATTTGAACGATAAGACGCGTCGGAAAGTGAAATTAACTACGGATATTTGAAATATTACAGAGTTTATTGCATTACTCCCTCCGTCCCACTTCACTTGTCCTCTTTGCTTTATTGACTTTTCGGGCACGTGTTTTCACCGGAACTTAGTACGGGGTTTTAAAATATCATTTCAATATATTTTTTTTTACGTGATAGCCGACACTCGTAGTATCCCGTGAAAGAAAAAATAATTTGAAATGATATTTTAAAATCCGTACTAAGTTCCGGTGGAAACACGTGCCCGAAAAGTCAATAAAGCAAAGAGGACAAGTGAAGTGGGACGGAGAGAGTATTATTATTTTTTATGGTATACTAACATCATATTACGAGCATAGGTTACAGTCGATACACACATATTCTGTATGTAAATAATTCTCACAAATTACAGAAGGGTTTTGTTTTCTGGGCGCTGAAGAGCAAGAGCAAAACCCTTCTTCGGATTCAACGACTGCGATCTACCAGCAATTGAGCTAGCTTTCTGTGAGTTGCAAACGAGATGGCGGAGAAGAAGCCGGAACTTCAACTGTACAACAGCATGACGAAGGAGAAGGAGGTGTTTAAGCCCATTGTCGAGGGCAAAGTCGGGATGTATATTTGCGGCGTCACCTCCTACGACTTCAGCCACATCGGCCATTCGCGCGCCTACGTTGCCTTCGATGTTCTCTACAGGTTTTCCGTTTCCCCATTTCCATTTTGCTTGTTTTTGTGCATATAAAGGCTTTGTGTTTTCTAGAGTGGAAATGCATGATTATGCTGGAGGATTTATGGGTTAGATTGAAGTATTTCTTTGTGCGTTTGTTTTGATTTTGAAGTGTGGGCTGCTTATTCTTGGTAATCGTTAAGCAATTGCAATAATTGATTGGGGGTTTTTGTGAGGGAGTGTTCGATTGCTCAATGTGTCCTAAATCTTTCTCAAAGGTGCTGAGAGTAATCGTTTAATTCATGAAATGGAAAATGTTGTTGTATTTTGATTAGTGGCTGAGTAATTATGTTCAGTTCTGGGTTTGGGGAAGTGCGTGTTCTTTTCTGCATTTCATGGTTTTCAATTCATGTTGTGTGACCTATTAATGAAGGCATAGTCTATATTGTGGCTATGCAATGTATAGCCTTTAACTGTTTTTCTAAGAACGAAAGGCGTCTTGAGAAGCAACTCTCTCTCTTTGACTTGCACGTAATGCCCATGTCTATTTTCTTCATCAAATATTGGGTGCTGTTAATATTCCATGATATCCAACTTATGAACTACATTTATTTATAATTTGAATTGTACTTATGTAGATATCTCAAATATTTGGGCTATGAAGTTGTTTATGTTCGGAATTTCACTGATATTGATGACAAGGTGAGATGCTCTTTACCATTGGTGTTTTTCTATGCAGCTATTGATTAACAGAAGTGGACTTGGTGTGTAGCATAAACATTCATCTTGACAATTCCAAACCTGAGATAATGGTCACATGTGTTGGTCTTGTACGTTATTAAGCTATAGAGTAATGATGAAGCCTTTTCTAATAGACACTCAGCTTGGGACGGTGTATTTCCACTTTAACTGCATATGATTGATCTGTAGATTATCCGTCGAGCGAATGAGGTTGGTGAAGACCCAATAGCATTGAGTGGGCGGTTCTGCCAAGAGTTTCTTACTGACATGGCTGATCTTCAGTGCCTTGTTCCTACCCACCAACCTCGTGTTACTGATCATATGGAGCAAATCAAGGATATGATTTGTAAGGTCCTTTCGCTTCCTTGTATCTCTTTCATGATCTTTCTTATTCTACATGCTAATATTTATTTCTCTCTGGGAGGCCTCTTGTCTTCATGCCCTTGTTTGTACATCAGAGATGTAGTTATATCATGAATTGAAGCAAACTGTTTGTTGTTTATATGACTGTTCTACTTCTAATGTGCTGGATCGATCTTCTTCTTCAAGACATGAAGTCTGGTTATTTGAATTCAGCTCAGGAGTTATACTCCCTCTATTATTGATATGTGATGGAAATTATTAGTCGCGATAAGTTTGATGACCTTGTAAGATATGGCAATAGTTCTTTCTGCATATATCCTTCTATAGTTCATTAACTTATGTGTTTTATGTGCATTCTCACTTTTGCAGATAATCGAAAATGGTTGTGCTTATGCTGTTGATGGAGATGTTTACTTCTCTGTTGATAACTACCTGAACTATGGTCGATTATCTGGACGTAAACTAGGAGATAATAGAGCTGGAGAAAGAATTGCCGTAGATACAAGGAAGAGAAATCCTGCCGACTTTGCTCTGTGGAAAGTGAGAATTCGAATTTTCCTGTCTGAAATGGTTTTTCCTGAATTACCTCTTGAGTTTCTCTATACCGTTTTCTTATTCTTATCATAGGGTGCAAAGCCTGGGGAGCCACAATGGGATAGTCCCTGGGGTCCAGGAAGGCCAGGATGGCACATTGAATGCAGTGCCATGAGTGCTCATTACTTGACACACACATTTGATATTCATGGTGGTGGGATGGATTTAATCTTTCCTCATCATGAGAATGAGATTGCTCAGAGCTGTGCTGCTTGCTCAGAGAGCAAAGTCAATTACTGGATACATAATGGATTTATTACAGCAAATGATGAAAAAATGTCTAAATCTGTTGGTAACTTTTTCACCATTCGTGAGGTAAACATATGAGCCTACTTCCTTTTACTTCATATAATATTGAACCTTGCTGAATTGATGATTGGTGTACAATAAATAACTCTTTCCCAGGTTACCAAATTGTATCATCCTCTTGCTCTGAGGCACTTCCTCGTGGGAAGTCACTACCGTTCTCCTGTCAATTACTCCATATCACAAATAGAAATTTCCTCGGAAGCTGTTTTTTATATATATCAGGTGAAATTCATTTATGGGACATATTTTAGATGTTTTACAATTATTTCTTCTGCTCTCAGCTTAAGTTCATAATTTGATCTCAGTTTTGTTTGGGTCATTGTGATTAGCTTTCTTTCCAGTTTCCATCAAATGGTAGATGACTAACATAGGAACTCTAGGTAAAGATAGACTTCCAAAAGCTTCTGGAAGCTACTTTTTTCAAATGATTTTTTTGACTACCATGGTCTATGTTCTTATGCAGCAGAAACTAGTAGAGTTTTTTAGATTTACGACATAACATGAGGCTGTATTTGATGGCAATTTGAAGAAGTCTGCATTCTTGGATTTGTGTTTTTTACATAAATTTGTAAATTCACCGGGGCTATCATCTTATATTTGTTTATATTGGAAGATTGATGCTTACAATATCAGGCATATTACGTTCTGTAACGTTGCAACATTGTTAGTTAGCACTTTCTGGTTAATACTTAATTTTCACTTTCTACAGACACTTCAAGACTGTGATGAAGCCTTGTCAGCATTTAGAGAAGACAGTGCAGTCAATGCTAAGACAGTTCGTCTCAGCCCTGCTGCCCAAGATTGCATCAGTAAGCTCCATAACGAATTCGAGACAAAATTAGCTGATGATTTGCACACGCCTACAATCCTTAACGCTGCTCTTCAGGAAGCTTTCAGATATATCAACACTAGTGTAAATACACTAAAGGCAAGGATGTCCATCAATAGCTTCACCCCCCTTCTTCTGTTTCTTCAGCACTGTATTTTCTATTCTGACAATTTCCTTCGTTTGATTACTTCAGAAGAAGCAGCAGAAGCAGCAGCAACTATCCATTGTTAAGTCGCTCATTGATCTAGAGAGAGAGATCAAACAAGTTCTCGATGTTCTTGGATTACTCTCCACTTCAACTTACACCGAGGTACCTCATCTTCTACCTTTCTACAAGCAATATCTTTGGCATGCTCATTCTAAGTTCTTCTATCAGGTTTTGCAACAACTGAAAGAGAAAGCCCTGAAGAGGGCGGAGTTGACTGAAGAGGATATTTTGCATTCAATCGAGGAAAGAACCCTAGCTCGCAAGAATAAAGAATTCTCGAAAAGTGATCAGATCAGAGCCGATCTTCAAGCAAAGGGAATTGCACTGATGGATGTTGGAAAAGAAACTATTTGGAGACCTTGTGTGCCTACTCAGCCCGAATCAACCGATAAATAGAAAATCGGAAACTCCAGATTTTACTTGTGAACTGGGTGATTTATAGCACAGATCATACTAATATACTGTTTAACTGTAATTTCTGTGTTGCTTTCCATACATTGCAAGATTGGATCCTCCACAGTTTATGGACTCTGTTTAACTGTAATTTATGTACTCTTTTTAACGTGATTAGAAAAGAATTAACATTGTCAGTCTATTGTCGAGGGGCAATATAAAGCCCAGGCCCCCACTTCATAACCAACTTATTAAGTCAGATGTGCAGGATTCTATAATCTTGATTTTAGTGGTTGTAATTTTATACTACTAATAAATATAAACTATACTATAATAAAATAAAATAAAAAATGAAGAAACAAAGGATTTTTGTCGATGGTCCACATTAGAGGACAAATAAAAGAGATAAAGGGGAAGTTCAAATTTTTATCGAGTTTTATGCCTCGATAATACTACACCCTCTGTTCACAAAGAGTGCGATAAGGGTCGATATAGCATGTGCCTTAATAACTTGGTTATTTCTTAGGATATAAATGGATGCAAGTTTTAGATTAAAAGTTGAATCACTTGAAACCCCTAAACAACCTTTTAGCATGATTGCATCAGAAAAGGGAAAATTGCAGTTTAAAACATCCTTAAAAACTATGAGTAAATAACATGATATAATTGCAGTGGATGACTACTAGCTAGCTCCTAAGTGGGGAGGTTTGTTTTTCAAATAAATTATTTGTTATAATAGTAAATTGTCATAATCAAAGCTAATTATATGAAGAGAGACATGCCCATTAGCTACAAAAGAAAGAAAAAAAAGTATAATCATTGTCACATTTTTGTGCTAATTTAATTTATTTGAAGCATTTCAACTCCTAGGAATATTGATCTACATTTAGTGGAACAAAATTAAACATGTGTGATTGGCTAAATCTTGCATTATTAATAGGATTACATCTTGCCATATCCCTAGGTCCCGTATTATAAAAAGAAAATGGCAAAACATATCCGTAGGTCCTTATACTTTCGTTTTAATTGATCCCTGTACAATTTTCTCGTTTTAATGAGTCTCCGTACTTCTATTTTGTATTTCATAGGATCTTTATTTAACGAAATTGTTACGGGAGTTAAGTTTTCCGTTAACTAATTTCCACCTCGTCTATTATTATTGAAATAATTACCCATGTCAACAAATAATTATCCATTTCAGCAATTATGGTTCTAAGTGACATTTCATCAAACAATTGGCGAGGCAAATTCTCAAGGAAGGGGAATCTAAGACTTCATCGGCAAATTATTTGTCAATTATGGTTCTCAATTGGCGAGGCAATTATTGAGTTTGGAATTGATAGGGATAAATATCAGCTTTTGTTAATGTGCTATCTTTCAAATACCTATCTCTCTCTCATCCTTTCAAAAGCCATACCTGACCGGCTTAACAAAGATGATTATGTCATAGAAGCTACAGAGTTTTGAACGAAATTCTACCTGCGACAGGGCTCCTGCACAGGTCCTGGCTCATGCAGAAGCTGCGCGGGTTCTGCTGGCATCTGCCGGAACCTGGGCATCTGCATAACACATGATCGGCGTGACTCTACCCATTTTAGAGTGAGGACCACAAAATTAATGGCAAAGAAGGATCTTGTCCCCATAGAAACTCCTTTTCTGTCCTCCTTTTGCCCAAAAAAGGTTACCCTCTTTACATCTATAAATACCGGGTAGTGGCACCCCTTTCGATACACATCATTCATAACCATCACAACACAACTTCTCATACACGCACTCTGTGTACTATTCCATTCATTTTCACACACCCCATTAAGAGCTCCTCCAAGCCCAGGCAGTTAAAGCTTTCCGGGGTCTTCCATCGGAGAATTTCACTCACGATCACCACCATTCTCTCCTTCTCGTCGTCGAGAAGAGACTCTCTCTTACTCACATAATTCCGAACTGAAGGTATAACCCTCGTCGTGAAGAGAGGACGAAGCCTCGTAGAGCTGTATGCTCTTAGCTTCCCTCTCCTTTCACCCTTACTTCTTTCGTTTTCCACTTGAATGAGTGCTAAACTCCATGAACTTAACTGATTTATAGCTAGAAGTGCATTTTATTTAAAGCATATAGCTCAATCGTTGCTTACTATCTTTATACGAGCAATGTTGTGTATGAAATCTATGTGAAATGCCTATTTGTGGCTGATAAAACCACATGAATCTCTCACTCTCTGCTTTTATAATCCTTTATCCATGAATGCTCTTTGCAAATATGATGAATAATCTCATAAATTGTTGTGGATCTTCAACCCGGATCTATCAACTGGCGCCGTCTGTGGGAAATTTTGAGTCTAAGATGTCGATTTCCCCTGTTTTATGCGAAATTCTAGTTCGCTGTGATAATGTTGACTGATGACTTCTCTTATCATTTCCTTATGTGTAGAATATGAGAAAACTCAACATTAGAGTGAATGGGTATGCGGTATTTGCTGTTTAATCCGCGGAAATTTGAGTTTGAACATTATTGCTTGATTTTTATTAAGCCTTCCATGATTGTGAGTTGTGAAATGTAGCGTAATTCTTAGATTGTGCTCTCGGTATAGCAAAAATTGTGATAGATACCTTGCTAAAGGAAAACTCAAGCTTGAGATGTTCGATTCTTTCTCCTTACATGCGATTTTAAATCCGCTATCTGCAAATGCTGTTAGAATTGTTGAGTATGGAGCATCGCCCTCCGCAACAGCTTGGGAATTTTAGCTGATTGTAATGGTACGCTTAGGAACTTGCTCTGTTATTCCCCTGTTGCCAGAAACGCTCGAGAATAGGGGCAGTAGAATAAAGGAATATTGAATGTCAGTTTGATGTTATTCTTAGAAAATCTGAGCATGAATATCATGAATCCATTCTAGCTGCATTGTTTATAACAGCAGGTCAAAGGAATCGGAGGTGATTTCGAGATCATATTTTCCTTACAATATAAACTGTGATAACTAAACTGTTTTATTTGTTAAAATCTGAAGGTTGTGGAGAATCTAAGGGAAAGCTGAATCCAAAATTTGCATCAATTTTAGAACGCATTCAGTTCACCTTTTGAAATTGGTGAGTTTACGACTGTGTTAACTATCTTGGAATGTGAAATTAACTTAAGGGTCCTGAGGGATTGGTAATGATAGAGGAAGCATCATCTCTCAAGCTAGTTATATGCCCCTATATTGCCATGAACCCAGAAACCCCCGAGTAAAAACATTAAAAAGCGGAGAGCTGAAGATGACAAGGTCACCCCATTCACTTTGATGAAGGGGCCCAGCATTTGAAAGCAGAACCTCCCATAAGCCCCATACCATGGGCAAAACCCTCAGAAGCCCTGTCTAACAGGCAACATTCTCAGAAGCCCTGTCCAACAGGCAACATCTTCAGAAGCCCTGTCCAACAGGCAACTTCTGCATAAGCCCTATCTAATAGGCAACACCATCGTAAGCCCCATATAATGGGCAAGACCCCCGTAAGCCCTATTCAATAGGCAACACTTGCATAAGCCCTATCTAATAGGCAGCACAAGCCCTATCTGATAGGCAAAATCCTCACAAGCCCTATTTAATAGGCAACACTATCGTAAGCTCCATATAATGGGCAAAACCATACAAAAGCCCTATTCAATAGGAAATACTCTTGTAAGTCCCATATAATGGGCAGGACCTCTCAAAAGTCCCACGTAATGGGCAACCCTGCTCATAATATTCTTGCAAGCTCACATAATGGGCTAAACTCCCCAAAGCCATATCTAATAGGCAATACCTTCAAAAGCCCGACACAGTAGGCATCCTACACAGTAGGTACCTTCTAAAAAACCCTGCATAGCTAGGCATTGTATGTAAAGACCTGCACAATCAGGCATCCCGCAGTGAGTCCTATGAAATGTGAGACTGCATAAGCTTTAAATAGCCCCCACCATGATCAAACCCGTATCAGAAGCCTTATCTAGAGAACTATATGAGAATGGACACCGTAATATCAAATCTCGTGGAAACAGGGATCATATACCTCTATCTTATATTGGCAGAAGCCACCCTTTAAGAAGCCGTGTAATGAGGAGGCAATATTTGTTTAAATTACCGTAAATAACTACCAATCACAAAAATAGCTGTTAGAAACAAACAGCATCACACGATAGGGCCCTGCATGATTAGGTACCCCGTATTGGGGCCTATAAGAAGGGAAACCATACCAAAGGCCCCTCATCGTAATCGGATACCTATCAGAAAAGGCATCGCGAGATAAGCTCTATGAAGATAGGCACCACTCACCCCTGCCACATATTGGCAGAAGTTACCCCATACAAATCTTGTATGAATAAGCAATATATGCTAAAGCTAATACCGACAGTTCTTAATCACATAGGGCTTGCTAGGAGCAAATCATATCTATGCTAAGCCCCCAGCTAAAGAGTATACAAAGCTAATTCTTTGAAAATCTTCAAACATTTGCAGAACCTCGCAAAGATGACAGCTGGTCCAAAGGCTCAGCGGGGAAAGATATTTGACCGGGTCTCCAATTCTCCTAAGGAGCAGAGGCTCGGTGATATCATCCCAAGAATATCCTTCGGATTCAGGGACAACCAAGCCGTCATACATCAACACAATGATGCCCTTGTAATAGTCGCTGAAATAGAGGGGTATCAAGTGAGAAGAATCTTCATCGACATTGGGACTCCCGTTAATGTGATCCTTATGAATTGTCTTAATCAGATGCCCCAAAAGAGGCTTCTGCAACCGGCCAAAATAGCTCTCCAGGGTTTTTCGCAGAAGCCTGTCGAGACAGTAGGGTCAATGGATCTTACACTCACCTTAGGTGAAGGACATGTCAAAGCATCAAAGCTGATTACTTTTTGGGTAGTTGATCAAGAGTCCTCCTACAACGTCATTTTAGGAAGAGCTGCTCTGAACTCTTTCCAAGCGATAGTATCCACGTATCACTTGATGATGAAATTCCCTGTGGGAAATCAAATAGGATGGGTATCGGGAAGCCAAATGACCTCTCGCAAATGCTATATCCAGTCGGTCAAAATGGGAGAAGCCAAAAAATGGGCTGTCCCAGAACCTGTGTCCCCTCGACACAAACCAGAGGGAGAAGAAGACAAAATCAAGGAGGCTAATACTGTCAAAGATGGGCAAAACTTAATGATCCCTGCAGAGGAATTAATAGAAATAGAATTGATCCTAGATCGAAAGGGATTTACTACCAGAATTGGTACCCAGATGCCTCAGGATATATCGGTGCAACTAATAAGATGTTTGCAAAAGAACGCAGACGTTTTCGCTTTTGGGTCATCTGACCTAGTGGGGGTAGATGCAGCCGTGGCATTGCACTGTCTAAATGTAGACCCCTCGGTGAAACCAATAAAGCAAAAGCTAAGACAATTTGGCCCTGAGAAAGATAAAATCATCAGGGATGAGGTCGCCAAGCTGTTGGAGGCCAAACATATTAGGGAAATACATTTCCCAGAATGGCTATCAAATGCAGTAATGGTAGCCAAGGGAAACACAGGCACCTGGAGGATGTGTATTGACTTCAGGGATTTAAACAAAGCCTGTCCAAAAGATCATTACCCTCTGCCTAGAATTGATCAATTGGTAGACTCCACATCAGGCTGTGAGTTACTATCTATGATGGATGCATATCAAGGCTATCATCAGGTTAAAATGAATCCGTCAGATATCCCAAAAGCTGCATTCGGGGTCTGCGCTGGGACATTTGGTTTCCAAAGCATGCCTTTTGGCTTGAAAAATGCAGGAGCTACCTATCAAATGATGATGGACAAAATTTTTAAGAATCAAATCGGCAAGAACATGGAAGTCTATGTCAATGACATATTGGCCAAGAGTGTCAAAGCCCAAGATCACATACAAGATCTGGAAGAGGTGTTCGCTGTGGCCAGATTTTACCACCTCAAATTAAACCCAGCTAAATGTTCATTTGGTGTACAAGCTGGGAAATTCCTAGGGTATATGGTCACCCCCAGAGGGATTGAAGTAAACAAGGCCAAAGTACAGGCCGTGCTAGATATGACTCCTCCTCGAAACATCAGGGAGATTCAAAGGCTCAATGGAAGAATTACTGCGTTGAGTCGCTTCATCTCACGATCAGCAGACAAAAGCCTCCCCTTCTTCAAAATCTTAAGAAAGGAAAGTAGGTTCGAATGGACTAGTGAGTGCCAGAAAGCCTTCGAAGAATTAAAGGAGCATCTGGCATAACTGCCTTTGCTTACTAAACCGTTACCCCAAGAAGTCTTATATTTATATATAGTGGTAGGAGCAGAATCCATCAGTTCTGTACTCCTAAGAGAAGAGGGGTTAACTCAGAAGCCTATATATTACACAAGCAAGATGATACAGGGAGCAGAGATGCGGTACCCGAGTATCGAAAAAGCTGCATTAGCAGTGATGGTTACAGCCAGAAAGTTAAGGCCTTACTTCTTATCACATAAAGTGATAGTCAGGACAAACGAGCCACTGAAGCAAATACTGGGTAAACCCGACCTATCGGGAAGACTAGTCAAATGGGCAATAGAGCTAAGTGAATACGATGTAGATTTTGAGCCAAGGGTAGCTATTAAAGCCCAAGCATTGGCCGACTTTCTACAGGAAACCACCAGAGGGGAAGAAGAAGAGTACCAATGGTGGAAAGCCTATGTTGATGGCTCAGTTACTAAGGAAGGAGCTGGGGTAGGGATCTTTATCCAAGACCCCAGGTCTCAGGATTACAAATTTGCTATAAAGTTAAACTATCATGTCTCTAATAATGAGGCAGAATATAAGGCTCTGGTCAGATGCCTAGATCTGCTGCAAACCATGGGTGCAACCCACGTAATGGTCCATTCAGATTCCCAACTAGTGACGCATCAGGTCCTAGGGACTTGCGAAAAACGAGAGGAATGAATGGTGGCATACGCCAAAGTCGTGGACGAGCTACTGGGGCGTTTCGTTAAGGCTGAGGTGATCCAGATCCCTCGAGAAGAGAATGTTGAAGCCGATAAGCTGGCGCGAATAGCCAGTTCGGTGGAAGGAGCATGGACAGATGAAATTGTGCAACTAATCAAAGCCGAGGTACATGCTATCGAAATGATGGAAGATTGGAGAACTCCAATCATCAGAGCCCTGAAGGAGCTCTTAGGAAAGCCAGGAACCACAGCTTTGGCTAGCAGTGATAGGCTACCGCGTGCCTTCAAAGCTAAATTTCTACTTAATATGGGATAAGTTATACAAAAGAGCATTTACACACCCTTACCTCAAGTGCTTGTCAGAACCTGAGGGAGAATACGCGTTGCGTGAAATACATGAAGGTGCTGCAGGAGCACACACTGGATTCAAAGATCTAATCAGAAAATTGCTCAGAGCTGGATTCTTTTGGCCTACAATGGAAAAAGATGCTAAAAACCTAGTCAAAAAGATGCGATAGCTGTCAAAGAAATGGGAGGCTCATCCAAAAACCTGCTGAGGAGTTGGGGGCCCTGATGGCGCCCTGTCCCTTTGATAAATGGGGGATTGATATAGTGGGCAAATTCCCCACAGCTACAGGAGGAAGGATATTTTTAATTGTAGTTGTGGACTACTTTACCAAATGGGTCGAGCTAGGCTGAGGCCGTAGTAAAAATCACGGAGCAAGTGATAAAGAAATTCATCTGGAAAAATATATGCTGTCGATATGGAATCCCAAGGATATTGGTCGCCTACAACGGGGCCCAGTTTACAGGATCCTTGGTGCGGGCTTGGTGCAAAGAAATCGGCATTGAGCAAAGATTTGTAGCTGTAGCTCACCCCCAAGCTAACGGACAAGTTAAGGTAACAAACAGAACCATCATAAACGGTATTAAGGCCAGACTAGAAAAGACCAAAGGAAACTGGGCTGACGAACTGGATTCAGTGCTATGGGCATATCGAACCAGTCCTAAGACAGCCACAGGGGAAGCCCCATTTAATCTAGTTTATGGGGCAACAGCGGTAACGCCGGTGGAGGCGGAACTCAAGTCACTAAGGATATTGGTTTATGATGAAAATCAGAACTCCTCTCTGATGAGGGAAAACCTAGACATGGTTGAGGAGCTTAGAATCAAAGCTCTCCAAAAGGCAGAAAGATACAAACAACAGGTGCGAGATGCATATAACAAGAAAGTACAGATCCAAAGGTTCTGCAAAGGAGATCTAGTTTTAAAGAGGGCAGATGCCCTCAAGCCCATGGGAAAGCTGGATGCAAATTGGGAAGGACCCTATCTAGTAAAAGAGGCATTGAAAGGGGGAGCTTATGAATTGCAAGATGAGGAAGGCAGGGCACTACCCCGACCCTGGAATGTAAACAATCTAAAGAAATACTATGCTTAGTGCAAAGATAAGTAGACTTTCTAAAAACCCACCTCGTGGGAGGCAAGAAAGAGCATAAGAAAATTAGGAAAGTTTTCTTGTAAGGAAGATTATCTAAAAGTAAAGAAGAGTGTTGAAATATCCACCAAATAAGTTGTGATTCATTCGATCTCTCACAACTTACCTGGGGGGGTGGGGGGGGGGGAGTAGGGGGATACCACCCATACCCCATTATCTTAAAATGCCAGATCCCGTTAGCCTAAAATGCTCATACTTCCTTATCCTAAAAGACCAGACCTCATGAGCCTAAAATGCTTATACCTTAAAATGGCTGTATACATGAAAAACTGGAAGCATTAAGTAATCATTGAAAAAGGATAGAGTATAATTTACTTCAACAAGTTTAAAGACATAAAATCAACTCCTGGGTCAAGAAGACCAGGAAAAACAGTTGACCCAAATTCGGAGGTACAAGATGAACACCCCATCAAAAACCAAAAAAAAAAAAAAAAAAGTAGTTCTCGACCAGAAAGATGAAAGCAAAACAGGCTAAATGGAAACACCAGAGTTGGGAGGAGAATCTGGAGAACTCTGAGAAGAGAAAGAAGATCCACTGCTAGCTTCAGCGGCTGGATCTGCAGAAGAAAATAGGGATATTAGTACCCTTCTCTCAAATAAACCTAAAAAGACAAATAGCAATAAAGTAATATACCCCTTTCCAGTTTCAATTTCTTGTTTCTTCTCTCATAGACTCTCTTAGTCGGGGGTTTTCTCCGGCCTTCGGCCCGCGCGAGTGCCTCGGCGTCCCTAGCCTCCTCGATAGAGAGCAGCTCAACCATTAAAGTAACCACGCGCCCGTTACGGGCCAGGTCATGAACAATGGCATCTCCGGGTGTGAGAAACCCACCTATCAAGGGCGCAAGAATGTCTTCGCACTTTTCCTCCTCTGATAAATGTCCATCATACATTTCATACTGGTCAAAGAGATTCTTCAGCCTGCGGAGGTAGGTCTTCATATTGGGAAAATCCTCAAACTCTAGGAAATCCATTACCCTTCTGGTCAAAAACCTAAGCAGATGGAATCGAAGAGAGTCGGAGACGTCATCGGAGTAGGCCAGGTCGCAAATTTTCTGACGAAGGGAGTCGAGCGACATATCTGAATAGCATAAACATGAGTGGCGTAAGCCAATAATAACCAGACTAAGGAATTTAATGAAAAAGAGAAATAGAAGTTTTTCCTTTATCTTTAGCCCTGAAATCATTAACAAGCAGGGAGATTACCTACGTGATTCTGGCTAAGCGAAAGAGTGAGAGTGGCAGTCTTACTGAAGGCGAGATGTGCGGAAGAAGTGAAAGGGATCTCCTTTTTGTTTTCCTTTTTCTCACCATTGATGATATGTTGAAAAGATGGTAGAAGAGAAGGAAGGAGGAGAGAGTATTATATCTCATCGCCCTCGGAAAACCAAACACTACCTTTTACACGCGACAAGACCTGGATGACGCTATAATATGCAAAAAAAAAAAAAAAAAAAAAAAAAAAACCCTATCATTTCCCCCCAAAGTATCAAACCAGAAGCTTATTAGACACGCTTCTGGACTTGGGGGGGGGGGGGGGGGGGGGGGGGGGGGGGGAGTAGCTGATAGGGATAAATATCAGCTTTTGTTAATGTGCTATCTTTCAAATACCTATCTCTCTCTCATCCTTTCAAAAGTCATACCTGATCGGCTTAACAAAGATGATTATGTCATAGAAGCTACAGAGTTTTGAACGAAATTCTACCTGCGACAGGGCTCCTGCACAGGTCCTGGCTCATGCAGAAGCTGCGCGTGACTCTACCTATTTTAGAGTGAGGACCACGAAATTAATGGCAAAGAAGGATCTTGTCCACATATAAACTCCTTTTATGTCCTCCTTTTGCCCAAAAAAGGTTACCCTCTTTACATCTATAAATACCGGGTAGTGGCACCCCTTTCGATACACATCATTCATAACCATCACAACACAACTTCTCATACACGCACTCTGTGTACTATCCATTCATTTTCAGACACCCCATTAAGAGCTCCTCCAAGCCCGGGCAGTTAAAGCTTTCCGGGGTCTTCCATCGGAGAATTTCACTCACGATCACCACCATTCTCTCCTTCTCGTCGTCGAGAAGAGCCTCTCTCTTACTCACATAATTCTGAACTGAAGGTATAACCCTCGTCGTGAAGAGAGGACGAAGCCTCGTAGAGCTGTATGCTCTTAGCTTCCCTCTCCTTTCACCCTTACTTCTTTCATTTTCCACTTGAATGAGTGCTAAACTCCATGAACTTAACTGATTTATGGCTAGAAGTGCCTTTTATTTAAAGCATATAGCTCAATCGTTGCTTACTATCTTTATACGAGCAATGTTGTGTATGAAATCTATATGAAATGCCTATTTGTGGCTGATAAAACCACATGAATCTCTCACTCTCTGCTTTTATAATCCTTTATCCATGAATGCTCTTTGCAAATATGATGAATAATCTCCTAAATTGTTGTGGATCTTCAACCCGGATCTATCAGGAATAACAAAATGTGGCCTCCATCGGCAAATTCTGCAGAAAAGATGACTCTGATAACTCGGTTGGTCGCAGTTTCTAAAAATAATCTTTGTTTATAAGTCAAGAAAGGTGTACATATGTCATTTTGTTTAATCTTCAATCTGTCATGTATTTCTTTGGTGTGCTTCTCTCTCTCTCTCTTTCTGTTTCCCCTTTTCTTTTATTTTTTCGTACTCGATTACAGTTGTTGCAACCTTTGTTCAATTTGTATAGTTGAAAATGGTTACGTTGCATCTGAAGGTGGTGATGAAATTGTAGACGACCCACAGATGAACTGAGATATTCTCCGGACTTTTGCTTTTTAAAGGCTGGACGCAAAATTGATAATTAGATGATGTGGATAATTATTTCAATAATAATAGGTGAGGTGGAAATTAGTTAACGGAAAACTTAACCCCCGTAACAGTTCCGTTAAATAAGGATCCTATGAAATAAAAAATAGAAGTACAGGGACTCATTAAAACGAGAAAATTGTACATGGATCAATTAAAACAAAAAATGAAAGTATAGGGATCTACGGATGTGTTTTGCCAAAGGAAATTAAATACTTCCTCCTCCGTTTTTTCTTATGTGGCTAGTTTTATTATTTTATACCATCCATATAATTAATAAACAAATGAGCAATGTTAGAAAAAATGGAGGCAATATTATTATCGAACGTTGCTCTCGCTCAACCTCTCCCTCAATTGCGAATATTTGAAACCCACAAAAACCAGTCCCCGTCGCTGTCGTCTCCCCACCGTCTCTGTCGCCGCCGCCGCCACCATCGGAGAACATGTCAGGCACGGAGTCCGACAACGAACCGGAATGGCCTACGCCTCTGCCGCCGGTGAGTTATTTTAAATTTCTCGATTTTATTTTAATTATTTTGTTCGATAATGTATTCGATTAGTTTACTTCTTGGTTGTTACTTTACATTGAACACCATTGATTTAGGGTTTAGGGTTTGTAAATCATGAATTAGATTGGTTAATTTGAGAATATGCAGTTTACTGTCGTTTTTTTGTTCTTGAGGGCACGATTGATTTTAAAAATCGATCGTGTTCGTGCCAAGTAGTTGACCGTGCCCAATTTTGACTAGCCACAATTGATTTTCAGAATCAACCGTGTGACACGGTTGACTTCGAAAATCAACCGTGTCTTTACAGGAAACTTTAGGGTATTTTTTGGATCCGAAATTCATATTTTTTCCTATAACTATATTAATTTGTTTTGTTTGTAATATTTTCAGCCTAGGTTTCAGTGGATGAGACCTCGCATGCAAGGATATCCGGGTAAAGTAATCCTATACACACGGGATAGGGTTATTCAAGATATCCCGCCGGTTTTGATCAAAATCGGGGGACAACAGCTCCTTGATCAATTTCTACAAGGCCCCTTCTGTTACATCATGGAGCTAAAGAGAAAAGAAATGGCAATCAGTGCATTGCACGAGTTATTAGCCCGCGAGTTGAGAGATCCGTCAATTTTGGAGCTTGAGAGGAGATTTTCGATAGGGGGGCGTGAAATTCGTTTCGGCTCTCGAGAGTGGGCAATTGTGACTGGATTAAGCTTCGGGCCTTCCGCTTTCGACCCCAATGGTTGACAACAAATTATACCGTTATCAAGCCTCTACCACACGAAGTACGGAAGGAAGAAGATCAAGGCGAACAAATTGAAGGAAGACTTCTTCAAAGATCATCGTGAAAATAGGCTAGGTACACCCGAGCAATATGTCAAGGCCGCCAACCTTCTCGTCTACTACTTCATTCTTTTGTCCCGAGACAATCTGCCCATCGATGATTGGGTTTGGGCGTTAGTAGAGAACGAGGATCGGTGGAGGAGGTTTCCATGGGGATCGTGGTCGTGGCAAATCCTTTGCCACCAGATGGGCGTTGTCAAGAAAGATCCAACGGAGATTGACAACGACAAACACGGCTATCACTTTTACGGGCCAGTTTGGGGGATTAATTTATGGTCCTACGAGGCCATTCCGATGTTGGGACGAACATGTGGCTACGTATCTCCATCCAGAGCTGAACTGACACCCCGTATAAGAAGATGGGAGACTTATTCACAGTACATGAATATGGTCGGTTTCTTCGACGACCCCGAGGTAAAATTAATTCACTTTGCATTTATTTATTTAGTTGTTTCATTTGTTTAGTTAATTAATGAATATCATATATGTATGCAGCTTGAGGTACATGAAACACTTATTCCGGAAGAACGAGAGTTACGAGAGCCCTATATCCTCAGTTTGGAGGTTCCGAACCCTCTCGAGTTGGAGTACGATGCTCTAAAATGTCACGCCCACAAGAAAGTGGAGCCGGAGCAGAGGAAATTGAAGGCGGCTCGAGCGATGGCCAAGGTCGTAGATAAGTTGAAGTGTCGGGAGGTTAAACGAGTTGTGATGCCTCGTCGTCAAATGACTCGAGCAACCTGTGCTTCTTCTAAGGGACGAGTGCCTATCTCTCCTCTCCGTCTCGATCCCGTGGATCGGGACACGTTTGTTGAGGTACTGTTGGGAACCCCTTGCAGTTTGATTTTGATGATGTTTATCGAAACCACACTTAGGCATATTTTACTTGTTTAGGGTCAAGGCCGATAGATCGACCTGCTACCTGTTAGTGCAGGTCGATGCCCTCTAATGTTTAGAATCAAGTTCGATCCACCATGTAAGAGTAAGGTCGATGTATCGACCTGCCTCAAATTGGATCGAGCTGGATCATCTGCCTGTCTATCGACCTCCCCTATCAAGCTTCCAGCTGGCATTGCCTTAGAAGATTTCAAGAGCTGGATTATCAATCAAGGTCGATGCTCCGCCTTCATGGAGCGTCACGACCTGATCCTTGCCACGTCGAGTGCCAGCAAGGACGAATATTCCCAACGGCTAGAAGTGAGTCAGCTTCCAACGGCTAGTGCCACGTCAGCCCGACTCCAACGGCTAGTTTTTCAAAACTGCCTATAAATACTTCAGCCATTATCGGATTCAAGCACGGGAAACACAAGCTATCAACGCCATATCTCTGCCCAAATCTCTCTCAAAGTCCATATCCATTCAAGTGTTCGAAATCCGATTAGTTTCCCAAACACTTGACGAAGAGAGGTTTCCGATTCCGATAAACACCACAACGACGAAGCGTTCACTGCTGCTTGTCGATTGTTCAACAGCTTCTTCTCCGATTTGTTCGAAGTTAGAAAGCTTGTTTTTTATTTTCGCCATTATAGAGTTAGTCAAGCTCTGTAAAAGCGTAAGGTTGTTTGTACGTTTCAGTACGAAGGTTGTAAGGGTCACGACCCAAAACTCGTGTCTAGATATTATCAGGTTAGATTGTATATGGAACTGATACTCAGTCAGTATAAATAAGAGAGAGGTTGAATCCAAAGGTAAAGGGATTCTCAGGTCGAGTCGACCTGACGTGGACGTAGGAGGGTTTCTCCGAACCACGGTAAATCGCGGTGTCTCTCTCTCTCTCTCTCTCTCTCTCTCTCTCTCTCTCTATTTATCGTCCTTATATTTTGTTTTCTAACTGACTAGCATCAACCTGCATATCTCATCAACCTGCTACTGTTCACCAGCCTTAAGATTTTTCAAAGAGTAAATCAACCTCCACCAACTTCCGCATTAACAACAGTTTGATAAATCAAGCTTGATACCATACAAGCTTGATAGATCAAACTGCCTCTGATAAGGTCGACCTTGACAATCGACCTGCAGATCGACCTGATTTTACAAAAGTCAAAAACGGTTGGTTATTGGTGTATTCCCCCCCCCCCCCCCCCCCATACACCAATTACTCTTTCCCGGGACCAACAAGTGGTATCAGAGCAGTGGTTCTTTTGACCGCTGCTTTGCATACTAAAAGTTCTTTATCAAACTTTTGGTCATTTTGAACCGATCCTTAGAAAAATCTTTTCATACATTTCATTTCATATTATATTGCAATGGAGGCTTCTCTTCTCAGGGTATGTGAAGACTTCTCCATTCAAGGCTATGAAGATTGGAGCTTCCGAATCAAGATGTGTCTCAAGGCACATCACGTCCTCATGTGGGATATTATCGAGAATGGCCCCTCCCCCATATATGCAGCAAAAATTATTGTGGATGGAACATCCCCCGGGGAGGCTACATACGAGAAAATCCTCAAAAACCCTCGCGACTACTCAACCGAGGAAAGGAAAGAGGCCGGTCTCGATGATTACGCTAAGGGACTCATCTCCAGCACCGTGAAGGGCGTCTACCTGGCCAAGATCCGAAATCTTGAAACGGCCAAAGAAATGTGGGACACCCTCCGGTCCATCAGCCTTGGCTCAGAGGAAATGAAGGAGAACAAGCTGTCTATGGCGTGCAGCAAGTTCGATGACTTCAAGATGGTTTCGGGTGAAACCATAGAAGCGATGAAAATTCGCTTCACCGAAATTATTCTCGAGGTCGCTGCAATCAATCCCTACAAATATACGCAGCGCGAGAAGAATCTCAAAGTGATACGTGCCCTTCCTGCAAATTGGCACGTATACGCCGCCATGCATCCAGCCCGATCGGATTTCAACTCCCTCACCACTGAAGATCTTTTCGACATTCTTGTCGGAAACGAATATGAGATGATCCGCATCCATGGATCAACACAGCCTTCCACCAGCAAGAAGGCTGATGAAAAGAACAAGGAGGTAGCTTTCAAGGCCGACTCAGCCTCAGCTGCTGCCCCAAGTCCGATTGACGAGTCCATCGTCAAGAAGTTCGAGAAAATGACTCTCGACTATGCTCTAGCTGCTAGGAGAAATGAGAAGCTCCTAGGGAAGGTTGTCAAATACAAAAAGTTCTATCGTGACAACAAGCGAAACTTCTCAAACCGCAACCACGACCGCCCTGACAAAAAGGGAGAAGGTAAACCCTCAACCTTCAATTCTTCTAACACACCCGAGGGTGGTTGTTTCAATTGTGGCAGGCCAGGTCACTACAAGACCGACTGTCCGGATCTTACCAAGGCCGAGAGAGACGAGCTCCGTGCAAAGCGCGATAAGAAGCTCAAAGATCAACGAGCTGCAATGATTGCCGAAGAAACAAAGGAAGCTCACCTCTCGGATAGCTCATCAAGTGATGACGAAGGTTACATCGCTTTCGACGAAAGTGATGATGAAGAATGTTTCGTTGGAGAACACCAACAAAACGAGGGATCTTCAAAGGTAGATCTTCAACCCATTTCACTTTCTTTTTCTGACGATGATTGTGCAGAAGAAGGTAATGAAGACCTATCCGAGGCTGTGTCTTGGGAAGAAATCAAGAAACACCTGGATGACTATGCCGATCTCGTGGATACACTCAAGGAGGTCGTTGAAGACAATGCTGAGCTATTGGATAAAAATGAAAAATACAAGCTAGCATTAGAAGAAAGATTCTCTCCCTACGATGAAGAAAAGGAAAGGGAGATCGAAACCCTAAAGTCAAAGGTTGATGAATTGACTTTACGGGTTAAGGAGTTCGATACCAGGGCGCTCGAGAAGGACGAGACCCTCAAGAACAAAGATGCCGAAATACACAGCCTTACTTTAAAATTGGCTAACTTGGTAATTCGACACGAACTCCTTGTGAAAAACGAAGAAAAACTTCAACTCACTTTAAGTCAGTTGAAGAAAAGCGGAAAGAAGTTGGAAGAAGTCCAATCCATGCAACGCAATCCGCGCGATCACTCTGGGATTGGATTCAGCGGAGAATCCAAGAAAAACAAGGATAAAGACTGTGAGGTCAAGTTCGTAAAAGCACAGTCAAAATCAAAGGGTGTCCGGAAAGTCCATCAAGCTCTCCCTGACAAGATGGTCAAGCTGAAGAATCCAGCTCGACAGCCCCAAGCCATCCTACTAAAACAGCAAAAGAAAGAACAGCCCGCTCCTCAAAAGAAGGAGAGTCGACCTGCCCAGCAACGTCGACCTGCCTCCACCTACAAAAATCAAGCTGTTCAACCAAGGCGATACCAAGGCCAGTTCTATCAAAGGCCGTATCACCCTGAGTTCTTCCACCCGGATTATCAAGGATGCTACTGCCACTACTCTCAACAGTCAAATTTTCAAGACTGGCAGTATCAACCTGGGTTTTACGAAGAACAATATTATCAGCCTCGTCGCCCTCGCTCGAAAAAATCCAAGGCTCCCAAGTCCAAGACCGCCACTGCCTCGTCCTCAGCCTCGGATAGAAGCAGACCAGTGAAGCAAATATGGGTCCCAAAGGCCGTTCCCGCAACCAATGTAGCACCCAATCTCAAATGGGTTGCTAAGTTTAACTAATTGCAGGTCGGGAAGGCTCAAAGAAGGAGCCAAGCAGCTCGAGGAGCTGTATGGATCATTGATAGTGGATGCTCAAAGCACATGACGTGTGACAAAACGCTACTATCAAATTTTCAAGAACGAGACGGGCCACTTGTAACCTTTGGAGGAAATTCTAAGGGATTTACGAGAGGCCAGGGCGATCTAAAAGTTTGTAAAACAACTATTTCTAACGTTTCTTATGTTGAAGGTCTTAATCATAACCTATTCTCTGTGTCTCAATTCTGCTCGAGTGGTAAACGAGTAGAATTCACCGCTAACAAATGTCTCGTGAAAAATGAGGAAGGAGAAACACTTCTTACCGGAATTTTGCAGGATAGACTCTATATTGTTCAATGGACAGATTGGATAGAGACCTGCCTGGTCACAAAGGCCGATTCCGAGACAAGCTGGCTATGGCACAAGAGGTTGAGTCACTTAAACTTCAAGGCCATCAACAAGCTCGCACGCAACAAGCTGGTGAACGACCTGCCAGACCAAGTCTTCGATCGTGATCACATCTGCAGAGCCTGTCAAGCCGGAAAGAAAACAAGATCATCCTTTCCAAGCGTGACGGCACAATCATCAAATCGAATTCTTGAGCTTCTCCATCTCGACCTCTTCGGTCCAGTCACTCCCTTGAGTATAAACGGTAGAAAATATGCTCTCGTTATTATAGATGATTATTCTAGATTTACGTGGGTTATTTTCATGTACAAAAAGAAGGAGACATTGGAGAAGCTACCTGCGTTGCTGAGCAAGCTGTGCAATCAAAAGGAGAAATCCATCATCTCCATTCGATCAGATCGAGGCACCGAATTTATCAATGCAATGATCGAAGAATATTGCACAAAGAGTGGGATTCATCATCAAACTTCAGCTGCACGCACACCTCAACAAAACGGCGTGGTGGAACGTCGTAACAGATCGCTGAAGGAAGCAGCTCGTACCATGTTGGATGAAACCAATCTTCCAAAGAAGTTTTGGGCAGAGGCCGTTAATACAGCCTGCTATACCCAAAACAGGTCGATCATCACAACCCGACATGGAAAGACTCCATACGAGCTGTGGAACAACAAGCTCCCCAGGTTAAAGTATTTTAAAGCTTTTGGGTGTTTGTGTTACATTCATAACAATGGGAAATCTCAATTAAAGACTTTCGATAGCAAGGCCGATCCAGGAGTATTTTTAGGATACTCAGAGGTTAGCAAAGCTTATAGAGTCTTTAATAAGAAAACCCTAGTTGTGGAGGTAACACCTCATGTTGTGTTTGATGAATCTACTTGTCTGTACAGAGAATCAAGTACAGGTACAGATCAGCCCGCTGCTAACAGGCCGTCTAACTCCCCCATTGACGACCTGCTAGTATGGACTCCAAATGATTTGGAGGAAGAGGATCAATCTGATCCTAGGGTCACACAGCAAGGGGGAAGTGATGCAAATGACACTTCGAGCTGTAATACATCAGCCGGACTTAACCAAGCTGATCCCCCTCCCTCAGTCCCCCAGACTGATGCTGTTCACGACCTTACATCCCAAATCGAGCAACTCGATAACACTATGGAGCAGCTCAACATCCAGGCCGAACAGCAGCCTGATCAACATCCCGAACAACAACGCGTATCCACTGATCAACCTTCAACTCACCCGGAGTTTGATGAACCCATTAATGAGCCCGAACCAATCATTTCAAATGAAGAAAGGTCACGACGCAGACGATGGATCGATGATCATCCGAAAGAGCTCATTGTTGGGAACCCAAACCTAGGAGTGCGAACAAGGAGGACGATTGGTGAAAGTGCGCTATTAAGTTGCTATCTCTCTCGCCTAGAACCCAAAGATGCCATTGAAGCTCTTCAAGATGCTGATTGGATTGAAGCCATGCAAGAAGAACTCAATGAATTCAAAAGAAATGAAGTATGGTCTCTAGTTGATCGTCCTTATCATCAGGGCGTCATTGGAGTCAAATGGGTTTACAAGACCAAGAGAGATGAATCTGGAGAAGTTGTCAGAAATAAAGCCCGATTGGTTGCAAAGGGTTACTGTCAACAAGAAGGAATCGACTATGATGAGACGTTTGCCCCCGTTGCAAGATTAGAAGTTATAAGGCTGTTTCTAGCTTATGCCGCTCATCAACGATTCAAAGTCTACCAGATGGACGTTAAAAGTGCGTTCTCAATGGCGTTCTCGAAGAGGAAGTCTATGTGGAACAGCCTCCTGGATTCGAGGAGGGTGATTCAAGCAAAGTCTACAAACTGCACAAGGCCGTCTACGGTCTTAAGCAAGCTCCTCGAGCTTGGTATGAGACACTGTCATCCTTCCTCATCGAATCAGGATTCAAGCGTGGTTCAGTCGACAAGACGCTATTCACTATCAAAGTGAATGAACATATCCTTTTAGTACAAATTTATGTTGATGATATCATTTTTGGATCTAAATCTCCCATTTTGTGTGAAAAATTTGGTAACCTCATGACCGAAAAATATAAAATGTCTATGATGGGGGAAATGAATTTCTTTCTAGGGTTGCAGGTTAAGCAGTCCGATGAAGGAATCTTCATTAGCCAAACAAAGTACGCACACGAGCTGGTCGACAAGTTTGGTGTCAAAGACAGCAAGCCTGTCAAAATACCGATGCTCTCTGGAGGGAAGATCGACCCGGATCCCGAAGGAAAACCTGCCAACATAACACAGTACAGGGGTATAATTGGTTCATTACTTTATCTAACTGCTAGTCGACCTAACATCACTTTTGCAGTTGGAGTGTGTGCTCGATTTCAAGCTAATCCGAAGGAATCTCACTTGGAAGCAGCAAAGAAAATTCTTCGATACATCAAAGGAACCACAAATCTAGGTCTTTGGTATCCTTGTGATGATAATTTGCAGCTTACAGGCTATTCAGATTCTGATCATGCAGGGTGCAAGCTCGATAGGAAATCTACCTCGGGTACTTGCCATTTTCTCGGAAACAAGCTGATTTCTTGGTTTTCAAAGAAGCAAACTTCAATAGCCACCTCCACCACAGAGGCCGAGTACATGGCCGCAGGAAGTTGTTGTGCACAAATCTTGTGGATCAAACAACAACTTAAGGATTATGAAGTTGAAGTCAGTGAAGTACCAATATTCTGCGACAGCTCGAGTGCCATCGCCATTACTCAAAACCCAGTTCTTCATTCAAGATGCAAGCACGTGGATATTCGACATCACTTTATTCGTGATCACGTGGAAAAGAAGAACGTGGTTATTGAGAAGATACACACTGACATTCAACGAGCTGATATTCTAACCAAACCCCTAGCTGAAGAAAGATTCAAAATGCTATGTGGAAAGTTAGGGTTATTAAATGTTGAGTCATCAGGCCGATCGTAAGCCTCCAGGCCGTTTTCTCCTCATAAGCCTGACACATCTTTCAAAAGCTTGTGTGGGACCAACAATCGGGACCAACAAGCAGGCCGTCTCTTTACAAACAGGCAGATATCAAGGGGGAACAGGCCGTCAACTCTCAACAGGCCGTTACCATTTGAACAGGGAGTTACTATTTGAACAGGCCGTGTCTATCTACAGACCGTGCCTATCTACAGGCCGTGTCTGTCAACAGGCCGTGTCCATCATCAGGCCGTCGACTATTCAATAGATCGACCTGTGTTCCTCAATTGAGGGGGAACACTTGGCCAAAGTGATCCATCATTTGAGGGGGAACAATGGCCAATGTCTGTCTCCAGGGCGTTTATTTCGCCAGGCCGACATCTTAAATCCAGGCAGTTCCACCTCGCCAGGCCGTTGTCATATGTCCAGGCCGATATCACAAATACAGGCCGTTCATTTCGACAGGCCGTTCTCCGTCACAAGGCCGATATCATCAGGCCGATATCAACCTGAATGCAACTGCATTTATGAAGGAAGAATCAAAAGGGCAGTATCACCCTTTTGTCTTATAACTTCTTTAATACGCATTGAATTCTTCATTTATTGCTAATATTTATTTCTCAATGTGTTTCATTATTTAAGGACCTGATAATTTGCAGAAAATGAGGAAAAAGGGAGTAATGATTACCATTTTTGTAAAACATCCAGTCAAGTGTCAAATTTTGACACATTGACCGAGGATGCATTTAATTCCCTGCCTTCTCTCTACAAAAGTGCAAGTTATCGCACGTTCTCAATAACTCACGCGCGAATGTGTAACGTTTCACATTTCACGCGCACTCATCGTGTGGATGAGAATTAAAGAGCGATTTTCACCTTTTCAAATTCGAACAATCTCAACCGTTCGAAAACTCTACATATACGGCATGCAGTTTTCTCTCAAAAACTTACTTACTTTTTTCATCTTCTTCGCAAAAACCTAATTTTTCTTTCTGCAAAAACTGAACTACCGTCGTCGTGTTCTTCGCTTTTCTACATTCTCACTATCTGCATCAAATCACTCTCCGTGGTTTGTACTCTTTTCACCGATTATGTTTTATATTTCTGTCAAGTTCTTCATTGTCTTTAATTTCTAATCTTTCTCGAAAAACTTGCAGAAAAACACAACAATGGCAGAAAAGGTTTCTACCTCCGGCCGAAAGGAAATGCAGTGGTCGGAAATCGAGGTCTATCTGACCGCTCGTATCAAGTACGAGCCCTACATGGTGCGCAAAAACTACGGTTTTCGCGATCTAGACTCCATGTTCGCCCTGGTGGAGAGATGCTTCCCATTCCATCAAATTATCTCTCACCGGCCGGCGAAGAGTCTGCCCAGGATGGTATGTGCCTTCTTCTACAACTGGAACGAGGGCGAGTCCGTGTCTTCCCACACAGTCTCCCTCGGAACCCAGAAATCCATGGTCACCATCAACATTCTTGATGCGGTGAAGGGTGCCTTCGGTATTGGTGACGGAGGGTCGATGCAAATCTCGGAGATTTCTCAAGACCAACTGCAGCAGGTTGCAGATCGGGTCTTGATTGAGCAGAGGCAGTTCGTTCCAGTGGCCTTTAAAAGGAACGAGCTGCGCCCCAAATTCCGCCTCCTAATGGACTTCATCCAAAAGTGCTTTCTAGGGCACGTCGGGAATTACGACCAGGTCACCCCGTTCAAATTTCAGATTTTGACAGCCGTAATTCTCGATCTACCGATTAGTTGGGCAAAATTGATGGTCTCGCTGCTCTGGGAGGAGGCCAGACAGATCGTCTGCGAGACGGAGGGAGAGGCCGTTGTGAAAGTGTCTCTTCACAACCAGAAAAGGCCGATGCGCCTTGGGTCGAAGGCCACCTGTATTATCATTTCTTACTTCAAGAATAAGAAATGGTCCAATGATCCGGCCTTTCCCTCCCTATTTATTCCAAAAGATCTCCATCAGCTGGAGATGGCGATTGGGGTGGCACCGCAAATCTATTACAACTCCCCAGACTCTGTCAGGGAGCATCTCGCCAGAACCGGGCAATCCAAGGTCGGATGGAGGATCCCAGATCGACCCGTCCAAAAGAAGAGGAAGGCCGATGTCGACCTGGTTCCCGCTCGCCCTGCCAAGAAGGCTCTTCCTGTAAAGAAGACCCCTCCACGGAGGACGCAGTTGATAGGGTGTATTTTTACCCTATCATCTAAGTGTTATATTATCGTTTTCTTGTCGTATTTTGATAGTTTAGCTCATGATTTATATTGTTTATGTTATTTCGAGCTAGATTACGCTTTTGGGTTGTTTTGAGTGTTTTTAGGGCTTTTGAGTCGAGAAAACCCAAGATAAGACAAGAGGCGATGAAACCAAGGAAGAGATGAAGTATTGATCCCAAGTTCTGACTTTTCACGATTTTGTAAAGAGTTATTCTGGAAAAGTGGAAGCATAGTATTGAAGAGGGGTTCAATAGGAGCACGTAGGCGAAAACGGAGGTCAATTCGGAGCTCGGATGAGGAAGATATGACCGAAACAAGAAAGTTGCGCAGAACCCTCTCGACCCTCTCGACCCACCTCTCGATCGAGAGAGGTGTCGAGAGGTGCCTCCTGTTTTCCAGACGGGATTTTCTCTAAAAGGCTATTTTTGACTTTTTCTTGGTTTCCTTGTACAATTAGGTATAGGATGTAAACTTCTACCCTATAAATACCTCTAAACCTATCATTGTAAAAAAGTTCCTCCACTCTCCTACATTCTTTAGATTAGTTTTTATTCTTTTCTCCATACTTTTAGATTAGGTTTTCTTAGATCTAGATTTATTTTATGTATGAAGACAATTGAAGATTGAAGATTCATCAAGATTCAAGAGTTTTTCTATCCCTTTCTTTTTACTTTATGCTTTTAATTATGTTTATTCTTCCTTCTACCTTTCTTTTAATTATGTCTAGCTATTTTTTATTAGTTGATTTTAGGGATTGAATGCCTAATTGAATTTATGTGAGTATTTTTGTTTGCAATTAGCCTTTCAATCTAGATGCATGTTTTCATGGTGCTTATTCTCATGCATGAGTAATTGATCACTAATTGTGTATGCATAGTTATGTTTATATGCCTTGATAGGATATTGCATAATAGATCTCATGAATACATGGTATGATGATTTGATTTGTCTTAATTGAAATTGAATTATCATATGTTTGCATATAGTCAATTTAGGTGTCATAATTGAACCTAGTTGATTATATCATTGATACTTGTTCTCTTTTGCACTTAGTTTGATATTTATGCGTCCGAAAGGATATTAGGATCATATTAGGTGACGACTTGCATTACCTTAATCGGAGTGTTAGGTTATTTTCATGTATCATGTCTAGATTGGATTAAATTGGTTAATTGTACTCATTAATTGCTTGCATATATTTGGTTAGGTAGGCTTCCCTAGAATCAACCTTGTTTCCTTATTTGATTTATTTATTTCCTTATTTGCTTATTTTCCTTATTTGTTTAATTGTTTATTTATTTGTTTTCTTATTTGTGTTCTCTTTTATTTATTTTATTTATTTGCCTAGGATTATAATACCACATTCTTATTTTCTTAATTGCTTAGACATCAGTTTAATTCTAGAGTAGAGGTACTTTGTGTGATTTCGATATATCAATCCCTGTGGATACGATACTCGTACTTTCTTATACTATACCTATTTTTGTGTGGTAGAAAATAGTGCGATTAAATTTTGGCGCCGTTGCCGGGGATTGATTAGATTTCACATAGATATTTTGAAATAGGATTAATAGGTGATTTAGGCGTTTATTTTTCTGTTTTTTTTTTTTTGTTTTAAAACTAACCGTTTCCTTTCTTTGTCGAGGACTAAATTCTTATGGCGGACTCGGTAGTGAAAAAGACTCTCAACGATCGGTTCAAGCCGGTTGTTGATCAATTCCAGAATGGAGGATGGGGGACTGTTGAGGCTACCGATTACGAGATCAAGGCTTCCCTCATCAACATGGAGCAAGCAAATCAATATGGAGGCACACCGATGGAGGATCCTAATGCTCACCTGAAGCAATTTCTCAACATCTGTGCAACCTACACGGCAAATGGAGTGCCTGCAGACTACATCAAGCTCAGTCTCTTCGAGTGGTCTCTCAAGGATGATGCTAGAGAGTGGCTTGAGGATATAGAGAATCGAGCTGAGATAAAGACATGGAGCGAGCTGTGCAAACTATTCTTAAATAAGTTCTTCCCACCTTCAAGGGCTCAGAGGCTTCTAAACGAGATCAACAAATTCCAACAATTTGAAGATGAGTACCTTTACGAAGCATGGGGGAGATTTAGAAAGATGCTTCGTGTATGCCCCAATCATGGTCTTGACAAGGGGGAACAAATTTTCCGCTTCCATCAAGGATTGAACAAGCAATGCAAGAAGGAGCTCGATTATGCGTCTAAAGGAGGATTCTTAAATAACGATGTAGAGACAGCTTGGGAGATTATCGAGCTCAACGTCAACGCAAGTTATGAGGAGGCTACCGATAGAAGAGTTGGGAGAAGGAAGCTTGCCGCCATTGGATCCCAAGCTTATGATGATTTGATGGAGAAATACACCAAGACGGCAACGGAGTTGGATGCTTTCAAGAAGACTTATGATCCCAACAATCGACGCCATCCAAACATATCCCCTGGCTTTCATGTGGAGAATGAAGTCGTCCAAGAGCCGAAGAAGGAACCTTCATTGGAGGAGTTGATTAAGAATCTCATATCAACGACGACAAATAAAATCGGAGCCTTGGAGTCAAGTGTTTCTAATATCGAGAATGCAGTCACAAATTTGACCAAGCACATGAATATGTTGGATGCTCGAGTTGATGAAGTAGCCAATGCTCAAGGAGGAGTCCATAAGCCCGACCATCAAGTTCATGTTATCGAGCTTCGGAGCGGTACTCGGTACACAAATTCATCCTTGGAAGCTGAGAAGAAAGGAGTCGGGAATTTCAAGAATGTGGTGCTCGAGGAAACAAGGATCCAAGAGCCGAGGCGAGGGCCTCTCGACACCTCTCTCGATCGAGAGGTCGATCGAGAGGTCCATACTGGAAGTCAGCATCCACCTCTCAACACCTCTCTCGATCGAGAGGAGGATCGAGAGGTCTACGACGAGGAGATTCAAATTGACCCTCTCGACACCTCTCTCGATCGAGAGGTCGATCGAGAGGTCAAAAACCGAGGTCAGAAGGGACCTCTCGACACCTCTCTCGATCGAGAGGGTGATCGAGAGGCTAAGCAGCCGCCCCAATTTCTGACGTACACTCCGAAGGCCCCTTTCCCACAACGCTTGAACAAGCCGAAGCAAGACGAGAAGTATCAACGGTTTTTGGAGATGCTTCAAAAGGTCAACATCAACATCCCGCTTCTAGATGCACTACGAGACATGCCCAATCACATGAAGTTCATCAAGGATGCGGTATCGGGAAAGAAGAAGTGGGGGAAGTTTGAGACGATCAATTTGACGGAGGAGTGTAGCGCGGTTCTACAAAAGAAGCTTCCATTAAAGCAAAAGGATCCCGGGAGGTTCACACTAGCATGCAAGATCGGAGATCAAGTGTTTAAGAATGTGCTATGCGATCTTGGTGCTAGCATCAATTTGATGCCCCTCTCTATTTTCAACCGGCTCAAGATTGGAAAGATGAAGCCGACAACTATCTCCCTACTTATGGCGGATCGATCAGTTTCTTATCCAAGGGGGATAGTTGAAGATGTGCTCGTACAAGTTCAGAATCTTGTTTTCCCGGCTGATTTTGTAGTGTTGGATATGCCCGAGGATGAGAATCAACCATTGATCTTAGGACGGCCATTTTTAGCTACGGGGAGAGCTTTGATCGATATTCAAGATGGAGATTTGACATTTAGAGTCAATGGAGAGGAATTGAAGATTTCCATCTATGAAGCAATGAAGAGACCCGATGATCATCGAGAGGATGTTTTTGCCGTTCAAGTCTTGAAACCACCTATACCGCCGGCACCGGATGGAGCTTGCGAGGAGATTCTCGAGTTCTTAAATCAGTTGGAAGCCATTCCACCATTGAACTTAGCCGAATTCAAGAGATCAATTGATGGAGCCATGAAGAAACTCGATGATGGGGGAGAGAAGAGCTTTCATTTTGATCCACCTTGAAAAGAGGTATCGTCGGGCTAAAGACGTAAAACGTAGCACTTGTTGGGAGGTAACCCAACTCTATCTTTAATTTTCAGTTTTCGTTTTATTTGTTTTCGTTTTTGTTTGAGACTTATCTTTTATTAAGCTTTTTATCCAAGAATTTTCGAAGCTTGTGAGTTGTAGGTTTTCTTGACGAGGTTTCGACTAAGAGGAGAAGATCGATAGTAAGCTAGCTTCGGTGAAAGGTACGCTCGTTAACTTATCCACTCCTTCTTTTTAAACTTATTCCTTCATCATGATTCGAAATAAGTTTGGGGGAGGGGGAAGTGTGGCTTTGTTAACTCGTTTACATGAGTTCTTGGATTGTAGCTTAATTTCTGGATATTTCATTAGTAGTTTTTATTTTAGTTAAGTCGAATAAGCATGTGATGATAGTGTTGTGAATTTGGCCGATGATAGTAATTTTGTTGATTTTTGGAGAAAAATTCATGATCTTTATTATGCATGGAACCTTGGCGAAGTGACGCAATTTGTTTGGTGAATTTGAATTATGTCATGAAGTCGGGAACTAGTTAGTTTGAGCCCGTGAGTTTTGAGCTATTGGTGCATATGGATGCCTATTTTCTTGATTGAGTGATCATGGATGCTTCATTGTTTCTAGAACTTGCCCTATTTCTCCGTCAAGACCTTAGTATATTTATGAACTAGGAGATGATCTTAGGCCATCTTTCTTTAGCCACATGATTCCTATACACTAACCTTGTTCATAATCCTTTGTTTACCCCTTTTGAGCCTTTATTAGCCGTTCTTTGTAAAACCGGATGATAGGAGGTTTGGATGGTTATGGGTATCCTTTGTTGTGGTTGGTGGTATGGAAGGAGTTGAAAAAAAAAATATATTTGTTGTGGTGTAGAAGGAGAAAAAGAAAAGAAAACTTAGATGCTTGTTAAAGTATAGTTAGCTATCCCTATAAGCTTAGAAAAATAGTTGTGAAAAGAAAAAAATAGAGCCTTTGTTCAACATTAGAAAGAACATTCATTAGATGAGCTCTAAGAAAAAAAAAAAGAGAAAAAGAAGAGAATGAGAATAAAAGCATAAGGGGATAGTTAACTTGAATTGTATTATGTGCATCTATGATATTGATGTTTTGTAGTTGGTATTGGATGGTAGAAGATGGAGTAAAAATCCGTACTTTGGTTGGAGTTGGAAACAAGTTGATGATTTGGAGTATTTTGAGTCACTTAGCCTATATATTCCCTACCTTAACTAATGTCCTTACATTACAAGCTTTTATAAAGTCCTTCTTGATCCTAGTTTATGAGTATTACATTAGGTGGAGATGTTGAGAAAGGGGGCAAGCCTATGGTAAACATGTTGCATTGCATTGATATTGAGTGAACCCTATGATGTGCATTATCTTATACATCTTTTCTTTGAGAGAGTTGAGTGTTCACTTACATATAATTTCACATGTTTGAGAGTGTTCTTTGATTGAATAGCATGATTTGGATTTATTGAATAGGTTGTGTTATTGATGCTAAGGTTGTATGCATAGTCTTGATCATGATCATGAGCTTGTTTTTGAAAAAAGTTTTGAGGCCTACATAGTTCACAATGCTTGAGTCTATTGTTTATTTCGTTTTTATTATTGTTCGGGACGAACAATGTTTAAGTTTGGGGGATTTTGATAGGGTGTATTTTTACCCTATCATCTAAGTGTTATATTATCGTTTTCTTGTTGTATTTTGATAGTTTAGCTCATGATTTATATTTTTTATGTTATTTCGAGCTAGATTACGCTTTTGGGTTGTTTTGAGTGTTTTTAGGGCTTTTGAGTCGAGAAAACCCAAGATAAGACAAGAGGCGATGAAACCAAGGAAGAGATGAAGTATTGATCCCAAGTTCTGACTTTTCACGATTTTGTAAAGAGTTATTCTGGAAAAGTGGAAGCATAGTATTGAAGAGGGGTTCAATAGGAGCACGTAGGCGAAAACGGAGGTCAATTCGGAGCTCGGATGAGGAAGATATGACCGAAACAAGAAAGTTGCGCAGAACCCTCTCGACCCTCTCGACCCACCTCTCGATCGAGAGAGGTGTCGAGAGGTGCCTCCTGTTTTCCAGACGGGATTTTCTCTAAAAGGCTATTTTTGACTTTTTTTCTTGGTTTCCTTGTACAATTAGGTATAGGATGTAAACTTCTACCCTATAAATACCTCTAAACCTATCATTGTAAAAAAGTTCCTCCACTCTCCTACATTCTTTAGATTAGTTTTTATTCTTTTCTCCATACTTTTAGATTAGGTTTTCTTAGATCTAGATTTATTTTATGTATGAAGACAATTGAAGATTGAAGATTCATCAAGATTCAAGAGTTTTTCTATCCCTTTCTTTTTACTTTATGCTTTTAATTATGTTTATTCTTCCTTCTACCTTTCTTTTAATTATGTCTAGCTATTTTTTATTAGTTGATTTTAGGGATTGAATGCCTAATTGAATTTATGTGAGTATTTTTGTTTGCAATTAGCCTTTCAATCTAGATGCATGTTTTCATGGTGCTTATTCTCATGCATGAGTAATTGATCACTAATTGTGTATGCATAGTTATGTTTATATGCCTTGATAGGATATTGCATAATAGATCTCATGAATACATGGTATGATGATTTGATTTGTCTTAATTGAAATTGAATTATCATATGTTTGCATATAGTCAATTTAGGTGTCATAATTGAACCTAGTTGATTATATCATTGATACTTGTTCTCTTTTGCACTTAGTTTGATATTTATGCGTCCGAAAGGATATTAGGATCATATTAGGTGACGACTTGCATTACCTTAATCGGAGTGTTAGGTTATTTTCATGTATCATGTCTAGATTGGATTAAATTGGTTAATTGTACTCATTAATTGCTTGCATATATTTGGTTAGGTAGGCTTCCCTAGAATCAACCTTGTTTCCTTATTTGATTTATTTATTTCCTTATTTGCTTATTTTCCTTATTTGTTTAATTGTTTATTTATTTGTTTTCTTATTTGTGTTCTCTTTTATTTATTTTATTTATTTGCCTAGGATTATAATACCACATTCTTATTTTCTTAATTGCTTAGACATCAGTTTAATTATAGAGTAGAGGTACTTTGTGTGATTTCGATATATCAATCCCTGTGGATACGATACTCGTACTTTCTTATACTATACCTATTTTTGTGTGGTAGAAAATAGTGCGATTAAATTTTGGCGCCGTTGCCGGGGATTGATTAGATTTCACATAGATATTTTGAAATAGGATTAATAGGTGATTTAGGCGTTTATTTTTCTGTTTTTTTTTTTTTGTTTTAAAACTAACCGTTTCCTTTCTTTGTCGAGGACTAAATTCTTATGGCGGACTCGGTAGTGAAAAAGACTCTCAACGATCGGTTCAAGCCGGTTGTTGATCAATTCCAGAATGGAGGATGGGGGACTGTTGAGGCTACCGATTACGAGATCAAGGCTTCCCTCATCAACATGGAGCAAGCAAATCAATATGGAGGCACACCGATGGAGGATCCTAATGCTCACCTGAAGCAATTTCTCAACATCTGTGCAACCTACAAGGCAAATGGAGTGCCTGCAGACTACATCAAGCTCAGTCTCTTCGAGTGGTCTCTCAAGGATGATGCTAGAGAGTGGCTTGAGGATATAGAGAATCGAGCTGAGATAAAGACATGGAGCGAGCTGTGCAAACTATTCTTAAATAAGTTCTTCCCACCTTCAAGGGCTCAGAGGCTTCTAAACGAGATCAACAAATTCCAACAATTTGAAGATGAGTACCTTTACGAAGCATGGGGGAGATTTAGAAAGATGCTTCGTGTATGCCCCAATCATGGTCTTGACAAGGGGGAACAAATTTTCCGCTTCCATCAAGGATTGAACAAGCAATGCAAGAAGGAGCTCGATTATGCGTCTAAAGGAGGATTCTTAAATAACGATGTAGAGACAGCTTGGGAGATTATCGAGCTCAACGTCAACGCAAGTTATGAGGAGGCTACCGATAGAAGAGTTGGGAGAAGGAAGCTTGCCGCCATTGGATCCCAAGCTTATGATGATTTGATGGAGAAATACACCAAGACGGCAACGGAGTTGGATGCTTTCAAGAAGACTTATGATCCCAACAATCGACGCCATCCAAACATATCCCCTGGCTTTCATGTGGAGAATGAAGTCGTCCAAGAGCCGAAGAAGGAACCTTCATTGGAGGAGTTGATTAAGAATCTCATATCAACGACGACAAATAAAATCGGAGCCTTGGAGTCAAGTGTTTCTAATATCGAGAATGCAGTCACAAATTTGACCAAGCACATGAATATGTTGGATGCTCGAGTTGATGAAGTAGCCAATGCTCAAGGAGGAGTCCATAAGCCCGACCATCAAGTTCATGTTATCGAGCTTCGGAGCGGTACTCGGTACACAAATTCATCCTTGGAAGCTGAGAAGAAAGGAGTCGGGAATTTCAAGAATGTGGTGCTCGAGGAAACAAGGATCCAAGAGCCGAGGCGAGGGCCTCTCGACACCTCTCTCGATCGAGAGGTCGATCGAGAGGTCCATACTGGAAGTCAGCATCCACCTCTCAACACCTCTCTCGATCGAGAGGAGGATCGAGAGGTCTACGACGAGGAGATTCAAATTGACCCTCTCGACACCTCTCTCGATCGAGAGGTCGATCGAGAGGTCAAAAACCGAGGTCAGAAGGGACCTCTCGACACCTCTCTCGATCGAGAGGGTGATCGAGAGGCTAAGCAGCCGCCCCAATTTCTGACGTACACTCCGAAGGCCCCTTTCCCACAACGCTTGAACAAGCCGAAGCAAGACGAGAAGTATCAACGGTTTTTGGAGATGCTTCAAAAGGTCAACATCAACATCCCGCTTCTAGATGCACTACGAGACATGCCCAATCACATGAAGTTCATCAAGGATGCGGTATCGGGAAAGAAGAAGTGGGGGAAGTTTGAGACGATCAATTTGACGGAGGAGTGTAGCGCGGTTCTACAAAAGAAGCTTCCATTAAAGCAAAAGGATCCCGGGAGGTTCACACTAGCATGCAAGATCGGAGATCAAGTGTTTAAGAATGTGCTATGCGATCTTGGTGCTAGCATCAATTTGATGCCCCTCTCTATTTTCAACCGGCTCAAGATTGGAAAGATGAAGCCGACAACTATCTCCCTACTTATGGCGGATCGATCAGTTTCTTATCCAAGGGGGATAGTTGAAGATGTGCTCGTACAAGTTCAGAATCTTGTTTTCCCGGCTGATTTTGTAGTGTTGGATATGCCCGAGGATGAGAATCAACCATTGATCTTAGGACGGCCATTTTTAGCTACGGGGAGAGCTTTGATCGATATTCAAGATGGAGATTTGACATTTAGAGTCAATGGAGAGGAATTGAAGATTTCCATCTATGAAGCAATGAAGAGACCCGATGATCATCGAGAGGATGTTTTTGCCGTTCAAGTCTTGAAACCACCTATACCGCCGGCACCGGATGGAGCTTGCGAGGAGATTCTCGAGTTCTTAAATCAGTTGGAAGCCATTCCACCATTGAACTTAGCCGAATTCAAGAGATCAATTGATGGAGCCATGAAGAAACTCGATGATGGGGGAGAGAAGAGCTTTCATTTTGATCCACCTTGAAAAGAGGTATCGTCGGGCTAAAGACGTAAAACGTAGCACTTGTTGGGAGGTAACCCAACTCTATCTTTAATTTTCAGTTTTCGTTTTATTTGTTTTCGTTTTTGTTTGAGACTTATCTTTTATTAAGCTTTTTATCCAAGAATTTTCGAAGCTTGTGAGTTGTAGGTTTTCTTGACGAGGTTTCGACTAAGAGGAGAAGATCGATAGTAAGCTAGCTTCGGTGAAAGGTACGCTCGTTAACTTATCCACTCCTTCTTTTTAAACTTATTCCTTCATCATGATTCGAAATAAGTTTGGGGGAGGGGGAAGTGTGGCTTTGTTAACTCGTTTACATGAGTTCTTGGATTGTAGCTTAATTTCTGGATATTTCATTAGTAGTTTTTATTTTAGTTAAGTCGAATAAGCATGTGATGATAGTGTTGTGAATTTGGCCGATGATAGTAATTTTGTTGATTTTTGGAGAAAAATTCATGATCTTTATTATGCATGGAACCTTGGCGAAGTGACGCAATTTGTTTGGTGAATTTGAATTATGTCATGAAGTCGGGAACTAGTTAGTTTGAGCCCGTGAGTTTTGAGCTATTGGTGCATATGGATGCCTATTTTCTTGATTGAGTGATCATGGATGCTTCATTGTTTCTAGAACTTGCCCTATTTCTCCGTCAAGACCTTAGTATATTTATGAACTAGGAGATGATCTTAGGCCATCTTTCTTTAGCCACATGATTCCTATACACTAACCTTGTTCATAATCCTTTGTTTACCCCTTTTGAGCCTTTATTAGCCGTTCTTTGTAAAACCGGATGATAGGAGGTTTGGATGGTTATGGGTATCCTTTGTTGTGGTTGGTGGTATGGAAGGAGTTGAAAAAAAAAATATATTTGTTGTGGTGTAGAAGGAGAAAAAGAAAAGAAAACTTAGATGCTTGTTAAAGTATAGTTAGCTATCCCTATAAGCTTAGAAAAATAGTTGTGAAAAGAAAAAAATAGAGCCTTTGTTCAACATTAGAAAGAACATTCATTAGATGAGCTCTAAGAAAAAAAAAAAGAGAAAAAGAAGAGAATGAGAATAAAAGCATAAGGGGATAGTTAACTTGAATTGTATTATGTGCATCTATGATATTGATGTTTTGTAGTTGGTATTGGATGGTAGAAGATGGAGTAAAAATCCGTACTTTGGTTGGAGTTGGAAACAAGTTGATGATTTGGAGTATTTTGAGTCACTTAGCCTATATATTCCCTACCTTAACTAATGTCCTTACATTACAAGCTTTTATAAAGTCCTTCTTGATCCTAGTTTATGAGTATTACATTAGGTGGAGATGTTGAGAAAGGGGGCAAGCCTATGGTAAACATGTTGCATTGCATTGATATTGAGTGAACCCTATGATGTGCATTATCTTATACATCTTTTCTTTGAGAGAGTTGAGTGTTCACTTACATATAATTTCACATGTTTGAGAGTGTTCTTTGATTGAATAGCATGATTTGGATTTATTGAATAGGTTGTGTTATTGATGCTAAGGTTGTATGCATAGTCTTGATCATGATCATGAGCTTGTTTTTGAAAAAAGTTTTGAGGCCTACATAGTTCACAATGCTTGAGTCTATTGTTTATTTCGTTTTTATTATTGTTCGGGACGAACAATGTTTAAGTTTGGGGGATTTTGATAGGGTGTATTTTTACCCTATCATCTAAGTGTTATATTATCGTTTTCTTGTCGTATTTTGATAGTTTAGCTCATGATTTATATTGTTTATGTTATTTCGAGCTAGATTACGCTTTTGGGTTGTTTTGAGTGTTTTTAGGGCTTTTGAGTCGAGAAAACCCAAGATAAGACAAGAGGCGATGAAACCAAGGAAGAGATGAAGTATTGATCCCAAGTTCTGACTTTTCACGATTTTGTAAAGAGTTATTCTGGAAAAGTGGAAGCATAGTATTGAAGAGGGGTTCAATAGGAGCACGTAGGCGAAAACGGAGGTCAATTCGGAGCTCGGATGAGGAAGATATGACCGAAACAAGAAAGTTGCGCAGAACCCTCTCGACCCTCTCGACCCACCTCTCGATCGAGAGAGGTGTCGAGAGGTGCCTCCTGTTTTCCAGACGGGATTTTCTCTAAAAGGCTATTTTTGACTTTTTCTTGGTTTCCTTGTACAATTAGGTATAGGATGTAAACTTCTACCCTATAAATACCTCTAAACCTATCATTGTAAAAAAGTTCCTCCACTCTCCTACATTCTTTAGATTAGTTTTTATTCTTTTCTCCATACTTTTAGATTAGGTTTTCTTAGATCTAGATTTATTTTATGTATGAAGACAATTGAAGATTGAAGATTCATCAAGATTCAAGAGTTTTTCTATCCCTTTCTTTTTACTTTATGCTTTTAATTATGTTTATTCTTCCTTCTACCTTTCTTTTAATTATGTCTAGCTATTTTTTATTAGTTGATTTTAGGGATTGAATGCCTAATTGAATTTATGTGAGTATTTTTGTTTGCAATTAGCCTTTCAATCTAGATGCATGTTTTCATGGTGCTTATTCTCATGCATGAGTAATTGATCACTAATTGTGTATGCATAGTTATGTTTATATGCCTTGATAGGATATTGCATAATAGATCTCATGAATACATGGTATGATGATTTGATTTGTCTTAATTGAAATTGAATTATCATATGTTTGCATATAGTCAATTTAGGTGTCATAATTGAACCTAGTTGATTATATCATTGATACTTGTTCTCTTTTGCACTTAGTTTGATATTTATGCGTCCGAAAGGATATTAGGATCATATTAGGTGACGACTTGCATTACCTTAATCGGAGTGTTAGGTTATTTTCATGTATCATGTCTAGATTGGATTAAATTGGTTAATTGTACTCATTAATTGCTTGCATATATTTGGTTAGGTAGGCTTCCCTAGAATCAACCTTGTTTCCTTATTTGATTTATTTATTTCCTTATTTGCTTATTTTCCTTATTTGTTTAATTGTTTATTTATTTGTTTTCTTATTTGTGTTCTCTTTTATTTATTTTATTTATTTGCCTAGGATTATAATACCACATTCTTATTTTCTTAATTGCTTAGACATCAGTTTAATTCTAGAGTAGAGGTACTTTGTGTGATTTCGATATATCAATCCCTGTGGATACGATACTCGTACTTTCTTATACTATACCTATTTTTGTGTGGTAGAAAATAGTGCGATTAAATTTTGGCGCCGTTGCCGGGGATTGATTAGATTTCACATAGATATTTTGAAATAGGATTAATAGGTGATTTAGGCGTTTATTTTTCTGTTTTTTTTTTTTTTGTTTTAAAACTAACCGTTTCCTTTCTTTGTCGAGGACTAAATTCTTATGGCGGACTCGGTAGTGAAAAAGACTCTCAACGATCGGTTCAAGCCGGCTGTTGATCAATTCCAGAATGGAGGATGGGGGACTGTTGAGGCTACCGATTACGAGATCAAGGCTTCCCTCATCAACATGGAGCAAGCAAATCAATATGGAGGCACACCGATGGAGGATCCTAATGCTCACCTGAAGCAATTTCTCAACATCTGTGCAACCTACAAGGCAAATGGAGTGCCTGCAGACTACATCAAGCTCAGTCTCTTCGAGTGGTCTCTCAAGGATGATGCTAGAGAGTGGCTTGAGGATATAGAGAATCGAGCTGAGATAAAGACATGGAGCGAGCTGTGCAAACTATTCTTAAATAAGTTCTTCCCACCTTCAAGGGCTCAGAGGCTTCTAAACGAGATCAACAAATTCCAACAATTTGAAGATGAGTACCTTTACGAAGCATGGGGGAGATTCAGAAAGATGCTTCGTGTATGCCCCAATCATGGTCTTGACAAGGGGGAACAAATTTTCCGCTTCCATCAAGGATTGAACAAGCAATGCAAGAAGGAGCTCGATTATGCGTCTAAAGGAGGATTCTTAAATAACGATGTAGAGACAGCTTGGGAGATTATCGAGCTCAACGTCAACGCAAGTTATGAGGAGGCTACCGATAGAAGAGTTGGGAGAAGGAAGCTTGCCGCCATTGGATCCCAAGCTTATGATGATTTGATGGAGAAATACACCAAGACGGCAACGGAGTTGGATGCTTTCAAGAAGACTTATGATCCCAACAATCGACGCCATCCAAACATATCCCCTGGCTTTCATGTGGAGAATGAAGTCGTCCAAGAGCCGAAGAAGGAACCTTCATTGGAGGAGTTGATTAAGAATCTCATATCAACGACGACAAATAAAATCGGAGCCTTGGAGTCAAGTGTTTCTAATATCGAGAATGCAGTCACAAATTTGACCAAGCACATGAATATGTTGGATGCTCGAGTTGATGAAGTAGCCAATGCTCAAGGAGGAGTCCATAAGCCCGACCATCAAGTTCATGTTATCGAGCTTCGGAGCGGTACTCGGTACACAAATTCATCCTTGGAAGCTGAGAAGAAAGGAGTCGGGAATTTCAAGAATGTGGTGCTCGAGGAAACAAGGATCCAAGAGCCGAGGCGAGGGCCTCTCGACACCTCTCTCGATCGAGAGGTCGATCGAGAGGTCCATACTGGAAGTCAGCATCCACCTCTCAACACCTCTCTCGATCGAGAGGAGGATCGAGAGGTCTACGACGAGGAGATTCAAATTGACCCTCTCGACACCTCTCTCGATCGAGAGGTCGATCGAGAGGTCAAAAACCGAGGTCAGAAGGGACCTCTCGACACCTCTCTCGATCGAGAGGGTGATCGAGAGGCTAAGCAGCCGCCCCAATTTCTGACGTACACTCCGAAGGCCCCTTTCCCACAACGCTTGAACAAGCCGAAGCAAGACGAGAAGTATCAACGGTTTTTGGAGATGCTTCAAAAGGTCAACATCAACATCCCGCTTCTAGATGCACTACGAGACATGCCCAATCACATGAAGTTCATCAAGGATGCGGTATCGGGAAAGAAGAAGTGGGGGAAGTTTGAGACGATCAATTTGACGGAGGAGTGTAGCGCGGTTCTACAAAAGAAGCTTCCATTAAAGCAAAAGGATCCCGGGAGGTTCACACTAGCATGCAAGATCGGAGATCAAGTGTTTAAGAATGTGCTATGCGATCTTGGTGCTAGCATCAATTTGATGCCCCTCTCTATTTTCAACCGGCTCAAGATTGGAAAGATGAAGCCGACAACTATCTCCCTACTTATGGCGGATCGATCAGTTTCTTATCCAAGGGGGATAGTTGAAGATGTGCTCGTACAAGTTCAGAATCTTGTTTTCCCGGCTGATTTTGTAGTGTTGGATATGCCCGAGGATGAGAATCAACCATTGATCTTAGGACGGCCATTTTTAGCTACGGGGAGAGCTTTGATCGATATTCAAGATGGAGATTTGACATTTAGAGTCAATGGAGAGGAATTGAAGATTTCCATCTATGAAGCAATGAAGAGACCCGATGATCATCGAGAGGACGTTTTTGCCGTTCAAGTCTTGAAACCACCTATACCGCCGGCACCGGATGGAGCTTGCGAGGAGATTCTCGAGTTCTTAAATCAGTTGGAAGCCATTCCACCATTGAAGTTAGCCGAATTCAAGAGATCAATTGATGGAGCCATGAAGAAACTCGATGATGGGGGAGAGAAGAGCTATCATTTTGATCCACCTTGAAAAGAGGTATCGTCGGGCTAAAGACGTAAAACGTAGCACTTGTTGGGAGGTAACCCAACTCTATCTTTAATTTTCAGTTTTCGTTTTATTTGTTTTCGTTTTTGTTTGAGACTTATCTTTTATTAAGCTTTTTATCCAAGAATTTTCGAAGCTTGTGAGTTGTAGGTTTTCTTGACGAGGTTTCGACTAAGAGGAGAAGATCGATAGTAAGCTAGCTTCGGCGAAAGGTACGCTCGTTAACTTATCCACTCCTTCTTTTTAAACTTATTCCTTCATCATGATTCGAAATAAGTTTGGGGGAGGGGGAAGTGTGGCTTTGTTAATTCGTTTACATGAGTTCTTGGATTGTAGCTTAATTTCTGGATATTTCATTAGTAGTTTTTATTTTAGTTGAGTCGAATAAGCATGTGATGATAGTGTTGTGAATTTGGCCGATGATAGTAATTTTGTTGATTTTTGGAGAAAAATTCATGATCTTTATTATGCATGGAACCTTGGCGAAGCGACGCAATTTGTTTGGTGAATTTGAATTATGTCATGAAGTCGGGAACTAGTTAGTTTGAGCCCGTGAGTTTTGAGCTATTGGTGCATATGGATGCCTATTTTCTTGATTGAGTGATCATGGATGCTTCATTGTTTCTAGAACTTGCCCTATTTCTCCGTCAAGACCTTAGTATATTTATGAACTAGGAGATGATCTTAGGCCATCTTTCTTTAGCCACATGATTCCTATACACTAACCTTGTTCATAATCCTTTGTTTACCCCTTTTGAGCCTTTATTAGCCGTTCTTTGTAAAACCGGATGATAGGAGGTTTGGATGGTTATGGGTATCCTTTGTTGTGGTTGGTGGTATGGAAGGAGTTGAAAAAAAAAATATATTTGTTGTGGTGTAGAAGGAGAAAAAGAAAAGAAAACTTAGATGCTTGTTAAAGTATAGTTAGCTATCCCTATAAGCTTAGAAAAATAGTTGTGAAAAGAAAAAAATAGAGCCTTTGTTCAACATTAGAAAGAACATTCATTAGATGAGCTCTAAGAAAAAAAAAAGAGAAAAAGAAGAGAATGAGAATAAAAGCATAAGGGGATAGTTAACTTGAATTGTATTATGTGCATCTATGATATTGATGTTTTGTAGTTGGTATTGGATGGTAGAAGATGGAGTAAAAATCCGTACTTTGGTTGGAGTTGGAAACAAGTTGATGATTTGGAGTATTTTGAGTCACTTAGCCTATATATTCCCTACCTTAACTAATGTCCTTACATTACAAGCTTTTATAAAGTCCTTCTTGATCCTAGTTTATGAGTATTACATTAGGTGGAGATGTTGAGAAAGGGGGCAAGCCTATGGTAAACATGTTGCATTGCATTGATATTGAGTGAACCCTATGATGTGCATTATCTTATACATCTTTTCTTTGAGAGAGTTGAGTGTTCACTTACATATAATTTCACATGTTTGAGAGTGTTCTTTGATTGAATAGCATGATTTGGATTTATTGAATAGGTTGTGTTATTGATGCTAAGGTTGTATGCATAGTCTTGATCATGATCATGAGCTTGTTTTTGAAAAAAGTTTTGAGGCCTACATAGTTCACAATGCTTGAGTCTATTGTTTATTTCGTTTTTATTATTGTTCGGGACGAACAATGTTTAAGTTTGGGGGATTTTGATAGGGTGTATTTTTACCCTATCATCTAAGTGTTATATTATCGTTTTCTTGTCGTATTTTGATAGTTTAGCTCATGATTTATATTGTTTATGTTATTTCGAGCTAGATTACGCTTTTGGGTTGTTTTGAGTGTTTTTAGGGCTTTTGAGTCGAGAAAACCCAAGATAAGACAAGAGGCGATGAAACCAAGGAAGAGATGAAGTATTGATCCCAAGTTCTGACTTTTCACGATTTTGTAAAGAGTTATTCTGGAAAAGTGGAAGCATAGTATTGAAGAGGGGTTCAATAGGAGCACGTAGGCGAAAACGGAGGTCAATTCGGAGCTCGGATGAGGAAGATATGACCGAAACAAGAAAGTTGCGCAGAACCCTCTCGACCCTCTCGACCCACCTCTCGATCGAGAGAGGTGTCGAGAGGTGCCTCCTGTTTTCCAGACGGGATTTTCTCTAAAAGGCTATTTTTGACTTTTTTTCTTGGTTTCCTTGTACAATTAGGTATAGGATGTAAACTTCTACCCTATAAATACCTCTAAACCTATCATTGTAAAAAAGTTCCTCCACTCTCCTACATTCTTTAGATTAGTTTTTATTCTTTTCTCCATACTTTTAGATTAGGTTTTCTTAGATCTAGATTTATTTTATGTATGAAGACAATTGAAGATTGAAGATTCATCAAGATTCAAGAGTTTTTCTATCCCTTTCTTTTTACTTTATGCTTTTAATTATGTTTATTCTTCCTTCTACCTTTCTTTTAATTATGTCTAGCTATTTTTTATTAGTTGATTTTAGGGATTGAATGCCTAATTGAATTTATGTGAGTATTTTTGTTTGCAATTAGCCTTTCAATCTAGATGCATGTTTTCATGGTGCTTATTCTCATGCATGATTAATTGATCACTAATTGTGTATGCATAGTTATGTTTATATGCCTTGATAGGATATTGCATAATAGATCTCATGAATACATGGTATGATGATTTGATTTGTCTTAATTGAAATTGAATTATCATATGTTTGCATATAGTCAATTTAGGTGTCATAATTGAACCTAGTTGATTATATCATTGATACTTGTTCTCTTTTGCACTTAGTTTGATATTTATGCGTCCGAAAGGATATTAGGATCATATTAGGTGACGACTTGCATTACCTTAATCGGAGTGTTAGGTTATTTTCATGTATCATGTCTAGATTGGATTAAATTGGTTAATTGTACTCATTAATTGCTTGCATATATTTGGTTAGGTAGGCTTCCCTAGAATCAACCTTGTTTCCTTATTTGATTTATTTATTTCCTTATTTGCTTATTTTCCTTATTTGTTTAATTGTTTATTTATTTGTTTTCTTATTTGTGTTCTCTTTTATTTATTTTATTTATTTGCCTAGGATTATAATACCACATTCTTATTTTCTTAATTGCTTAGACATCAGTTTAATTCTAGAGTAGAGGTACTTTGTGTGATTTCGATATATCAATCCCTGTGGATACGATACTCGTACTTTCTTATACTATACCTATTTTTGTGTGGTAGAAAATAGTGCGATTAAATTTTGGCGCCGTTGCCGGGGATTGATTAGATTTCACATAGATATTTTGAAATAGGATTAATAGGTGATTTAGGCGTTTATTTTTCTGTTTTTTTTTTTTTTGTTTTAAAACTAACCGTTTCCTTTCTTTGTCGAGGACTAAATTCTTATGGCGGACTCGGTAGTGAAAAAGACTCTCAACGATCGGTTCAAGCCGGCTGTTGATCAATTCCAGAATGGAGGATGGGGGACTGTTGAGGCTACCGATTACGAGATCAAGGCTTCCCTCATCAACATGGAGCAAGCAAATCAATATGGAGGCACACCGATGGAGGATCCTAATGCTCACCTGAAGCAATTTCTCAACATCTGTGCAACCTACAAGGCAAATGGAGTGCCTGCAGACTACATCAAGCTCAGTCTCTTCGAGTGGTCTCTCAAGGATGATGCTAGAGAGTGGCTTGAGGATATAGAGAATCGAGCTGAGATAAAGACATGGAGCGAGCTGTGCAAACTATTCTTAAATAAGTTCTTCCCACCTTCAAGGGCTCAGAGGCTTCTAAACGAGATCAACAAATTCCAACAATTTGAAGATGAGTACCTTTACGAAGCATGGGGGAGATTCAGAAAGATGCTTCGTGTATGCCCCAATCATGGTCTTGACAAGGGGGAACAAATTTTCCGCTTCCATCAAGGATTGAACAAGCAATGCAAGAAGGAGCTCGATTATGCGTCTAAAGGAGGATTCTTAAATAACGATGTAGAGACAGCTTGGGAGATTATCGAGCTCAACGTCAACGCAAGTTATGAGGAGGCTACCGATAGAAGAGTTGGGAGAAGGAAGCTTGCCGCCATTGGATCCCAAGCTTATGATGATTTGATGGAGAAATACACCAAGACGGCAACGGAGTTGGATGCTTTCAAGAAGACTTATGATCCCAACAATCGACGCCATCCAAACATATCCCCTGGCTTTCATGTGGAGAATGAAGTCGTCCAAGAGCCGAAGAAGGAACCTTCATTGGAGGAGTTGATTAAGAATCTCATATCAACGACGACAAATAAAATCGGAGCCTTGGAGTCAAGTGTTTCTAATATCGAGAATGCAGTCACAAATTTGACCAAGCACATGAATATGTTGGATGCTCGAGTTGATGAAGTAGCCAATGCTCAAGGAGGAGTCCATAAGCCCGACCATCAAGTTCATGTTATCGAGCTTCGGAGCGGTACTCGGTACACAAATTCATCCTTGGAAGCTGAGAAGAAAGGAGTCGGGAATTTCAAGAATGTGGTGCTCGAGGAAACAAGGATCCAAGAGCCGAGGCGAGGGCCTCTCAACACCTCTCTCGATCGAGAGGTCGATCGAGAGGTCCATACTGGAAGTCAGCATCCACCTCTCAACACCTCTCTCGATCGAGAGGAGGATCGAGAGGTCTACGACGAGGAGATTCAAATTGACCCTCTCGACACCTCTCTCGATCGAGAGGTCGATCGAGAGGTCAAAAACCGAGGTCAGAAGGGACCTCTCGACACCTCTCTCGATCGAGAGGGTGATCGAGAGGCTAAGCAGCCGCCCCAATTTCTGACGTACACTCCGAAGGCCCCTTTCCCACAACGCTTGAACAAGCCGAAGCAAGACGAGAAGTATCAACGGTTTTTGGAGATGCTTCAAAAGGTCAACATCAACATCCCGCTTCTAGATGCACTACGAGACATGCCCAATCACATGAAGTTCATCAAGGATGCGGTATCGGGAAAGAAGAAGTGGGGGAAGTTTGAGACGATCAATTTGACGGAGGAGTGTAGCGCGGTTCTACAAAAGAAGCTTCCATTAAAGCAAAAGGATCCCGGGAGGTTCACACTAGCATGCAAGATCGGAGATCAAGTGTTTAAGAATGTGCTATGCGATCTTGGTGCTAGCATCAATTTGATGCCCCTCTCTATTTTCAACCGGCTCAAGATTGGAAAGATGAAGCCGACAACTATCTCCCTACTTATGGCGGATCGATCAGTTTCTTATCCAAGGGGGATAGTTGAAGATGTGCTCGTACAAGTTCAGAATCTTGTTTTCCCGGCTGATTTTGTAGTGTTGGATATGCCCGAGGATGAGAATCAACCATTGATCTTAGGACGGCCATTTTTAGCTACGGGGAGAGCTTTGATCGATATTCAAGATGGAGATTTGACATTTAGAGTCAATGGAGAGGAATTGAAGATTTCCATCTATGAAGCAATGAAGAGACCCGATGATCATCGAGAGGACGTTTTTGCCGTTCAAGTCTTGAAACCACCTATACCGCCGGCACCGGATGGAGCTTGCGAGGAGATTCTCGAGTTCTTAAATCAGTTGGAAGCCATTCCACCATTGAAGTTAGCCGAATTCAAGAGATCAATTGATGGAGCCATGAAGAAACTCGATGATGGGGGAGAGAAGAGCTATCATTTTGATCCACCTTGAAAAGAGGTATCGTCGGGCTAAAGACGTAAAACGTAGCACTTGTTGGGAGGTAACCCAACTCTATCTTTAATTTTCAGTTTTCGTTTTATTTGTTTTCGTTTTTGTTTGAGACTTATCTTTTATTAAGCTTTTTATCCAAGAATTTTCGAAGCTTGTGAGTTGTAGGTTTTCTTGACGAGGTTTCGACTAAGAGGAGAAGATCGATAGTAAGCTAGCTTCGGCGAAAGGTACGCTCGTTAACTTATCCACTCCTTCTTTTTAAACTTATTCCTTCATCATGATTCGAAATAAGTTTGGGGGAGGGGGAAGTGTGGCTTTGTTAATTCGTTTACATGAGTTCTTGGATTGTAGCTTAATTTCTGGATATTTCATTAGTAGTTTTTATTTTAGTTGAGTCGAATAAGCATGTGATGATAGTGTTGTGAATTTGGCCGATGATAGTAATTTTGTTGATTTTTGGAGAAAAATTCATGATCTTTATTATGCATGGAACCTTGGCGAAGCGACGCAATTTGTTTGGTGAATTTGAATTATGTCATGAAGTCGGGAACTAGTTAGTTTGAGCCCGTGAGTTTTGAGCTATTGGTGCATATGGATGCCTATTTTCTTGATTGAGTGATCATGGATGCTTCATTGTTTCTAGAACTTGCCCTATTTCTCCGTCAAGACCTTAGTATATTTATGAACTAGGAGATGATCTTAGGCCATCTTTCTTTAGCCACATGATTCCTATACACTAACCTTGTTCATAATCCTTTGTTTACCCCTTTTGAGCCTTTATTAGCCGTTCTTTGTAAAACCGGATGATAGGAGGTTTGGATGGTTATGGGTATCCTTTGTTGTGGTTGGTGGTATGGAAGGAGTTGAAAAAAAAAATATATTTGTTGTGGTGTAGAAGGAGAAAAAGAAAAGAAAACTTAGATGCTTGTTAAAGTATAGTTAGCTATCCCTATAAGCTTAGAAAAATAGTTGTGAAAAGAAAAAAATAGAGCCTTTGTTCAACATTAGAAAGAACATTCATTAGATGAGCTCTAAGAAAAAAAAAAAGAGAAAAAGAAGAGAATGAGAATAAAAGCATAAGGGGATAGTTAACTTGAATTGTATTATGTGCATCTATGATATTGATGTTTTGTAGTTGGTATTGGATGGTAGAAGATGGAGTAAAAATCCGTACTTTGGTTGGAGTTGGAAACAAGTTGATGATTTGGAGTATTTTGAGTCACTTAGCCTATATATTCCCTACCTTAACTAATGTCCTTACATTACAAGCTTTTATAAAGTCCTTCTTGATCCTAGTTTATGAGTATTACATTAGGTGGAGATGTTGAGAAAGGGGGCAAGCCTATGGTAAACATGTTGCATTGCATTGATATTGAGTGAACCCTATGATGTGCATTATCTTATACATCTTTTCTTTGAGAGAGTTGAGTGTTCACTTACATATAATTTCACATGTTTGAGAGTGTTCTTTGATTGAATAGCATGATTTGGATTTATTGAATAGGTTGTGTTATTGATGCTAAGGTTGTATGCATAGTCTTGATCATGATCATGAGCTTGTTTTTGAAAAAAGTTTTGAGGCCTACATAGTTCACAATGCTTGAGTCTATTGTTTATTTCGTTTTTATTATTGTTCGGGACGAACAATGTTTAAGTTTGGGGGATTTTGATAGGGTGTATTTTTACCCTATCATCTAAGTGTTATATTATCGTTTTCTTGTCGTATTTTGATAGTTTAGCTCATGATTTATATTGTTTATGTTATTTCGAGCTAGATTACGCTTTTGGGTTGTTTTGAGTGTTTTTAGGGCTTTTGAGTCGAGAAAACCCAAGATAAGACAAGAGGCGATGAAACCAAGGAAGAGATGAAGTATTGATCCCAAGTTCTGACTTTTCACGATTTTGTAAAGAGTTATTCTGGAAAAGTGGAAGCATAGTATTGAAGAGGGGTTCAATAGGAGCACGTAGGCGAAAACGGAGGTCAATTCGGAGCTCGGATGAGGAAGATATGACCGAAACAAGAAAGTTGCGCAGAACCCTCTCGACCCTCTCGACCCACCTCTCGATCGAGAGAGGTGTCGAGAGGTGCCTCCTGTTTTCCAGACGGGATTTTCTCTAAAAGGCTATTTTTGACTTTTTTTCTTGGTTTCCTTGTACAATTAGGTATAGGATGTAAACTTCTACCCTATAAATACCTCTAAACCTATCATTGTAAAAAAGTTCCTCCACTCTCCTACATTCTTTAGATTAGTTTTTATTCTTTTCTCCATACTTTTAGATTAGGTTTTCTTAGATCTAGATTTATTTTATGTATGAAGACAATTGAAGATTGAAGATTCATCAAGATTCAAGAGTTTTTCTATCCCTTTCTTTTTACTTTATGCTTTTAATTATGTTTATTCTTCCTTCTACCTTTCTTTTAATTATGTCTAGCTATTTTTTATTAGTTGATTTTAGGGATTGAATGCCTAATTGAATTTATGTGAGTATTTTTGTTTGCAATTAGCCTTTCAATCTAGATGCATGTTTTCATGGTGCTTATTCTCATGCATGATTAATTGATCACTAATTGTGTATGCATAGTTATGTTTATATGCCTTGATAGGATATTGCATAATAGATCTCATGAATACATGGTATGATGATTTGATTTGTCTTAATTGAAATTGAATTATCATATGTTTGCATATAGTCAATTTAGGTGTCATAATTGAACCTAGTTGATTATATCATTGATACTTGTTCTCTTTTGCACTTAGTTTGATATTTATGCGTCCGAAAGGATATTAGGATCATATTAGGTGACGACTTGCATTACCTTAATCGGAGTGTTAGGTTATTTTCATGTATCATGTCTAGATTGGATTAAATTGGTTAATTGTACTCATTAATTGCTTGCATATATTTGGTTAGGTAGGCTTCCCTAGAATCAACCTTGTTTCCTTATTTGATTTATTTATTTCCTTATTTGCTTATTTTCCTTATTTGTTTAATTGTTTATTTATTTGTTTTCTTATTTGTGTTCTCTTTTATTTATTTTATTTATTTGCCTAGGATTATAATACCACATTCTTATTTTCTTAATTGCTTAGACATCAGTTTAATTCTAGAGTAGAGGTACTTTGTGTGATTTCGATATATCAATCCCTGTGGATACGATACTCGTACTTTCTTATACTATACCTATTTTTGTGTGGTAGAAAATAGTGCGATTAGCAGTCAGCCTCGGGTGAGCCACCCAGGCCATTTCACAAGATCCTCCCCCTGGATTTCGAGGTATCTGCACCTCGCAGGGAGTCCTCGCCCGCTTCATCGCCCTCTCTCTCAGCCGAACGGACTCCATCTCCAGTCCGTTCCGCCGCCGAGCCGTCCGCCTCGCAGCAACGCCTTGCATCCTCTCAGCAGGTCGTTTCTCCCTCGCCAGTGAGGTCCCCCCTCGTCCATCGAGCTGGATCTGTTGAGATCCAGGATCTCACTGCGGAAGAATCTCTGTCTTCCCCCATTCGGAATGCGCCTGTGGAGGAAGACGTCGTGCTGCCGATCCAGCCAATCTCTGAGCAGCCGATGTCTGCTGCTCACTCCCAGGTCGCTGCATTGAAGGCCGAGGCCAGGCTGAAGGTCATCGACCTGATGCCAGGGATAGCCCAACTCCCCAAGTCCCTCGACCTCGCCACTCGCCTCCAGTTCTATCTGGATTGTAAGTCGAGTTACTATTACGTCTTCGAGGCGCTGCTGCAGGTCGTTACTCTCAACGACCTGAAGGTCGAGGAGCTGGCTCTAGAAGCGGAGTTCGGATTCTTCACCGTGGGGGATGCGGCCTCAAATTTTCGACAGCTTGTGCTTCGCCGCATGAAGGTCGAAGCCAAAATTTTGGGCATCGACCTTCGCCCCCTCTATGCGCACTCTCGCGCTCTGTACAACTCCGCCGCAGAAGCCGGAGACGAGTTTGAAAGGATTCAAACTCCGGAGCAATCATCACCCAGGATTGAGGGTGATGATCAGCCTCTTGTTGCTGCTGCTCCGTCTCCCAAAGTTGATGTGGAGGCTGTGCTCGATGAAATTTCTGCCAAGCTTGAGTCCATCATCACCAGTCTCCCAGAACAAATCAAGCAGGCCGTAGCAGAGGCCCGGGCTGATATAGTGAAAGATGCCAAAGCCCAGGCCGATGAAGCTGCCAGGGAGCGCGTCACGGACTTTGCCGTGAAGCTTTTGAAGGAATATACCGACAAGCTCCTGCCGGGCCAGCTTGATGAGCTGAACATGGCGTCCCGTGACCAGATCGCGGAAGTATTGGAGGACATGGCCAAGGTCGATGAGCGTGTAACCAATTTGACCTCATCTGTCTCGACCTCGGCATCGACCTCCAATGAGCAGATCAACGCCATCCACGGCACCATCTCCTCCCTTCTCAGTGGGCAACTGGAGTTGAAGGATGCTGTGATCAAGCTGCAGCAAGAGGATGCGACTCTTCTTTCCCTCATCAATGCCTTTTCTGATGATGTCGAAAAGGGGGAAGAAGAAAGAGCCGCCGCCGCCGCAAAGAAGAAGAAGCCCTCCAAATCCAAATCTGCTTCAACTTCCGTGGCTCCTCCTCCTCCACCTCAAAAGCAGCCTGCCTCCCAGGCCGTTCTCTCCAAGGACGTCGCCTCCCAGGCCGATCCCATTGCTGCTGCTGCCCAGGCCGCCGAAGACAAAGCCCGTCTGGCCAAGCACTCCGAACTTATTTCTGCCATGATTTTGGCCGGGGCGTCGCAGGAGCAGTCCGTGGACCCTGAAGAGCAAAAGCGGTTCATGGCCAAGTGCCGGGCCGATGAAGCAAGGAAGAAAAGGGAGATGGACTGGATCAGCCAGTCCGCCCAAGTTTTGAATGCTGGAGTCCAGCAGCAGGTCGTTGAATGGCTTGATGAATCTCAAAACAACCTGCTGCGGGAGCTCAATTCTTGCTTCATCCTGCTGCACTACTGGATCAAGGACCCCTCCCTTCCTGCCGATGCCGATGAAGCGTATGCAGCCTATATGCTCAAATTTCCTTACCAAAAATTCATTGGTGATCTTCGGAAAAAGGCTGCAGAGGCCGGTGTGACGATAAGGGCCCCAGCTCAACAATATTTTGCGCCCTTGCGTCTTGGTGCTTCGGAGTATTTGGATTACTCTCGAGTCGACCAATACATCGCTCAAACTGCCATCGGCCTAGGCGTCAACGTGTCGAATTCCGATCCTGACTATCGTCGTATCAGGGATGGAATTTACGCAAGCATGCAGTCGAAGTCAAGGGAGCAGGTCCAGGAAGAGCGCTTAGCAGCCCGTGCCAAGATCCAGGCGATGTAGATAGATGTTTTTGTTTAATTTTTGTATTCATTTATGTTCGTAGCTCAGTTTGTAACTTCCAATGTAATGTACGCTATCGAGCTGAATGAAGCAAAAACATCTTTCGACCTGACGACAATATCTCTTTGTCCAGGCATCTGCCTTTACTGCTTTATTTTAATTATGTCCTTATCTGCCTTTCTTATATTTCCTTATCAATCTTCATGATTGAAAAATTTTCAAGCTCTGATACCATCTTTCAGTGTTTTATCTTAGGAATTATTTGTAAAGTGTTTGGTTTCGACATCATCAAAAAGGGGGAAATTGTTGGGAACCCCTTGCAGTTTGATTTTGATGATGTTTATCGAAACCACACTTAGGCATATTTTACTTGTTTAGGGTCAAGGCCGATAGATCGACCTGCTACCTGTTAGTGCAGGTCGATGCCCTCTAATGTTTAGAATCAAGTTCGATCCACCATGTAAGAGTAAGGTCGATGTATCGACCTGCCTCAAATTGGATCGAGCTGGATCATCTGCCTGTCTATCGACCTCCCCTATCAAGCTTCCAGCTGGCATTGCCTTAGAAGATTTCAAGAGCTGGATTATCAATCAAGGTCGATGCTCCGCCTTCATGGAGCGTCACGACCTGATCCTTGCCACGTCGAGTGCCAACAAGGACGAATATTCCCAACGGCTAGAAGTGAGTCAGCTTCCAACGGCTAGTGCCACGTCAGCCCGACTCCAACGGCTAGTTTTTCAAAACTGCCTATAAATACTTCAGCCATTATCGGATTCAAGCACGGGAAACACAAGCTATCAACGCCATATCTCTGCCCAAATCTCTCTCAAAGTCCATATCCATTCAAGTGTTCGAAATCCGATTAGTTTCCCAAACACTTGACGAAGAGAGGTTTCCGATTCCGATAAACACCACAACGACGAAGCGTTCACTGCTGCTTGTCGATTGTTCAACAGCTTCTTCTCCGATTTGTTCGAAGTTAGAAAGCTTGTTTTTTATTTTTGCCATTATAGAGTTAGTCAAGCTCTGTAAAAGCGTAAGGTTGTTTGTACGTTTCAGTACGAAGGTTGTAAGGGTCACGACCCAAAACTCGTGTCTAGATATTTTCAGGTTAGATTGTATCTGGAACTGATACTCAGTCAGTATAAATAAGAGAGAGGTTGAATCCAAAGGTAAAGGGATTCTCAGGTCGAGTCGACCTGACGTGGACGTAGGAGGGTTTCTCCGAACCACGCTAAATCGCGGTGTCTCTCTCTCTCTCTCTCTCTCTCTCTCTCTTTATCGTCCTTATATTTTGTTATCTAACTGACTAGCATCAACCTGCATATCTCATCAACCTGCTACTGTTCACCAGCCTTAAGATTTTTCAAAGAGTAAATCAACCTCCACCAACTTCCGCATTAACAACAGTTTGATAAATCAAGCTTGATACCATACAAGCTTGATAGATCAAACTGCCTCTGATAAGGTCGACCTTGACAATCGACCTGCAGATCGACCTGATTTTACAAAAGTCAAAAACGGTTGGTTATTGGTATATTCCCCCCCCCCCCCCCCCCCCCCCCCCCCCCATACACCAATTACTCTTTCCCGGGACCAACAGGTACAGTCGAGGCTCCCTAGACCCGAGGGACAGTCGAAGCGCCCTAGACCCGAGCCATCTCGTCTCGAGGCATCAAGGGCACCTGAAGTCGTATGTTGCATCCATGGGGATCCGTGCCGGTTAGGATGTCGTGGAGACGATTCGGCGATGGACAAATTCATCAAAAGATTCGGTGATCAACTGGTACAGGATACCGACAACAACGATATTGTTGCTCGATTCGCCAAAGCCTTCCTTGAACGTGCAAAGGGTCTTCTCGGACCTAGGGATCGACCGAGTCGAAGTAGGCGGTCTCGTGAGGAGTTATCTCACTCACACGTGAGAGAGCGTCATTCGAGACTTGAGGAGGGCTTGAGGAGGTCGAGGAGTCAGACACCGACTCATGCTCCGAGATTTGAAGAGGCTCCAAGGAGGTCAAGGACCTCGACACCTCAACCATTTACAAGGCAAGCCTCGTCCTCTCACGATTCCTTTATACGTGAGATTGATCGAGACATCCCCTCGCCTCCTCCTTACACCCAAGGTTCACCGAATCTTTTGGCTCAGATATTGAGGAACCTCAAGTCAAGCAAGGGCCAATCTCTACTCAAGCCGGCCAACAGATTAAGCCATCCGCCTTCCTTTAGAGTCCGTTTGTGTCGAATGCAGAGACGCCAATTTCTACAAGGCCAAGGACTGTTCTCGATGCTTATAACCAGTTTAGAGCGAAGGGGAAAGATGTCATAGTGTACACTCGTCAATCCTTTCAATTCGAGATGACACAACCACTCCTTGATGAAATCGAGAATCCGAAGGCGTACGTAGAAGGGCAGGTAACTGTTTATAATTGCATTTTTATTTGTGGTTTTAGATCACAATTCGAAATTGCTTTAATTTGTGTTTTTATTTTGGCATTTCCAGGTTATTGATCTCTACATATTGTATTGGAGGTGTCGACTGCACCGTCAACGCAATATAGCTCCCCATACAGGATACAGTTGGACTATACTGTCGGGGATTGATTACTACGTAAGTAGTAGTATTAATTAATGGTTTTGCATTATTTTATTTTAGACATTTCCATCATACTCATCATAAATCATTGTTGGAAATACAGAAGATGTTGAATCAACAGCTCGTTAAGCTCCACAAGAACGATCCTGAGTTAGGCTTGAAGGCGGAAAAGACGTACAATAGGTGGAAGGCCCATCCAAGCTTGTTGAAGGATTTTGATGGGACAAATACGTACGTCCCTTGCAAGGTTGGCGCATACGTAAGTACCTTTCATTTTTTTACACTTTTTCCGACTTTGGTGTGTTGTGTTTTTAATTATAATTATATTGTCACAGTTTATCATGGTTTGCCAGCTCGGCACGAATCATTGGGTGGTTGTTCGCATCAATATTTCAGTGTGGAAGGTTGAAGTGTATAATTCACTTTTGCATCGACTGGATAAGGGCACGGATGGAGATTATCGTATAATACAGCTCCTTTGCATAACTCGTCTCTTCCCTCGAATCCTTTCCCAAGTCGACTATTGGGGACAACATGTTACTTTGAAGAAGAGGAACAATTTTATGGAGCTGGTATTCATGCCCATCGAAGAACAGTACATCCAAGTCGACGGTGTGAACTGTGGTGTATATGCGTGCATGTACCTTGATCGTCTCCTCGCATCGAATAAACCACGTATACGAGGCTTAGAGGATAGGTTTGTCAAGAAGGATAGAGCTAGAATGACTAGGAGAATATTTTCTCTTTCACTGTTTGAAGTAGAAGGTCGGGTCGATCTATGATCTCTGCTATTTTACCACCATAATATAGTGTAGTAAAGGGAAACAGAAGTCGTATCCTCAGGGACCGATATCCGAACGTATAGGGGTTACCTCTACTAGAGCTTCTCAGTAATGTCTGGGCATGCAAAATTAAGAATCTTAGTGGATAAAAAACCAAGTGAAGGCTTGCTCTATATAAAAGCTTGCTCACCCTTAGCAAGATATAATTTCATAAGAAATGACATTACTCGAAAGATCCACCGCTCAACGAATTTCAAGTCATTGGTTTAGATATATTCTTTCACTAAATCATATTATTTCAATTTTATTTTACGTGATATCGAGGTCTGAAGGATACACATGATTAACTTTGTAAGGATCTTCTCCCATTACATAGTACAATTATATACACACTTATGTAAGATTCTTATTATTTATTACATGAATTATTTCTAGTTTGTATTTTATTCGAAAGTTGACGTTGAGAAGATTATATTAGTCAGGTGTTTGGTTTCGATTGTAATAATTTTTGTAATCACATAATGTAGTCCTCACTTATGTAGGGCAGGCCCTGAGGGTGGGCCGGCATGGGCGACCGCCCAGAGCCTAAGATTTTTCGGGGCCCCAAAATCGTTTTATATATATACTGTTATATATTAAATTTTAGAAAAGAAATTTCAATATTAACAATATAGCCTGGTGGATGGGCCCTTATCCTTTAGTTTTATTAAGTCTTGTGTTCAAATCTCCACTCTAACATATTTTTTTCCAAATTTTACTATTTTAGATTATACTACATTTGCTAATTTTAATTTTATTGTAAATTTTCAAATACATTAATATCACAAGTCTAATCTCAATATTATTGGAGTATATTCACTATACTTACTTATTTACATGTAAATTTATTTTAATTATTTTAAAATTGAGTCCAACATACAAAATTTTTCTTTTAGAATTTTATGTAATATGTATTTTTTTTAATAATACATGGTACTTGAGTCCAACATTAAAAATTTAGATTATATGTATTTTTTTTTTATTATTTTCCTGGAGAAAGCATTGGATATATTTGCGTTCCTTTTCTTTTCTTTTCTTTTTTTCTTTTTTTTCATTTTTCACATTAACACAATTTTTTTTCTCTTTCAACTCTTAATAGCTTGGGAAATTCTTATGTGGGTGTAAGTGTACCATACCCACCTCTCACATTATAATTTCTTATATGGGTGTAAGTAGTAATATAATAATAGAATTTGAGGTGTGGGTGTAGTACACCTACACCCATTTAAGAATAAACCCTCTTAATAGAAGACTCAACTTTTTTTTTTGTAAACTTTTAAGTTTTCTAAACAACTACTGTAATTATTAAGAAATACTTTAAAAATATGAATAAGGTTAAAATGCTAAGATTTCTCATAGAATCTTCTTCATTATGCTTGTAGATTTAGCACCCTTTAAGAATTTCACAACGTTAAAATTTTAAATGAGAGCATAATTATCGCAAAAAATATTGAATGGTTTGACAATTACAATTATGTTTAATTGCCAAAAAAGATATTTTTAAAAGCTTTAAAATAAAAAATATATATATCCAAAAAAGAATAGTTTAAAAAGTCTAAAAAAGCCCCTTTTATGACGTTTTTTTTTTCTTTTTAATAAATACTACTATTATGTGTTTACGATAATCAATAGGAGGCCCATTTTTTTTATTTCGCCCGGGCCTCTATTTTGTCAGGACCGGCCCTACACTTATGTTATCCTACGTATTTAAAGTTGGAAAAGAGTTTTGTGGAGAAATATTATCACTTTGAATGTTACAAAAATATTATCATGAATCAATTAAGAATAAAAATGTGAAAAAATAACTGCCCAACAAAAAATAACACACCTTAAGCTAATTTCGTAATTTACATCTAAAATTTGAATAAAACTTGATTATTTATTCAAAGTGAAAAAAAAACCTTGACTATTTTGAATTTTGGGTGAAAATTAAAAGTAACCATTTTGAATAACATGATAAGAAAACTACTCATTTGTTCATATATCATGTCAAAACTACCCATTTTATTTGTTCAATGTTAATTTTCTGCAGGAATCTCATTGAAATTATAAAAAAGTGCAAGATTCTCCTTGATTTTATCAAAAAGTTAAGCAAATTTATTATTATTATATTTAAATTAAAAACCCTACCCTACTAGGGATGGCAACGGGCCGGATTTGGACCGGATCTTGCTTGGTCCAGATCAAGATCCATATTTTTTCCATTGACCCGGATCCGACCCAAATCCGTCGGGTCTAAAAAAATTAGATCCGAGCCCAGATCCAACGGATCCATGGGTCTACGGATCTAGACCCGAATCCGTACTTTATTTTTTTAATGATTTTTTTTTTTCACTACACTACAATGACAATATTATATTTTTTTGATAAAAGTTCGATCGTGATTGAATTTTTAAAAGAAAATATTACAATCTTTCAAATGAAATAGTATTATCATTTTAAAAATTACGAACACTTTATCCAATCCAAAACATAAATAACATAATATAGGCTTACAAAATAAAAAATAATAATATAATATATTATATATTTATAGATAATATATAAAATATATTATATATATTTAATCGGATCTGGACCGGATCTGGATTTGAAATTTCAGATCCGGATTTAGATCCGAAATTTTTGTATAAGATCCAGAACAGATTTATCGGGTCCAAAATTTGAAGACCCAAATCCAAAAAAATGGATCTAGTCCTTCGGATCTGGACCGGGTCCTGGATCCGTTGCCATCCCTATACCCTACCCTACCCCATGAATTCAATATTCACAAACAAACAAAACATTCTCCCACCACCCCACCGGTCGACACTCTCCTCTCACCCACCAGTCAAAAATTTCCACACCACAATCCTCCCTTGCCGCCGCCGTGTAGCCCTCCCCCGTCGCCGCCGTGCAGCCTGATTGGTGTCTAGATGTTAGGTTTTTCGTCATGTTTTCGTGTCCGTTTTCGTTGTGTTTTTGTGTTTTTTCGTGTGTCTTTGGTTATGAATTGGTTGTTTGGAGTTTTTGGTACTTGTAGGATGAAAAGGGCGGAAACGAGAAGAAAGGTTGTTGAGCAATCATTGACTTCGAGTTCTAACCTCTTATGATTTTATTGAAGATTCATTTTGGATGTAATGAAATCATTATATCGAAGAGGGGTTCGATAGGAGCACATAGGCGAAAACGGAGGTCAATTTGGAGTTCGGACGAGGAAGATACGGCCGAAACAAGAGAGTCGCGCGCAATCGTCCAGTGCCTGATCTGGACGATCGGCCAAATCCTTAAGGGATCTGGACGATCGTCCAAATGTCCGCGTCCAGCTGTTAGTTTCCTTTTGTGATTAGGTTTTCTACCTATTATAAATACTAGTACTTTGGGACGAATTTGTATCAACTTTTATCTTAGTTTTAGCTCTAGTTTAGCATTCAAATACTTTAGTTTAGTTTTCCTTTGATCGATCCGAATCGTTACTTCGTTCTTCAATTAATTCAAGTTTTTACTTAGTTCTTCAATTAATTGTTCTCTTTTAGTTTAATTCTCTAGATTAATTCAGTTAGATTTATTTCCTTGCTTTCTAGATTAGTTATTTACTTGCTTTTATTTATTGCTTTGATTTATTTTATTGCCTAGGATTTAAAACAAAAACCCCAAAATATTATTTACTTGCTTTCTTAGTTTTAGGCTAGATTAGGATTTTTGCTACATAATTATTTGCCCTGCTAAGTTTTCCTTCGAGATTCGACATTGGGTTTTACTTGCTAGTGCTACGATATGATTTTGTTCTATTGCAAACACTTTTTGGTGAAACACAGCCCTCCACCGCCGTCCTCTCTTCCCCCCCCCCCCCCCCCCCCTCCCCTTTCCTCACAAGAATGAAGGAATAGTATTCGTTCGGAATCGTTGCGTAGTTGGAAGAGATGGGTGATTCAGATGAAGAAATACTGGATGAAATTATGGTAACGACTGTGAAATTAGTACGTCAGAGAAAAAACCAGTCGAAAATCTCGGCGGAAAAGTTCAAATAGCTCGAATTTCCGTCGACCGGTTTGAATTTTTCGGCAACAATTATCGACCGGTTTGTGTGTTTTCTTAATGAATAATTGACGTACGAGCTGGAAAAGTTGAAACTGGTCGACAATGTCGCTGGAAAAGTTGAAACCGGTCGACCGGTTTGAATATTCCGGCGACATTGTCGACCGGTTTGTACGTTTTCTTAATAAAGATGTGACGTGTGACGTTAAAGCCGAAAAAGTTGAAACCGGACCGGTTGAATTTTCCGGCGACATTGTCGACCGGTTTTAACTTTTTCGGTTCTAATTTGTTGATTTTAGTTGAATTACCTATTATCGTTGAATACTTATGAATCGAATTGGACTAATTTCATAAGATATCATTGAATACTTATTATTTTCATAGGAATCGAATTGGTTATGTTATTGAATTGGTTATATAATTTCATATCGAATTGGTTTTTAATTTCATATGAATCTAATTTGACTAATTTCATATGATATCGTTCAATACCTATTAATTTCATATGAATCGAATTGGTTATGTTATCGTTGAATACTTATTAATTTCATATGAATCGAATTGAACTAATTCAACATAAATGATATGATATCGTTTAATACTTATATTAAATACTTATATTAGTACTTATTTTTACAATTCTATTCAATTTTATGTGCATTTTTCAATTGAATATTTGATTATGTTTGTTTTTTAGGCACTGCCTCCTCCACGTTACCGTAGACCCAATTATAGGCTAGCAAATGCAAAACCGAACACTTACTACAGAATATCTCTACTAGGGGAGATTAAATATGTGCTCGAGGATGCAGGGGGTGAGAATTTGCTACATAGATTCATCAATGGGCCATTTGGACACTTTCTTTATTGGAGTCCGGGTTGCATAAATATTGGGGCCATGCATGGGGTTTTGTCGAGGGCAATATTTTCGAGACGAGGCATTTGGTTCCATTTTAGGGGCCAAGATATTGAATATACTATTCGAGATCATGCATTGGTGACCGAGCTTAGATTTGGAAACTCGAATTTTGATTGCACCATTCCCGTCGATCCTACTAGGTCCCAGCTTTATAGGATAGTATGCAATGATCCTAATAATCCACCAACATCTGTGCAATTGATTGATGTGTTTAAGTCCTTGAAGAACTTGCTTAATGATGTGGATGGGCATATGCACTTGCAACTGACCCAAGTATTGATTGCGGATATATTTATTCTCGGCCACGACTTGAGAAAGCCTCCATTCCCGTGGTTGTGGGTGATGGTCGAGAATGATGATGTTTGACAGAATTTTCCTTGGGGTGCATATAGCCACAAGACCCTTCGACACTACGTTCAGAAAGCCCAAGACAAATCAAAGTATCATTTCTATTGTCCGGCATGGACATTAGTGACGTGGGCCTTTGAAAGTTTAGAGGGGTTAGGGAATGCAACAGGGATATATGTCCAGAATTTATATCCAAGGTGTTTGAGATGGGCTTTTCGGAAGAACCTGCGACTCGAGAATGACGAAAGTTTGTATGACTTATTGTAACGACCCGCATTTTCATAACTCTACATTAGTAGTTTAATTCGTAAATTAGATAAACAGTTTAAAGATTAATGACTAAAAATTCTATTCTCGACGAAGGTAGAATTTTCGTAGAAAAAGACTTGTTATATTAGTCGCTTTTAATTAGAAGAATGACCCCTATAATTAGTCGATTAAAGAATATGATTACTTTAAATGATTAATTCATTGAGTAGTAATTTCAATTAGAAATCAAGTAGTAATTTGATTAACCATTTCTATAATAGTAATTATATTATTGATTTACGATAGTATCGATTTATTCAAAATCGATCAAGAGTAAAAGTTGTAGTACAACAAATTAATTAATTTATGGGCCAAACCCATCGATTCATGATCGAACCAACCGTTAGATAACAATCGAACCAAACATTCGATTAATTAATGAATCAAAAACAATAAAGTAATAAACCACATGTCAATAAGTAAAATATCTTGAATAATTAAATGATATTACACTAAAAACAACAAATAACAAATCATCATGAGCAGCCTGTTGTTGTTGCTGTTGCGTGAACAAAAACAAAAATAGAAGGGAAAGAAGAAAAAAAAAAAAAAAAAAACAGAGAAGGGAAAGAAGGGACAGCAGGAGCAGAAAAGTAAATTCTTCCCCCCCAGCTTCATTCCTTCCCCTTACACCATTCTTGAGCTCCAAGAAAAATATCAAACTCCATCCACTTGCCACCTGCAAACTGCAAAGCAAAAATGACAGGATTAGATAAGGAAATTAGAAAGATAAGACCCTATCTCTTACACTAACTAGCTAGATTTGCAGAGATCAAAAGAAGGATTTGCAGGGTGAAGGCAGATTTTTCCTCCAACCCTTACCATCATGATGTTGATACATTCATCAAAAGATAAGCCCTATAAATACATTCCACCCCAACTCATTTCGATTCCCTTTCTTTCACTCTCAACTCACATAAAACACTAGAATAGAGAAGAAGCAGCAGAGGACAGAAGAAGAAGGAAGGAGTGTGGTGAGCTAGCAACAACAGCACTACTACACTAAGTAAGTAACCTAAAACCCCAAGTGAAATCAAGCATGATTTAAACTTCAACCCATAAACAATAATACGAAAATTCAGTTTTCATTCTTTGAACAAAGCATGCTAAAACTGAATATATACATACAAGCCTAATTTTGGAAACCAAAGCATGACATAGAATGAAATTAAAACTCATCATTCACTTACAAGCTTGATAGTAAAGACTAAAGCAGGAATCCAAACATTCATGTGAAACTGAAAATGTAGTACAAACAGATAATATGCAAACACTCATGTTTAATATGATTTAACCAATTTGGACCATACCATGAGATTAACTATATGCTGAAATTTGAATATCCAGATGGACTTCAACTTTAAAAACATAAAGTTTGATTACAACAACTTTGTAATGACAAATCAAAGGAACCAACCATCTACTGCAATACTAAATAATCCTAATAAGCATAATGATCTAAAATTAAAGAAAAGGGGGCAGTGAGCTTAGCTTAAGCTTCGGACAGAACACCTCTGTTCGGAACCCTCCGACTCCGATGACGGAGCTATCGTCGAGGACAGGAGATCGAAGCTGCACAAATAATCGAACAAATTCAAATTAAATAGAATTGAAAATAAATGGGCAGAATATATATAGAAGAGAGGAAGGGGAAGAAATGCAGGGGAATCGAGCCCTTATCTCCGACGAATCCAGCAGCTTCCGGTGGAGCTTCCAGGCGCGACGGCGACGGCGAGATCCACGGTGGAATCCAGCAGCTTCAACAGCGAGCTCCAGGCGGCGAGCCGAGGGCCGACGGCGAGGACAGCAGCGACGCCGTCTCTGTTCCTTTCCTCCGGCGTGCACGTCGAGCGGGTCCGGCCGAGCCACCGGCAAAGGAGAAGCTCTCGACGCCGGCGAGCAGTGGTGCGGCAGGGAGGAAATCCGAGAGAGAGGAAGGAATGGTTAGGGTTCGATCGAGAGAGAGAGGCGGAAATGAAGAAAAATGGTTAGGGTTTTCTCTATTTAAATGAGAACGAACCGGGTCGGGTTCGGGTCCGGGTCGGGTCACGGGCTAAACCCGTGGGTCTGAACCGGGTTAGTGGATCTGGGCCGAGTTCAGTGTTTTGGGCCAAGTCCAGAAATTGGGCCGAGAATTATTATTACTGGCCCGATTCAATTCAATTAAATTACGGGCTTACTTGTCCCGATTTAATTAATCAAACGTTCGATTAATTTTCAAAGAATTATATTCTCGTAAAATACTCACGAGATTAATTAATTAATTAATTAATATAAGGTACATGTGAATGATTTCGAGAATTAAATCACATAAAATGATTAATTATTATAAATCGACTCAGTTCGGAAAATAACCTTAATAATCGAAGCCGATTAAATTTAAGGCACGAACCTATGATAAAGAAGGCTAACCTTAGCCAATAATTTATTTAGGATCGATAATTAGATAATTATCGATAAAAACCCGCGGAAAGGATTTAATTAATAATAATGATTTAGTTAATTATTATTTCCTTAGAGAAATTCTCTATTATGGATTTATAATTAGTTATTCATTAATGTCGATGAATAGGCGCGGAACGTCGTGGGGAGTAGCCTTCTATCGCTGAAGACCGACCCTATTCACGCTTCGAAAGGTGGGCTTTCATTCAAATAAAATGATAACTTGATAAAATCTAAGTTAGTTATTTTTAAGCTTGTCATGCCATAAATGATTTGATTTTGTATGATACCTATCTGTGCAATTACTTAATCGAATTCGGGTCCTAGTGAGATAGCTATCTTACTTCGACTAGTGTACACAATGTGACCGTGTGTCATCTTCGGGTTGGCCGGTCTAGGTATCGTGAGAGTGGCCACTCTCTCGATACCATAGGAACAGATATGGTAGATTACTAAAGAACTTAGCCCTGCAGGCAACTTTTAGATCACAAAGACTTTTGTAAGTATAGGATCTTTTCCGAAAAACTCCTATGTCTTACTAATAATGGCTTGACAATTATATATGTATGTTTTGGCATGTGTTCACTGAGTACGTTGTACTCAGCCCTGCATATATTTCTAAATGTGCAGGTTGAACGAGGTGAAATGGGGAGCCGGTTTAAGCTTTTGTCGTATTTGAAGCCTACTTATGTAATAGTTAGTTCAAGACTCTCGGTAATGCATGTCTTCATACATGCATTCCAGTAAGACTTCCGTTGTGTAACGTTCTACACTTTATTCCCAAAATAAGACTGAATCATGTAATCGTATTCGAATCTATGTTCTCCTATTTTCCTTGAAGGCCTAGTGCCATATGACATTCGATGAATTATGTCTAAATTAATCCTTCAGTTTCGCGTTATTGTTTCACCCCTCTTTCTATCCCGCTTCTTTAATCCCGTCCATAGTCATGATTTCCCGGCTTAACTATCCTTAGTAAAGTCCGGTCGTGACAAAGTGGTATCAGAGCATTCGGTTCCGTTCTGAAACCCGAGAGTCTTCTTCAGTCTTAGTCTAGTATTGATTCACTAGACTAAACAAACCAAATAAATCAACAAAAGCTTGGCACTCCATTACATCGCGCTCAACGAGGAAAAAAAAATGATTTTCATAATTTATTAAGTTTGAGATGGCAAATAAGACTTGTCAAGGATAGATCACAAGGCCTTATAGAGAACTTAGCTTGCTTTAGCTAAATACTTCTCGAAATAACTTAGAATTCATAACTATGAACAAACGAAAGTTCTTTCGACAAGGAGAGACAAGGAAGAAGCATCGGATGCCATTCAATGTCAATGGCATGGGCGTAAGCCTTTAACGACTTTCCTTCGTTAGTTAACGAAATTAATTCCAGAAAAAAAAAAAAAAAAAAAAAAAAAAAAAAAAAAAAAAAAAAAAAAAAAAAAAAAAAAAATGATATGTAAATATGTATATATAGGTGTACATACATAGTGTTTGAAAATCACACTAAGTAATTGTGGCTCAAAAGGTAAGACCACTAAACCCGAAGATGTTCTTACATCCTCGGTTAGAGAAAAACTTAAAACTTCTATATATGTGTACGTGTTTAGAATTTTTATCGCTTTAAGTTTAGATTTTTAGAATGTATTCTTGCGAAATCTAATTAGAATTACCATTTCTTGTAGATGACGAGCCCTAAGTTTACAACTCGAAAACGCTTAGGACCGAGAGCTACACCGGCTGACATCATACGCTCCTACCAGACCTATCGTCCATGCTACGGGGACGATTTGGGAGAGTTTCTCTCACACTACCGCAGGCACTGGAGCGACGCTCACGCGCACGGCGTGACGGGCTACGACGGCATCCTACGTCTCGTGGACCTTCTGCCACCCGAGTGGCAGGGGTGGGCGTGGGACCTCACCCGTGACTTCCTTTTCCGAGCCGGTGAGCACCACGACGTGGTAGGTGACTTTCCGGGGTTCTTTGTTACTATCCAGTCCTACTTCGCTCTCCACGGTAGGGCACCACTTGGGCCATATATTCGGCCCGGAGACCTTGTGGCAGTAGGAGCTTCTCGAGAGACTACTCAGCCTCCGGCTCCCGACCACCCACCTCCAGTTGTGCCCTCCCCACCCCGGACGACTACCTTGGGTCGCCGTAGCAGAGACGAGTTTGAGGCTGGGCCCTCTCAGGTCCGAGAGCGGGAGCAGACCCCGTTCGCCCACTTTCGGGACCCGTACGTCTCTTCAGACGACGAGGGACCTACTAGAGCCAGAGCTGCAGAGCACCACCTTGCAGTAGAGGGAGACACCCGGGGGAAGGCCCCGATGAGAGCTGACGTTGCAGAGCCCCCGCCTTCCTTAGACGACCTTCGTCGTATAGTAGCCGAGCTTCAGGAGGCACCTCCGATCTTCACTACCCCAGCGCCAGAGCCTGTGCTCGAGGGCTTCGAGGAGTGGCTCAGCGAGCACAACCGCCGCATGGAGGTGTTACTAGCTCGTCGTAGAGCAGACGCTTTCACAGCAGCTAGGCGAGTACGAGAGGCAGAGCCAGAGCAGGCGCCAGTGCCAGAGGAGCAGGAGCCGGTACCCGAGGAGGAGGTTCCAGAGGAGGACCCAGAGGAGGATCCCGAGGAGGATCCGGAGGAGGAGCCGATGGAGGCTCCGGAGGGACCAGAGTTGGTTGTGCTTGACGACGACGAGTCAGGCGACGAGAGTTTGGGAGGACACTCAGAGGACGGGTCCGGTTTGAGTTCAGTTGACAGGTACTTCGTGTAGACGGAGGGTGTTTGTACAGCCAGTAACGGATAGATAGTTGACCGTCCTGGCTACTTTGTTCTAGTTTAGACGGGATTGTTGATCTCTTCGAGACCACCCGCGTAGTATTTTGTTATGTATATATTCTATGTATTAGTTTAGACGGAAACATAGATCTCGTTGAGACCGTTCCGGGATGATGCTAGTTGATTATGTATTCGGTAGTACGGAAGCATGGTTATTATTGCTCCGTGGCTAAGTACGCTTAATGATGCCATACCATGATGGCAAGCATCATATAGTGTACTTGGAAAGTGCACGACTTTTGTAGGAATGACTAAAGTCCTCATTGAGGCAATTTTCATATGTAAATATATATATGCAAGTAATGTTTAGTATTTTACTACTTACATTTTCGTACGAGTCTAATAAATGCTACTATATGAGAAATGCATATATCTATGTTAAACAAACGTGATACCACAACTACCTTAACAAGGAAAATTAATAACGAAAGACTCACCCTTACTAAGTATGATAAGGTCACAATAGGGTTAAACCCGAAATGCAAACTAAATTACTTGTATATCTCTTATTAGAATGCCGCCCAGAGGACGAGGCCGAGGTAGACCCCGAAAGAACCCAAGGATACCAGTACACGAGGAGTTAGAGTCATCAAATCACGATGAGGATACGCAAATGGAACAGGAAGAGGAACAATCAGTGGAGAGAACTATGGAGAGTCGAGGAACAGCACCCCCACCTCCACCTCCACCTCCGCCACCACGGAATGAGCGAAGGGTGGAAGAGTTGTTTCTTAAGCAGAACCCACCTGTCTTCAATGGAGTTGGGGACCCATCTGAAGCCGAAATCTGGATTCGGGCCATAGAACGTATTTTCAACTTCCTGCGCTGTACTGATAAGGAACGACTGACTTGTGTGTCTTTCTAACTATCTGGGTCAGCGGACTTTTGGTGGGAAGCTCGTCGGAAGACGATGACGGCAAATCAACTGGAAGGTCTTACCTGGGAGCAGTTTAAGACCGGGATATACGATAAGTATATTCCCAAGAGTTATCGAAAGAAGAAGGAGACGGAGTTTTACAATCTAAAGCAAGGAAAGATGACAGTAACAGAATATGATAGGGTGTTCTGTGACATGTCTCGATTCGCACCTGAACAAGTGGACACTGACGACAAGATGGCTGAGAAGTTCTGTGCCGGTCTGAGGCACGAGATAAGGATGACTCTTGCTAGTCATGGTGGACTGTCTTACTCGGAATCACTGAGCCGAGCACTGGACATTGAGGCAGCTATGCCTGGGGATAAGCCAGCACCAGTGCCAACACCGGCACCTAACCACCCCCAGCAGAATCAGGATAAAGGAAAGCGAAAGTGGGAGAACGACCAGGGGAAGTATGGGCAAAAGAAGCCATGGCAAGGACAGCCACGCCCTCAGAATGTTGTGAAGCCAGCAACACCTATACGGGCGGTACAACCGGGAGGTTATCTACCTAAGTACCCCCCTTGCCCAACTTGTCACAAGATGCATGGAGGAGTTTGCAGAGCTGGTAGTGATAGTTGTTATGTCTGTGGTCAGAAGGGGCACTATGCAAACGGATGCCCGAACAAGAAACGTGCCCCAGGACAAGGGTCGAACCAATCAGGCCAGACACAGCAACTCCGAGCCATACAAGCTCAGCCTGGATCACTACAGCCATTACTCCCACCACCACCCCCTCTTCCGCCTCAGCATCAGATGTATCTTCAGCATCAGATGCATCAGCAGCATCAGCAGTATCAGCAACAACAACAGAAGCCGCAACAGAATGCAAAGGCTTATGCAATGAAGCAGAAGCAGCCTGCTAAGAACCAGGGAAATCTGGCAGGTATGGGCCAGCTTTTTGATACACCTGTGATAATCTTGTTTGATACGGGTGCTTCGCATTCTTTTATCGCAAAAGCATGTGTAGATAAGCTGAAACTGGAAACACAACCAATAGGAAGGAGCATGACAATAACTTCACCTGTAGGAGGGGCAATCTCTATCACACAATGTTGCTATAACCTAGGATTGGACATAGGATCACATAAACTTCTAGCGAACAATCTTAGTGTCTTGCCTATGAAGGATGTAGATATAATTTTAGGAATGGATTGGCTAGCTGAAAACTACGCCACGATTCTTTGCAACGAGAGGAAGATATCATTCCAACCTCCAGGAAAAGAATCCACGATGTTTCATGGAATCTCGATGGGCAAGCGAAAGTCGATTATCTCTGCGCTCCAAGCGGCAACCATGATGAGGAAGGGTTATCCGGCTTACCTGGTGTACCTAAACGAAGAGCCGAAGGTTGAGAAGAAGGTGGACGACGTGGAAGTAGTGCGGGAGTTTCCTGACGTATTTCCAGACGTACTACCAGGGTTACCACCAGATAGGAAGATAGAATTTACCATAGATTTGGAACCCGGATCAGCCCCTATATCAAAGGCACCATATAGGATGGCGCCAAAAGAGTTGGAGGAACTAAAGGTACAGCTGCAAGAACTCCTAGATTTAGAATTCGTTAGACCTAGTGTTTCGCCATGGGGAGCCCCGGTACTCTTCGTAAAGAAGAAAGATGGATCTATGAGAATGTGCACAGATTATCGGGAGCTAAACAAACTAACCCTCAAGAACAAATACCCTTTGCCCCGAATAGATGACTTGTTTGACCAACTCAAGGGAGCAAGTGTATTCTCGAAGATAGATCTCAGATCGGGATACCACCAGTTGAAGGTCAGACCTGACGATATACCTAAGACGGCATTTCGAACCAGATATGGCCACTACGAGTTTGTAGTTGTGCCATTTGGGTTAACTAACGCTCCAGCAGTATTCATGGATCTCATGAATCGTGTCTTCCATCCCTACCTAGACAAATTTGTGCTAGTGTTCATAGATGATGTTCTCATCTACTCTAGGGATAGGAAGGAACATGAGGAACACCTGAGAGCAGTGTTAGGAACCCTGAGGGTAGAGAAACTGTATGCCAAATTTAGCAAGTGCGAGTTTTGGCTCAGTGAAGTAGCATTCCTTGGACACATCGTGTCTTCAGAAGGGATCAAAGTGGACCCAGCAAAGGTGGAAGCAGTGCAGAATTCGAAGTCGCCTTCAACACCTAATGAAATTCGAAGTTTCTTAGGATTAGCGGGCTACTATCGAAGATTCATCGAGGGATTCTCTAAGATAGCGAGACCGATGACACAACTGTTATGCAAGGGGACCAAATTTACATGGAGTTCTGAATGTGAAAAGAATTTCCAACTACTTAAGGAGAAATTGACGACTGCGCCAATTTTGGCAGTCCCAGAAGCAGACAAGGAGTATGTGATCTACACGGATGCATCAAAGAGCGGACTTGGATGTGTCTTGATGTAGGAGGGAAGAGTGATAGCTTATGCGTCTCGACAGCTTAGGCCGCACGAGCTTAATTATCCCACTCACGATTTGGAATTGGCAGCAGTGGTGCATGCTTTGAAAATTTGGAGGCACCACCTCTACGGAGTAAGGTGCGAAATTTTCACGGACCATAAAAGCTTGAAATATTTTTTTCAAGCAAAGAGACCTCAACATGAGACAAAGGAGGTGGCTAGAATTGGTGAAAGATTATGATTGCGGGATCAACTATCACCCAGGCAAAGCCAACGTAGTGGCTGACGCCCTGAGTCGAAAGACTCATCCGAATTTAGCACTTCTCCTCACCAATGAGGAAGCACTCATCAAAGAGTTCAAAAGGATGAACTTGGAAGTGATATCTCCACCCGAAACGGTAGAGGGAGTAATTGCTACCTTGACAGTGGCGCCAGATCTAAGAAGTAGAATCTTGGAGGCCCAAAGGAAGGACGAAGTGTTGGAAAAGACCCGCTTGAAGATTAGAATGAAAGAGGGAGGAGACTACCTCGAAGAAGCAGACAATGCGATTACAGTGGAAGGAAGACTCTGCATCCCAAATAATGAGGAACTCAGAAATGAGATTCTGAGTGAAGCTCATGATACGCCGTACACCGCTCACCCCGGGAGTACAAAGATGTATCAAGATTTAAAGAAGAAGTTCTGGTGGGATGGCATGAAGAGGGATATAGCTTCTTTCGTAGGAAGATGCCTAGCTTGTCAACAAGTGAAAGCTCTGCACCAACGACCCTACGGGAAGTTACAACCTTTGGAGATTCCAGAATGGAAGTGGGAGCACATCGCTATGGATTTTGTGACAGGGTTACCTAAGTCAAGAAGAGGGAATACGGCCATTTGGGTAATCATAGATCGATTAACAAAGAGTGCCCACTTCATCCCAATCCCAATAACATATGGATCAGAAAAGCTTGCTCAGCTGTATGTCCGGGAAATCATACGCCTGCACGGTGTACCCGTATCGATCACCTCCGATCGGGATTCGAAATTCACATCCAGATTTTGGATCAGTTTGCAGAAAGAGTTGGGTACTAAATTAAATTTTAGCACTGCCTTTCATCCTCAAACAGATGGACAATCAGAAAGAACGATTCAAACCCTGGAGGACATGCTGAGGACAGTCGTGCTTGATAGAGGCGGGCATTGGGAACCAGTATTGCCATTGATCGAATTTGCTTATAACAACAGTTATCAAGCGACCATTGATATGGCTCCTTATGAGGCGCTATATGGAAGAAAGTGCAGATCACCGCTTTACTGGGATGAAGTTGGTGAGAGAAAAATTTTAGGCCCCGATGCGATTGGTGAGATGATCGAAACCATTCGACAGATCAGAGAAAGAATAAAGGAGGCTCAGGATAGACAGAAGTCTTATGCCGACAACCGTCGTGCAGAAATTCAGTTCGAAGTAGGAGACAAAGTCTTTTTGAAAGTTTCTCCTTCAAGGGGGATAACTAGATTTGGAGTTAAAGGGAAATTGAGACCCCGGTTCATTGGACCATACGAGATTTTGGAGAAAATAGGCCCGGTAGCTTACAAATTGGCGTTGCCACCAAACTTCGGAAATGTACACAACGTTTTCCATGTGTCACAACTTAGGAAATACGTGTTTGATCCCAAGCATGTGATCCACCAAGACGAGGTAGACTTGAGCCCCGATTTGAGTTACGAGAATAAACCCGAAGCGATTCTGGACCGAAAAGTACAACAACTTAGGAATAAATCGATTACTTCGGTGAAAGTTCTGTGGAAGCATCACGGACAAGAAGAAGCGACTTGGGAACTCGAAGATAAGATGAAGGAAAAATACCCAGAGTTATTTACTTGAAGCGTGCAAATTTCGGGACGAAAATTTTTGCAAGGTGGGTATGATGTAACGACCCGCATTTTCATAACTCTACATTAGTAGTTTAATTCGTAAATTAGATAAACAGTTTAAAGATTAGTGACTAAAAATTCTATTCTCGACGAAGGTAGAATTTTCGTAGAAAAAGACTTGTTATATTAGTCGCTTTTAATTAGAAGAATGACCCCTATAATTAGTCGATTAAAGAATATGATTACTTTAAATGATTAATTCATTGAGTAGTAATTTCAATTAGAAATCAAGTAGTAATTTGATTAACCATTTCTATAATAGTAATTATATTATTGATTTACGATAGTATCGATTTATTCAAAATCGATCAAGAGTAAAAGTTGTAGTACAACAAATTAATTAATTTATGGGCCAAACCCATCGATTCATGATCGAACCAACCGTTAGATAACAATCGAACCAAACATTCGATTAATTAATGAATCAAAAACAATAAAGTAATAAACCACATGTCAATAAGTAAAATATCTTGAATAATTAAATGATATTACACTAAAAACAACAAATAACAAATCATCATGAGCAGCCTGTTGTTGTTGCTGTTGCGTGAACAAAAAAAAAAAATAGAAGGGAAAGAAGAAAAAAAAAAAAAAAACAGAGAAGGGAAAGAAGGGACAGCAGGAGCAGAAAAGTAAATTCTTCCCCCCCAGCTTCATTCCTTCCCCTTACACCATTCTTGAGCTCCAAGAAAAATATCAAACTCCATCCACTTGCCACCTGCAAACTGCAAAGCAAAAATGACAGGATTAGATAAGGAAATTAGAAAGATAAGACCCTATCTCTTACACTAACTAGCTAGATTTGCAGAGATCAAAAGAAGGATTTGCAGGGTGAAGGCAGATTTTTCCTCCAACCCTTACCATCATGATGTTGATACATTCATCAAAAGATAAGCCCTATAAATACATTCCACCCCAACTCATTTCAATTCCCTTTCTTTCACTCTCAACTCACATAAAACACTAGAATAGAGAAGAAGCAGCAGAGGACAGAAGAAGAAGGAAGGAGTGTGGTGAGCTAGCAACAACAGCACTACTACACTAAGTAAGTAACCTAAAACCCCAAGTGAAATCAAGCATGATTTAAACTTCAACCCATAAACAATAATACGAAAATTCAGTCTTCATTCTTTGAACAAAGCATGCTAAAACTGAATATATACATACAAGCCTAATTTTGGAAACCAAAGCATGACATAGAATGAAATTAAAACTCATCATTCACTTACAAGCTTGATAGAAAAGACTAAAGCTGGAATCCAAACATTCATATGAAACTGAAAATGTAGTACAAACAGATAATATGCAAACACTCATGTTTAATATGATTTAACCAATTTGGACCATACCATGAGATTAACTATATGCTGAAATTTGAATATCCAGATGGACTTCAACTTTAAAAACATAAAGTTTGATTACAACAACTTTGTAATGACAAATCAAAGGAACCAACCATCTACTGCAATACTAAATAATCCTAATAAGCATAATGATCTAAAATTAAAGAAAAGGGGGCAGTGAGCTTAGCTTAAGCTTCGGACAGAACACCTCTGTTCGGAACCCTCCGACTCCGATGACGGAGCTATCGCCGAGGACAGGAGATCGAAGCTGCACAAATAATCGAACAAATTCAAATTAAATAGAATTGAAAATAAATGGGCAGAATATATATAGAAGAGAGGAAGGGGAAGAAATGCAGGGGAATCGAGCCCTTATCTCCGACGAATCCAGCAGCTTCCGGTGGAGCTTCCAGGCGCGACGGCGACGGCGAGATCTACGGTGGAATCCAGCAGCTTCAACAGCGAGCTCCAGGCGGCGAGCCGAGGGCCGACGGCGAGGACAGCAGCGACGCCGTCTCTGTTCCTTTCCTCCGGCGTGCACGTCGAGCAGGTCCGGCCGAGCCACCGGCAAAGGAGAAGCTCTCGACGCCGGCGAGCAGTGGTGCGGCAGGGAGGAAATCCGAGAGAGAGGAAGGAATGGTTAGGGTTCGATCGAGAGAGAGAGGCGGAAATGAAGAAAAATGGTTAGGGTTTTCTCTATTTAAATGAGAACGAACCGGGTCGGGTTCGGGTCCGGGTCGGGTCACGGGCTAAACCCGTGGGTCTGAACCGGGTTAGTGGATCTGGGCCGAGTTCAGTGTTTTGGGCCAAGTCCAGAAATTGGGCCGAGAATTATTATTACTGGCCCGATTCAATTCAATTAAATTACGGGCTTACTTGTCCCGATTTAATTAATCAAACGTTCGATTAATTTTCAAAGAATTATATTCTCGTAAAATACTCACGAGATTAATTAATTAATTAATTAATATAAGGTACATGTGAATGATTTCGAGAATTAAATCACATAAAATGATTAATTATTATAAATCGACTCAGTTCGGAAAATAACCTTAATAATCGAAGCCGATTAAATTTAAGGCACGAACCTATGATAAAGAAGGCTAACCTTAGCCAATAATTTATTTAGGATCGATAATTAGATAATTATCGATAAAAACCCGCGGAAAGGATTTAATTAATAATAATGATTTAGTTAATTATTATTTCCTTAGAGAAATTCTCTATTATGGATTTATAATTAGTTATTCATTAATGTCGATGAATAGGCGCGGAATGTCGTGGGGAGTAGCCTTCTATCGCTGAAGACCGACCCTATTCACGCTTCGAAAGGTGGGCTTTCATTCAAATAAAATGATAACTTGATAAAATCTAAGTTAGTTATTTTTAAGCTTGTCATGCCATAAATGATTTGATTTTGTATGATACCTATCTGTGCAATTACTTAATCGAATTCGGGTCCTAGTGAGATAGCTATCTTACTTCGACTAGTGTACACAATGTGACCGTGTGTCATCTTCGGGTTGGCCGGTCTAGGTATCGTGAGAGTGGCCACTCTCTCGATACCATAGGAACAGATATGGTAGATTACTAAAGAACTTAGCCCTGCAGGCAACTTTTAGATCACAAAGACTTTTGTAAGTATAGGATCTTTTCCGAAAAACTCCTATGTCTTACTAATAATGGCTTGACAATTATATATGTATGTTTTGGCATGTGTTCACTGAGTACGTTGTACTCAGCCCTGCATATATTTCTAAATGTGCAGGTTGAACGAGGTGAAATGGGGAGCCGGTTTAAGCTTTTGTCGTATTTGAAGCCTACTTATGTAATAGTTAGTTCAAGACTCTCGGTAATGCATGTCTTCATACATGCATTCCAGCAAGACTTCCGTTGTGTAACGTTCTACACTTTATTCCCAAAATAAGACTGAATCATGTAATCGTATTCGAATCTATGTTCTCCTATTTTCCTTGAAGGCCTAGTGCCATATGACATTCGATGAATTATGTCTAAATTAATCCTTCAGTTTCGCGTTATTGTTTCACCCCTCTTTCTATCCCGCTTCTTTAATCCCGTCCCTAGTCATGATTTCCCGGCTTAACTATCCTTAGTAAAGTCCGGTCGTGACACTTATTCAACGACGAGGTACAATTTTAGAATTTATTTTAATTTATATTTGACATCTTGTGAAATATTTATTTTGATTGAATAATTGCTTGGTGTCTAATAAATTACTACAAATAAATTTTTTGCAGGGATATGAAATTGCGAATATCACACTTGAGGAAGGAGAGGATCATCGACCGTATTGGATTTCACTCCACTATGGCATGCCGATGGAGGTCCGATTGTTCCCCCAATTAATCCTCTAACGACTAATGAGCAATTTCCAGCCGAGCAGCGATTGCGTCGCATTAGAAGACCACCACAAGCTACATCTTCCGATGTCGGTCGACCGAGGAGAAAATGCCGCTGCTTCTGCGATTGTGGAGAGTTCCCCAGACGAGGCTGATACATTCAGGTCTTGCCGACGTAGTCGTGATACCGGAAAGCGTACAAGAAGTCAAGCTATTCAGACATTGTCAAGTAGTAGTGGAGCGCAGGGGGCCAGTGAAAATGTTGTCACACCAAGTTTTGTTCGGAAGGAGATTGGTAAAGCGGAGAAGAGGATTCTAAGAGGCTTTAGGGCTGACCTTGCGGCGTTTGAGATTCGTATGAAGAGGATTATTCAGAATGCTGTAGAAGTCATGCAGTGTGGGGGTTCACGAAGTACATGTGATGTGAGTGAACCCCGTCGCCGAAGTTCTCTGATCACATTATCGGCTCGCGAATCCGATGTTCGAGCTACACATGTTCACAAGGACGAGATAACACAAGAGCCAGCAACAGGCTATGTTGGTGAGGTAGGAGGTCGTCGGGACACTACCTTGCCACTTTATACCGAGTCCACATCGACTCCTTTTACCGGATATGAAGGAAACGATCAAGTAGCTCAGGTTTACACATAGATATTTGGTCAGGTAATATTTTATCTATTTAGTTTAATTTGTATTATTTTATTTGACAATTTCAACTTCTAATAGTTTTAAATTTGATATTGCAGTCGATGGGCCTTAGTACTAGTCATTTTCACACTCCTTCGAGCAGTACACTTGATCAGATAATATAAGTTTAATAATGCACTTCTATTAATTCATATATCGTAAAAGAATTTCAAATGTAATTGTTTTAGTATTTTTTGTTTAATTAGACGTGAATTTTGTGGGATCAGCATATATTTTGCTTTAGCGTAGCATCCTTGAATTTTTATTAGTTGAATTAAACATATTGGATTTTTTATTAGTTGAATTAAATGTATTGGAATTTTTATTAGTTGAATTCCACATTAATTTGAATTATAAGTGAATTTGATTTTTTTGCTTATGATTTGGTATCGGTGATGATTTGGTAACGGTTATGAAATAATATAGTATGCATGGTTTTTTTTTTTTTAATTTAATATTGTAGACAATTGGTGTTACTGTTAGTATGACTCCACTGTTCCACAATCTTTCTGCCAACATATTTGGACAGATAATATACATACATACATATATATATATGATCATTTTAGATTTCTTATTATTTAACAATTTAGTGGACGTTTGTGTTATTTATTCATCTGTTTTGTGAAAGTTGTGAATATGTTCAACACTCCTTCGAGTAGTACATTTCAAGAACCACGTTATTCGATGTCAGAAATAGGGATGTCAAGAGCCCCCTTCGTCACACATCGGGAACCAAAACGTTTTTCGACCTCAAACATGGGAGAGGTATATTATTATAATTTTTTATTTAGTTAATTACTATTGGATAATTTATTTATTGTGTATATTTATTATATCAATTTATGCACAGTCTTCTTCGAGAATGCCGGTAGGTTCTGTACATCTTGCTATCGATCCTATTTCCAGCTCATACATGGGAGAGGTATACTAGTACCATTCATTTATTTAGTGTTTTCTCCCTAATGTATTGAATAACTTATTTAGTAGTTTTTTTATTAAATTTTTTCGTATAGCCTATTTCTAGAATGCCGGTAGGTTCTATACCTCTTGCTAATGATCATGATGACTCTGAGGATATATTGGCAACACATACACCCCATACACAAATTCGGTCTACCTATATACCCAAATCGGATCCAACTTGGCTTCAGGACACGGACTTGTATGCCTTCACAACATTTATGAAATCGGGTCCCAAAAAGGCAGTAAGGATACGTGAGGGCTTTAAGGACGTAAACGTGGCCGAGTTTCGTCACATTCTTGGGGGAAAGGGTGATTGGCCAATAGAGGTAATTAATACAATGTTACTATCATTTTTGTCGTTTAATATTATTGAAGTTTGATAATTTATTATTTTTCATATAAAGGTGATGGATTTGTACATGCTTGTAATGCGTGAAAGATTAAGAACAAATGATGAAGTTTATCCCGAGCAAACAAATGGTCGCACTGTGATCTGTAATTTCAATTTCATGGTAAGAATATTTCCTTCACAACGTATCCAAGTTATTTATCCTATATAATTATTCACACTTTTTGTATTCTTATGTCAAGGCTGAAATAGATTTGGAGCATGCACGTTTTAAAAATCACGGGAAAGATCTAATATTGGGAAATCATGAAGAATATGAGACAATGTACAGAGAATTCACTCCATCAATGGAAATGGGTTTAACTGTTCAAGGGCGTGCCAACTTGTATAAAGCTCAATCGTGGTTCAAAGCGACTTCAGTAAGTAACACTACTTAATACCTTAGTTTATCATTGTCGAAATAATACAGTAATTCCACTTCTATTTCCCATATCATACTACCTCATTGCTTGGAAGATCATTTTTTGGTTGTGAGGATTGAAATGCTCATGAGCACTATTCACGTGCATTGCCCTCATTACTTTAAAGTCAACGACAATGCCAAGGGGGTGATTAGGAATTCGGTGCTGATCTTGAGGCATTTCATACCAAGTCTGCTTCGTCTCACCTTTTATTGGACACATCAAAAAATTGGACTTAATGAGCACAAGTTTCCGGATTTCAGAGTCATCATAGAACCACATGATAAAGTTTTCAAATAGTGTGTCAAGAATAACAGTGGAACGTACGCAACGATGACGGTTGGACAGCTTATCAATGGATGCTCGGATTTTGCATGGGGTAATGTCAAAAAAATGTGCACAAGTATTGCGAGTTATGTGCAGGGAGAATATATATGTTTAGGAATGAAGATCCAAAATAAATAGGACAATACACCAAAGTATTTTAAATTTATGAACTTCGTCGATGAATATTTGTATTATTTTCACAAAATCATATGACTATTATTATATACTCCCTCCGTCCCAAAGATAACGTCCTGTTTCTTTTGACAATATTTTTGTACTACCTTCGACCCATAATTTTAGGCACAAGAATTAAGGGAATGCGTAATCTTTTCTCTTATAGTATGAGTATTATATTATACATATCTGAGAAAAATTACGCATTCCCGTAATTCTTTTGCCCAAAATTATGGGACGAAAGTAGTACAAAAATATTGTCAAAAGAAACATGACGTTATCTTTGGGACGGAGGGAGTATTTCATAAAACCATATATCTATTTTTATGTATTTCACAAAACCACATGATCATTTTCATTTCTTTCACAAAACCATATTATTATTTTTATTTCTTTCACAAAACCATATGATTATTTTTATTTCTTTCACAAAACCATATTAATATTTTTATATCTTTCACAAAATCATATTATTATTTTTATTCCTTTGACAAAATCGTATGCTTATTTTAATTAGTTGGACGAATTTGTATCATTATTATTCACAAAATCGTATGATTATTATTATTTCTTTCACAAAATTGTATGATCATTTTTATTTCTTTCACAAAATCATATTAATATTTTTATTTCCTTGACAAAATAATATGATCACTATTATTTCTTTCACAAAACTATATTAATATTTTTATTTCTTTGACAAAATAATATGATCACTATTATTTCTTTCACAAAACCATATTAATATTTTTATTTCTTTGACAAAAGCATATGATTATTATTATTTATTTCGCAAAACCATATTAATATTTTTATTTATTTGACAAAATAACATAATCACTATTATTTTTTTCGCAAAACCATATTAATATTTTTATTTGTTTCACAAAGGCATATGATTATTATTATTTTTTTCGCAAAACCATATTAATATTTTTATTTTTTTGACAAAATAACATAATCACTATTATTATTTTTTTCACAAAACTATATTAATATTTTTATTTCTTTCACAAAACAATATGATTATTTTTATTTCTTTGACAAAATAATATGATCACTATTATTTCTTTCACAAAATCATATTAATATTTTAATTTCTTTGACAAAAGCATATGATTATTATTATTTCTTTCGCAAAACCATATTAATATTTTTATTTCTTCGACAAAATAATATAATCGCTATTATTTTTTTTACAAAACTATATTAATATTTTTATTTCTTTCACAAAACTATATGATTATTTTTATTTCTTTCGTAATATCATATTATTATTTTTATTTCATTGACATAATAATATGATCACCACTTTATTTCACAAAACTATATTAATATTTTTATTTCTTTCACAAAATCATATTATTATTTATATTTCATTGACATAATAATATGATCACTATTATTTCTTTCACAAAATCATATTAATATTGTTATGTCTTTCACAAAACCATATGATTATTTTAATTTATTTCACAAGTAGTAAGTAGACATTTGAGTAGATAGATGTAGTTGCACACTTATAAAACATACATAATAATATTTTCTTACAAATGTTCTAAATCGATAAATTTATGCCTCCTCCAAGTCAGGGCATTGAGGGCCGGTGTGACCAGTCAGACCACAATAGGGACATCTTCGAGACCTACTACCATCACCTGGCTCACCACTTGATCGATGTCTTCTAGTTCTTGGTCTACTGGGCATTCGAACGTATAAATTGGGCAACACGTTCCTGTTTGCAACTGCAATAGGGACTCTCCACAATTTTTTTTTGGAACACGATATATTCGCGGTCTGTAAGCTTCAACATACGTGGCCCTCGAGTAGTATTCTGATACGTATTTCAACATGGATTCTCCCCTCATGCTGAAAATTATATTATTCAATAAACATATTAATTATGCACAAATATTAATTTCTAATATTTGAGAATGTAATACTTACTTGAAGATAACAATCGCATGTGCACAAGGCAGTAAGTCACTCTGCCATTGCATGCATCCGCAAGTCTCATTCAATACATCCAAAGTCCCCCCTGTTGTTTCAACTGAGTATGTGCCTTCATCAACGCAACTCATCTTGTATTTCCGTGCTCTAGCTAACGATCCAACAAGTTTTCTCCTAGCTTCTTCCGCCACTGGATGATTGTCACTTTGGGCTTTAAGACGTCGCTCTTGGAACCATTCCTCTATGACAATCCTAACTGCATCGCTACATCATACATGCAGTAATTGGTAGACGTCTTGCCCACAACAATGAATTATTGAATGACTCAACAGAATTAGAAGTTAGGAAGCTGAATCTTCGAACAGGGCACTGCGAACGAGCCCACTTAGCAGGTCCTATATCCATCAAATGTTAGTATGCTGGGGGGTTTCTACGCGCTATCATCGCCATCCTCTTCAAGTATTCCCCATTATCATACGTATATGCAGCTCTTTGGTACAACCCGACAATGAACTTTCCATACTTTCTCATATTGTTACTAAGATGATAGTAACAAACACCATGTGTTGCGTCGGGGAATACAATACTCATAGCATAGGCAATTGATGGGTTTTGATCCGAGACAAACAACGTCGTTTCTGCACATCCATAAGACCTTCGAAGTCTTGTCATGAACCAAACCCACGAGTCATTACTCTCAGTAGGTCCTACACCGAAAGCCAAAGGGTATATTTGCTCGTTTGCGTCCTTCGTCACAGTAACATATAATATACCACAGTTTTTACCCTTTAGGTGTGTACCATCGACTACTATCACCGGCCTCATATAAAGTGGGTAAGCAACTCGAGTTGCTCCAAGAGCGACAAAGACATATTTAAATCGCCCATTATCTTCGACCTCAAGATCAGTGACAGTACCTTCATTGGTTTGCTGCAACATGTGTAGATAACTGGGCAGTAACTTGAAGGATTCCTCATATTTTCCGTATATTACCTCGTTAGCCTTATTTCGCCCCCTTAAAGCGAGATCGTATTTGACTTGCACGCAATACTCAGCTCGCAGCTCGTTCATGATCATTCTTGGTGTCATAATTTTGGAATCACGTAGAATTCTTTTCGCAAAGAAAGCTCCAATAACACTGGAGTGGACATTTATATTTTAAACATTTCTTAGTTCCTCCCTGCACGTGTGACACCCCTTAAACCTATGGACATGCCAAGATGTCTCATCGCCTTGGGCGCGTAGAAGGAAGGGGCAACTCTTGGAATGTGTGCATGCCAAATACTGTCTATCAAGTTCCGATCTTTGTTAACACATTCGGCATTGACTTCCAATCCATAAACCGGTTGCAATGTGGACCTTCTCCTTGGTATCATACATCGCGCCTTCCACCAACCCCTTAACAATCGGGTTTTCTTCAATGCTTATAGCCGAAATGTTGGGATAGATAGGGACCATCGACACTATCCAATTCACCATGGGGCCTTCGTCGACTGCATTGTTAGCTTCATTTCCATTTTGGATTAGGATAAAACAACTGTAACAGTTTGTGCATCCCACCTTTTTCTTGAATCCATGTTGTGTATTCAGCAAACAAGGCCTTATTCATATTCCCCCTTCTAGAATTGGCTCTAGGTTCGTCATCGCTCTCCAATTCAACTTCTTCTTCTTCTTCTTCTTCTTCTTCTTCTTCTTCTTCTTCTTCTTCTTCTTCTTCTTCTTCTTCTTCGTCGTCGTCCTCATACAATGGTTGTTCTTCATGCTCTGGATGCGAACGTGTATCCTGATTTAGGTCTGGGATAATATTTCCTCGTTCAGTCGACTCATGATTAAATGAACCAAGATAAGAGTCCTCGAACCAAGTTGATGAAGCAGTTGTCCTACCAAGTGCATCCACATCAGCATCCTAATTTCTACTTGCGTTGTATGAATTGGACGGTGACATCTCATAATAATCGTAAGAAGGCACGTACGGGGATTTATGCTCAAAAGTAGGGACATATGCATGTACTGAAGCCTCTCTAGTGCCGCCATGCGAGGAGGATGCTTCACTGTTTCCACACACATAAACAGTTGGAGATAATTATTTTCTGCACAATTTGGTAAAATCCTCATCCGTAGTCAAACGATACTTGATACTTCGGCCATTCCGTGATGTCTTCAAATAGAAAACATCAAAATCTCGTTCGAAAGAGCTAATCATATCCCTTATTTTGTATCTCAAATTGGACATCGTCAATGAATATCCTTCAATAGCCAGAGTATGTTGTTGGCCACCATTGTAGACACAATCAACCCAATCGCATCTGTAACGTAGATTCACGTACACAAACGACATCTACAACAATATTTTACACTACATAAATTACAAAATATAATAAAAAGATAATTATATAATTAAAAAAGAAAAAACCGCTCGACAAAAACCAATAAACCGCTCGACCGGTTTGTATACTTTTCGAGCGGTTTAAGTGATTCTCGAGCGGTTTCAATATTCATTGAGTTATTTGTTTGAATTCAATTATAATGTGTAATTTTATATTCTTTTTATCACATATATACACAGAACCAATTGATTAATTTATTAAATTGTTTCACTTATCTATAACTTAATAAAATTTCACCAATTTACAGATATATATTATTTTAAACATCATCAACTCAAAAACATTGAAACCGCTCGACAAACTCAATAAACCGCTCGATCGGTTTGAAGTGTTGTCGAGCGGTTTGTAAGATTCTCGAGCGGTTTCAACATTTTTCAAGTTATTAGTTTGAATTGAGTTGTAGTGTGTATTTTTATATTAGTTTTATCAAATATATACAAAAAAAATCAATTAATTAACTTATAAAATTGTTTCACTTATCTATAACTTAATAATATCTAACAAAATTATAGATTATTATTATTTTATACACCCTTAACTCAAAAATTAACAAACCGGTCGACAAACATTGAAACCGCTCGAGAAAGGTTGAAACCGCTCGAGAATTATTTTCGAGTTGTTTCAACCTTTGTCGAGCGGTTCGACATAATTCACTGTTTAAACAATATATAAAACATAATTACCTGTATTTCGGTCTTCAAATAAGCTTTTTAAGATGTATTTTGCCGATTCCACGATTTTCTCTTAGCGACGATAACATATCAATTTTTATCTTTCAATAATTTTGATGGAGAATGACAAAATGCTGCATTTTTTCTCAATCAATCATTCATAAAATTGAAAGTAATGCACAAACAGTACACTCTATTATTTCACTAAAGTACACTCTATTATTTCACCATTGTGGTAGTAAAAAATGAAATTAAATGCAAAATATTTTGAAGTGTAAATTCGAAATCAAATAACAATGATGTGATATGTGAACTATAACATCAATCATCGATTAAAAAATAAAATAAGTAGTTTTGACATGAACAATATGAAAATGAGTAGATTTCATGTGGGGTTTTTGAGAATGGATAGAAAAACCCAATTTACACTGAATTTTTTAGTAAAATTTGTTTATTACTCCCTCCGTCCCACTTCACTTGTCCTCAATACTATTTTCGTCCGTCCCACTTCACTTGTCCTCTTTCCTTAAAAGGCAAAAATTAACCCTTACTTTTTGATGTGGACCCCTTACTTTTTCAATTTAACACTACGCATAAAATCTCGTGCCGAAAAGAAAGAGGAAAAGTGAACTGGGACGGAGGGATTACTAATTGAGTGATGCTATTCGGCCATAATGTGACTGGCCATAATTTAATTTTTTTTATTTTTTTTAGTATCAAATAATTTATATATTTATGCCAAACTTTTATGGATTATAACAAACTCAAAAAGCAATACTCCGTATTTTTTACGTATTTTTTAAAATTAATTATTTAATTCTTTGATAATTTTTACTATTTTAAAGGATTTATTACCTTTTTATCTAGAAAAAAAGAGAAAAATATGCAATTTTTGGGTAAAAATTATTTTTAAATCAAAATATTAAACTAATAAATCATAGTTATCATTTACAATTTTTAAAATTACGAATATTATGAAAAATGCCGTTGTGTGGCCGGCCACATTATGGCCAAATAACATTATTGTTACTAATTTTTAGATCGACTATATTTAAATCTTAAGTTTTCGCTCAGCATCCCGGCTCAAAACTCACACCTTCCCACCGGAGATGCGGTTCTCTTTCGACTTAACGGAGTCCGACGACCGTCAATCTCCGGCTCCGTCGCCGTCAAGTTCAACTCCCAAGACTGAGCTCGAATGGTTCCCGCTGCAGAACCACCCGCTCTTCTCCTCCGCCGCCGCAGCGGGCACCCCCGCCGCCGATACGGCCGGAAGGAAGCCTCCCAATCTCATGGCCTGGGATGGGGCTTCGCGACTATATATCTGGGACTTGAAGAAGAAATGCCTCCACCGGGTATCAATTCGGTTGGGTGAACCCGACCCCTCTTCCATTCTCGCGGCTTCACCCTCTAAGGTTGTTGATTTCCCTTCTTGTTCGGAATTTTATGAAGTTTTTGTGCGTGAGCGATATTTGGCCTGTGCTTCTGTGTAAGAATTATGTGATTAGGGTTTAAGAGGGGTTTATGGAAATTATAATTTCATAGACATTTAAGGTTTTTTCAGTTGGCGCTTTGATATATTGTGTGAACTTTACTAGCTTGAGCAACAATTAGATGGAAAATTATGATTGAGCATTACTCAATTAGAGCTTCTTACTGTGGATGCCAACATTCGAAATTTCAAATGTGTTGCGTGATAGCTGTTGTGTTGTTTAAAGCATGATATTATTCCCTCTTGCTCCGTGCTTACACGCTCTCTTATAGGTGTTGAAAGCAGAAACGCCACTGAGTTTTGAGGTCAGTAAAATTTCTATCAACAGAAATGGGTCAGCTTTGCTACTCGCTGGGTTGGAGGGCCTATGTGTTATGTACCTTTATGGACGGTCTTCACTGGAAGAAAATACTATCATTTGTCGGTATGTTAGTTTTTTGCTGAGTATCTACCTCTTTACTTAATAGTAGTTCATATACTTTTATTTGTTTAACTGCATTATGTGCATGAGGAGTTCTTTTATTTTCTTTTCATTGTTCCGGTGAATGTAAGTTCTCGATCTGATATTGTTTTTGGCTTTAAACTAGGTTTATTATCAAATAGCTAGTACTTGGGTTTTGCTGGTTAGTTGCAGAAAATCTAATAATAAATGTACCGACATATGAGCTGCGTAGCCTGTGTGTACTGTTCTGATTGAAAAAAGTTTTCTACTGCTGCTTAGGATATAACACCTTTAGATTGACCCCTTTCCACGGCTGTATCATTCTTCAGTTTATCCAGTAGTCATGTATGATAGTACAACAAATTTGTGCCTCTCTTAAATGTTGGGTGGGCCATTTTGTGGATATCTTATCTAGTAAGGAGGATCGAATTTACCCAGCTTCCCGAGCTCTTTGTTAGTGGTGCATTTAGCATATGCCAAGTACTTAAGTTTGTGTAATTGCCATACAAAATTTTCGATTTCTGTACTCTATTCGATAAACTGGATTTCAGTAACTACCTAATTGTTAACATAGTTTCTTTGCTTAATAGACTGAGAAACCGCTGCTATGATCTAAACCTTTCACAGGATTGTTTCTATTGGTTCAGAGATTTACTTTCAAAGAAACAACTTCATACGCACTCTGCAGATCTCTTGGCACCCTTACAGTGATGTACACTTGGGAGTTCTATCTTCTGATTCTGTTTTCAGGTATACATTCTTTACTAGACAAATGAATAACTGTTTTCTGATATCTCTCTTTTTGTTGGTCAAGCATACGTGTTCTGCGTCTCAAACATTATGAACATCATATGCTTTTTCGAAAGTGAGAACTGTTTTCTGGATACTTTTCTTGGTACAACTGTCAAATTTAATTATAAAAGATATGTTGCTATGCATGTCCCCACTTCCTGGAAGTCTGTTTAGCTATTCTTGTCTTGCAGAAGAGATTGATCCTTTTTTATGCTCTAAAACGCAAGAAATTTAACTTTATGCACTTATATACCATTCAGTGACTTCTTGAAACACGTGTTCTATCATGGACCATTTGATGTAATTGCTTTGCAGAATTTTTGATTTGTCTACAGACATTGGGCAGCCAGAGCAGGAATATTATTTACAACCTGTAGAGCATGGCAGTTGCCGGAATGCTGCAGCAATTTGTCCAGTTGATTTTACTTTTGGTGGTGCACATTTGTGGGACAAATTCAGTGTAAGAAATTTTATTTAATCTGCCAGTCTTGCATGGACATCTTTGTGAAGTTTTCATATCTTGTACTGAAATTTTGTTTGCTTGCCGCTAAAACCTAAGTACTTACCCATTTATGCTCTATTGAAATTCTCTGATCTTGAATGTTATCATTCCGGATAAAAATTATTAATTGTTTGGCTGACAAATTCTGGTGATCATTTAAATATTTATATAGATATATGCGCTTATGTATATTTTCGTGATTCTTGAGTATACCTTACATTCTTGTCTGCATTCTGCCTGTCATCCGGTTCGCATTTTTTCTCATATTCTCCATACTTGAAATCTTGTTATTATTGTTGTGTGCTATACTTGATCAGGGGTTTATTCACATTTGTATTTACTTATTAATGTTTGCCCTCTTTCCTCAAGTTATACCATTACATTTCCTAGCAACTATTTCATTGTAAGGATGAAATGTTTGTTTTGATTTTATTTTTCATATCTGAGTTTGATAGCCACTATATTTAGCAACCTAAGCCTAATTCCAAGGCTTTGAATTTTGGTCAAATGGTTCGGAGTGGATAAATGTCCAACAAAGTGTAAGCATTTCAATAGAAATAGTGTAGAGGCCCGCCTCGAAACCTAGATTAGAAGATGTCCGCACACGTCCTCAATAATTTACATTTTGTTTCTTGTCTTACAATTCAAGTAGTTTGCCTCAGTGCAAATCCTTGGATGAACCTAGTTGTGCCGTACTAAATTTAGAAGAGTGTTGGTATCTGAAGGTCATTTCTTTTGTAGAAATGCCATTATGTTTTGAGCCGTTGAGATCAGTGTAAACTTGGAATAGCTCTAGCCTGATATTGAACTTCGAATGATTCAGCTCGTGGTATATAAATTTACTTGGGTGTCTTCTGCACATGGTTTAATTGACCAGAAAATGTCACTTCCTTTTATTATATAAAAAGTTCAATGTTATAGATGGCTGATGTTGTGATGTTGGCTTGTGGTGTTTTGCTTAAAACCTGCCATAAGGATATGGCGCATGCAGGGGTGGGGGGCGGGGATATGGTGCACACATGGTGGACTGAATGAGATATACTTTATATACTCCCTCCATCCCTCGCAAGAGGATACGTTTTCCTTTTTGGTACGTCCCCAACAAGAGGATACGTTCCTTACTGGGTAAAAATTTACTAAAGGAAAAGAACTTTTTGCACATGCACTCTCCACTTTAACACACAAACCCACCCTTTCTTAAATCCTGTGCCCAAAAAGAAACGTGCCTCTTGCGAGGGACGGAGGGAGTATATATTAACATTAAGAATAAAATGTGCAGAAATTCATAACATAATCAAAATCACAAGTTCTCAAGTTTTAACTTTTAACACAATAAGTAAACCATAAAGCTATATATAATGCACAAAATAAAGTTGATAAGTTCAATTTATGTTGATACCTCCTCAATCTTCATCACCGACTCCAACATAATCATCTTCTTCATTGTCGTTCAAGGAAGCAGATCCCTCTTCCTCTTCTCCTTCAGATTCCTCATCGTTTCCTACATGTAACATGTTCATCTTCTCAATCTTCAACTTACCTTTGAAATCGCTGCCGCCAGTTGCCTTAGCTTCTTGGCGTTGCCAGAGCTTGTCGGGAAATGGCGCCGCCCTTGTGGTAGGTCGGTCAGAGCATTGGGTGTTGAAGAAGATAGAAAGAAAATGTGAAGAAGTCTGCCGCGATATGTGCAGAGGGCAGAGAGGAAGAGAGCAGAAGTTCACTTTTATTTCCTAAACCCCAATAATCGGGTTGGCCGGGCCAGGTCGAACGAGTTTGGCACTTTTCTTTTTTCTTTTTTTTTTTTTTTTTTTGAAAAAAACTGTCATGGCAGCCACATGACACCATGGAGTGCCATGACCACCATAACGCCATGAAAATGGCGACGCCATAAAAAACTGCCATGCCACGCCATGCATATGGCATTTTCCTTGAAAACCGCCACCACCATCCGCCATAGGCGATGCTAAAGAACATTAAAAAAAGTTGAAAACCACAAAGCCCGGAAAATACATTGCTGAGAGAAAAAAGAAGGCTTACCGATCTGCTTTTTATGTGTAGAATTTGTCATGATATCTTGGTTTCTTGGTCATGCCAACTGATTGCTAGGTGAATAGTATCAAAAGTAGTCTTGGAAATATTCTTAATTTCGTACAAGGAGTGGAGACCACATAGTTGTTTAAAATGTTGGCTTCTATGAATAACTCGATATGTTTTGAATATATTTGTATATGCTGACTAATGCATTAATGGTGTTTGTTGTTTTCAGGTTTTTATCTTGTTTAGTGATGGATCCACTTACATCATTTGCCCAGTTGTTCCTTTTGGAAGGTAATTTTTCTGTCTATTGCTTCTAATTATCTCTGTCTTGCTAAATTTATTTGGCTGATAGATTTGACCATCAATACTTATATTTGCTTTTGAGGCTTTGCTGCTGTTCTCTGGTGCCTTAATATGTCAAAAACTTGATTTGGCCATACCTTCTAATGATTCTAATAGAGTTACAGAGACTCCAAAATAAATTATAATCATTTTGGGGAGTACTGTTTTGTTTTCATTTTTTCTCATTTCTGATTCTGTTTTCCTATAAACAGCTTGTATAAATGGGACACAATTCTGGAAGTGTATAATGACGCTCATACATTTGGGCTAAAGTCTTCCAATGTGAAAGCTGTTAACAATTCGAATATGGCTATCTCTTGGCTGGAGTCGACATTTCCTGAGTTAGTTCGTGAAGCTGGAGATGGTGGAGAAACGTATGCTGTTAGAGCTCAGCCTTTTGTTCTGTTGGATGCATCAGTTTCTTTGCAGGTAATTGCTTTTTTTTAAAAAAAATATATATGTAGTCTCCTCTTGTTTCATGTTACCCACGTCTGTTTCGTCCTTACATTGACGGAAAATGTCCTGGTCCTCCTGGTTCTGATGTTGTAAGATTAGATGCCTATGCCCGTTGACTAAAATATACTCCCTTCATCCATGATTTACAAGACTAAAATTTTGAGCACGAAGTTTAACATGTTTTAAAGAATATTAATAATTTAAAGGGATAAAATGTTAAAGTGGAATAATTGTGGGCCCTTCTAATATTTTTAATTGTATTAAATTGTTAAAAGTGTTAAAAAGTAGAGTGATAATGTGTTAAAGTAATTGTGGGGCCTATGTCCTAAAATGGAAAGGTTCAGTAAATCATGGACGTCCCAAAATGGAAAGGTTCAGTAAATCATGGACGTCACAATATAGTAATAGTGTAAGTAAATGGTGGATGGAGGGAGTATTTCTGTTCTAGTATTTGATTGTTTTACATAATTCATGATATTTTTATGCAGTTAAAGGTTGCATAGCCTCCTGTTTGATTTTCTTATCTGTATCACTTGGTGCATCTAACTTCAGTTTCTAGACAAACTACTAACCTTCCTTCGACTATTCTCTCATCTTAATATGACATTAATTTCAGGGCCCTCTGCATAAAGTGTGTCATGGTGTGACTGAAGATTCTGATGTTAAAAAAGGTGCATATGAAGGACGTGCAGTCAGTTTTCATTACAATTTAGTTGGAAAAGACACAATTCTTGTGATTGCGCGGAGTGATGGGCAGTTGCAATTGGATGCTTTAGCTGACGAAATTCAGCCACTGTGGACTATGGGGAGTGCACCTCGAATTTGTTTCTCTTCACCTAATAAAATTGTTGGTGCTGCTATGATATGTGAGTCTACTTTAAGTATTCCTTCTGATTTGGAGCTAGATCAGACCCCTTATTCTAGTGCTTGGTTGGGCCACCCCCCTCCTCTTCTGAGGTTAGCCATTGTGGATTTAGCTTTGCCTATCAAAACTAATTCTCTGATTGGCATGATGAGTGATCCTCTTCTACCTGAAAGAATATTTTGTATTCATTCTGGCGGGATAGATTCAATTGTCTTGCATTTTCTCCCTTTCACAAACCAGACAATTGGGAAGGAAGAGCCAATGAGAACTCCATCTGTGCATTCTGTGCTGAGTACATGCCCTGGCGATTCATCCACTCCGTCACCTCTATATGGTTTTCTGGCACTATCGGATTCTTATGGTAGTTCATGGATTGTGGGACTTACCTCTTCCAATGACTGTATAGTGCTACAGATGGAAACTTGGAATGTATTGCTTACTGATGCTTTTGATAAGATAAAAGTAACTTTAACGACAAGTGAGACAAAAGAGTCAGATACTCCAACAATAATAAGTAAAGAGCTTCTCGGTGGGCCAAAGGCAGTTCTATTGCCCCCTTCTGCGCCGAATTTACGCTCTGTGACTGCTGATTCTATAGAAGGGCGATCAATGCTTCACCAGTATTTTAAGCTGTTTCATGAAAATTATGTGGAGTATGCGCACAAGGTACGATCTGTTACATTGTAAGTCATGTTTTCTGGTTCTCTGATATATTAAGCTGTATAAAATGTTAATTTTCTGATGTGGAATACAAGTTCTGTTTGAGATCAAGTAGCATGTAGCAAGACATCATACACTCTGCAAAAATGGGTTCTAGTAAAATTGTTCGAGCACACATATGTTTGCCCCATAAGTTATACCCCTGTTAAGATACTTATTATCAATAGAATATGTTTCTGCTGTTAATAGGTGTACTTTGAGATCCAGCATCATGCGCCCCAACTGAAAAAAGTAATTGATGAAGAGCATTCTCGGTTACGGAAGATGGAACAGAAGCTTTTAGAAGTTGAAAAGAATCAGGAAAGGATAGAGGAACGTGTAGACAATGCAGCTAAGCTTCACAACTCATTAGAGGAGCGTTTACGAAACTTGAGGAGCCTTCCAGGACCACAGAAGAAACCACTTTCAAAAGCGGAGAGAGAATTCAAGATGGAATTAGGTAATTTCTCTGTCACCTCTTGTATCAATCAAAACCTGAAAGCAGTGACCTTATATATAAAGTTCATCTTTTGTTGCAATGATGGGTGAGGAATGAGTATATGGAAAAAGCAAAGACCTGGGGCGGGCTAATCTAAAACTTCAAAGTTCTTTTCATGGACTTATCCCTTTTCTTTTCCTTTCCTTTCCTTTCCTTTTTCATATTCACACAGATAAATTTACTGGGTTGGAGATGGATGCATTGCACTCTTCCATTGAAGCTCTGAGTGCAAGGATGAAAAGACATGTACACTCCGCGCAGTCTGATTCCCCAAATCGACAAATACATAGGCCGAAAAGAATCGGGAATCGAGTTCCAGACAATGGTGTATCTGAGCTCAAATCTTTACTTGAAAAGCTCTCGCTGGTAAACAGTGAGAATAGCAAAAAGGTCAAAATTGTTGATTCTGCATTAAAAACTAGGGAAATCAGTGATTAACAGTATCAGTTGAAAATAGGTAATACTCTACGTTGTTGATCTTGTACTTTATCAAATACACTTTGTATACCCTCTTTGTCCCATTATATTAGTCATGTTTTTAATATTTTATACATCGAATTGGACTAGTATATCGGGGCAGAAAGAATATGAAATATACTCTCCTCGTCTCCTATATTAGTGTAAAATTTAATTGGAATAGATAGGTAGGCACACAAGAAAATCTGTTAAAGTTAGTTGGCAGTGAATAATAAAGTTGTTGAGAAATGATAAGGAAAAAGATATTAGGAGAAGGGATAAAGTTGTGCACCTAAGCTTGTTGTTTTGTAAATATAACGTGAAGGTTATAAATATAAATGGCACAAGAAAATCTTCTTCGTTTTCAGACTAACACTAATTCAAGGAATGTCACACAAAAATGAAAATTGCACCGATAAATGCTCCACGTCTATACACTTCATATTATATATATATATATATAGGTGTATATATATATAAGAATTTATAATATGTTATAAGCTCCTAAAAATAAGTTTAGTCAAACACGCTCTTAGTCAAATAGATTTCTTAGCAGGAAGAGATGCATGTAGGGATTTTAACTTTCTCAGCCTTTCAAGTTTATCTCCCCCAAATCTCGTTTCTCTTAGTTTCCATTTGAAAAATTCAGAGACAAAGATTTCCTACATGATAATGACTTTTTTGTTTGTTAATAAGATGACCAAGCCAAAACAATTTTTAGTACTAGGTTGTGTCTTGTATGCATGGACCACTTCTGTTGTTTGCATAACTGCATGTGAAGAATGCAAGAGATCTTGTTTGCATTTGAAAAATATAATATAAATACTCTTCAATTTACAAAAAACTGTATGGTTCATATAGCTTCGACACGGATTTTAAGATAGAGTATCGTATGTTTGCATGGAGAAATGTAACCACACATAACCACGCATATGATATAATATATAGAGTTCAAGTTAATACTCCAAGTAGGTTATAATAGACCATGCATGATTTTAATTATTCAAAAAAATCGTATAGAATTTAGAATTTGAAGTGCTGGCAAAGTATGTACTCCCTCGCTCTTTATAAGTGTTACATTTTCTTTCTTTTTGGGCACGAGAATTAAAAAAAGTTGGATTTGTATGTTAATGTGATGAGTGCATGTGCAAAAAGTGTTTTTCCTTTAATAACTTTTTACCAAATAAGGAAACGTAACGTGTTCCGCGAGACGTAGTAAAAAGGAATACGTATCTAGTATAAAGGTACGGAGGGAGTATCCAAAAAGAGAATCTAATTAAAAAGGAAAGTTCAACAATTTTTTTTGGATGAACGACCGAATTTAATGAGTGAACGCTAACAAACGTCAATACAGAGTTGTTATTTGTTTATTTGTTTTTCTCAGTAAATTATTACATTTCTTATTAGGACGACACAACACACACACTCACACACAGTGGCGGATCTAATAAGTGCAAGCCACCATGGGCTTAAGCCCACCCCAAATCAATTTTTTTTGTAATTAGTTCTTAAAATTCCGATTTTTATCGAAAATTTTCATTGTAAGCCCACGTCGAATGCGAAAAAAACGAGTAACTCTTGTCTTGCTCGTATCCTTCACTGATTGAGCTCACCCCATTCGACATTTCTGGCTCCGCCACTGCTCACACATCTAAGGTGATTTGAATCCCTTACATTTTAATTAAAAGAGAAGGGTCTTACCAATTGCGCTGAAGTTTAAAGCTGAATTTCAACAACGATGAAACGTTCCATCAAATTAATATATATCACAATGATAGAGTGAAGGTGATTAGCGAATGTTAAATAATAAGAAATTGAAGAAGGCAAGGTAGATGGCAATGGAAATACTATAAAACTAAAATAAAATATCCTCAAACACGCATGAGGCCACAAGAAAATCCCACTTTAGCAAAGTTGTCCAGCCGGACTAGGGATGACAACGGGTCAGATTGGCACCGAATGTAGCTTGGTCCAGATCTAGGTCTGTATTTTTACAATAAGTCCAAATTTGATCCTGATCCGTTGAGTCCAAAAAACAAATCCAGACTCAAATCTGACAGACCCGCGGGTCTACAAAACTGGACCCGGGTCCATGATTTTATAATCAAAATGATTTTTTTTTTTAAATGGTACTACAATAATTATAATCTATTTTTCGACAATATATAAATAAAGTGACGACAATTGTATCTAATATTTAGGCTACAAAATATTAATAAAAAAATATATATTATATTTCAAACAAAAATATTAAAAATTAATAAAAAATAATATATTTTATTGGAATGGATTTTCGGGTCGGATTTGGGCCAGAACCGGGTCTGAAATTTCAGATCCCGATCCAAATCCGAAAATTTTATATAAGATCCCGATCCGGACCAGATCTATCGGGTCCAAAATTTTGAAGACCCAATTCCGTAAAAATGGATCTGAACCGTCGAATCTAAACCAGGTCCAAGATTTGCTGCCATCCCTAAGCCGGGCTCACTATTTAACTCTAAAAGATTCTCAACCCTAATTCATAACTAATTATTTTTAGACTAGGAAATCTGAGGCCTACACGATCTTTATTCTAGCTCTCGATAACTTAATCATAGATAACTAAATAAAATAAGAAATAGAAGATTAAAAAACCTAGCAATGTAAGTACGTAACTGTATCACACAACAACTAATATCGATTATATTTTACAAGTTGATGAAGCTGAATATGTAAAGTCATTAATCTATAGTTTGGACGACGATTTAGTCCAGCTCTTTGGATTCATTTCTTCACTCCCTTCTCCTTTCTTGCATCTCCCTTCTCCTTCTTCCGGCTATACCAATGCATAATATATAATTAATTAGATTAAAGATTACCAAATAAAAAGAATAACCTACACATGATGGTCTTTTTTTTCCCCTTTTTTTTGGAGTGAGCATGTGAATGGGAAAGCAATACACACCCCATGCACCCCGTTACCTCTTAGCAGGAGCAAAGAGTAATTTAATAAAAGCAAAAAAGGAAGCAATTCAAGAGGATGCTCTTCTACGCATGGGCGAAGCTAGAAAATATCGTTGATCCGGGCTAGAGTTTCAATTCTTTGAATGTGAGCTAGTTTTTGTATAAATCAATGTGGTGGCGTGGGCTTTGTACTACAAATTGTTGCAAAATATGAATAATTTAACAATGTTATAAGAACAATAATTTTCATTTTTTTTGGTTAGCATGGGCTTAAGCCCACTATTGACACTTACTAGCTTGTTCCGCCCGTGCTTCTATGTAGGGATGACAATTTACCCGCGGATACCCGATACTCGCGGGTACTCGACCCTAATAGGTGCGGGTTTGAGGGGCATATAGTACCCGCGGGTAGCTTCGTGGTACAAATTTATTACCCATTTAGTTTGCGGGTACGGGTATGGATAGTCACTATCCGGACCCGCGATACCCGTTTACCCGTTAGTAATATCCGCGAATATATCCGTGAAAGTATCCGCGGATATACCTGCGAAAATACCCGTAAAATTACCTGCGACTATACCCATTTACCCACTAGTTAATTTTTCATGTTGATAAATATAATTACTCATATATTATTATAAAATAAAGAAAAAAAAAATTCCTTACAAATATTAAAATAAACAAATTAATTACTCCTAAACGGCCCGCGGGTGGTGGGTAAACGGGTATCCGTGGGTGACGGGTAGGCGGATACCCGACGGGTGGCGAATACCCGCAGGTAGCGGGTATGGTTGGCTGATAGTACCCGTGGCGGGTTCGTGGGCAGGTAGCGGGTACGGTTTTTTCACGGGTACATGTATGGGTAACCACTATCCGTACCCGCCATACCCGATTGCCATCCCTACTTCTATGTACCATTGTAAACATTTTTAATATGCCCACGAATGATGTGACATATTATTTATGAATAAATTTTTTAAATGCATACGCTAGCCAGCCTAATAAAGTTAAACTCTATCACCGCTGCCACATTAACAGTAAACACATTAAAAGTGTCAACGACGAGTGAGAAAGCGTTTCTAGTGGTGGACCTCAAAAATAAATTGAAAGCGTTTCTAGTGAGAAAGCATTAATAAAGTATCTATATAATTATACTAAAGTAAGATAGTTTGACATATCCATTTCCCCCCTAAACACTCCTTAATTAATGAATTAATTAAAAAATTCAGTTAATCAATATCATTAATATAATAATTAATGAACATAGACAAAGTTCAATTCATTTCCAATTAATGAATAGTATAACAGTTAACTCAATGAAGTAAAGGTGCGGTTCACTTCTCAAAAAATAAGTTTGCATTTTCAAATCATCATTAAAATCAACACCTTATTATTATTTCTTTTGTGTTGCTTTAGATTTTCAATATAATAAATATACTTCCGATCTTCAGTTTTATTTACTTTTATTTTTCAGAAGTGTCCATTAAATTCCCTATTTATATACATCTTTGATTTATTAATTTCCAAGTAGAGTCAGTCGGTTCATTTAGTATCAATTAACATAGTTTTTATAAATATATGTATTAATATTTTAATAAAAGTTAAGATTAAAATTTGAAGTCATTTTCACAATTAATTATAAATAGTAATACCCATTCATCTCACAAGTCACAAAGTTTATCATCATGTTTACCATTTTGTCGCTTTATACTATTCTTTGTCGTTTTTGATATTGTGTTCCTTTTCGTATATACTCCATATATACGAGTTATTCTTTTATTATTTTAACGCTTTTACTTTTTTCTTGAATTCTTAAGAGATGGTCATCAATGTATGATGTATCGAAAATGCATCCAAGTTCACTCTTTTGGTAAAAAGGATAACAACCACCAAATCAAAGGTATCAATGCATGTAATATTTTATTTTATTTTTTTATTTTGAAGCTTCACTTATTTGGAAATCTTCATCCATGCCCAAAAATAATAAGATTTCTAAGATACTTCTACTTATTTGAACTCGTGAACTATTGATCACACAGGTTGCCCTTAACTACTAGGCTACCCTCAATTATTAGGTCATCCATAAGGAACATTTTTCTACAAATTTTAATGTGTAGATATTAAATATTTATAAATTACCCGACAACGCTAGTGGAAAATATTAGTTATATAAATAAATAAATTGTGTTTTAGTGGTGGACCTCGAAAATTGGATTTTTTTTTGAGAGAATAAATAGGATTCTTTTTGGGTTATGAATGTATTAAATGATTGGATTCTTCCATAATTAAGAGCATTAAATAAAATACAATACTCAACTGAAAAACTGCAAAATCTGGCCTCTAAATGTTTTTGGATAGGAATGTACGTACTTGAAAATGAGAACAAGCTTAAGGCTCAACTTAACACATCGAGAATTGTGCTAAACTCAAATTTAAATAAAATACAATACTCAACTGAAAAACTGCAAAATCTGGCCTCTAATGTTTTTGGATAGGAATGTACGTACTTGAAAATGAGAACAAGCTTAAGGCTCAACTTAACACATCGAGAATTGTGCTAAACTCAAATTTAATTCCGGAGAAAATTGTATTGTTTGTCAAAACTCCACATATGTTGTATTAATGTGTGTGTTTCACAAGAGAAACTCATATATAAATAATTGTGTATGTTCAAGGAAGTTTCTCTTTTCCCTCTTCTCAAGCGAATCGAAAGGGTATAACTTTTCTCCATTATCGTGTTGTTTGTTAGATTAAGATATTCTCTTACTCCATACTAGAGAGATAATCATTGGTCTACTTTTAGTTATTGGAAATTAAAAAAAACACATATATAGTTATATTTTGTTATACTCTCTGTTCCACCGATAAAGAGATTTTTTCCTTTTCAGGATGTCAGAAAGGACAGTGTCACTGATATAAGGACCTTTTTCAAAATAAAATTTTTTGACTCAATAAAATTCAGACAAATCTCTATAACCGCTACCTTTCACTTTCAATAAAATTCAGGCAAATCACTATAACCCGCTACCTTTCACTTTAATATAGTATCATCACTCTCGTCTTAATTCTCATGCTAAGAGACAAAAGTCACTTTCCTAGTAAGACGGACGGAGTAGTAATTTTGTCTTGATATTATATATTGTTGAATGAACTTGAATGTAGAAATTCACATAATTGTGAAATTTATCTCTGCATTTTTTTTTTTTAGTATGAACACTTGTTAATTTGTGAATTAAAAATTTCATAATCCACATCATATTTATTCAAAAAAATAAAATAAAATACAATAGTACTAGTTAAGAGAAGAAATGACCTGGATCTGCTTATGAAGAGGAGGAGAGTACAAGTCCCCTTGCCCCTCTATTTTCTTCTTGTCTTCTGAGTTTATGGGAACAGTGTTGTCCGGAGAGTACAACTCTCCATGCGCCTCCCCATTGAACCACGCTGCATCTGATTCTGATCTCGACTGTTTCTCCATGCCTTATTTTCTTTTTTGTTAATTTATTATTATTAATTTTTTTAATTTTTTGTAGTTAAAATAAACTGTACTACGTGTTTGTATATATGGAGCGATCGTGGAAAGTAATTAAGAGCAAACACTCATCACAGTTTACGTGGCGTTGTCTGGATATCTCAACTAGACACGTGTCTCTCTATCCCTTCATTTCGTCTGTGGGCGGTCGCCTTCTTTTTCAACCTCTCAATCTCATCTCATCCTGCGATTACGACTTAATTTACTTCTTAATACATGTGTATTTGAAAAAATAGGCACCTTTGGGTGTAAATTAAAAGTTTCATATGGTAAAGAGTGAAAGACTATGTAGATTGTTGGTCCCAGTTTGATAGGGGATACACACGTGTGGGGGGGGGGAGGATACGTGTGGTAGAAGTTTTTCAACTTTTTTTTCCTTATCTCAGAGTAGCAAGTTAGAGTGCTCGCTTCAAATACTTAAGACCTAGCTTCAAGCTAGATCTACAGTGGAAGCTTCACTTTTGACAGAAGCGAATGCTTGATCAAGAAAGTGATTCACTTGCAATGCGGAATTTAGTGAGCTATTCTTTCCTAAGTATTTAAAAATTCGTTTTAAGTTTGTTTCCGATGCTTGTGCAATAAGAATAAACAAAGCAAGTAAATTAAGAATGGAAAGCGGTTAGAGAGATACAACACCGAGGTTTATAGTGGTTCGGTGATAAAACACCTACGTCTACTTTGTTGCACGCAGCAACGGATTCTCTTCACTCAAGAATCTTGAGGATTACAGGTTCCTCAAAAACCAAGACTGGATCGAGCTTCACTCGCTTGGATTCGACACGACAACTGGGAGATTTCGGGTTCTCCACACAAACCTAGCAGAGATCGAGCTCCACACAATCGAGGACTGTGCTAGCTTGGATCTATACTCTATGATCGAGACTTCTACTATCGAGGAAAGTAGAGTCTTGGATCTTGACACAACCACCTTTCGACGAACACAAAAACCTAACAAGACAGAACTAGGGTTAGGGTTTTTGGTTTTGACAACACTCTAAGTGAAGCACTGTTTACAGTGAATGCAAAGATGGGTAGAGTTCTTCTCTAAGCTCGAATTTATGAACTAGGCTTAGATCTATGGAGTGTGAAGGTTGTGGAGACGAGCTTCGATGAATCTGAAGCTCGGAGAACACTTAAAAAAAGACTCGAAGATTTGCTCGAAGGCTGTGAGTGTTTGTTTGCAGTAGGCGCTGATTGCTCAAGTAGTGTTCTATCTTCTACGTCTTCGACCTTCACTATTTATAGGCGGAGGGATGGGCAAGAGCCGTTTGATGGTTGGTGGCTTTGTCCCTCCTTCTCTCGACAGTACTTGCCCGGGCCAGCAGCTTTTCAGACGCGTCAATTTGTCTCTTTGCCGAAAATGGCTAAGAGCCAATTTTAACAGCAACTGGAGCGCCCAGTACTGCTGCGGCGTCCTTGTCGGCCTGGCGGTCAACTCCGATGCTCCATTTTTCTGTTGACACGTGGAGATACGCAATTAATGCGTCGATCTTTACTTGACTGAAGTTTGAACTTGAAGTGTAAATCGGAGCGGGAATTGATCTGTCGCTTTCTGTTAGGTAGGGGCTCGCTTCGCTTTTGAATTTTGGAGCGTCCGCTTTGAATCGAGTCGCTTTAAGTCATACTGTAGCGTTTGCATGGAAATAGATTTCCCGAGCGTCCGCTTTAGTAGTCGTTGACTCGCTTTGACTTTTATTGTAGCGCTCGCTTCGCTCCGCTTTAGCAGACTCGCTTTGATTCTACTGTAGCGTCTGCTTCGCTTCGCCTTGCTACACATCGGCACGCTTTGCTTCGCTTCGGTAGACTAGCTTCGCTTCAAAAACACTCTCAAGCGAGTGACCTTCACTTGAAAAAACTAGCAGTCTAAAACCTAAGCGTCTAAAGCATAAAAATAAGCCTTCCTAATATTATAGGCTTAGAAAAATTCTAACCTATCTACATCAAAATAGGATCGCTTGGGAATATGATACATAGGGGGTTTTGAGATCGAATCAAAACATCTTTAATTTTAAAGTGTCCCGTTAGGTTCCCCCTTAACATATGATCCTTAACAATTCCCAACATAGATATATTTTGTATATAAGGACTTTATTGTTAGTATGGAGGCCTTTTGTAAAAGAGTTCGGATACAAAATTGAGGACTAAGTCCAAAGCAAACAATATATCATATTAATATGGTTATTAGAAAAGTTTTATATTGAAAAAGTATCTGATGTGCCATAGAGATCAAGAATACTGGCAATAGTAGGGATGTCAATGGGTCGAGTTTTCGTGGGTATCCTCCTTGCCCAAACCTAAATGGGACGAATTTGGGTATTGTAAATAAGGTTTGGAACGAGTTTGGATAATAAAGTAGATATCCGGAACAAGTTTGGGTAGGGTATGAGTATACACCTATAGCTGGGTATCCACTACCCAAACTCATTTATATGTATGGTAAATATATATATATATATATAGGGGTGGGTTCTTATGGGAGATGGTATCAATCTTGAGAACTAGGAACCAATCTTATCCACCCATTTTATAGAATCTAATGGTGGATATTAATTCTCAAATAATCTATTTTCTTTATTTAATGATTTATTTCTAATTTTAAAGGATAGTTTAGGAAAAAAAAGATTATGCGTTCCAAGATTGTCGCAACTTCCTAAAATTAATTATCTTATTAGTTAACATAAATATTCGAATGCAACTATGACATATTTCTATGCTTAAATAATTATATTTATATGTTATCTTCCTATTTATTTATGCTTTATAACTTGTACAAGAAAATTACATGCTTTTTTTCACATCAATTCATGTTTAAATATCGTGAATAGCGATGATAAATTGTGAATGACAATGAAAATATTCGAATGCAACTAAGACCTATTTTTATGCTTAAATAATCATACTTATATGCTATCATCCTATTTATTTATGCTTAATAACTTGTATATGAAAATTACAAAAAAAAGAATAAAAAAATATAAATGAAAAAACATAGATGAATATTCGAATGCAACTAAGATTGATTTTTATGCTTAAATAATCATATTTATACGCTATGTTCTTATTTATTTATGCTTAATAACTTGTATATGAAAATTATAAAAAAAAAAAAAAACAGAATAAAAAAACATAGATGAATATTCGAATGCAACTAAGACATATTCTTATGCTTAAATAGTCATGTTTATATGTTATCTTCCTATTTATCCATGCTTAATAACTTGTATATGAAAATTATAAAAAAATAATAATAATAATAATAATAAAGATAAACAGAGAGTACAACTCGAAAATTAAATTACATGGTAAGAAGAAGAAGAAGAAGAAGAAGAAGAAGAAGAAGAAGAAGAGAAGAAGAAGAAGATTACGGCAGACAAAACGTATGAGAGAAAAATAAATGAGCAATTAATTTCTTGAAACATGGAACAAATAAATGAAAATTACACTAATACCCTTTTCCTAAATAAAATATGCATTTTTTAATTAATTTTAATGAATAAATCATAACCACTAATCTATTAAGATGGAAGGTCTAGATTAATTGGTTCTTAGTTCTCACTAATTAATGGTTAGCATATGAACCGAACTATATATATATATATATATATATATATATATATATATATATATATATATATATATATATATATATATAAACTATATTTATATTTTAAATATATATATATCTTTTATAACTTTAGCAATTTTAAGGTTTTTATTAATATATTGAAAGGATATATCTCAAAAATCTACTTGATAAAAACATGTATCGTTAGTTTTATTATTTGTTACTCTCTTTGTTCCACTCCATTTGATCTGCTATGTTATTTTATACCTCACATCTATTCACTCTATAGGCCAAATGGAATGGAACGGAGGGAGTAACATTTAACTTTATATTTGTTTTACGTTTTGTATACCGTTCGTTAGCATTTATTGAGATACACACGTTTAAATTATAATTTTCAATTGTTATATATATATATAAAGTTATAATTTTTTTATAAAAAATTATTACTATTAATTTTATTTGGGTTTAACGAGTAATAAACGGGTGTTACCCGATGGGTTTGGGCCGGCTGCGACTACTAAAATTGAATTTTTAAACCGGTTTTTATTATTATTATTATTATTATTATTATTATTATTATTATTATTATTATTATTATTATTATTATTATTATTATTGAGTTAGAGTTATTAATTTGTTTATTTAATTATATTTGAGTCTTTTAAAGAGTTTTAGAATAAAGATTTCCTTATTAGATAAGGATCTGATTTTCTTTATGGTTTCAGAATTTATTTTTATATATAATAGTAGAGTCTCTTAAGTTAGTTGTCTTGAGTTTTAGTTTGTGGACGATTCTATTGTAGGCATCGTTCGAAGAGTTTTATCCAGGTTTTAGATTGTTTTCTTGTTATTTTATGCTCATACCACCTGTACTCTTCAATTGGTGAAGTGAGCGTGGAAAATATGGCGTTGGAATTGCGAAACACGGATGCTCAATTGCAGCAAATAGAGAAGGTGGTCGCAGACCTAGGAACAACAGTGGATGGTTATCGACACGCTAAATATTCTAGCTACACTGCAAATGTACGGTTAATCACAATATAGAGCAAGTAAAGGTCGAATTCACAAGGACCAATATGCAAAGAAATGATAGTGATTACTATTACTAGGTTCTTCCAATCTATCTAAGCTAACGAACTGTAGTTGGTTTTCTATACTGCTAAATGCAACTATACAAAGCATGTAAAATTAAAACGAATGAGGAATCAATGAAGAGAAGTTATTCTAAGGATTAGGAATCGATGGTATGCAATAAATATTGCCTAATTCTAACTAACACATGAATTAACTATCATTATCTAGGGCGATCTCTCAGTCGTAGTTGCCTCCTCTCGGACGACAAGCACCGTTGATTACAAACTATGATTGTAGTCTCTTACCAATCTCTAGCCTATAACTCCTAAAAGCTCAAAGGATCAATAGCCCTCACAACAACTCTCACCCTCTCGGTTTATTGAGTAATCATGCCATGTGATTGTTTTCCAATATCGAATCTCATCTCTCGATTTTAATTCAACATCTAAAGCATGCATCAATGGTGATCAAACACTAAAGCATCCATACAAATTGAGATCACAAGGAGATAACTCGCACTAATCATGCATTAATATGATATAAGATCAATTCATTACAGAACCATCTATCCCTCTCCTTAGAACAATGGAATTTAGCCAATGTAGTGGGCAAAATCTGCCTGATGAGCCCAAACCAAATTACCCATGCTTGATTGGCCCAACTTCAGCTACTTACAATTAGTTAGCCCATAAGTCAGACGGAACAATTTAGTTAGCCCAATAAAATATCAAAAAGACCTTATTCTATTGGGAAGACTAAGCCCACAACCGGCTAGGGGTCCAACTAGTCAGCCAAATGATTCAAATTGATTTCAACCAACTAAATAGACGGAGCGAGTCAGCCTGGAGAAATCTCCCCACATTCTCAACGACTATAGGCGGATTAGGGTTTAAATGGAAAAACCCTAGTCAGATGGGCCGTCCTATATAAACTCCCGACTACTACCTCAAAACACACGATCTCAATCACTCACTCACGCATTCACTCATCGCCAACTGACTCCTCCTCTGAAACCCTCCACGCTCTCCATCAGTCGGAAGCGGTTCAATCTTTGTCAGATGATGCCACTCACCATCACCTCCACATTGTTTAGTTTCACCACCATTCCAATCGGAATCTACTCATTATTTGTTTATTCATTTATTTTACTCTTGTTTTCCGTCTACTTTTTTCGATTACTGACTTGAGCGTCGGAGGTCCTTTGACCGACACCCCCCGGTGTCCATCGAAGGGCTCTTACGTTTGTTATGTTTGACAAGTTGTTAGTGCCCTATTAGTCGGATGTGATCAGTCAGGTCAAACCAGTCAGATTCAATTCAATTATAGAAATTACCCCTACAGCCAGTTAAGCACATAATAGACATAAATACCAAATCTAAGATGAACACGAGTTTATGACTAGATTATGAGATTTAAAGACAAATCCAAAGCTCTTGATCTTCTACCTTGCTCTCTAAACTATTCCTACTTCAATAATTTTTCAAATCCAAAAGCTCTCCCAAGATGGATGACGATGGTGGGAAAATGGTATAGAGAATAGTGTATGTATTATGGGAGAGATTAGCCTATATTCTAATGAAGAAAATAATATTTACATGTTTTGGAAGTGAAGAACTAGAGTGCAAATAAATTTGGAAAGGAGAATAATAGAAAATGGGGTTAAAACGAGAATCAGAGGGAATTCGGGGTAGAAATGAAAATCGAAGAAAAAATTGGTAGGGCGAAGCGCCTGTTCAGCCAGCCCGCGCAGTGCAGCTAAATGGCCCATGTGCGTGCGCGGGAAGCAGCCTCCTTGAGGGAAAGCACTCGAGCGGTCAGACTGAAGGAACCGGATCGGTGAAGATCGATTCGTCCCCGATGATCTATTTCGGTTATCTAAGTTATCGAATAACCCTATCATGCTCCTATGAAATAAATGCGGAATCATAGGGTGTTCAGATCGATTTACCTTAGGATTGAAGAGAACTCGCGAATAGATCTTCTGATCTGTATCCCTGCTCGATTCTGACGTTGGATGGACAACGAACTTCGGAATTAGCCAAGGAAAGGGATCTGTCGTTGTTTTGCTCAATGCCGGCGCTGACCGTCTCTCTCTCAAACCCTAGCCTCCTTTTTCTCGTGGAATATTTAGAGTGCACTCGTAAATTCCAAAACTTAGGTCAAACGAGACCTTGAGGGGGTATTTATAGGAGAGACCAAGTGAGACTTGGGCTTAAGTTGCAGGCCAGGCCCGCAACTTATAATGTTGGCGTCCATGAGCAGAACTGGCGCCCCAGACTGGGCCCAGTTGCATGACAGCCCACTTATTCCTTATACTGTGGCCTATTGAGCTTTTTGGGCCAGATCATGGATCTACTAGCTGGTAAAACCGAGGCCTCCCAATGGCTAAATTCTCCATACTCAGCCCAGAGTATAATTTAGTCCATAAGTACTAAAACATTCCACTAGAGTAATAGTACTGAATTACCTATTTTACCCCTGTTGAGTTCAGGGCTAGTATTAGACTTAGCAACCCCTGTATTTAAGATATCCCACATCCGTTGATTAACTTAAAGCTTCTAACTTCTTATGTTATTCAACCTCTTTTATCATTCCTGAGTAGTACCATTCATTCATTATTCATCATACCGGAACTTAATCCACCTGTAGGGTTTGGTATGATAATCCTTAATGAATTCCTCAGGGGATGTGATCAACCTGTTCTACCAGGATACGGTGCTCTGTTGCAGTTGCACTAAGAGTCGTACTAGTTGTAGTTGTTTCCTAAGATACGGAGCATATTGAGTTACAGATCCTCTGAACTCTCACCAATGGTAAGTCAAATAAACAGACTACAACTATACACCCTTAAGACTCAACTAGAGTTAAGGTTCATCTTAAGTCACCGAGGTCTCGATTATTTCTACATAGGTCAGAATAGAAGAATACACCTCGCTGTGATCCTATCAGTACACGCACGTACTAGTATAGACAAGTAGCCAAGACAAGCTACTTATGCAGCCTATACTACAGCCTAAACCGACAGTTATATCCAGAACTGTCTCGACTGTGATACCCTTTTATATCTCTAGAGAAACCGGCAACTATGGTCTTCTGTGATCTACAACACACCATAAAGCCTATAACTTTGAGATAATGGATAGATGTTTGATGCATGGATAACAATTCATACTTAATCGGATAGGAGATTGTAAGTGGTTATGGACAACACATGCATACAAGCTAAAAGGCCTGCTTTCTAGTATACAAACCATCACAGACCCCACGGCGCGCAGCGCAACTCAAGGGTCCTCCCGGCGCATGTGGCCAGGGCCTCTCCCGGCTCAGTCGTCGCGACCTTCTTGTTTCACTCCGTTCTCCTCCGTCTGAGATCCAATTTGACCGTCATTTTGGCCTACAGAACCCTCTCGAACTAAACTACGACATGAACTTGATTTTCATGTCGATTTTTTCCTTCATTTCCTATCAAAATAAGTGAGACTAAACCCGGAGGTTAGACATCGACAAAAGAACATATAAGATCGATATTAACTTTAAACAAACATGAATAAGCTAAGGAATGACGCTAAATTACCCTATACAACGTATGAAAAACCATGTTTGTCAGTTATATAAGGTGAAATTGATCGAATCATTGGAAAAACATCGAAAAGGTCAAATGGATACGACGATAACTTTGAAGGCGATTCTAGGGAAACTTTCTTCGAGGGATTCCTCTCCAAGGATGACAACGACAAGGAAGATGAATCGAGCGGCTCACACGAATCTTTAGGTTTACCTGTGGTGACGTAGAAGATGAATTTACCGAGTTTTGATGGTTCTGATACCTTAACATGGTTGGCAAGGGTTGATTAGTATTTTCTTATGCATGAGGTACCGATAGAGAAGATGCTAAAGGTGGCCCTAATTGCAATGACAAGCCTTACTGTGCATTGGATTCAATTAATGTTACATCGTTGCCCTTATCTGGATTGGTCTCATTTTTTACGGGAACTGCCGGTTTTTTTTGGAGATGAGATGACTATCAACAGGCATGAGGCCTCAATTTCTACAAAATAAACAGGTTCCCTGGAAGATTACATCTCTATGTTCAAGAGTAAGGTTTCTCATCTCCTGAATTTACAGATCCACAATATCTGATATTCTTTTGGGGAGGATTGAAAACAGGAGTTCACATGCAAATTCAAGATCCTAGCATTAACGATTATTCAGCTGCCATCCAGGTTGCTCGAAAGTTGGATCACTCCGCAGCGCCAATGACAATCTCACGCCCATCCCCAAGTGCGATACCTGGAACAAGCATGTTCCAGAGTGAGACATCAGGAACAAACGTGTTAAGTGCAAATCCCAACCAGCTGTTTCTCAAGCTTCTTCGAATTCGGTTAAGCCTCGACAGTTTCGGCATATAACTGATACTGAGTACCAGAAACATTGTGCGGCTGACAAGTGTTTCCGATGTGGACAAAAATATAGTCTATTGCATCGCATCCCCGTTAAAACTCTTAATGTATAGATTGGTGATGACTTGGAAGATTTTATTGAAGAATATCCTCCACAACAAAGTTTAGTTTTAGAGGCAACAATTGCTAAATTGCCTAATAATATCCGACAATCCTACTTTCTGCCTTGAGGGAAAGGTTGTTTCGTCTGAGGTACTTTCTACCTTGAGGGAAAGGTTGTTTCGCCGGAGGGAGCAATTGAGGGAAATTTTGTCGTCGTCGTCGTCATCATCATCATCGTTATCATCATTGAGTTAGAGTTATTAGTTTGTAAATTTAATTATATTTGAGCCGTTTTTAGTTAGAGTTAGAGTTGAATAAGGATTTCCTTATTAGATAAGGATATGATTTTCTTTAGGGTTTAGAATTCCTTTTTTATGTATAGTAGTAGAGTCTCTTTAGTTAGTTGTCTTGAATTTTAGTTTGTGGACGGTTCCGTCGTAAGCCTCGTTCGGGGAGTTTTATTCAGATTTTATATTATTTTCTTTTATTTTCAGCTCCTACCACCTTTTATCAATGTGATCTCAACGATCCTATTGTTATATGTGAGTGTGACTGCAAATAGGACAAAGTAGCTGGAGTATTTTATAATAACTTGAAAACTCGAAAGCTTGTGAGCTAAGCTGGAGGAGTTATTATCTTGGACTACAAGGAAATGATCTGAATGAATAAAGATCATATTAGTTTATTTTGAACTAGGATTAGAATTTAGAGCTTATTGGGGAGTTGTATATATATACCACATCATACATACAACTACGGTGGGACAACAACAAGAAATAAAAAGAGTCGCACAAATCCGTGAACGATAGTATCAACGGGAATTTTGTACATGAGTTTTGAGAGAGAGAGAATGATTAGGTGAAGTTTACAGGTACGAAAATTTTCAGGGTTGTCTATTATTTGTTGAGGTATAGCTTAGATATGTTGATTCATTCTCATATAAACTGTAATCTTCTTGTCATTTCTCATAGTGAAATCAATCTCGGATTGACCCTACCATGGACGTAGGATTTATATCGAACCACGTAAATTCTGGTGTGTTGTACTTGTTAAAAATTTTGTGTTCTTGAGCGTGATCTTGTTTATATTCTTGAGTTCAAGCGCATTTTATTTGCTTTAATGATTTGTGTATTCGTCGTGATTGATTTTCTTGTTATGAATTCTAACACGAACCATATTAATATAATATTGTCCGCTTTAGAAAAAATCCTCATGATTTTATTTTTGAGCTCTTTTCCGAGAAAACTCATACTAATGAAGTAGTATTCCTCCTTATAAGGTGTATAACCTCCTTATATTTTCAATGTGTGACGTGTTGTCTGCATCAAAAAATCCTCCCTTCAATCACAAACAAATCTTCCAATCATCAAGGTCATACTGAGGTGCTCCAGTACCACATACGTGCATTTCCACATACTGTACTAAATGCTGAGGATTCGAGCACCACCACGATTTCGTTTTTTGAACTTCTTCCGCAAATACCTCGTACTAATGAAGTGATGCTTCCCAATTATATATAAGGTGGATCCTCCTGATATTTCAAAGAGAGACATGTTATTGCACCCAACAATACATATATCTCACATTGAAAAAGTAAGGTAGATATGTCTTGTATATAAGGTGTGGCACAACCATATTAGTATAATGTCTTGTAAAGGCCAAAAACAAAACCGTACGAGCTTATCCCCAATGCAAACAATATCATTCTCCCCATGTCCCAATTGATAACATTTTTTCGGCATGAGAATTGAGGCGAGAGTGATAGTAGTGGATATTGTGAATGAGTTTCTTGGGGTTAAAATTTTGTAATTTAGGTAATAGCGGAGAGATCACGTACAAAAAACATGTTCCGTTAGAAATAAGAAGTGACCTGGATCATTAATCTTAGTGTGATCTAGGGTGCAGATTAAAGATTAACAAGTACATTATAATTAAACTTAAAAATTCATTATAATAGTATACACAATACATTTTGATTCACATTGCATTATAATTGTAGATATTATGCATTATAATTGTGCATAAAACGCATCACTTTTTATTTTTTACGAAAAATCTACTTTGTATCGTATCTCACCCCTTAGGTAATATTCTTATACTTTGTAGTAATTTCTTTTAGTATACATATAATTATTACAATTAAAACCCACCTTTTATCCATATACTACCTTTATCCCTTGTTATTAGTCTCCTTTGTGATTTTCGTCTGTTTCACTTATTAATCTCATTTTCTAAAATAACAAAGAATACTCCATCTGTCCCATTTTACTAGTCTTGTTTCTTTTCGACACAAGATTTTATGTGCAAGTGATAAAAAAAAGGTAATGAGTTCACATTGAAAATAAAAGTTAATTGTTTGCATTTTAGGAAATAAGACTAGTGAAGTGAGACGAACGAAAACAACATGACTAATGAAGTGGACGATGGAAATATTTGGTTATAATTAAGTCCTCGTTCTTTAACATTGATAATAATCACATATTCATTATTTCCTTGATTTTTGTATCCATCCCAATAGGACTAATAATCAAGGACAGATGAAAGTACTGTATCTAAGAAATTTATTCCATGTATAAGTAAGCCTCCTACTCTACAAAGGTACACCATTTTGAGTATTTAATTGCATTTTCATTTTCATTAAATTAATACTCCCTCCGTCCTTAAATAAGTGTCCCGAGCCGCCATTTTGTGCAAACCAAGGAGAAGGGTAAATTGACACTTATGCCCTTAAAATCCTTGATTATTTATTTATTTATTTTTGTCTTTATCCCACTTTTAGATTTTCAAGAAAGGGTAGTTTTGGTAGTTTTGTGTAATTTTTGCTTGGAAAAATGTGATAGGACACTTATTTAGGGACAAAATTTTTGGCGGCTCGGGACACTTATATAAGGACGGAGGGAGTAATTATTTTCTCGGGTTGATAAATGGATTCATCTCCTCGTTTTCTTAAATGCACAATTTTGATTAGTCTTTATTGTTAAGTGATCATTTTTTATTTGTATTTTGTATTGTTCTTGTCTTTTCCAAATTTGAGGATAAGATTATTACGTATTTGCCATTTATGTTTAGTTTTCCGAGAGATCTGTCCTACCATTTGCGTCACGACTTCTCCTTCCCATATTCTAATTCATTTTTCAATCTAATCAAAACACATTTATTTACCAAGAAAACCTTATTCAATCAAGATGTTAAAAACGTACTCCCTCTGTCCCTTTGGAGTTGTTATATTTCTTTTTAGCATTTGTCTCAAGTATTTTCGAGCGTCTTGATAATAAGTTTCATAATATCTTTTTGTGAAAATTTTAAATTTACGAGATACAACAAGTGTTTTAGTATCTCATAAAAGGAAACAATATTTAAAAAACTATTTTAAAACTCATCAATAAAATTCTCGAAAATGCTTGGGACAAATGTTAAAAAGAAGTGTAACAACTCCAAAGGGACGGAGTGAGTATAATATACTTCCTTCGTCCTGAATTATGTGACAGTTTTTCCTTTTGAGACGTCACATCATATATGACGTATTTCCTTTTTAAAATTATATTAATAATCAATTCTATTATTTATTAACAACTGCATATTTTAAGCTCATTTGTTAAGGAAAAAACTCTCTTCGTCTTACTTCACTTGACTTGTTTAATTTCGGCACAAGATTTTATACGCATTGTTAAAAGTTAGAAATAATGGGTCTACATTGAAAAGTAAGGTTTGATTTTTCTTTTTTAGGAAATATATTGAAGTGAGACGTTCCAATTAGAAAAGGAAGTCAACTGATTCCGTGCTGAAGGGTAATTCTAAACACAGCCCACAAATTACTCTTCATAAATCATAGCCACTGAAATTATAAATAAATAATATTGGTAGGATGTAGCCACCAATTCATCTTCAATTTATAGCTCCCAAAAATACTGCAAATGCTAGATTATTTGTGTACCGGTAATCTATTCCTACCTCCCAAATTTTGCTGACGACGTCGAACTTTTTTATTGTTAGTTCAAATCAAATTCTACTTTTTCATTGAATTATATTCAGATGAAACGCCACCGTTTTCTCCACCGAACCGAACAAGTCTTTTACAATCTATAAATTCTGATATTTTTCTAATTTAATTCCGATTTACCTCCAATATCGGAGAATCGTACTCATCCACGATGGTGAAGTCATCTTCTTTGTTGAAAGGATGGGGATAGCCCAACATTCTTGTTCTATTCAAGATTACTGTAATTGTTAAAGGATTATTAATTGTTAATTTGTAGAATCTATTTCACTATTTCATAGGAATTATTGGAACAAATTCCAACAATCTTGATTTGGGGGCTATAGATAGTTTCGATAATTTTAGAGTCGGAATCGTGAATTTGGTTTCCGAAGGTTTTGCTGGAAGTTCTTTTGGGGGCTATGGCGTAATTTAGTGTAGGGATGATAAGGGATATAATGGTACATTCACATATTATAATTAATATTTTTTAATTATAGTGGCTATAAAGAGTAATTCAGAGGCTATGTATAGAATTACCCCGGGCTGAAAGGAAATACGTCACCTAACCTGAAATAGAAGAAGTATAAAATAGAATAATACACAATTATATTTTCCGAAAAGTTAAATGAACCTTTTCAACTTGTGTGAGAATACACACAAATAAAATGAAGAGAGAAATTATTATCCGACTTTGATGTGAAACAACAAATTATACTAGTGCTTATTTAGTCGGAGATAGAAAGTGCATAGTTATTTTCGCAATTATATTTTACTACCTGCATTCTACTATATTATGTGTAATTGATTTGGATACATGAATCAACAAAGAGATAATATATGGCTATAATCAATTTTAAGAAGAGAGTTAATTGTAACCATATATCATTTATCATTTTCAAAAATATGGCTAATGAATCAACAAGGAGATAATATATGGCTATAATCAATTTTTAAAAGAGAGTTAATTGTAACCATATATTATTTATCATTTTAGAAAATATGGCTAATAAGTGTGATGAATGAAAATGAAAAATGCACCTGATATAATGAGATGGAGGTAATACTTCGATTTCAAAGAAAGAAACGTATTTCTTAAATATGTATGTAAGGTATAAAATAAAGAAGTGATTCTCCTTTAACTTTAACGGAACAAAAAAAGTGTGATAATTAAGTATCTTTTCGTCGCATTCTAAATAACTCATTTCTTTAATAAAATGTCTCACTCTAATTAATTAATTTCGTTTAAAAAATAATTATGCAAATTACAACTCTCTCATTTAATAAAAACTACACATTTTTATATTTTTTTATTATCAACTACACATTTTTTTTCTAAGTGGCCCCCGCCGGTGCATGTGAAATTGCACGAACATGTTAACGTCAACCTACTAGAATATACTACTATATATAGTCTCCTTCAAAACAAAATAAAAGTAGAAACAACTTACTATATAGTCATGCGTTGAACTCTAGTTTATTCCCTCAAAATTCTTCTTTCAAGAATCTTTAACTTTGGGTATTCCATTTCAAGGACACTTTGATGGATTTTGATTTACAACCCCAAAAGGCTGACGCCGCCGTGTTCGAAGGAGAAGGTGGCGGCTACTATGCATGGACATCGGCCAAAACTCCGGTGGTTGCAAAGGCGGAGATCGGCGCCGGTAAGCTTGTTTTGCAGCCACGCGGCTTTGCATTGCCTCACTATGCCAACACTTCCAAGATTGGCTATGTCGTACAAGGTGAGCGCGGCTTAAGTTACGTTTTTTTTAGTATCCTAGTTTTTTCCATTATTTATTCTTATTACAAAACAACCGTGGATGTTCGAGTTTTTCGATTGCGTATATTCGGGTGTATGTATGTTAAGTACTAAAACAATTTAACTCTAATTATGTGTTGGATTCTCAGTTGGTAATAAAAGCACAACTAAAGACAAATTAACTTTTAAACATGATGAGTAGTGAAGTTGACGTGTGAGCAAAATTTTCTAAGATAACAACTCGATCCCGAAACTTTTAGGCCTAAAGATTATCGATAAAAGAAGTATATATAATTCTTAGAATTTTAATTTTCAGTAACAAATATTGATGATAATTTTATATTTTATTATAACATTTTAATTTTAGGATGAACATTATAAAAATAGTGAAATTATTAATTTGTGATACGGTTGGTGGCAAGAAGATCTCATCCAATTAAAATTTGTTGAAGTCTATACGGTGCTAGTATTATATAATCCCTTCGTCCCACTTTAATTGTCATATCATATTGCGCGTATTTAGATGTACGTGTGTTAGTACTAAACCAATTTAACTATGACTATGTGTTGGATTGATTCTCAGGTTGGTAATAAAAGCTACAACTAAAGACAAAGTCATGATGCCAAAAATAAATAAATGTTTAGGTGTGATGGGTTAGTATAACAGTAGTGAAGTTGATATGTGAAATTTTATTTGCAACATGTTTCAGGGTCGAGTTATTCGTAATATAACTTTTAAATTTTAATGTAATTACTAAAAGAAAAATAGTTGCTTTCGAGTTTGAAATTTGAATTTGGAAATATAAAATTTATTTTATGGATGAGAATACACGATACTAATATATTACTCACCCCATCCACCATATGTGCGTCATTAATTTTTCAACACACATTTCAATGTGTTAAAAAATTGACGTTTATGTATTAAGTTTTATTTGATACTCCCTCCGTCTCACCCTGATTGTGTCTGTTTTTATTGGGATGTCCCATTTAATTGTCCATTTAACAAAGTAGAAACTCTATACTCCCACACCTAATTTAATATAAACTCCTTTATCTTTTAATGCATTGGTTACTGTGCCGCATCTGTAGTGGACAATTAGCATGAGACATAAAGAGTATAACATATTATATCTTACGTTAAGTAGAATAATGTATACTATATCAAATGAGACATAAACTTTATGTTAAACATTTACTTTTCAACACATCAAAACGTGTATTGAAAGATTCTTGACATATACTACCTCCATCCCATTTAAGTTGACTCGTTTCTAAATGACACAAGAGCCAAGGAAAATGAGATAAAAGGGTGATGTGATGGAGATGTGATGGTAAATTAGAGTTTCATTTAATTTAAATTATTAGTACTACTCACATCCATTTTTAATTAAAATTAATTTAGGCTAATTAAGTGTGATGTAGATGATGATGTGATGTTAAATTATTTCCTTTTATGGAAACGAGTCTAATAAATGAGACGTCCCGAAATGGAATACGGGTGTACTTAAACGGGATGGAGGTAGTATATCATGGTCGGAGGGAATATTAATATAATTTACTTTGAATCCTCTGCGCCAATTGTTTGCTAAATTTTATTTTCTTTATAATTTCTATGTATTTTTTTTTTTTTCTTAATTTCAATTTATAAAAAATTTGAACAACTTTCAATTGTTGGATTGGGTTCAATTACTCAATTAAACTTTAAGGTAATTGTTTGGAATTTAATTTTAATTTTATCACTTAAAATTGAATTTTAAAAATTTAAATTAAAATATACTCCTCTCTTTTACCACGATCTTCAGATGCCTTTTTCTTCCTCGTTTGTTTGCGAATCACCATTTATAGGTCCTTTCATTTCAGAAAATAGATCCCACATAAAAATTACTGCTATAATCTTATAAGAATACTTTAGCACGTCAACATAAATAATACTTTAAACATTATCACAAAACGTTTAAATATGTACTTCCTCGTGATCATGGAAAGAAGGGGTATAATTTTAAAATTTTAAATTTCTAGTAGTAAATATTAATGATAATTTTGTACTATATGATAATGTTTTAATTTTTATAATGAACAAATAGTGAAATTATTAGTTTATGATACGGTTGGTAGCTAGAAGATCTCATTCAATCAAAATAGCTGAAGTCCATTCGATGCTAGTCTCATTTATATCCAAACCCATTGTACATTTCATTAATATATTATATTATATTATATACTCCGTACGCAATATCAAAATGTTTCCGTATCCACTATTAACACTTTTAATGTCAATTATAGGGTTTATTTATTTTTAGATAAGTTACAGTATATATTTAAATATTTTATTTATTAATAGTGTGTCATGTTATGTTATCCGTGTACACATTAATAATGTATTAATGTCTACGGTGGGTAGAAGAACATTCATCTACACAATACATATGCATTAAATTAGGCCAATTTTGAGGTTGTACTTGGGTAAGAGAATTGAACTGAGGTAAAAGCTCTGTCATATGACTCATACAGTGCATGGAATTGTAGACATGTTCTAAAAGTCGTTAGTCGAGCGGTGGGGTGCCGATTAGCGCCTAGCCACCTAGGCGGTTTGAATTTCATATTTATTTATATTATTTCCACACAAGTTTAAAAATAAAAGCAATTAATGAAATTAATATATATACATATTAATTTTAATTTTACGTGTGAATTCATGATAGGATTACATACTATGATAATTAAGTGCTCAAATTTCATAATGTTTGTAGAATTTATAATTTTAAATTCAAAATTCATGAATTTGAACATAAACTAACTAAATATATCAATTCAAAATAAAATTTAAAATCACTAATTAAATTTGCCTAGCATAGAGCATGCCCAGAACCCACCAAGTCTGCCTAGCCAACAGACCGCCAAGATCTGACTCGCCTGCCTAAGCGGCTGCCTAACCTGCCTAGGCGCCGATTGCTTTCACATCCCTTAGAAGACTCAGAACACTCTTAAGTCCCTGCAAGCTCGAGTTGACACTGCTTGCTCAATCATTTTTTGAAAAAAAATCGAGCCAAGTTGAGCTACATAGAGTTTCGGGCCCACGTTACTTGACTTTTGCTGCAAGCCAGATGGACTCAAGCTAGTGACAAGCAGAGCTACCTCTCGGAGCCGGCCGATAGAATTTTGGCCTAGCCCAAATACGCGTTTTACCTAAAGCCCCATGCATTGGGGCTAGTCTATTCGAGTGCTTAACAACTTATGTTGTGATGCAGGGAAACGTTTAAATCCGTTGATTGTGAATCACACAATACCGGAAGAGAAACGCACATAAAGTGAAATTTCGTTGATTCTGCAGTAGAATACCGGAAGAACACAAGATGAGAAAATAAACCGTAAATTTAATATATCAAAATTCAACTCCCTCAATATATAATGAAATTATATATATATATATATATATATATAGGGTTGGGATATGGTGAAAACCTTACTTTTGGTGAAATCGTGAAAACCATGCACTTTCATTCATAACATGATGCACTTTCATGCATATCATGTTGCACCAAAAATATATGCATTTTTTTTAATAAAATAATATTTATATTTTTGGTGCAACATGATATGCATGAAAGTGCATCAGTTATGAATGAAAGTGCATGGTTTTCACGTTTTCACGAAATATTTGGTTTTCATATGATCCAACTCCTATATATATATATATATATATATATATATATATAGAGAGAGAGAGAGAGAGAGAGAGAGAGAGAGAGAGATTAACCAAACAGGTCAAGCCCATAAACTGAAACCGAAAGAGCCAATTAAATAAAACCCTAGTTATTAAATATAAATAAACTAATATATAAAAAAGTCTATAACTATTCTCCATCATGTTGTTACTATGTTAGTATTTTTCTGTCTCGCTACTATATTAATATTTTTTCTGTCTCACTCATATAGAGTCAATTTCCTGTTATTTGTGTTCAAGCATATAATATCAATGGAAGTTTCACATAAATGGTTAGGTTGACGACGCAATCTTTACTTTCAAGCTGACTTTAAAAAATTAGGAAAAAGAATTTGACTATTGCAAATAAAACTTGTCCAAATTTTTTGATCACTCCGATTTTCATATTTATGAGCCAAAATATAGTATTCCTTCCATCAATAAAAGAGAGATGCTTTTTATGACACGTATGGATTGTATAGGTTCGGGGTTTTATTTCTTAGGCAATAAAACATAATTACTTTAACTCTAATCAATTTTCTAATCATAACCTACTAATTAACCATAACCCACTAATTGAAATTTTATAGGGTTAATTGTTTAACAAATAACGAGTTTATAAATTAATCTATGCCACATAAAACTAGGGGTATTCATAGTTTGTTTGAAACCGTAAATTAAATCGGATCAAACCGTATTTTGCGGTTTGGATTGGATTATCGTTTGAAAAAATATGGTTTGGTTTTTTATTTTTACAAATTTTGGTTTACGGTTTAGGTTTGGTTTTGTAAAATATATAAACCAAACCCGACTGTAAACCATAAAACCACAATTTAACTATAATAAATAATATTAATTATTAATTTCAGCATAACTTACTTTCAATTTTAACACATCGCCATTGAGAGTTGAAAAATAACAATAAAAGATAAGTAATTAATACGACGTACAATTTAATACAATTTTAATACATCGCCGTTACCTTGCGAACTTTTTTTCATAAACGATTTAGATTTTATAAAAGATTGTTTTTACTATTCATACTTAAATACAAACATATAGTACTAAAACCGCAAACCGAACCGCACCAAACCATATTAATATGGTTTGGTTCAGTTTGGTTTTAGTATTAATGTGGTTTGGTTAATTCGGTTTCAAAATTTTAACAAACCGTATTATGTGGTTTGGTTTGGTTTTACATTAAACCGCACCAAACCAAACCTTGTACATCCCTACAAAAACCTATCGCACTTTCCGTGAAAAGAGGGATTGTTTGCTAACTACAATACTTGTTGGATGAGATTTTCTATTGCATTTCGACGTGTCATCTCTTATTGCAACAATGGATGTCTTGCACGTGTTAAAAGCATTTCCAAAATCAATATATTTGTTTGTGGTTTTTTTAATTGTTAAATTTGAAAATGTTTGTTTAGCATTTATAAATCATTCATCGATACAATAAGATATGTCATATCGAAATGTAATAAGAGATGTCACGTTGTTAGCATCTTTACTCTCTTAAGTACAAAACTCAAATAAGGTACATGTGAAACATTGGGTGGAATTTGATTTTTAACTAAGTACTCCCTCCCTCCCTTTATACTAGTTACGTATTCCTTTTTAGTACGTCCCGTGTTACGTTTCCATATTTGGTAAAAAGTTACTAAAGGAAAAACACTTTTTACACATACACTCATCAGATTAACACACAATATCACCATTCCTTAATTTCTGTGTCAAAAAAGAAAGGTAACACTTATAAATGGACGGAGGGAGTATTATTTAATCACAAATTTTTGAAAATTGAATATTTCTTTAACACTTTATTTGTTCATCAAGAGTGTGCAATATTCTTGACTTTAGTTGATCAAAGTTGGTGACATGTGACATAAATGATGGCATATTTGAGTTTTTAGGCTCAAGATATGAATGCTTATTGTGTAACACTCTATGACAATTACCACCATATATATAGGTACTTGCACGGTAGGACTCATAACACCCCACGACCCTCAAGAGAAAGTCATAGTAATCAACAAAGGCGACGCCATTCCGGTTTCAATTGGAAACATTTCGTGGTGGTTCAACGGTGGTGATTCCGACCTCGCCATCGTCTTTCTAGGCGAAAGCAGCCAGTCGTATACACCGGGCCAGTTCGACTACTTCTTCTTGACCGGTGCCATCGGCATTCTCCGTGGCTTTTCCTCCAAGTTCATAAGCAACACGTTCGATCTCAACGATGAACAGTCGAAAGAGTTGGTGGAAAGCCAATCGAACGCATTGATCATTAGGGTTGGCGAAGGCATTCACATGCCTAATAAATCCAACTGCATGAAAGAAGAGTTTGTCATCAACCTTGGAGATAGGGTTTGTTCCGATGCTACGAAAATAGCTAGTGTTGAGATCACGTCGGAGGATTCTCCTCTAATCAAGGGAGTCGGGCTTAGCCCGAAATTGTTGAGACTTGAACCCAAGACCTTGATGTACCCGTATTACAGCTCGGGGCATCAAATGATATACGTAGTGAAAGGCGGAGGAGAGGTTCAAATTGTAGGGTTAAATGGTGCTAGAATATTGGATGAGAATGTGGAAGAAGGCCATCTCATTGTTGTGCCCAAGTTCTTGCTTGTTGCTATCATAGCTAACCAAAAAGGGTTAGAGTTCTTTTGTGTTACCACATCTCCAAGGTATGTCTCTAACCTTTACGTATTACTCCCTTCGTCCAACTAATATACGGATAAGTTTCATTTCGTCCGTTTCACTGATATAGGACACTACCTAAAATGATAAATATTTATGCAAGGTACGTACAAAATAAGAAGACGAGACATTACTAATAATGTTGCAAAAGGAACATTTATTACTATAATAATGCCCAATTCGGAAACACGTATCGTAAAAAGTTCATCGGTTAAGATCTTTTTTTACTCACTCCGTCTAGGGTGAGCAAAACCCAAACCGGATCGATAAATGAAACCGAACCAGTTTGATTCAGATTAGCACGTTATTTGGTTTGGTTTCGGTTAAAAATATCAATCCAAATTTAATATGGTTTAGGTTTGGGTTGGCCAAAAAAAGTTTGATTTCAACCCGAAATCAGATTTATTTTAATTATATTTTAAATATTAAATATTTATTACTTTATTTTAATTAAGATTATATATAGTAACTAATTTATTTATTCAAAATTCAGACTCAAAATATTGATCCTCTTCTTGCATTGTTGGTTTAATGTTTATTCTTAAGTGATTTTTTTTTTTTTTCAAAGAGGATCTATAATGGTTCCCCATTTACCCCCTTAATGTGTCTCGAACCCCCAACCTCTTGGTTGGAGGTGGAGCGTCTTACCACTAAACTGCGCTCCGTTGACTTATTCTTAAGTGAATTTGTGTCTTGACAAATTTACAATCTTGAATTGATTTATATTTAATATTTCATATAAGAAAAAAATTGTTTAAACCGTACCCAAACCGAACCAAACTGTAAGTTACAATTTGGTTTTGGTTTGGTTTGACCACCTAATTTGGATAGATGTATAATTTGAAGTTTATAATTAAGGTTTTGCTACATTTTATTTTCAGGCCTTTGTCGACACAGATTGGTGGGGAGACATCCGCATATAAAGCGCTTTCTTCGTCGGTTCTGGAGGCTTCTTTGAATGTGTCGCCTCGGTTCGTCAAAATTTTCAAGTTGAAGAATTAAAAATATGCGAAGTGAACGTAGCGCAATTGATAAGACCTTTCCTTTTTAATTAAGGATTGAAGATGCGAATCGTCTCGGATATGAGTGTGAATGTGTTATATTTGCCTAATAAAAACAAAATTTGCAAGTGTGGTTTATTATTTGTATTAACTTTTATGGGATAGACTTCAGAATAAAATTTATGGAAATAAAAGAATTTATTCAATATTTGGCACCCTACCATTTCTTAACTATAAGCAAAGAATTTATTAGACTGCACGTGGATTTTTTAAAAAAAATTTTCTTCTTCTTCTACAAAATAGGGATATAATAATTTTCATTAATATGATTCATATAGTGAGATCGTTATTTATAGTAGGTTGCAGGGAATATATGTTACTTTAAAAAAAAATACTTTTCGATAACATTATTTATTGATTAGCCCCCATTTTTACTGTGCTATCATACTAATTCTTCTGATGGCTTGCTAAATTTTTATTTTAATAATATTTTATTGTAAATTTACTTGTAACTTTCACATATGGGTTTCACAATAGGTATTGAACTTGATGGAATATTGAGATAACGTACTCCTCCGTTTTCCATTTGGCTACGTTTCTTTTTTGAGACGTTTATCTTCATTTGGCTCCTTTCTATTATAAGTCCAACATCCTACTTTAATACTTTATTTATTCCCTTATATCCCACTTATTTTCACCTTTATACCATTAACACTCCATTTATCTCTACCTTTACGTCATAAACTTGAAACTTTTGTAAAGTGATGCTTCCCACTTATATATAAGTAGGATCCTCCCAATATTTTTAAAGAGAAACATGTTGTTGCACCCAAGAATAGATATACCCCTAGTTGAAAAAGTAAGGTAGATATGTCTTGTATATAAGAGGTGGCACCACCACATTAGTATAATGTCTTGTAAAAGGCCAAAAACAAAACCGTAGGAGCTTTTCCCCAATGCAAACAATATCGTACTCCCTTTGTCTCAATGATACAGGGATAACATTTTACCGGCACGAGAATTGAGGCGATAGTGATAGTAGTTGATAGTGTGTATGAGTTTCTTGGGGTCAAAATTTTGCAACTTAGGTAATAACGGAGAGATCGCATACAAAAAACATGTTCGGAAAGATATAAGAAGTGATCTGGATCAATAATCTTAGTATGATCTACTGTGCAAATTAAAGATAACTGGTGCATTATGATTACACTTCAAATGCATTATAATAGTATACACATTGCATTTTGATGCACACTGCATTATAATTGTGCATAAAATGAAGAGAATGGTTTAAAATACCCACTTTTATTAGAAGTGATACTTTAATACCCACTTTTTAAGAAGTATAACTTCTATACCCATTCTGCCATGAAATGTCAAAAATACCTCTCACTTATCTAGTAAAAAAAAATTGTAATTAAAAAAAAAAATCAGAATTTATGTTGTGGGACCCACCCGTAATAAATCCAAAAATTAAGATTCTAACTACCCCACCCTTCCCTCCCTCTCTCTCTCTCCCTCTCTCTCTCTCTCTCTCTCTCTCTCTCTCTCTCTCTCTCTCTCTCTCTCTCTATCTCTCTCACGAAAATCCCTTGAATTCCAGTCGTGTATCTCTAAAAAATTAACCCCCTTCTTTTTCTTTTCTTTTCTTTTCTTTTTTTTTTTTTTTTTTTTTTTAATATTTACTGTTGCCATCGCCATCATGAGTTCCACGCATTCCGATCACGATGAAGCCGGACCATCCAATCGAGCCACCCAACGCCAGGCGACGGCCCGCCTCCCGTCGTCGGCAGCAACAGCCGCCGGAGGAGCCGGAGCAGCCCCGTGTATACCCCGATCCCCCACCGCCGGTAAGTCAGTTTTTTTTTTTTAATTTAATTACTGAATTTCTGCATGAAACATGTTATGGTTTCGAATAAATGACAATAAGCATGTAACATTTTATGGTTTAATTCGCATTTTATTTTTCTGGAATTTTTTTGAGTGAGTTCATACATACACGGTAAAATTGATGATAAAATCGTGTAGCACACGATTGAAATCACAATTCAATCGTGTAAAGTCAACAATTTTGACTTTTGAAATTGTTGACTTTACACGATTGAATTCAATTTTGACCTTCAATCGTGAGTTTCACGTTAAAATTCTGTAAATTAACGTGTAGTTTAACTTTAATTCCTTGAATTTGAAATTTGTCATTGACTTTACACGATTGGATTTTAATTTTAGTCGTGAATTACACGAATGAAATTTCGATTTTCCCGTGTAAGTCAACGATTTGACTGTAAAGTCAAAATCGTTGACTCTACACGGCAGAATTGAAATTTTTACCGTGTATTACACGACAAAAAATCAAAATTCTGCCGTGTAGTTGGCCGAGAATTTTGCATGAAATTTTCATTTTTTTTTATTCGTTTTGTTTCTTCTCGATTTGCAGTCTAGGTTTCAATGGATGAGGGGCCGTATGCAAGGGTTCAAAGGGGAAATAAACCTCTACATACGCGACGACGTGATCCAATTGATCCCGATTGTGTTGCGTCGCATAGGCGGGGAACCCTTGCTTGAACGATTCAAGCAAGACCCGTTTCGATACCTCCTCGAAATTCAGAGGAATGGGACGACAAACAACGCCCTCCACGAGCTTTTGGCCCGAGAGCTCGAGGATGAGTCGATCCCAGATTTCGTGCGGTGGTTTCACGTCGGCCGCCGAGACATCCGATTCTCGAGGCAAGAGTACGCCATCGTGACGGGGCTGAATTTCGGGGAGTCGCCATTCAACCCTCGTGGACGGCACAGTCCTCCTAAAAGGAGCCTCCTCCACACGAATTACGGGGGCAAACCGGTCAAAATAAATCAGCTGAAGGCTGATTTTAACGATGAAGATGATGTCTTGGGCACAGCTGAGCATCATCTGAAGGCGGCCAACCTGCTCATGTACTATCTGATGTTGGCCGGACTCGACAACCCGATTATCAAGGATTGGGCGTGGGAGCTAGTGGAGTACGAGGAGCTGTGGAATTCGTTTCCTTGGGGAGCGTGGTCGTTCCAAATCTTCCACCCCCTGCTGCACGTGATGAAGAGGGACCCCGGCCTCATAACGAACCTGCGGGGTGCCTATCACCTGTACGGGGCGGTCTGGGCCCTTAACATTTGGGCGTATGAGGCCATCCCCATGCTCGGGCGAGCATGCGGTCGACGGGATCGTGAGACCCTGTCCCCCCGCCTCAGGAGATGGGCCACGACCTCCTCTGCTCTCAACTTCACTCGTTTCTTCGACGATCCTCAGGTAATTGATTTATTTTATTTTCTTATTTAATTTATTTCACTTTAATTATGAAATAAAAAATGCTAACGCTTGTTTTATTTTTCGTTGTAGCTCGAGGTTCATCCGACACTAGAGCCGGATGAATATGATATGATGACCTAGGAGTCCTTTCTCTGGACAACATCGATCCACTGGGTGTGGTCTTTGTTCCCTCAAAGCGCCACGAACAGAACAATTTGCCGGCAGAGAAAAGGCAGTCGAAGGTGAAGCGCGAGATGGCAAAGGCCGTGGAGAAGCTGAAGTGTAGGGACGCTTCTCAGGCAGTGGCCCCTTTTCGTCGTGCTCCACGAGCTGAGCGAGCTCATTTCGATGGTGGGGTTGAGATGCCGAAGCCCAGGGTTGAGAGGAGGCCCGAAGCATCGGCCTCGAAGAGGCCTCGGAGCAAGCACACAGACCCGGCCCTCTGGCTTGATCTGTTGCACACACGGAGATCTGTACGAGCGCGGTCCCCTAGGTGATGACTTCTTGGACAGGTTCGGGGACCGTCTGGTGTCCCGATAGGAGCAGGATCGGTCCAGGACCAGATTTCTTGGTCGCCTTGCTAGAGCTCTTGCTGGTGAGCTGAAGAAGTACACGACGAAGACTCCGAGTCGGAGCAAGAGCCGGAGCCCAGCTTCCTCGAGTGGCGAGGGGCAATCCCGCATTGGTGAGTGAGAAACGTGATAATATTATTAGGATATTCTCCTAAATCTTTCTTTGTATTATTTGATACAGTAAATATTTTCTTCCCTTGTAGACAAAGCCTATAATATTCCATGAGATAGGGTTGTATCTTGTATTCTGTTATATATATGATAATCAAGTCTCCACCAATTGTGTGGGAGAGAATACAATTCTCACATGGTATCGGAGCAGAGGAATTAGGCATCATGTGAGCGGAGGCACCCGTATCCAAATACCAATCGGATTGAGAAGGTGAGATATTGCATGTAGCTGCAAAGTGATCTGCAATGTTAGCAGATGGAGTGGAAGGACGCCGATAGCGTTGATTGTAGGTGTCTGCATAGTGGCCTTCAATTCGACATATTTGACAGCGTGGTGGATATTTTCCGCGCCCTTTTCCATGATCAAAGGATTGATTCGAACGACCTCCTTTTTGTTTCTGATTTCCACGACCACCACCAGATTGCGTCCCGTGGCCACCGTGTGTATGCTGATTATTCCGAGTGGAAGATGAGTCGAAAGCGGCCTGAGAAGGAGCAACCTCCATCGATGTAAGGTAGAGTTCAAAACTCTCCGCTGCTGAGATCAAAGCACGAAATTGAGGAAAAGGGTGGATGGACATTTGAGCAGCTTCGAAACCAGAAAATGCAGGTCCTAGGCCGCGCAATAACCAGTGGAACTTGTCGAGTTCCTCAACAGGTCGTCCCATAGCGGCTAACTGATCGTAGTAGCCTTTGAACTTCTTTGCATAATCACGAACAGAGGAGGAGCCCTTTTTGAGTTGGAGAAACTGATTGCGAATGCCAATTTCCCGCTGCTTTGAGTCATTGCCGAAAGCAGCTTCAAGGGCTAACCATATAGATCGAGAAGTATCACATGGTATCAGCCTTCTCTCGATCCTAACCTCTTCTTCCTTCTCTCATCTTCTGCAAAATGGCTGCTACTTCAGCCTCTCAATCCAACAATTCTCTTCCCTTTTCCACTGATTCACATGCTAACCATTCGTCTCTCCTCCACCAACTATTTATTGTGGCTATTTGTTGTGCTACTTCAGCGACACTCTTCTTATTCGTCAATTTATGTGTCACCTCCATTCTGAGTTTGCCATTAAAGATCTTGGTCATCTTAATTATTTTCTTGGGCTCGAGGTTATTAATTCATCTGATGGCTTGTTTCTAAGCCAAAAAAAATATGCTCGTGACATTCTTTCTCGAGCTCATCTCCTTGACTCTAAACCGGTTGCCACTCCTCTTGCCACCGATATTAGTCTCACAAGTTCGGGGGATTCTTTTTCAGATCCTACATTATATCGGTCTCTTGTTGGTGCTTTGTAATATCTGACTATCACTCGTCCTGATCTCTCTTATGCGATAAATAAAGTTAGTCAGTTTCTTCAAGCCCCGACCATTGATCATTATAATGTTGTTAAACGTATCATACGTTATGTTAAAGGAACCTTATCATATGGATTATCATTTTCGCTTGGCTCCTCTCTTGCTATCCTAGGCTATTCTGATGCGGATTGGGCTCGTTGTGTCGACACCCGTCGTTCTACATATGGTTATTGAATTTTCTTAGGTGGCAACCTTATTTCTTGGAGTGCTAAAAAGCAACCTACGGTTGCTCTTTCAAGCTGCGAATCTGAATACCGAGCCATGGCACATGCTGCTACTAAAATGGTTTGGCTTACCTTTCTTCTCCGTGAGTTGCATGTCTCGACTCCTTCGCCTACTCTTCTTTGTGACAATAAGAGTGCCATCTTCCTCACTCAGAATCTGATTGCTCACAAACGAGTTAAGCACATCGACATCGACTATCATTTTGTTAGAGAGTTGGTTTCATCTAAGAAACTAACTACTCAATTTGTTCCCTCACATCTGCAGTTGGCTGACATCTTCACGAAGGGTTTGGCTCGTCCACTATTCGAATTTTTCCGTTGCAAGCTTCGCGTTGGTCCTAATCCCACGCTTAGCTTGGGGGGGGGGGGGGGGGTGACAAACGTGATAATATTAGTTAGGATATTCTCTTAAATCTTTCCTTGTATTATTTGATACAGTAAATATTTTCTTCCCTTGTAGACAAAGCCTAGAATATTCCATGAGATAGGGTTGTATCTTGTATTCTGTTATATATATGATAATCAAGTCTCCACCAATTGTGTGGGAGAGAATACAATTCTCACAGTGAGCACTCGATTGGGGGGCTCAGGGATGTCCCGATTGAGCCGACAGAGGATTATCACCTTGTAGACCGTGCCGAGTCTTCGAGACGCTTTGAGGGGCGACACTCTCTATACGAGGAGGCTCTGATGCGCTCCCACCAGCACGTCGAGCACGAGCAGCAAGCCTCCCAACTCCCAAGGTTCCTATCACTATCGGTTGAGTGGTTTTGTCGACGAGATAGAGCAAATGCAGCCGAGCTCAGATGAGGAGGAAGGGGTCGCCACGTTAGTTCACACTGTCGCGGCAGGTAAGGCTCGGGCTTCTACGAGGGAGGTACGGCCCTCACGGTCTTTATTATCTCCATACGTAGTAGAGCCTCCACGGCAACGATCCTCCCCGTATAAGAGGTTTAGAGACTCGAGAGTCGAGTACGTGATCATGAAAGAGACTGGGTTCTACCTGACCCAAAAGCTCTTCTCAACGATCGAGGACGTGACGCAGTGCTTCACTGCCCAGGTAATTTTAATAGATTTTTTAATTTTTAGTTTTTCGATTGCTTTTGTTCTAATTATCGTACTAATAAGATAAGATAATTTTGAAATGAATACAGGAGCTTGACCTGTACACGGTGTACTGGACGAATAGACTCCGACAAGGGTACCGTCTCGGTGTCGGTGTTACCTATGAGCAACACATACTTATGCCCCTTAGTTTTTACGTAAGTTCCTTTTACCTATTTCATTATTAATTTGTTTTGCTATTTTGCTAAGAAAAAATCTAATATATCGTAATGTTTACATAAATAAAGACTACACTTTTGGGTGAGTACAAGGGCTTTCATGGCAAATTTGACACTACAACGAGTTTGGCCAACGAGAAGAAGAAATACACGAATTGGCAAAGCCCCTACGATTTCTTGAAGGCCTTGGAGGGGGTTAACACGTACCGACCTTGGATAACCGGCCATTACGTAAGTAATTTAACCACGACTTCATTTATTTATTTATTGGTAATATCGTATTTAATTCTTATTTTTATTAAATTGTTTGTTTGTTTTTTTGTTTTGTTTTGTTTTTTTTTGGTTTAGTTTGTCGCTGTTTGCCATATATCCTCCGATCATTGGATCGTGTGCCGAGTTAACGTCCCGTTGTGGAGAATTGAGGTGTTTGACTCGTTGTACTGGGAATACGAGGGTAACAAAAACCCTCCTCTCGAGCAACAACGAATCGTTCAATGTTTGCCATTGTCCCGGCTCTTCTCAAGGATCTTGGTGTACAAACTCGAATACTTCACGAGGATTAACCAAAACTTGCACAACTACGGCACAAAATTCATGGAAATCGTGTTCCAACCAATGGAGTACCAATTTGTCCAACACGATGACGTGAGCTGCGGTGTGTACGCGTGTATGTATTTGGACAGGATCCTTGGGAGGCACAAGGAGTACGCTGACGACAAGAAACAGGTCTTGGCCCAATTCCGAAAGAAGATTGCTACTAGGATTTTTAAAATGTCAAGAGGTCATAAGCAATGGTGACGAATAATCTTTAATTTTGGAGAATTCGAATGATTATCAATTTTATTTAAATTTGTTTATTTGAAGTCGAATGATGTTGAATGTTATTTAAATTTGTTTATTTTCATTCGAATGATGTTTAATTGTACGAGTTCAATATTGATTTTGTTAATGTGTATCGAATGATTGAAAAATAGATGGGGATTGACATTTTTTTTTTCCAATTTTTGTCCAACTCTCGGCCGACTACACGGTTGTTTAAGCAAAACAACCGTGTAGTCAAGAACAAACAATCGTGTACCCTAACCGTGTAGTCAAGAACACCCTTTTTTTTTTTTTTTTGGTTTTTCAGTTCGTGGGGCTTATCTGAGATGTAATCACTGTAACTATCATACATTAATCAATTTTATGATTCCATAACGTTACGTAAATTATACGTTTGTAAGAACATTACGTTCGTGAGTTAGTTCGAGATCAAACAAAACCTTAGTAGTTAGACAATATAAGTGACACTCACTCTATACTTCATAATTGCATAAGTTATCCTTAATTTCGGACGTATTATGACATAACTTACGTAATTACACGTTTCTATGACTTAAGGGACTCGAGATACACGAAAAAATCAAATCAAATACGAGATTTTTTTTGGAATTAATCATCAATTTTGACTTTTTTGGCTGAATTTTGACTTTTCACAAGTAGGGTACACGACATTTTTCAATTTAAATCGTGGAAATTCAAAAATCATGTAGAGGGCATTGACTTTTATCTAATTTTGACTTTTTTGACTTTACACGGTTATTTCATAATTTTTACCGTGTGTACACGGTTAAATATAAAAAATAATCGTGTAAATTGAAAATAATTTTGACTTTTCAACTTTTGACTTTACACATATATTCATTTGTTTTAATCGTGTATACACGTTCAAATTTAATTAAATGTCGTGTAAGAGGCCGAAGATTCCCAATTTTTTACACAAAAACATCAATTTTTCACCAAATGAGGGTATCAAAATATTTCTTATGCAACTAGATCCAATAGCATTCGGTAACACCCAATAACACTCAATAACACTCAAGGACATCCAAAAAATAAATTCATATAATACAAATACAATTAAGCATCTGTATCGTACGGACATCGGGGCCTAGTATGGTCCTCGCTCTTGCAAATGCTACATTTTTTTTTCCTCTTGGACGTAGAGGGGGAGCATTTATATCAACTCCGGAAATGGGAAGTGAGGCTTGGCAACTCCGTCGTTTGTGCCCTTCTTGTCCGCATCTCGAACACCTTTGCCGATTCGTTGAGGACCCTTCAACAGCCGATCGAGCTCTCGCCATCGGTGGTCGCCCAGCTTGCCTAGGTACAAGCAGGGGTAGCACGACCCACCGTAAAATATATTCGGAAACACTCCACGTCTCGGGATGAGGAACCAACTCAATAGTAGGGGAATACTTGGCAACTAAGGTGGCTTGCTTGAAATAGTGGCTCACGTAGTCAGTTGCACGCCCACCGGGAATGCCTATGACAATACACAAACTCATTTAGAAATTTGATTCAAATAAGACAAGCATTAAATTAAAGTTAAAAGAGAAATGTTGGATACCTTATCACCGCACATGCGTGTCGGCAAGGGATGCCATCAAACTCAAACTCACGGCATTCGCAGGTCGAGTTTTGGGTGTAGGTGTTCCTCTAACGGAGTAGCGATGTCCCCATTCCAACGATGCCGACATCTTCGTATATGCCTTCTCCGTGAGTTCATGTTGGCGAGCTAGGGCACTACTCTGATGTTCGTCGAACCACTTCTCGACGACTATTCGATACACCTCGATCATGGCATAAGTCGGTAGTCTCCGAGCCCACAACAACCGAGCATTCATGGTCTCGGCGGGATTCGAAGTCATGAAGCTCATACGTCGGACGGGACACTTGCACCTCGCCCACCTTAGCAGGCCAATGTTGCTCAACCTCTTGTAGATCCCATCTCCCTCTCTACTTAGGTGCCTCAGATTCCCCCAATATTCATCGAATTGGGAATCTCGATAAGCATAGGCTGCAGACTCGAATATAGCCCCCGCGTGCCTGCCGTACCGGACGAAATTTCTCTCTAGGTGAACGAAGCATAGACCATGAGCAGCATGCGGAAAAACGGAGTCAATCGCATTTCGGATGCTCACGTGTTGGTCGGATACGATCAACAAGTCATCCGACGCCCCAAAACTGTCTCGCACATGCGCCAAAAACCACGTCCACGATTCGTCGTTCTCTAAACCGAATCCAATGGCGAGGGAGAACACTTGCTCGTTCCCGTCCTTCGTGACTACCACAAAGAGCGTCCCCTTATTCTTCCCCTTCAAGTGCGCCCCATCCACTACGATCACGGGTCGTAGCAAACCATTTCGGAATGCCTCGATGGACTGACCAAATGCGAGGTACAAGTAGGTCAGACGGTCGGTGGCATGGGAGGTATGGATGTCGTAATCGGTGCCCGGATTCATCTCCTTCAAAAGGTAGAGATAGGAAGGGAGCCTCTGATAAGACTCGTCGAAGGCACCGTACGTCATCTCTATAGCGACGTTCCTCGCACGGAGAGCGAATGGGTAGTCAATCTGAATACCGTACTCACTCCGTAGCTCGTCCACCATCTCTTTTGGCTTCAACACTGCGCCCTCGTGATCAATCTATGTGCGTAAAATGCTCCTAATACCTTGGTCGGCACTTGTCATTTGTTGTTCAAATTTAAATCAACTAGACACGTGTGATCGGCCTTGTACTTATTGATCACCCAAATCCCGCCTTTTTGCGTTGCATTTAACTTGAACTCGCAATCCTTCCCCTTCATGCAGCTAAAACCAACACGGCCTTTGTCGGAACGAGGGATACAATACTCCTTCCGGAGATCCATGTGAAGCAACCGACGACTATATGCAAGTCCTCCTTCTTCTTGAAGAATCCGTGCTTTCGCAACTAACCCAAGGCCGGTGCCAAGTCGGGATCGATCCATCCTAAAGGGAGCGCGGTGTCTAGATCAACGTGATGTATCAACCAGTTTCGGACCGCTTCTTCGTTGGCACGAGCACGAGCGTCATCGTCGCGGGGCTCTTGGTTTTGTGAGTGCATGCTATGAAGCCCGATGACCCTATCAATGTGGCCGGGCTCGTGGTTACATGCTCCGAATTCAGCCGTTAGATTCTCAAATAATTAAGATCGGTCATCCACATCCCTTGCTTCCTCGCCCTCGAACTCGAGACTCTTCTTCCGACTCCGGCTCTTCTTCGTCGCCTACTCCGCCTTCAAATGCATTAGAACTCGGCATCGGCCCCTCTTAGACATTATAGTTCTGAAAATTTGTCGATCGTTGGGTAGTATGGGTAGCCCGATTAGCTCTACTAATGACGTAAATCGTCGACATCTTCTTTCTCTTGATACACATTCTAAGCAAATTCCCGGTGCTCTTTAAAACGGCCTTCACCGTCTCCCGCTCATTGATGTTCGTCAAATGGAAAAGCAAGTACTCCGATTCGTCACCCAAGTGAAACTGAATCTCTCGTACTACGTTTTCATAACTCAACGTTGATATGGGATAATTGACGAGAAAAACGTCTCCTCCTACGTACGATATTCCCTCCTAGTGACCGCTATGACGGATAAGAATTCTCTGATTACCCATCTC